>JARQOD010000005.1:442113425-442244287 GCA_033576555.1 Oophaga sylvatica | reverse complement strand
CCCGGAAGGGAATCGCCGATTTTTGTGATACGGCGATACCTTTCCGACCCCCGTATTTTTAGATTTCGAGCAGTATCACTCAAAAAATTTTTGGTATTTCTCTGTTTTGTTAAACCATTAAATTTTTGCCAAAAAAAGGGTTCTGATGTTTGGTGAATTGACCCCCCGAGGCAGTCTCTGCCTTTCAGGAACTTAGCGAAATTCCTTCGCTCCTGTTTCGGCGCCTGATGTTTTCTGCCATTTCAGGTGGGGTTGATGCCTCTGAAATTGGGGCAGGTGCCGGTTTTGTCCCAAGAGATCCTGAGACCTTTAAAAGAACCCCTTTGTGTTTTTCTCTTAAAATTTTCTCCAATGAAGTAATTATGATGTGGGTAATGGGATTTTGGCTTGAAGTGGGCTTTGGAGAGTGGAGACTTGGCTGGGGGAGCCAAAATCAGGGATGGTCCTCCGGCTAAGAATCTGGTTTTCTGGAATCAGCAGGATTTTCCTAGACAGGCCAGGTGGGCCTTGTTTTACACGTTTTAATTTTGTGGTTTCCTTTCTTCCTGGCCTAAGAAGTTAAGGCGGATGCCCTCTCGAGGGTTTTCTTGGGACTCTCCTGAATTCTTGATCCTGCTGTTATTTTGAAAGAGGGTTAGTTCTTTTCCGCTTTCGCCCAATTTGGATGGCCTGGAAGGGTGTGGGGGAGGTAAACCCGAGCGCTGCCCTATTGGGAAATTTTGTCCCGGACCGGTGGAAAAAGAGGTGATGTTGAGTTTTTCATTGTTTCCGGTTGGCCAGTCTCCGGAATTTTTGGACCAGAGATTGGTGGAGTCGGTCTTTTGGGGCCTACTTTGTCTCGTGACTCAGGGGTTTGTGCGTCCTGTGGGACTTGCCTCGCTCCAAGCCTTCTCTGCTTAGTGGTTTTGTTGATGCCCAGCCTGTGCCCAAGAGACCATGGCCCATTTCTATGGATTTTATTTCCGACCTCCCTGTTTTCAGTTAGACCTTTTTCGTTTGATTTGTGATAGGGTTTCAAAGTGATACATCTTGTGTCATTCCTAAGTTGCTTCCTCCTCCGAAATTGGTGCCTTTGTTCCTTCAGACGTGGTTCGGTTAACGGCATTCCGAGAACATTGTTTTCTGCAGAGGATCCAGTTTGTTTCCGATTTGGAGGATTTTTGTTCTAAACTTGGTGTTCAAATTTTTCTTTCTCCCTTGCTTTTCTCTCAGACCCAATGGACAAACTGAGAAAAACAAACCAGACATTGGAGATTATCTGAGTCTTTGTGTCTGTGATCAAGATGGACTGGGTTTTTTTTCCTTTGGTGAGTTTGCCTTTATAATAGGGCAAGCCTGCCCTTTGTGTCTCCATTTTTCGCAATTTTGGGTTTCAACCCGATTTTCCTCGGACAGACGGAGGCTTCCGTCTGTCCGGGTGTTGATTGTTGTGGAGGTAGCAGCAGATTTGGGACCAGGTGTGGAGAGGTTGTCCCCTCTTCAGGAAGGCCCAGCGGTTTGCCAACGGTAGGCGAGGTCCCGGTTTAAAGTGGGGGACTTGGTTTGTTGTCCTCAAAAAAATTCCTATGGGATGCATCCCTAAGTTTAAGCCCAGGTTCATTGGCCTTATAAGTCATGGGATTCTTAATCCTGTTTCCTTTGTTTACTTCTTCCAGGGAATTTAGATCCTAACGTGTTCCACAAGTCCTTATTGAAGAGGTTTGTCGGCCAGTGGTCCTAGGCGGCTCCTGACCCTGTTTTGGTTGAGGGCATCTGGAGTATGTGGTTGAGAAAATATTGGATTCCGTTTTTCTAGACGGAAATCCAGTATTTGGTTAAGTGGAGAGGTTATGATCAGGAGGGCAATTCTTTGTTTTTGTTCGGAATCCATGTGGAGACTGTTCCCCGTGCCTATCACCGAGCTCATCCTGACCGACCTGGTTGCACAAATGGGGTTCGGGGACCATTCCTCGGGGGGGGGTATGTTGTGATGTTTTGGAAATTTTCTGGCGAAGCTCCCTCTGGGGTTACAAACAGTAGAACCTTTCCAATGGGATTGGCAATCAGGGTTACGGCTGGCTGATATAAGGGGGTTCCCTCCCATCAGGTTGCCGGTGATCAATTGTTTTGTCTCAAACTGTGGTCCTGTTACTTGGAAGCTTGCTGAGTTTGCCGCATCTTTGCTTTCAGTTAGATTTTTCTGTTTTTTTTTGGCTTACCTTTTGCATATTTCCTCATTTCTTTGAGGTTGCCAGGTTCCCCCCGGGGGCTTGGGTTCCTTCAGTTCCGCTGGAGCCATTTTTTATTTGTTAATTGCCTTTTCGTTTTTTGAGTGGGCTGGGCTTAGTTTTGTTACCCAGGAATGATTTGGTGGCGAGGTGTGTTATTCAGGTGTTTTTGCAATCAGTAGCGGGGCATTTTTTTTGGGTTTTTTTTGGTTGCGGAGATCCTTTTTCCTTTTGGTCTAGGCAGATTGGGCCCCGCGTTTGCTCATTCTATTTTTGTCTGTGTTGTATTTTCTCTTGTCTAACCGCATTACTGTTTGGGGGCTTTATGTTCTTTGGGAATTTGCTCGGGGCAGAAGTTTCCTCTTTCTTTTTAGGTGTAGTTAATCTCTCAGGCTGTGAGAGTGTTTTAGGCCCAACGTGGAACGCTCCCGGTGCCTTTAGTTGTGGTGTTAGTCAGGGTACTGCAATCCAATAATTCCAACCTCTTGGTGTGTTGCCGTTTTTGCCTGTCTCCTCGTACCAAAAAAAAACAGGGCTGTGGGATCAGCTCAGTGTATAGGGGAGCTGGGGTCACATAAGTGTATGGGGAGCTGTGGGATCATATACGTGTATGGGGAACTGTGGGATATTCTTTCAGTGTAGAGGGAGGGTGTGGATCATCATCAGTGTTAGGGGAGCTGTGGGTCATCATATGGTATGAGGAAAGGGTGGGGATATCTAGGTGTTGGGGAGCTGTGGGATCATTTCTGTGTTAGGGGAGCGTGGGTTCATACGGTGATTGGGAGTGTGGGTATAAACTGTGTATAGGGGAGTGTGGGGAATATACGGTTTGGGGAACTGTGGGGTATTTATGTGTATGGGGAGTGTGGGATCTCATACGATGTATAGGGGAGCTGTGGTCATCTTAGTGTATGAGGGGGGTGTGGGATCTCTACAGTGTATGAGGGGCTATGGGATCATCATTACGTGTATGGGGGCTGTGGGATATTACAGTGTATGGGGCTTGGGATCATCATACGGTATATGGAGCTGTGGGATTATCATACTGTGTTGAGAGGAGCCCATATACTGTACATAGGGGAGTTGTACATGGGGGAATTTAAGGGACATAATTAAATGTTAAGGGGGTACTTAAACATTATTGTTATAGGGGCTCTCAGTATTGTGACTATCAAGTTGCACATGGAGTATTATTACTTTCTAGGGACAAAATGTGGAGGGCACATGTACAGGAAATTAATATTTTCTAGGTGGTAATTTTCCATCTAGAGAACACAAAGGAGGCATTATTACGGTGAAAGGTGCACGTGGGGGCATTATATGTGGGGCACTAGGAGGAGCTCTGTTTTTGTACCAACAGCAGGTGTAGTAATAGGTCACACAGGGCAGCAGCGGGGTCAGTATTGAGTATCAGCAGGATGAGGAGTTGGTGCGGGTTTGGGGAAATACATTGTGGAAACACAAGAAGCAATGGGATGAAACTGAATTGGAGGAGACACAGATTAGATAATAGAAAAAAACTTTTTGACAGTTAGGGTGATCAATGAGTGGAACAGGCTGCCACGAGAGGTGGTGAGTTCTCTTTTAATGGAGGTCTTCTCACTTAGGCTGGACAGACATCTGTCTGAGATGGTTTAGTGAATCCAGCATTGAGCAGGGGGTTGGACATGAGGATTATGATCTACATGTGACGGTGCTAGAAATGTGAGAGGTCAGATGTGTCTTTGCTGTAATCTCTGCAGATGAGTCCTGGCTGGAGAAGTTGTCATGTCGGTCTGGGCCGATGGAATAGACGGGAAAAGTGAATGACTCACCTGAGGAGGCGTCAGCTGTAAGTCACCATCTATACCTGTACTGTAATCTCTTATATATACTGTAGGACAGGTATCTACCACTATATGTCACCATAAGGCGGTAATATCAGTGCTGGTGTTTGTATGGAGATTTATTTTCAATAACAGTGCAGTCATCTCCTGAGGTTCCCCTATACCACCATAGTTATAATCATGATTACCTGGTTAGGGGCCACAAGGAGACACAGACAGAAAGGGCCCCTGTGCAAGAACAATATATGGGCGCTTTGCAGCCCAGAGCTCCTAAAAATGCAAAATTGCTCCTTCTTTGGAGGTAGATATGGGTCCCCTTACCTCTTGCGCCATATGCGGTTGCGCAGGTTGCTCCAATGATATGTCCTACAGTTAGGGGCCCACTCAGATGTTTCGCCCCCCCTTAGCTGAATCCCTAGCTACGCCTCTGGTGGGAGGGGAATGCAATTGATGAAGTATAGGAGGGGGACTGCAATGATGAAGTGAGGGGGGAGGGGACTGTAATTGATGAAGTGAGTGGGGAAGGGGACTTCAAATGATGAAGTGAGTGGGAGGGACTGCAAATGATAAAGTGCGAGAGGGGAGGGTGACAGTAAATGATGAAGTAAAGGAGGGGAGGAGCACTGCAAATGCTGAAGTGAGACAAGGTTCTGCATATGATGAAGTGAGGGGTAGGGGGACTACATATGATGAAGTGGGTGGGGGGAATGCAAATTATGAAGTGAGTGGGAGAGGAGGTCAGCAAATGAAGTAAGGGGGGGAGGGATACTAGAAATGATGATGAGTGAGGGGTACTGCATATGATGTTGTGATGGGGAGGAGGACTGCAAATGATGAAGTGGGGGAGGATTACAAATGATGAAGTGAGTGGGAGGACTGGAAATTATGAAAAGCCTGGGGGACTGAAATGATGAATTGAGTGGGGGAAGGGGGACTGCAAATGATGAAGTGAGCGGGGGGGAGGGGACTGCAAATTATGAAGTGAGGGAAGGGGACTGAAAGTAATGAAGTGAATGGGGGAGAGGACTGAGCATGATGAAGTGAGTGGGAGAGGGGTACCGCAAATGTTGAAGTGGTCAGAGGAGAGGGTCTGGACATGATGAATTGGGGGGAGAGCAAATGATGAAGTGAGTGGGGGAGACATCCAACCATCACTGTAATAGTGGAGCCGATGTAGCATGATTAGTATATGAGCATCAACCTTACTAAGGAATATGGCATGTGGATATCAGCGTCTCTTGCTGCATAAGGCATCTAGAAAAAGGAAAAACTATCTCTTTTGACACTCTTGAATACTGGAAATATTGGCTTGAAACCAAGCGTTCCTGCAAATGAAGAATTGAGGATGAGGGGCTGCAAATTATGAATTGAGGGTAGGGGTGAGGGACTGCAAATGATGAATTGAAGGTGGGAGGCTGGGGTGAGCAAGTGATGAATTGAAGGTGGGGATATGGGAGAGCAAATGATGTCTTGGGGAGAGCAAATAATGATGAATTTTGAGGGTGGGGCAGTAAATGATGATGCATTGAGACTGGGTTATGGGGACAGTAAATGATTGATTGATTGTAGGGGACAACAAATGATGATGAATTGATGTGGGACAGCAAATAATGATAAATTGAGGGTTGGGGAAAGTAAATGGTATATTGAATGTGGGAGAGAGAAGTTGATAATGAATTAGAGGGTGGGAGAAAGAGAGATCTATAATATAACGGTAGGAGCGTCACTCTGTCTGAAGCCTTTATAGACTGCGCAAGCGCAAAACGCCTGCGCAGTCTGTCTCCAGACAAAGTGAGGCATCCAGAGCGGTGAGTACTCTGTATGGCGCCGGAGATCGCGGTATGCGTACTGGATGCATACCACGAACTCCGGCGCCATACTCACATACTTACCTGACCGGGAGGAGCGTTGCCGCGGCGCTTCTCTTCTCCTGGGGCAGGAGACAGGAGTGCGCGTTGGATCGCGCATGCGCAGTAGCGCTATCTGGCGCCATTTTGCTGAAGACACATTTACAGTGTGTCTTCAGCAATATGGCGCCGGACCGCGCGGTATGGGCATGCGCGTATTCCGGCGCCGCTCTCCTCCCCAGCGTCCAGCAGAACGGAGCACAGGGATGAAAGGTGAGTATAAATGTTTTTTTTTTGGGGGGTATCTGTGCAGTTTAATAGCGGTGAGGGGGCCATGCACATCAGGATAGGGGGGCGTGAGGGAACCATGCACATCAGGGTTGGGGGGTGAGGGGACCATGCACATAAGGATTGGGGGGTGAGGGGACCATGCACATCAGGATTGGGGGGTGAGGGGACAATGCACATCAGGGTTGGGGGGGTGGGGGACCATGCATATCAGGATAGGGGGGTGAGGGGACCATGCACATCAGGGTTGGGGGGTGAGGGGACCATTCACATCAGGGTTGGGGGGACCATGCACATCAGGATTGGGGGGTGAGGGGACCATGCACATCAGGATTGGGGGTGAGGGGACCATGCACATCAGGATGGGGGGTGAGGGACCATGCACATCAGGATTGGGGGTGAGCGGACCATGCACATCAGGATTGGGGGGTGAGGGGACCATGCAATCAGGATTGGGGGGTGAGGGGACCATGCACATCAGGATTGGGGGGTGAGGGACCATGCACATCAGGGTTGGGGGGTGGGGGGGACCATGCACATCAGGATTGGGGGGTGAGGGGACCATGCACATCAGGATTGGGGGGGTGAGGGGACCATGCACATCAGGATTGGGGGGTGAGGGACCATGCACATCAGGATTGGGGGGTGAGGGGACCATGCACATCAGGATTGGGGGGTGAGGGGACCATGCACATCAGGATTGGGGGGTGAGGGACCATGCACATCAGGGTTTGGGGGGTGAGGGGACCATGCAATCAGGATTGGGGGGGTGAGGGGACCATGCACATCAGGATTGGGGGGTGAGGGGACCATGCACATCAGGATTGGGGGTGAGGGGACCATGCACATCAGGTGGGGGTGAGGGGACCATGCACATCAGGTTGGGGGTGAGGACCATGCACATCAGGTTGGGGGGTGAGGGGACCATGCACATCAGGATGGGGGGTGGGGACCATGCACATCAGGATTGGGGGGTGAGCGGACCATGCACATCAGGTTGGGGGGTGAGGGGACCATGCACATCAGGATTGGGGGTGAGGGGACCATGCACATCAGGATTGGGGGGGTGGGGGACCTGCACATCAGGGTTGGGGGGTGAGGGGACCATGCACATCAGGATTGGGGGTGAGGGGACCATGCACATCAGGGTTGGGGGGTGAGGGGACCATGCACATCAGGGTTGGGGGGTGAGGGGACCATGCACATCAGGATTGGGGGGTGAGGGGACCATGCACATCAGGTTGGGGGGTGAGGGGACCATGCACATCAGGGTTGGGGGGTGAGGGGACCATGCACATCAGGGTTGGGGGGTGAGGGGACCATACATATCAGGGTTGGGGGTTGAGGGGACCATGCACATCAGGATTGGGGGGTGAGGGGACCTTGCACATCAGGATTGGGGGTGAGGGGACCATGCACATCAGGATTGGGGGTGAGCAGACCATGCACATCAGGGTTGGGGGGTGAGAGGACCATTCACATCAGGGTTGGGGGGTGAGAGGACCATGCACATCAGGATTGGGGGGTGAGAGGACCATGCACATCAGGATTGGGGGTGAGCGGACCATGCACATCAGGGTTTGGAGGGTGAGGGGACCATGCATATCAAGATAGGGGGGGCGTGAGGGGACCATGCACATCAGGATTGGGGGGTGAGGGGACCATGCACATCAGGATTGGGAGGTGAGGGGACCATGCACATCAGGATAGGGGGGACGTGAGGGGACCATGCACATCAGGATTGGGGGGTGAGGGAACCATGCACATCAGGATTGGGGGGTGAGGGGACCATGCACATCAGGATTGGGGGGTGAGGGGACCATGCACATCAGGATTGGGGGGTGAGCGGACCATGCACATCAGGGTTTGGGTGAGTGAGGGGACCATGCATATCAGGATTGGGGGGTGAGGGGACCATGCACATCAGGATTGGGGGGTGAGGGGACCCTGCACATCAGGGTTGGGGGGTGAGGGGACCATGCACATCAGGATTGGGGGGATGAGGGGACCATGCACATCAGTGTTGGGGGGGTGAGGGGACCATGCACATCAGGGTTGGGGGGTGAGGGGACCATGCACATCAGGATTGGAGGGGTGGGGGGACCATGCACATCAGTATTGGGGGTGAGGGGACCATACACATCAGGGTTGGGGGTGAGGGACCATGCACATCAGGGTTGGGGGGTGAGGGGACCATACATATCAGGATAGGGGGGATGAGTGGAACATGCAAATCAGGATTGGGGGGTGAGCAGACCATGCACATCAGGATTGGGGGTGAGCGGACCGTGCACATCAGGATTGGGGGGTGAAGGGACCATGCACATCAGGATTGGGGGGGTGAGGGGACCATGCACATCAGGGTTGGGGGTGAGGGGACTATGCACATCAGGGTTGGGTGGTGAGGGGACCATGCACATCAGGGTTGGGGGGGTGAGGGGACCATGCACATCAGGGTTGGGGGGTGAGGGGACCATGCACATCAGGATTGGGGGGGTGGGGGGACCATGCACACCAGGATTGGGGGGTGAGGGGACCATGCACATCAGGGTTGGGGGGTGAGGGGACCATGCACATCAGGGTTGGGGGGTGAGGGGACCATGCATATCAGGGTTGGGGGTTGAGGGGACCATGCACATCAGGATTGGGGGGTGAGGGGACCTTGCACATCAGGATTGGGGGTGAGGGGACCATGCACATCAGGATTGGGGGTGAGCGGACCATGCACATCAGGGTTGGGGGGTGAGCGGACCATTCACATCAGGGTTGGGGGGTGAGAGGACCTTGCACATCAGGGTTGGGGGGTGAGAGGACCATGCACATCAGGATTGGGGGTGAGCGGACCATGCACATCAGGATTGGGGGGTGAGCAGACCATGCACATCAGGATTGGGCGATGAGGGGACCATTCATACCAGAATTGGGGGTGAGGGGACCAGTCATACCAGAATTTGGGGGTGAGGGGACCATGCATTCCAGGATTGGGTGGGAGGTGACCTTGCATACCAGGATTGGTGGGTGAGGGGACCATGCATACCGGGATTGGGGGGTGAGGGAACCATGAATACCAGGATATGGATGAGCAGGTACCATGCATACCAGGATAGGGATGAGGGGGTACCATGCATACCAGGATTGGGTGATGAGGGGTCCATGCATACCAGGATGAGAATGGGGTGCCATGCATACCAGATTTGGGTGGGGGTGAGGGGACCATACATACCAGCATAGGGATGAGGGGTCCATGCATACCAGGATAGGGATGAGGGGTGCCATGCATACCAGGATAGGAGGGGGGCAGCACATACCAGCATGGGAGACCATATACCTTTAAAAATGCTTGCCATGGGACCATGCACATCAGGATTGGGGGGCGAGGGGACCATGCACACCAGGATAGGGGGTGAGAGGACCATGCATACCAGGATAGGGGGTGAGGAGACCATGCACATCAGGATTGGGGGGGGAGGGGACCATGCACATCAGGATTGGGGGGTGATGGGACCATGAATACCAGGATTGGGGGTGAGGGGACCTTGCATATCAGGATTGGGGGGTGAGGGGACCATGCATTTCAGGATAGGGGGGTGAGGGGACCATGCATATCAGGATTGGGGGTGAGGAGATCATGCACATCAGGATTGGGGTGAGACCATGCACATCAGGTTTGGGGGTGAGGGGACCATGCTCAACAGGATGGGGTGACGGGACCATGCACATCAGGATTGGGGGGTGAGGGGGCCATGCACATCAGGATTGGGAGGTGAGGGGGCCATGCACATCAGGATTGGGAGGTGAGGGGGACCATGCACATCAGGATAGCGGGGTGAGGGGACCATGCACATCAGGATAGGGGGGTGAGGGGACCATGCACATCAGGATTGGGGGGTGAGGGGACCATGCATATCAGGATTGGGCAGGAGGGAACCATGCATACCAGGATTGGGGGGTGAGGGGACCATGCATACCAGGATTGGGGGGTGAGGGAACCATGAATACCAGGATATGGATGAGCAGGTAACATGCATACCAGGATAGGGATGAGGGGGTACCATGCATACCAGGATTGGGGGATGAGGGTACCATGCATACCAGGATGAGGAATGGGGTGCCATGCATAGTAGATTTGGGTGGGGATGAGGGGTGCCATGCATACTAGGATAGGAGGGGGCAGCACATACCAGAATGGGAGACCATGTACCTATAAAAATGCTTGCCACCCGGGCGTAGAACGGGTTAATCACTAGTATGATATAATAAATTGAGACATGTAAATATGAATTCGTGAGCAGGAAGTACACAGTAGGGGCCGTTGAGGATGCAGTAACTGGTAATGAATTGGGGGAAGAGTACAGGGGTAATTAATTTATATATTTATTTAGTGGTGAAAGTGGCTATTTATAGTTAATGGGGGCAAAGTGGTTGATTATAATTTATATTTGGTATGGTGGGTTGCATAATAATTAATATGTATTAATGTGGATGCACGTCTGTATTCAGCTGTGTAGTGTAGAAAAAAGGGAAAAAGTGGGGCATGTGCTTTGGAAGCGGTGCTCTAGGTAACTATGTGTTATTTTATGCAGAGACGAGTCCTGGCTGGAAGAAGTGATGGTGGTCTGCTGTGGATGAAGAAGAAAAGAAAGATGAAGTACTTCAACTAGAGATGTCACTGGAAAGTTAGTGAGTTATCTGTACACTGACACTCAGGGCCGGCGTCAGCACCCGGCATACCCGGGCAAGTGCCAGGGCCCTGAGTAGGCGGGGGCCCACTCGCCGTCGGGTACCCCGGCGCCCATTAGCGGTGCCAGCGCCGCCACTGGGCCCCCCCCGCTTGCTCAGGGCCCCGGCAGCAGCCGGTGCAATACTTACCTCTCTCCCCGTGCCTCCGCTGCCGCAGCTCTGGGCTCCAGGGGGCGCCTGTGCCGGCGCTTCATCTCTCACAGCAGCGCCGCTGAATGACGTCATCATTCAGCGGCCGGCTGTGGCAGAGGGGGCGCGGACGCCGGACAGGTGAGGTTTGTGTGTGTGTGTGTGCCTGGATGTGTGTATGTGAGAGAGTGCTGCGGTGCTGTATGTGTGATGGTGATGGGGGAGGCAGTGAAGGTGGTGAGGAGGCAATGATGATGGGGAGGCAATGATGATATTGATATTATTGGGGAGGCAATGATAATGATGATGATGGAGAGGCAATGATAATGGGAAGGCAATGATGATGATGATATTAATGGGGAGGCAATGATGATGATGATGGGGAAGCAATGATAATGGGGAGGCAATGATGATGAAGATGGGGAGGCAATGATGATGATAATGGGGAGGCAATGATGATGATGATGGGGACTCAATGATGATGATAATGGGGAGTCTTTCCCCCTTTCCTGAGCCGTAACAGTGCAGAACGCAGCACAGTGTAGAGGAGAGCTCCATATTTTGTATGGAACATTATATGTGGTCCAGTATTCTGTATGGAGCATTATATTGGGTCCAGTATTCTGTATGGAGCATTATATGGGGGATGGCGGAGTGACATCCTGCATGGGTATTATATGGTGATGAGGGGGAGACTATGTGGTGCACATAATATTGTATGGAGGACTGTACTGTCCAGTCTGTACTGTGCGCTGTGAGGATTTGTCGGTTTTTGAGCTATTGTACAATTTACAATAGGTATCAGTCATGTAATGGAAGAAGAGAAGTGTTTGGCGTTGTGCTATATCCATATTTCTCTGCAGTATCTGTGCATCATGAATCGTGGTCTGTGTTAAGGGGGCCCACTGAGACTCTTTCGCCCGGGGCCCATAAACACCTGGAACTGGCCCTGCTGACACTATATACTGTATGCTATGTACAGAGCTCATGTGTATAATGTCATTGGTGATCACTGTACAGTCAGTACACTGACACTATATACCCCATATGTCAAAGTCAAGGCCCGCGGACCAGATCCGGCCCGCGAATTGATTATCTATGGCCCCCTGGCAGGCGGGGCCCTGAGCAGGCGGGGGGGCCCACTCGCAGTCTGGCACCCCCGCGCCCGTTAGCGGAGGAGAGCGGTGTCAGCGCCGCCACTGGGCCCCCCCCCCCGCCTGCTCAGGGCCCCGGCAGCAGCTGGCAACAATACTTACCTCTCCCGTGCCTCCGCTGCCGCAGCTCCGGGCTCCAGGGGGCGCCGGCGCTTCCTCTCACAGCCGGCCGCTGAATGACGTCATCATTCAGCGGCCGGCTGTGGCACAGAGCGCGGGGACGCTGAACAGGTAAGACGTCTCTGTGTGTGTGTCTCTGTGTGTGTATGTAGTGCGGTGCTTTGTGTGTGTATGTATGTGTGTGTGTGTATGTGTGTGTGTATGTATGTATGTGAGAGAGTGCTTGTGTGCTGTCTGTGTGTGATGATGGCAGGCATTGCTGATAATGGGGAGGCATTGATGATGGGGAGAAGATGATGATGGGCAGGCATTGCTGATAATGGGGAGGCATTGATGATGATGGGGAGAAGATGATGATGGGCAGACATTGATGTTGATGGGGAGGAGATGATGATGGGCAGGCATTGCTGATAATGGGGAGGCATTGATGATGATGGGGAGAAGATGATGATAATGGGCAGGCATTGATGATAATGGGCAGGCATTGATGATAATGGGCAGGCATTGATGGGCCTTGACTTTGACATATGGGCTCTACATGGTATTATTCGGTCACTATGTGGTGGTAATATGTGGTCTGGTCGCAGTGTGATGGTATTTGTCCCTTTTATGTGGTATTATTTGTTATGATTTGGTAGCTGAGGAGAGCAGGCAAAAAAGGAAATACACCAGAGAGGTTGGAATCTATTGGATTGCAGTACCCTGACTAACCACCACAACTAAAGGCAGCCGTGGAGCGTACCTACGTTGGTCCTAGACGCCTCGTCACAGCCTGAGAAGCTAACTACACCTAAAGACAGAAAGAGGAAAACTATCTGCCCCGGAGCAGATCCCCAAAGAACATAGAAAGCCCCCAAACATGTAATGGCGGTTAGACAAGAGGAGATACAGACACAGACAGAAAATAGTATGAGCAAACGTTGGGGCCCAAACTTCCTAGATAGAAAAGGATAGGAAGGTCACTTACTGCAATCCCAAAAAACCCTAAAAAGTACCAACTCTACTAATTACAAAAACACCTGAGATCACACGACCTCTACCACCTAAATTAGTTCTCTGGTGTAACAAAACAAGCAGCAGCCACTGAAAAAACTGGAAAATGCAAATGAACAAACAACAGTGGCTGAACTAAACTGAGAGGAGCACAAGCCCCCAGAGGGGACCCGGCAGACCCCCACAGAAATGCAGGACAAAATGCAAAAAGCAAGCACCAAAAAACTAAAAGAAGAAAATGTCTCATCTGTTAGCAGAAGATGCAGGCACGAAACAGCAAGCTTCAAAGTGAACAGGAATCAAAGATGAGACCAGAACAATTGATCACCGGCAACCCTGATGGGAGGGAACCTCCCTTATGTAAGACCAGTGAGGAAAACCTGATCGCCAATCTTCACAATCTTCATTGGATAGTTCAGTACTGTTTGTAACCACCAGAGGGAGCTTCTGCTCAGAATTCATTTCTAGCACATTCACAACAATTATTGGTCATTTAAAAAAAATATATGTGACTCATTCCCTTAAAGAAAATAAATAAAATATACCTAAAATGAGTATAGGATATGTTAAGAATTAGAGTAGAGGCCTGCCAAAAGAGTCTACCTTGTCGTGGTGGTAGCGGCTTAAAAAAATCTTTTGTCCAAAAAAAAAGCTGCTAGCTATATATGTAAACTGGTGTTAAATTGGAACTGTTAACCCCTTCACCCCCAAGGGTGGTTTGCACGTTAATGACCGGGCCAATTTTTACAATTCTGACCACTGTCTCTTTATGAGGTTATAACTCTGGAACGCTTCAACGGATCTTCGCGATTCTGAGATTGTTTTCTCGTGACATATTGTACTTCATGTTAGTGGTAAAATTTCTTCAATATAACTTGCGTTTATTTTTGAAAAAAAAACGCAAATATGGCGAAAATTTTGAAAATTTTGCAATTTTCAAACTTTGAATTTTTATTCCCTTAAAACAGAGAAATATATCACACAAAGTAGTTAAGAAATAACATTTCCCACATGTCTACTTTACATCAGCACAATTTTGGAACCAAATTTTTTTTTTGTTAGGAAGTTATAAGGGTTAAAAGTTGACCAGCGATTTCTCATTTTTACAACAAAAATTTACAAAGCCATTTTTTTAGGGACCACCTCACATTTGAAGTCACTTTGAGGGGTCTATATGGCAGAAAATACCCAAAAGTGACACCATTCTAAAAACTGCACCCCTCAAGGTACTCAAAACCACATTCAAGAAGTTTATTAACCCTTCAGGTGCTTCACAGTAACTAAAGCAACGTGGAAGGAAAAAATGAATATTTTACTTTTTAGCCACAAAAATGATCTTTTACAAACTTTTTTTTTATTTTCACAAAGGTAAAAGGAGAAAATGGACAGATCAGTTTGTTATGCAATTTCTCCTGAGTACGCCAATACCCCATATGTGGGGGAAAACCACTGTTTGGGCACACGGCAGAGCTCGTAAGGGAAGGAGCGACGTTTGACTTTTTCAAACTAAAATTGGCTGGACTTTAGATTGGATGCCATGTCGCGTTTGGAGAGCCCCTGATGCGCCTAAACAGTGGAAACCCCCCACAAGTGACACCATTTTGGAAACTAGACACCCTACGGTACTTATCTAGATCTGTTGTGAGCACTTTGAACCCTCAAGTGTTTCACAAAAGTTTATAAAGCCTGGGTGTGAAAAAAAAAAAAATCAATTTTCCACAAAAATGATTTTTTAGTCCCAAATTTTTGAATTTTCCCAAGGAAATTGGACCCCAAAAGTTGTTGTCCAATTTGTCCTGAGTACGCTGATACCCCATATGTGGGGGGGGAAACTGTTTGGGTGCACGGCAGGGCTTGGAAAGAAGTAGTAACGTTTTGGAATGCAGACGTTAATGGGGTCATGTTCCGTTTGCAGTGCCCCAGATGAGCCTAAACAGTGGAAACCCCCCACAAGTGACCCCATTTTGGAAACTAGACCCCCTAAGGAACTTATCTAGATCTTTGGTGAGCACTTTGAACTCCCAAGTGCTTCACACAAGTTTATAATGCCCGGGCATGAAAATAAAAAATCCTATTTTTTTCCCACAAAAATTATCTTTTAGTCACTAATTTTTTATTTTTCCAAGGGTAACAGGAGAAATTGGACCACATAGGTTGTTGTACAATTTGTCCTGAGTACGCTGATACCCCATATGTGGGGGGGAACCACTGTTTGGGCGCACGGCAGAGCTCGGAATGTAAGGAGCACCATTTGACTTTTTCCAACCAAAATTGGCTGGAATTGAGTTTGGATGCCAAGTTGCATTTGGAGAGCCCCTGATGTGCCTAAACAGTGGAAACCCCCCACAAATGACCCCATTTGGGAAACTAGACCCCCTAAGGAACTTATCTAGATTTTTGATGAGCAATTTGAACCACCAAGTGCTTCACACAAGTTTATAACGTAGAGCCGTAAAATTTAAAAATCATATTTTTTCCACAAAAATGATCTTTTCACCCCAATTTTTATTTTTCCAAGGGTAACAAGACTCCAAAAGTTATTGTGCAATTTGTCCTGAGTGCGCTGATACCCCATATGTGGGGGTAAACCACTGTTTGGGTGCATGGCAGAGTTTGGAAGGGAAGGAGCGCCGTCTGACTTTTTCAACGCAGAATTGGCTGGACGCCATGTCGTGTTTGGAGAGCTCCTGATCTGCCTAAACAGTGGAAACCCCCATAAATGACACCATTTTGGAAACTAGACCCCTCAAGGAACTTATCTAGATGTGTGGTGAGAACTTTGAACCCCCAGGTGTTTCACTAAAGTTTATAACGTACAGCCCTAAAATAAAAAATCTTTTTTTTTTTTTTTACAAAAATGATTTTTTTCGCCCCCAATATTTTATTTTCACAAGGGTAACAGAAGAAATTGGAACGCAAAAGTTGTTGTCCAATTTGTCCTGAGTACACTGATACCCAATATGTGGGCGAAAACTACTGTATGGGCACACGTCGGGGCTCGGAAGGGAAGTAGTGACGTTTTGGATTGCAGACTTTGATGGAATGGTCTGGGGGCGTCATGTCACATTTGGAGAGCCCCTGATGCACCTAAACAGTGGAAACCCCCACAAGTGACCCCATTTTGGCAAATAGACCCCACAAGGTACTTATCTAGATGTGTGGTGAGCACTTTTAACCCCGAAGTGCTTCACAGAAGTTTATAACGCACAGCCGTAAAAATAAAAAATCCTTTTTTTTTTTACAAAAATGATTTTTTCCGCCCCCAATATTTTATTTTCACAAGGTTAACAGGAGAAATTGGACCCCAAAAGTTGTTGTCCAATTTGTCCTGAGTACGCTGATACCCAATATGTGGGAGAAAACTACTGTATGGGCGCACGTCAGGGCTCGGAAGGGAAGTAGTGACGTTTTGGATTGCAGACTTTGATGGAATGGTCTGGGTGCGTCATGTCGCATTTGGAGAGCCCCTGATGCGCCTAAACAGTGGAAACCCCCACAAGTGACCCCATTTTGGCAAATAGACCCCACAAGGAACTTATCTAGATGTGTGGTGAGCACTTTGAACCCCGAAGTGCTTCACAGAAGTTTATAACGCACAGCCGTAAAAATAAAAAATCTTTTTTTTTTTACAAAAATGATATTTTCGCCCCAATATTTTATTTTCACAAGGGTAACAGGAGAAATTGGACCCAAAAGTTGTTGTCCAATTTGTCCTGAGTACGCTGATACCCAATATGTGGGAGAAAACTACTGTATGGGCGCACGTCAGGGCTCGGAAGGGAAGTAGTGACGTTTTGGATTGCAGACTTTGATGGAATGGTCTGGGTGCGTCATGTCGCATTTGGAGAGCCCCTGATGCGCCTAAACAGTGGAAACCCCCACAAGTGACCCCATTTTGGAAAATAGACCCCACAAGGAACTTATCTAGATGTGTGGTGAGCACTTTGAACCCGAAGTGCTTCACAGAAGTTTATAACGCACAGCCGTAAAAATAAAAAATCTTTTTTTTTTTTTTGCAAAAATGATTTTTTCGCCCCAATATTTTATTTTTACAAGGGTAACAGGAGAAATTGGACCCCAAAAGTTGTTGCCCAATTTGTCCTGAGTACGCTGATACCCAATATGTGGGAGAAAACTACTGTATGGGTACACGTTGGGGCTCGGAAGGGAAGTAGTGACGTTTTGGATTGCAGACTTTGATGGAATGGTCTGGGGGCGTCATGTCGCATTTGGAGAGCCCCTGATGCGCCTAAACAGTGAAAATCCCCAACAAGTGACCCCATTTTGGAAAATAGACCCCACAAGGAACTTATCTAGGTGTGTGGTGAGCGCTATGAAGCCCCAAGTGCTTCACAGAAGTTTATAATGTACAGCCGTAAAAAACAAAAAAATATTTTTTTTTATACAAAAATGATATTTTCGCCCCCAGTTTTTTATTTTCCCAAGGGTAACAGAAGAAATAGGACAAATTGCACAATAACTCTTGAGGTCCAGAGTACGCTGATACCCCATATGTGGGGATAAACTACTCTTTGGACGCATGGCAGAGCTCAGAAGTGAAGGAGCACGTTTGACTTTTTCAACGCAGAATTGGCTGGAATTGAGATCAGACGCCATGTCACATTTGGAGAGCCCCTGATGTGCCTAAACAGCGGAAACCCCCCAATTCTAACTCAACCCTAACCCCAACACACCCCTAACCCTAGTCCCAACCCTAACCACAAACCTAACCCTAACACACCCCTAATCCCAACCCTAACCCTAATCCTAACTTTAGCGCCAACCCTAACCCTAACTTTAGCCGCAACCCTAACCCTAATGGGAAAATGGAAATAAATACATTTTTTTAATTTTATTATTTTTCCCTAACTAAGGGGATGATAAAGTGGGGTTTTATTTACTATTTATAGCGGGTTTTTATGATTGGCAGCTGTCACGCTAAAAGACGCTTTTTATTGCAAAAATAGTTTTTTGCATCGCCACATTTTGAGAGCTATAATTTTTGCATATTTTGGCCCACAGAGTCATGTGAGGTCTTATTTTTTGCGGGACGAGGTGACGTTTTTATTGGTACCATTTTTGAGCAGGTGACATTTTTTGATCGCTTTTTATTTCGATTTTTGGGAGGTTAGAATGAACAAAAATCAGCAATTCATGAATTTCTTTTGGGGGAGGCGTTTTTATTGTTCCGCGTGTGGTAAAATTGATAAAGCAGTTTTATTCTTCGGGTCAGTACGATTATGGCGATACCTCATTTATATCATTTTTTTATGTTTTGGCGCTTTTATAGAATAAAAACAATTTTATATAAAAAATAATTATTTTTGCATCGCTTTATTCTGCGAGCTATAACTTTTTTATTTTTTCGCTGATGATGCTGTATGGTGGCTCGTTTTTTGCGGGACAAGATGACGTTTTCAGCGGTACCATGTTTATTTATATCGGTCTTTTTGATCGCGCGTTATTCCACTTTTTGTTCGGCGGTATGATGATAAAGCATTGATTTTTTGCTTCTTTTTTTTTTTTTTTAAGGGGTTCACTAAAGGGGTTAACTAGTGGGACAGTTTTATAGGGGGGGTCGTTACGGACGTGGCGATACCAAATATGTGTACTTTTATTGTTTTGTTTTTTTTATTTACAGGAAGAAATGAATTTATTGGGGAATATATTTTTTTTTTTTTATTTATTTTGGATTTTTTTTTTACACGTTTATTTTTATTTTTTTAACTTTTTTACTTTGTCCCAGGGTGGGACATCACTGTATTTTATCAAATCGCTGGTGTGACAGTGTGCACAGCACTCTGTCACACCAGCGATCGCTCAGGCATAGCTGCAGGCTTCTCAGTGCCTGCTCTCAGCAGGCACTGAGGAAGCCGCCTCCCTCCAGGACCCCGGCGCCATCTTGGATCCGGGTCCTGGGAGGGAGGAAGCCCTCAGAACAGCGCGATCACATCGCGCTGGTCTGAGGGTCTCAGGGGGGCGCGCAGGGAGCCCCCACCCTGCGCGATCCTCCCCTGTGCCCCCAGTACACCGCGATCATGTTTGATCGCGGTGTGCTAGGGGTTAATGTGCCGGGAGCGGTCCGTGACCGCTCCTGACACACAGTCACGGGTGTCAGCTGTGATAATCAGCTGACACCCGGCGGCGATTAGCTGCGCTCCCCTCAGGAGCGCAGCTGATCGCCTATGACGTACTATCCCGTCCATGGGCAGAATGGCACGGGTTTTATGGACGGGATAGTACGTCTAATGTCAGAGAGGGGTTAATATATGATTGGTGAGGATGTGGTGCAGAAGAGGAGTTTTTCCAAGAGTGGACGGTGGGACTGTGGAAGGTTTGAAGGGTGGTGGCGGAGCTGGGGTGGAACCTGGGTGAACTTTGAAGACTCAAGGGGGCATGAAATTTTTACCAGTATTGGGCCCTGAAATTCCTAGTGGCAGCCTTGTCCTCACCCATCCTTTGTAGACAGTGAGCACTCACGGGCAGGGTTCTATCTCCTCCAGTAGCAGTCGGTGACTTATTTTGTTTAAGATTATTGTACTTGTTTTTATTATGTATACCCTCTTTCATATAAATGGCATTATAATAATAAATAATAATAATAATACCGCTGTGTGGCTGCCAAACAAAGGAAGTCGAGTAGACCATACAGTAACTGAAACTTTATAAAAACTGTGCAATTATATTATTTCTACTCTGGGTAATTGATGACACTTTAGTGGTGTGTGTCAATAATTTCGAGAAATGTTTTTACTCCAAGTTGGGTCTCCTTCTTTTGTGTTGCCTGTAGCAGTAGGGCTCCCAGACCAGCAGACCTGCATTAATTTCAACTACCTGTGTTACTATCCTTACATTTTTACAATATTTTTGGTATACCAAGCTGATATTTTTGTCACCTGAGTGTGGGTTATCAAAATCACATTTAATCTGTTGCATGAGGTATCAGAGCTCCAAGCATAGCATGCTTACTCCGGTCACAAACTCACCTCGTCTTAATTAAAACTTAAATTCAAAGCAGTAAATGCTGGTTCAGACCTTGATATCTCATGCATGGCCCATGGCTGACTGCTGCTGTGCCATTATCAAATTTGCACTGTGGGTCAATTGATGCCACTTTTCCGGATGCCTGCTCCTAATTTGAGCTTTTTTGTGCAGCTCTTTGCCCCCCTTGAAGGTGTTGTTCATGTGTTTGGTTTTGTTTCCCTTCGAATTCAATGTGGCTTGGATATGTTCGACGAACTGTTTGGTGAACATTGTTTTGTACGCCGAATCTGCACCTAACAGAACCTTGAAATGTTCGCTCATTTCTAGACACTAGGTGATCAGTACGGACCCCGAACTTTCCCATTCTGGTTTGCTTATTCCTAGTAAAAACCAGTACAGTACATCTAGTTCAGGAATAAACAGTGGTATACATTCAGTACAAGAGAGTAACTACTATATAAACTCTTATTAGTGGTTTATTAGTGAGACTTGTATGCTGATTTGCTTAATTTTCCAGAAAATCCCTAATGTTTTGCAATTTGATTGTGTTTTTGTTATATTGAAAGTAATAATGGATAATTCTACACCAACTTGCCATGTACACGTCATTCCATGATATAATTACAAGTGCTAATGTCTCATTTGTTGTGGTACTTTTCAATATGTTCTAATTAGTATTTTTCTTTCTTTGGAAGAGGTTCAGTTTTGGCATTGAAAACTTTATGGATGGCAGAAGAGCAAATAATTACAATATTTGGACCCAAGCTATTTTTTCTCCTCTTCTGTTTTAAACCTTGCCAAGCACGTATCCATGTGGATTAAATATTTTATCACAATGATTAGAAAAGAGCTTCAAATGGATATTGGTAAAGGAATACTAAACACAATGAACACATAAAATGTAGCCCAGTACTTCTTTCCTTATCTTTAAATAATTTTGACTACTGCTGCTGCCAAACACAGCATTGCATAAGATGGCATATGAAGTACTGTACCTTAAATGGATTTTCTCACAAACAAAATTTAATTTTAATCAATAGATATTGGAATAATAATAATGTTCATAATTAGATGTGTATAAACAAAATATTCCTGTCCTAAGATAATCTTATAAATGTACTCCTGCTATGTACTTGTAAAAGTCCGAGCAGGAACGCGGGATGCAGTGATGGTACGAAGACAACAGAGCAAGGGTTAACAGGTTTATTTACAGGGTAATTCTCCACGCAGGGAGGTAAAAGGTTTTGCAAGGTGAAGTACAACGGTACAATTATCGGCAGTTCAGTAGCAAGCTTATAAGGAAGTCCCAAAACTGCAGCTCCTGTTGCAAACTCAATGGCGCCAGCAACGGCCGACGCAGTGTCCTTTAATGGGGTTCGATAGAACAACAATAGATGTGTTTAACCCCTTCACCCCCAAGGGTGGTTTGCACGTTAATGACCGGGCCAATTTTTACAATTCTGACCACTGTCTCTTTATGAGGTTATAACTCTGGAACGCTTCAACGGATATTCGCGATTCTGAGATTGTTTTCTCGTGACATATTGTACTTCACGTTAGTGTTAAAATTTCTTCCATATACCTTGCGTTTATTTTTGAAAAAAACGCAAATATGGCGAAAATTTTGAAAATTTTGCAATTTTGAAACTTTGAATTTTTATTCCCTTAAAACAGAGAAATATGTAACACAAAATAGTTAAGAAATAACATTTCTAACATGTCTGCTTTACATCAGCACAATTTTGGAAACAAAATTTTTATTTGTTAGGAAGTTATAAGGGTTAAAAGTTGACCAGCGATTTCTCATTTTTACAACAAAATTTACAAAGCCATTTTTTTTAGGGACCACCTCACATTTGAAGTCACTTTGAGGGATCTATATAGTAGAAAATGCCCAAAAGTGACACCATTCTAAAAACTTCACCCCTCAAGGTACTCAAAACCACAATCAATAAGATTATTAACCCTTCAGGTGCTTCACAGGAGCTGAAGCAATGTGAAAGGAAAAAATGAACATTTTACTTTTTAGTCACAAAAATGATCTATTACAAACATTTTTTTTTATTTTCACAAGGGAAAAAGGAGAAAATGGACTGATAAAGTTGTTGTGCCATTTCTCCTGAGTACACCGATACCCCATATGTGAGGGAAAACCACTGTTTGGGTGCACGGCAGGGCTTGGAATGGAAGGAGCGCCGTTTGACTTTTCCAAACTAAAATTGGTGGAATTGAGATTGGACGCCATGTCGCGTTTGGAGATTCCCTGATGTGCCTAAACAGTGGAAACCCTCCACATGTGACCCCATTTTGGAAACTAGACCCCCTAAGAAACTTATCTAGATGTGTGATGAGCACTTTGAACTCCCAAGTGCTTCACGCAAGTTTATAATGTAGAGCCGTGAAGAAAAAAAATCATATTTTTTCCACAAGCATGATCTTTTAGTCCCCAATTTGTTACTTTCCCAAGGGTAAGAGGAGAAATTGGACCACAAAAGTTGTTGTCCAACTTGTCCTGAGTACGCCGATACCCCATATGTGGGGGGGAACCACTGTTTGGGCGCACGGCAAGGCTTTGAAATGGAATGAGCGCCATTTGACTTTTCCAAACCAAAATTGGCTGGAATTGAGAAAGGACGCCATGTTGCGTTTGGAGAGCCACTGATGTGCCTAAACAGTGGAAACCCCCCACATGTGACCCCATTTTAGAAACTAGACCCCCTAAGGAACTTATCTAGATGTGTGATGAGCACTTTGAACCCCCAAGTGCTTCACGCATGTTTATAATGTAGAGCCGTGAAGAAAAAAAATCATATTTTTTCCACAAGCATGATGTTTTAGTCCCCAATTTGTTATTTTCCCAAGGGTAAGAGGAGAAATTGGACCACAAAAGTTGTTGTCCAACTTGTCCTGAGTACGCCGATACCCCATATGTGGGGGGGAACCACTGTTTGGGCGCACGGCAGGGCTCGAAATGGAAGGAGCGCCATTTGACTTTTCCAAACCAAAATTGGCTGGAATTGAGAAAGGACGCCATGTTGCGTTTGGAGAGTCACTGATGTGCCTAAACAGTGGAAACCCTCCACATGTGACCCCATTTTGGAAACTAGACCCCCTAAGGAACTTATCTAGATGTGTGGTGAGCACTTTGAACCCCCAAGTGCTTCACGCAAGTTTATAATGTAGAGCCGTGAAGAAAAAAATCATATTTTTTCCACAAGCATGATGTTTTAGTCCCCAATTTGTTATTTTCCCAAGGGTAAGAGGAGAAATTGGACCACAAAAGTTGTTGTCCAACTTGTCCTGAGTACGCTGATACCCCATATGTGGGGGGGAACCATTGTTTGGGCGCACGGCAGGGCTCAAAAGGGAAGGAGTGCCGTTTGACTATTCCAAACCAAAATTTGTCTGGAATTGAGAAGGGATGCCATGTCGCGTTTGTGGAGCCCCTGATGTGCCTAAACAGTGGAAATCCCAACAAGTGACCCCATTTTGGAAACTAGACCCCCTAAGGAACTTATCTATGTGTGGTGAGCATTTTGAACCCCCAAGTGTTTCACTAAAGTTTATAATGCCCTGGCGTGAATAAAAAAAAAAAAAAAATTTCCACAAATATTATGTTTTAGTCCTCAATTTTTTATTTTCCCAAGGGTAAAGGAGAAATTGGACCACAAAATTGTGTTGTCCAATTTGTCCTGAGTACGCTGATACCCCATATGTTGGGGGGAACCACTGTTTGGGCGCATGGCAGGGCGCAGAAAGGAAGCAGTGACGTTTTGGAATGCAGACTTTGATGGAATGGTCTGCGGGCGTCATGTTCCGTTAGCAGAGCCCCTCATGTGCCTAAACAGTGGAAACCCCCACAAGTGACCCCATTTTGGAAACTAGACCCCTAAGGAACTTATCTAGGTGTGTGGTGAGCATTTTTAACCCCCAAGTGTTTCACTAAAGTTTATAATGCCCTGGCGTGAATAAAAAAAAAAAAAAAAAATTTCCACAAATATGATGTTTTAGTCCCCAATTTTTTATTTTCCCAAGGGTAACAGGAGAAATTGGACCACAAAAGTTGTTGTCCAATTTGTCCTGAGTACGCTGATACCCCATATGTTGGGGGGAACCACTGTTTGGGCGCATGGCAGGGCGCAGAAGAGAAGCAGTGACGTTTTGGAATGCAGACTTTGATGGAATGGTCTGCGGGCGTCATGTTCCGTTAGCAGACCCCTCATGTGCCTAAACAGTGGAAACCCCCACAAGTGACCCCATTTTGGAAACTAGACCCCCTAAGGAACTTATCTAGGTGTGTGGTGAGCATTTTGAACCCCCAAGTGTTTCACTAAAGTTTATAATGCCCAGGTGTAAAAATAAAAAATCCTACTTTTATCCTCACAAAAATGATGTTTTAGTCCCCAATTTTTTATTTTCCCAAGGGTAAGAGGAGAAATTGGACACCAAAAGTTGTTGTCCAATTTGTCCTGAGTACACTGGTGCCCCATATGTGGGAAAAAACTGTTTGGCACAAGTCGGGGCTCAGAAGGGAAGTCGTGACTTTTTGGAATGCAGACTGATGGAATGGTCTGCGGGCGTCATGTTCCGTTTGCAGAGCTCCTGATGTGCCTAAACAGTAAAAAAAAAACACAAGTGACATAATTTTGGAAAGTAGACTCCCAAGGAACTTTTCTAAATGTGCCCCCCTTCTGGAACTAATCTTTCCTGTAAAGTAAATTAGTAGTGCATTGAGGTGTGGTACAATTTGAAACAATCCTTCATACACAGGCCAGGTTTTTCGGGGCAGGTGTCGCATTGGTAAGTGGTGTCCTTGCGTATTCCCCTTTTGTAACACACTCGGCACCTTTTTTGCGGCTTACCTTTTCTTCCAGTTGGCGGGACCACCCCCGGGAAATGCTGACCTGGTATGATACGAGCACCTTCAGTTCCAGAAGTACTGGGGCCCGCTCTTTCCTGATCGCCAAACATCAGGGCCTTAACCACTACCTCCTGAAACTGAAGGTACGTCGTATCGCTGTTGCGTGCACATCGTGACAGCAGGAAAGGTTGAGCATTGCCATTTGGATGATGTGCACGGACAGCTTTTTGTACCACACCTTGGCCTTTCTCAAAGCACTGTACGGTTGGAGGAGTTGATTAGAGAGATCAACACCCCCCATGTATTTATTGTACCCCAGTACACAGTCCGGTTTGCGGACCTGTGTAGAGGTACCCCATACAGTGCTGAGGGCGCTGCCATCACCATGTATGGTGGTCAAGAGAAGGACATCCCTCTTGTCCTTGACCACCAACAGGTGGTCGCTACATTGGGCTCTGCTCTCACCCTTTCTGAGCATCTGCCCAAGTAGCGTCTTCGGGAGGCCTCTCTGATTTTTGCGGACGGTACCGCAAGCTGCGGTACCTCGCGCAGAGAGGGATTTGTAGAGTGGGACGCTGGAATAAAAGTTATCGGTGTAAAGGTGATAACCTTTATCCAGCAGTGGGTGCACCAAATCCCACACAATTTTCCCACTCACTCCCAGGACTGGGGGACACTCAGGGGGTTCAATCCTGGTGTCCTTTCCTTCGTAAACGCTAAAGCTGTGTGTGTACCCTGAGGTACTCTCACACAGCTTGTAGAGTTTAATTCCGTACCTTGCCCTCTTGCTGGGCAGGTACTGGCGGAATCGGAGCCGTCCCTTAAAATGAACCAAGGACTCATCCACGCAGATGTCCCTTTGGGGCACGTACACTTCAGCAAACTTTTTGCTGAAGTGTTCGATGACCGGCCGAACTTTGAACAGACGGTCAAAGTTGGGGTCATTTTGTGGGGGACACTGTGCATTATCATTATAATGCAGGAATTTGTGGATGGCCTCAAAACGCGTCCGGGCCATGACCATTCGGAACAGTGGAGTGTTGTATAAAATATCAACACTCCAATATTGCCGAAGTTCTGGCTTCTTCAGGATCCCCATATGGAGGACCAGGCCCCAAAACTGCATCATTTCACCTGCGTCTACAGGAGACCAGTTGGAAAATGATGACACTGGGTTTTGCGCCAAAAATTGCCGAGCGTACAAATTAGTTTGCTCCACCACGAGGTTAATAAAATCCTCAGAGAAAAAGACTTTGAAAAAGTCTATTTCTCTGAGGCCCGTGGTGTCAAACTTGATTCCTGATTCTGCCACAAAATCAGGAATCAGTGGCTCGTAATTTTCGGGGGGCGGGTCCATATGGGGTCCAAAGAGGGGTGCGCTGGTTCATTTTCAGGGGTGGGCGCTGCCTCATCTTCTGTCCTGGGGCGTCTGCGTGGCGGTTCCGCAGGACCCGAGGAGGAAGATGAGGAAGAGGAGGAAGAAGAAGAAGAGGATGAAGAATCTGAAAAGTAAAGAAATGTGGGATCCTCTCCCTCGCTATCAGTGTTGGAAGCAAGGAAAGCGTATGCCTCCTCCACTGAATAGCGCTGTTGGGAAGAACGTGACGAGCGGGACATTTTTTTTGTGAATGTGGTACTTTGTGTGAACTTTATTTATAACTGTGTGTGTGTGTGGGGGGATAGTGGTTGGTGCAAACTATGCTGAAAGGAAAAAGCAAAAAGAAAAGAAAGAGAATAGGGAAAAAAATGCCTGTGAAAAAAAGTCTAAACCAGCAGGCACGAGCTCTGATAAGTGACCGGTGTCACTTATCAAAGTTCCGCGGCTGCTGGATGTGCGCACAGGAGTGGCGGAAAGGGGAGTGAAAAAAAAAAGACGGCAGGAGCGAGCTCTGATAAGTGACCGGTGTCACTTATCAAAGTTCCGCGGCTGCTAGATGTGCCCACAGGAGTGGCGGAAAGGGGAGTGAAAAAAAAAACAAAAATGGCAGGAACGAGCTCTGATAAGTGACCGGTGTCACTTATCAAAGTTCCGCGGCTGCTAGATGTACGCACGGGAGTGGCGGAAAGTGGGGTGAAAAAAAAAAAACTGCAGGAACGAGCTCTGATAAGTGACTGGTGTCACTTATCAAAGTTCCGCGGCTGCTAGATGTGCGCACGGGAGTGGCGGAAAGTGGGGTGAAAAAAAAAAAAACTGCAGGAACGAGCTCTGATAAGTGACTGGTGTCACTTATCAAAGTTCCGCGGCTGCTGGATGTGCGCACAGGAGTGGCGGAAAGGGGAGTGAAAAAAAAAAAAACTGCAGGAACGAGCTCTGATAAGTGACTGGTGTCACTTATCAAAGTTCCGCGGCTGCTAGATGTGCGCACAGGAGTGGCGGAAAGGGGAGTGAAAAAAAAAAGACGGCAGGAGCGAGCTCTGATAAGTGACCGGTGTCACTTATCAAAGTTCCGCGGCTGCTAGATGTGCGCACAGGAGTGGCGGAAAGGAAGTGAAAAAAAAAACAAAAATGGCAGGAACGAGCTCTGATAAGTGACCGGTGTCACTTATCAAAGTTCCGCGGCTGCTAGATGTGCGCACAGGAGTGGCGGAAAGTGGGGTGAAAAAAAAAAAACTGCAGGAACGAGCTCTGATAAGTGACTGGTGTCACTTATCAAAGTTCCGCGGCTGCTAGATGTGCGCACGGGAGTGGCGGAAAGTGGGGTGAAAAAAAAAAAAAAACTGCAGGAACGAGCTCTGATAAGTGACTGGTGTCACTTATCAAAGTTCCGCGGCTGCTGGATGTGCGCACAGGAGTGGCGGAAAGGGGAGTGAAAAAAAAAAGACGGCAGGAGCGAGCTCTGATAAGTGACCGGTGTCACTTATCAAAGTTCCGCGGCTGCTAGATGTGCGCACGGGAGTGGCGGAAAGTGGGGTGAAAAAAAAAAAACTGCAGGAACGAGCTCTGATAAGTGACCGGTGTCACTTATCAAAGTTCCGCGGCTGCTAGATGTGCGCACGGGAGTGGCGGAAAGTGGGGTGAAAAAAAAAAAAACTGCAGGAACGAGCTCTGATAAGTGACTGGTGTCACTTATCAAAGTTCCGCGGCTGCTAGATGTGCGCACGGGAGTGGCGGAAAGTGGGGTGAAAAAAAAAAAACTGCAGGAACGAGCTCTGATAAGTGACTGGTGTCACTTATCAAAGTTCCGCGGCTGCTGGATGTGCGCACAGGAGTGGCGGAAAGGGGAGTGAAAAAAAAAAGACGGCAGGAGCGAGCTCTGATAAGTGACCGGTGTCACTTATCAAAGTTCCGCGGCTGCTAGATGTGCGCACAGGAGTGGTGGAAAGGGGAGTGAAAAAAAAACAAAAATGGCAGGAACGAGCTCTGATAAGTGACTGGTGTCACTTATCAAAGTTCCGCGGCTGCTGGATGTGCGCACAGGAGTGGCGGAAAGGGGAATGAAAAAAAAAAAAAAACGGCAGGAACGAGCTCTGATAAGTGACTGGTGTCACTTATCAAAGTTCCGCGGCTGCTGGAAGTGCGCACGGAGGGGGGTGCAAAAGAAAAACGAGCACGAGTGTTGATCGGTGAACTGCGTCACCAATCAACGCTCGGCGGCTGCTAAATGTGCGCAAAGGGGGGGTAAAAAGAGGGGAAAGGGAAGGGGGGAGGGGGGAATGGGGGGATTGGGGTGGATCGGGCAGGGATAGGGGCTCAAAAACTCACGTTTGTAGTCTCTCTTCTTTCTTCTCTCTTCTTTCTTCTCTCTTCTTTCTTCTCTCTTCTTTCTTCTCTCTTCTTTCTTCAGCAGGAGTTGTGGTGTCACAGGCTACTGTGGCACCACAAGGCCCAGCACAGGAGGAGATCTGTCGTGTGACCGCACTGCAGGAATCCTCAGCAAGTGTGAGGACCCCTGCAGTGCGGTCACACAGATCACAGACAGTTTGTAGACAGGTCACAGAGCGGTCACATCGCTGCTGTGACCTGTCATTGGTGGGATCGATGATCACATCGATCCCACCAATCAGAGGAGACCCTTGTTTTGCCGGTTGCTAGGCACCGGCCTAGTTATCGGAGCTCACTGCTCCGATTCCTAAGCAGGTCACCTGCAGGTCAGCAAGCAGGGCACAGAGCGGTCACACCGCTGCTGTGCCCTGTGATTGGCGCGATCGTCGATGACATCGATCGCGCCAATCAGCAGCTGCAGGCCCTACTGGGCCTGTCCTAGGCTCCGGCCTAGGATCGGTGCTATTACTGCACCGATACAGGCAGGTACAGATACACCGCGGCTGTGCCCTGCGATTGGCGCGATCGATGTGATCGGCGATCGCGCCAATCCAGGGGGGGTCTGCTCCTTTCTATGCCCAGGCCTAGGATCGAGTACAACGGTACTCGATTCTAGCCTGGGATCTCACTGTTTCAGCCCATCGGATTGGTTGAAACAGTGAGAAAGGCTGCGATTGGCTTTTCAGAATTGAACAGCCAATCACAGCGATCGGGAGTGAGGGTGGGCGGTGACAGACCCCGGGATGCCGGCGCCATCTCTCCTGAGGTAAGATGGCGTCGGAATTTTAATGCGATCATTGCGACTTAAGTCGCAATGTCGCATTAAAGGGCTGGACGTACTATCCCGTCCCCGGTCATATGGGCCCAGGTACCATGGACGGGATAGTACGTCCGATGGCAGTAAGGGGTTAAACAAAATGTTCCTGTGCTGAGTAGTGATGAGCCACCCCCGTAGTGTTTGAGTTTGGTTCGGTTTGCCGAACAGCCGTGTGTTCGACGAACAGTTCGTCGAACTGTTATTCGAACACCGTCGAACACCGTTAAAACCAATGGCAGGCAAACAAAAACACATAGAAACACATAGAAAACACATAGAAAACACTTCAAAGGTGTCCAAAAGCTGACAAATTGCTCAGAAGACACAACTAACACAGGAAAAGTGACAAGTACATATAGTCATGCGAAAAGAAAAGAGGTGGAGGAGTAAAAGGAGGGGGAGACACAGATATAGGCATGTCATGCCCTTCTTAAACCAAAAAAGTGCCAAGCCGACACTGCTAGTTCGTTCCTGCCTGAGCGACCTGAGTGTCGCCGGGTTTGTGCCAGAGCTGCGGTGGACCCTGTCGGGCAGCCCCCCTCTCCCAATACTGGTGCCTGTCCGCTGGTGGGTCGAGCGAGCCCCCCTGCGGTGGAGGCAGGTCTAATCTTTTTTATTTAAATTGTCTGTCTAATTTGAATGAGTACACTTTAAATCCTTTTTATAAGGATCTATTGGAGGGCAAGTCACATGCCAGCAGCCGCGGTAATTCCAGCTCCAGTAGCGTCCAGTAAAGCTGCTGCAGTTAAAAAGCTTTTATAAGGATCGAGCTTGGCGGTCCACCGCAAGGCGTCCAACTGCCAGTCACAGCCCCTGTGCCTTAGGGTGCCTCTCCGATGCTCTTCACTGAGTGTCCCGGGGGCCCGAAGTATTTCCTTTGAAAAAATTAAGTGTCCAAACGACAGGTGGTGTAGCTTGCTTAACAGCTGGGTTAATCTGCTGACTAGCAGACACTGCTACTAGGCCCAAAATTATTGTCTGGGCTAGATGCAGTTAAAAATTTGTAATTAGATCTACAGCCGGTTCCTACTCCACTGACTAGCAGACACTCAAGCTTTGGAGCAGACCTCTGATTCCCAAGCTATAGTATGAGTAAACAGCTCTTCACACTCAACCATGTGTGTTACCCCAAGCCACAGTGTATGTAGTTTCTTACGGTTAAAAGGGGGGTGGGGAAAGACCCAATCCACCTGTAATTGATGATGCCAACGTCACGTAAAACACAGCAAGGGGACTCCAAAAAGAGTCTCAATTTTTTCCAAAAATTTGGGGCACAGACACCATTTAAGTAGCATCAATTGCCCTAGAGTTGCTTAAAACGGTTGGTGAGGTGATTTTAACAAATCCTCAAGCTTTTACTCTCCTCAGGATGACACAGGGGTAGAAAAGTCCATGCGGATCCATGATTTGTTCATCTTTATGAACGTGAATCTGTCTACATTCTCAGTGGACAGCCGTGTGCGCTTATCTGTCAGCACACCACCAGCAGCGCTGAACACACGTTCAAAGAGAACACTGGCTGCGGGGCATGACAAGATCTCCAAGGCTAGAGTGGCAAGCTCCAGCCATTTATCCAGATTGGAAGCCCAAAAAGAGCAAGGGTCTAGTGACACAGTCATTGCTTCGATGTTCAGTTGGAGATACTCCTGTACAATCGTCTCTAGGCGTTGAGTATTATGAATTATTGTCTTCTGTGGTCTTGCAAAGGATGGGCTAAAAAAGTGGTGAAAGGATTCCGCAAAATTGCTGTGAACACCAGCAGATACTGTGTTTCTGTTACGGTTTGAGTGCTGAAGACTCGACAGTCCCACGGTTGGCCAGTTAGAACTGTGAGATTCACTACGTGCACCACTGGTGTTTTGTGGAAAAGCACATGTAAGATTCTACAACAGTCTCTGCTGATACTCCTGCATGCGTGAATCCCTTTCTATGGCAGGAATTATTTCGGCAAATTTACTTTTGTACCGGGTATCTAACAGTGTGGCTATCCAGTAGTCAGGATTATTTCGAATTCTGACAATTCGAGGGTCATGTTGCAGGTAGTGCAGCAAGAAGGCACTTATGTGTCTTGCGCATCCAGGATTACCAAGTCCCTGTTGTATTGGTGGTGAGGTAAGAATCATGCTTCCTTCCTCTGCCCTCTCCCTCCAACCTCACACAACAGAAATGTGATCAAGGTCTCCCTCATCTGATGAGTCTTCCATGCCCATCGCCAGTTCATCCTCCACTTCTTCCTGGGCTCCTGCACCTTCCTCACTAGTTTGGCTGCTACCATGCGCCCTGGTTAATCCCTCTCCCCCACCCTCCCATGACTGCTGCCTTGGTGCTGCTGACAGTCTGGACCTTGCAGGTGTTAGCCCTTCCGCATACAACTCCTCCTCCTCTACTTCCTCCACCTCCTCTTGTCCCACCACCTGACTCCGAATTCTGTTTAACATGTGCTCCAGCATGTAAATCACAGGAATAATCATGCTGATAATGGCATCGTCAGCACTAAACATCTTCGTGGCCATTTCAAAACTGTGCAGAAGGTTGTATAGGTCCCTGATCTGAGACCACTCCTCCAGCGTGATTTGCCCCACCTCTGGATTTTGTTGGCCCAGGCTATAATTCAGAACGTATTGCACCAAGGCTTGTCGGTGCTGCCACAGTCCCTGCAACATGTGCAGAGTTGAATTCCATCGTGTTGGCACATCGCATTTTAGCCGGTGAAGTGGCAGGCCCAACGACTTCTGTAGAGATGTAAGTCGCTGAGGTGCGGGATGCGAATGGTGGAAGTGAGCACACAGCGACCGTGCCCTCTGCAGAAGGCCATGTAGTCCGGGATAGAGGGTTAAAAATTGCTGGATAACCAGGTTCAACACATGAACCATACAAGGCACGTGTGTGACATTGCCCCGGTGAAGGGCCGCACCCAGGTTTGCGGCATTGTCGCACACGGCCTTCCCTGGTTGCAGGTCCAGTGGAGACAACCATTCATGAAACTGGTTCTCCAGAGCTCACCACAACTCCTCAGCTGTGTGATTCACATTTCCCAAACATCTCAGCGTAAAAATCGCCTGATTACGTTGAGCCCTTCTGCCAGCATAGCAAGGAGGTGTGCTGCAGGATCCCTTCTGTGCAGTTAGAAAGCCCGTGGCATGACCAGACAGGCTTTGGGTGCAGGTGGAGGACCGAAAGGAGGTTGAGGAGGCAGAAGCAGTGGAGGAACTTCGAGATAAAGAGGATTGATGCACAACTCGTGGGGACGGCAAGACTTGGACAGCAGCCCCTTGTCCTGCTGTCACCATAGTTACCCAGTGCCCAGTAAGCGACATGTAACGTCCCTGTCCATGCCTACTCGTCCAAGTGTCTGTGGTGAAATGCACCCTGTCACACACTGAGTTTCTCAAAGAAGCGGTGATGTTGTGTGCGACATGCTGGTGGAGCGCAGGCACACCTTTCTTTGAGAAGTAGTGCCGACTGGGCATCTGGTACTGGGGCACTAAGATGGACATAAGGTCTCGAAAATCCTCTGTGTCCACAAGGCAGAAAGGCAGCATTTCTGTAGCCAAGAGCTTGCAGATGGTGAAATTCAACCTCTTAGCTTTCTCATGGCTAGGAGGAAATGGTCTTTTACTTGTCCACATCTGAGGGACCAAGGGCTGGCTGTTGTGCATAGACGGGGTTGAGTAGGGTGTCCCCGGACAACTGACGGTCTGTGAGGAAGATGCAGGCACAAAACTTAGGTTGCCTTGATCCAAAGGTGCTCTCGATGTTGGAGAGCGCTCAACACCAGCTGGTGTTTCCACTTCCAAATGAACTGATGATGACCTGCCAATCAGACTGGCTGTTGCGGGAAAAGAGGTGCCAGGTCTGAGTCTCAAAACAGGTCTGACTGCTGTCCCCTCTGTCACAGAGGATGAAGAGGCCGCGGTCACGGATGCGCAAGATGGGGCAGATGGTGGTTGGGCCGGCCCGCTAGGCCACATTGTAGCACAGTGAGCTTGCCACTGCAACTTATGCTTCATATCCATGTGACGGTTCATGCATGAAGTACTCAAACTATGGATTTTTTGGCCTCTACTTAGCTTCTGGTCACAAATGTTACAGATAACACGAGTTGGGTCATCCTTATCGATGTTAAAAAATGCCCAGGCTATGCAAGGCTTAGAACCCATGCAACCTGAAGAGCCACCTTGACTTGTGGTCAGAGGCAGAGTTGTGGTTGAGGATGCAGTTGGTGATGTGCTTCCAGTACTACGTCTCTGTCCAGGAAGGCTCACCCTGACCTCATCGTCACTCGATTCCTCCTCCACCTCCTCTGCTGACCTCATCGACTGTCTGACTGTGGGTTGACAGTAAGTGGGATCTACAACCTCGTCATCATCACCCTGTGTGTTCTCACCCCCGTCGTCCTCAGAGCCAACCTCTTCCTGCCCTGCACAAAACTCAAGTTGTCGCTCACATCAGGTATTTGAGTCTCATCATCATCTTCCTCATTGTCTCCACCAACAGGAGTTACAGTTTGGGAATGAGGGTCTACATTATGCTCAGAACCTTCTTCATCTGGTCCTGGATCCGACTCATAAACATTCTGGGCATCAGTGCACATCATTTCCTCATCTGGATTCACAGAAGCTCTGGAGCCGACCTCTGATTTCCAGGCTATAGTATGAGTAAACAGCTCTGCAGACTCAACCATCTGTTCTACCCCATACTCAGACGGGTAGCTGGAGACTTCTTGGGAGCTGTGAGGAAGCAAGTGCGATTGGGGTGACACCTCTGAGGACTGGATTTTTTGTGATGTTGAAGTTGAGGTGGAGGAGAGCCGACTTAAAGGAGCACTTGATATCTGTTGAAGCACCTGCTGTTTTTGTGCCTCATCTGGAATTTGTAGTGATGGGCATGCTAGTAAGAAAGGGTTCGTAACACATTGTCCACTAAAAGAAGTAGACATCTTAGTTTGACTGGAAGATGGTCTTTCTTCTGCAGATGTTACTGTTGCTTTAACGCCTACCCCACGAACACAACCTTTTTTTCCCTTCCCAACACGCCTAGTCCCCTTTCCACCAGCAGAAGGCCTTTTGCCACTCATTTTGGTGGTTACCAAATTGACAACTCTGAAGTTGTTTGCACAAAAAACGATGGATGGAAACCGAGCAGAACTGAGTGGCCAATTTGTGGTACTAGCCCAAAAGGATTGGCTGGGTTAGAAGCAGTAAAACAATTTTATTACATACACAGGTGGTTGAGCTTTGTATAGATGGCCTAATACAATGAGTACAACAGACTGCTACTATGCACACAATTATATTACAGGCACGATGCAGCAAAAAAATTAGGAGTTATTTGAACGCTGGTGGAGCTTTGTATAGATGGCCTAATACAATGAGTACAACAGACTGCTACTATGCACACAATTATATTACAGGCACGATGCAGCAAAAAAATTAGGAGTTATTTGAACGCTGGTGGAGCTTTGTAGAGATGGCCTAATACAATGAGTAGCACACACTGCTACTATGACCACAATTATATTACAGGCATGATGCAGCAAAAAAATAGGAGTTATTTGAACGCTGGTGGAGCTTTTTATAGATAGCCTAATACAATGAGTGCCACAGACTGCTACTATGCCCACAATGATATTACAGGCACGATGCAGCAAAAAATTAGGAGTTATTTCAACTCTGGTGGAGCTGGCAAAAAGTGATAGGAACCGATGTAACCTAGCCCTCAAAAGGGCTGCAATTACAAATAGACACTCCTCCCAAGTTGACCTAAATGTCTATTTAAGAGCACATAAAAAATATAAAACTAAATGAATCCGGCACTCAAAAACTGTGAATATGGTGTAGATTTTATTCCTAGTACAATCCAACAAAACATGTGGCGTTTCGGTCAGACATCTGACCTTCTTCAGACTGAAGAATATAAGAAAATATATACAATAATCAGAAAATAAATAATACAGTTATAGTAACTAAATATAGTCATGTTGTAACATAGTAATCAAGAAAAAGAAAATTCCTCTTAATAAAATATACTATATGCAGTGGAACAATATATTATGGGCATAGGCATATATTAATGCAATTGCGATTATAAAAAACAAACCAGGCATCAGAAGATTACAATGTATAGGACCAAAAAGAAACTGCAGGAGTCACAAAACGAATAACCAATCAAGTATGTATAAATCCCACTAGATATGTGGGGTATGATATTATGCTAAGGGCTATGGTGCCTATAGTGTAACAAGAAAGAAATTCTTACCAGATGGTGGAGGAAATAAAGTATAGTTCTGTGGAAAAAAACACATATATAAACAGCCGATTCCATAAAAGAAAAGTGTCCCACATATTATAGGTTAATAGTCCACCAAATATTGTAAGTATCGGTAAGAGATCTTACCAGAAGAGATCCAAATTCTGGTGCCTTGCAGCGCTAGTGGGAGATGCAATTTGGCATAATTGCTGTGGAGAATGGCGCTGAGAAAGGTGTGCACGTGTGGTCAGAAATACTCCGGCGTTCACTAGACCCGGAAGTGACGTAGAATGTGAGTGCATCGTTGGTGGAACGCTAGTGGAACGCATACCAGGCTGTCTACAGGAAGTGAGTCATGGTCGGTTGTCACAGGGCGGTGCTTAGTAGGTGAAGGCTCTCTAGAGCGCAAACTTGAAGTGCACAGTGATCCATAATAGAGAATTGAGGAGATAGCAGTGCTGGAACGGTGTAGAGGTAAGTATCAGTGAAGGCATGATTAATGATTTGCCTGAAAGGATATAATGATCATCTTTAGTAACAAATCCATCTGATATTAGGCAAAACATAAAACAAATAAGGAAATGGAAAGCATTCTGGATCTCCAATAATCCTAATAAAATATAATGGAATATATAATAATGGTTCATCTTTACTCAATATAAACTGGAGACTTCATATTCTCTGTTTCCTATTTTATTAGGATTATTGGAGATCCAGAATGCTTTCCATTTCCTTATTTGTTTTATGTATTATTTATTTTCTGATTATTGTATATATTTTCTTATATTCTTCAGTCTGAAGAAGGTCAGAGGTCTGACCGAAACGTCACATGTTTTGTTGGATTGTACTAGGAATAAAATCTACACCATATTCACAGTTTTTGAGTGCCGGATTCATTTAGTTTTATATGATATTGGGTTTGGCAACCCTTATCCAAGCACCTAATACTACAAGGAGTGACGTGTTTTCTATATTTATTTAATAGCACAGACCTGCCTGCTAAAACTGCTAGGAACTGATGTAACCTAGCCCTCAAAAGGGCTGCAATTACGAACTAGTCCCTACTCCCTAAACCTTCCTGTGTATTTCACAGCTATTTCGCTTGCAATTCGCAGTTGCAAAACAATATAGCGCTCACAGCAGCAGTGCCGTCTAACACTGAGCTGCAGCAGTGAGAAAATGGTGGCTAAGGGGTAAATGGCTGGGTCTTATAGGGCAAGGACATGTGACATACACAGCCAATGACACATGCCCTTGCTTGTGTGAAAAAAAGCTCTTCGCTCCGTGTGTTTGCTGCTGATAGGCTGATAGACTGCACCGCCCACTGGAAATGCGGGAAAGAGAAAAAAAATGGAGATCTTCATTATCTCTGCAGAAATCCATCCCATGCCCCTCCCCCCGCCCAGCTGTACACTCAAACTGTGTATTTACAGTGATTCTCAGCAGTACTGTGAACAAATCCAATGACGATTTAGGTGCACGAACAGTTATCGAACATAACCTCGAACAGCCGGATTTTTTCAAAATCGACTCGAACACCGCCCAAAACAGCTCGAATTTGAGATTGGCGAACAGTTTGCTTCGAACACCACTCATCTCTAGTGCTGAGATAATCTTATAAACGTGCTCCTGCTATATACTTTTAAAGGTCCGAGCAGGAACGCGGGATGCAGTGATGGTACGTAGGCAACAGAGCAAGGGTTAACAGGTTTATTTACAGGGGAATACTCCACGCAGGTGGAACAGTATAAATGACAATAGGTTTTGCAAGGTGAAGTACAACGGTACAATATTGGCAGTTCAGTAGCAAACATATAAGGAAGTCCCAAAACTGCAGCTCCTGCTGCAAACTCAATGGCTCCTGCAACGCCGATGCAGTGTCATTTATTGGGGTTCATAAAGCACAGTAAAACTAAAAATACTCTGTTGCAAAAAAATATTACATTAAATAGCAAGTGCCAATAAAAAGATGGAAAAACACATGGTATTTGGTTAATACATTTTTTGCAAAAAATGTATATTAAGCCACTCTACCAAACGTCACGGTATACCCGTATTAGAGCAGTCCCTGACTAATTTATGTAATCCCTATCTGATGTCTTTAAAAATCTGGTCATATGTATAATACCTGTATGAGCAGTATTCAGAAAGGTAATGTCCAATGTGGACACGCTACATAGAATGACTTTAATGTGCACGGCTCATAAAGGAGGGGTGGAAATCTCCCTAGTCTTGTAGAAACAAGAAAACAATTGGTTAAAAACAGAAACACATGAGCCCTGCACACAGTGAACAAGCCTGTAGAGACATTGTTCATACCACCAGGAGACTGAAAACACAAAAAAAGCACAGTAAAACCAAAAAATACCCTGTTGCAAAAAAAATATAACAGTAAACAGCAAGTGCCAATAAAAAAATGGAAAAATACAGGGTATTTGGTTAATACGTTTTTTGCAAAAAATGTATATTAACCCCTTAGTGACAGAGCCATTTTGCAGCTTAATGACAGGGCCAATTTTTACAATTCTGACCACTGTCACTTTATGAGGTTATAACTCTGGAACGCTTTAACGAATCCCGCTGATTCTGAGACTGTTTTTTTCGTGACATATTGTACTTTACGTTAGTGGTAAAATTTCTTTGATATGACTTGTGTTTATTTATGAAAAAAACGGAAATATGGCGAAAATTTTGAAAATTTAACAATTTCAAACTTTAAATTTTATGCCCTTAAATCAGAGAGATATGTCACACAAATTTCTTAATAAATAACATTTCCCACATGTCTACTTTACATCAGCACAATTTTGGGACCAAAATTTTTTTTTTGTTACGAAGTTATAAGGGTTAAAAGTTGACCAGCGATTTCTCATTTTTACAACACCATTTTTATTTTAGGGACCACCTCACATTTGAAGTCACTTTGAGGGGTCTATATGATAGAAAATAGCCAAAAGTGACACCATTCTAAAAACTGCACCCCTCAAGGTGCTCAAAACCACATTCAAGAAGTTTATTAACCCTTAACGTGCTTCACAGGAACTGAAGCAATGTGGAAGGAAAAAATTAACATTTAACTTTTTTTGCAAAAACTTTACTTCGGAACCTATTTTTTTATTTTCACAACTGTTAAAAGAAAAAATGAACCACAAAATTTGTTGTGCAATTTCTCCTGATTAAGCCGATACCCCATATGTGGGGGTAAACCACTTTTTGGGCGCACGGCAGAGGTTGCAAGGGAAGGAGCGACATTTGACTTTTTCAACGCAGAATTGGCTGGACGCCATGTCGCGTTTGTAGAGGCCCTGATGTGTCTAAACAGTGGAAACCCATCACAAGTGACCCCATTTTGGAAATTAGACCCCCTAAGGAACTTATCTAGATGTGTGGTGAGCACTTGAACCTCCAAGTGCTTCACAGAAGTTTATAACATAGAACCGTGAAAATAAAAAATCATATTTTTTCCACAAAAACGATTTGTTTACCCCAATTTTTATTTTCCCAAGGGTAACAAGACCCCAAAAGTTTTTGTGCAATTTGTCCTGAGCATGCCGATACCCCATATGTGGGGGTAAACCACTGTTTGGGTACAAGGCAGAGCTTGGAAGGGAAGGAGCGCCGTTTGACTTTTTCAGCGCAGAATTGGCTGGACGTCATGTCGTGTTTGTAGAGGTCCTGATGTGTCTAAACAGTGGAAACCCCCCACAAGTGACCCCATTTTGGAAATTAGACCCTCTAAGGAACTTATCTAGATGTGTGGTGAGCACTTTGAACCTCCAAGTGCTTCACAGAAGTTTATAACATAGAACCGTGAAAATAAAAAATCATATTTTTTCCACAAAAACGATCTGTTTACCCCAATTTTTATTTTCCCAAGGGTAACAAGACCCCAAAAGTTTTTGTGCAATTTGTTCTGAGCATGCCGATACCCCATATGTGGGGGTAAACCACTGTTTGGGTGCAAGGCAGAGCTTGGAAGGGAAGGAGCGCCGTTTGACTTTTTCAGCGCAGAATTGGCTGGACGTCATGTCGTGTTTGTAGAGGTCCTGATGTGTCTAAACAGTGGAAACCCCCCACAAGTGACCCCATTTTGGAAATTAGACCCCCTAAGGAACTTATCTAGATGTGTGGTGAGCACTTTGAACCTCCAAGTGCTTCACAGAAGTTTATAACATAGAACCGTGAAAATAAAAAATCATATTTTTTCCACAAAAACGATCTGTTCACCCCAATTTTTATTTTCCCAAGGGTAACAAGACCCCAAAAGTTTTTGTGCAATTTGTCCTGAGCATGCCGATACCCCATATGTGGGGGTAAACCACTGTTTGGGCGCACGGCAGGGCTTGGAAGTGAAGGAGCGCCGTTTGACTGTTTCAAACCAAAATTGGCTGGAATTGAAATTGGACGCCATGTCGCGTTTGGAGAGCCCCTGATACGCCTAAACAGTCGAAACCCCCCACAAATCACATCATTTTGGAAACTAGACCCCTTAAGGAACTTATCTAGATATGTGGTGAGCACTTTGAACCCCCAAGTGCTTCACAGAAATTAATAAACGTAGAGCCGTGAAAATAAAAAATCATTTTTTTCCTCAAAAATGATTCTTTAGCCCGCTATTTTTTTATTTTCCCAAGGGTAACAGGAGAAATTGGACCCAAAAAGTTGTTGTGCAATTTTTCCTGAGTACGCTGATACCCCATATGAGGGGTGAAACCACTGTTTGGGCGCATGGGAGTGCTTGGAAGGAAGGAGTTCCATTTTGTAATGCAGACTTTGATGGAATGTTCTGCGGGCGTCATGTTGTGTTTGGAGACCCCCTGATGTGTCTAAACAGTGGAAACCCCCCACAAGTGACCCCATTTTGGAAACTAGACCCCTTAAGGAACTTATCTAGATGTGTGGTGAGAACTTTGAACCCCCAAGTGTTTCACAGAAATTTATAAACGCAGAGCTGTGAAAATAAAAAATCATTTTTTTTCTCAAAAATGATTTTTTTAGCCAGCTATTTTTTATTTTCCCAAGGGTAACAGGAGAAATTAGAACCCCAAAATTGGTGTGCAATTTGTCCTGAGTACGCTGATACCCCATATGTTGGGGTAAACCACTGTTTGGGCGCACGGCAGGGCTCGGAAGGGAGGGAGCGCCATTTGACTTTTTGAACGCCACGTCGTGTTTGGAGACCCCCTGATGTGTCTAAACAGTGGAAACCCCCCACAAGTGACCCCATTTTGGAAACTAGACCCATTAAGGAACTTATCTAGATGTGTGGTGAGCACTTTGAACCCCCAAGTGTTTCACAGAAATTTATAAACGCAGAGCTGTGAAAATAAAAAATCATTTTTTTTCTCAAAAATGATTTTTTTAGCCAGCTATTTTTTATTTTCCCAAGGGTAACAGGAGAAATTAGAACCCCAAAATTGGTGTGCAATTTGTCCTGAGTACGCTGATACCCCATATGTTGGGGTAAACCACTGTTTGGGCGCACGGCAGGGCTCGGAAGGGAGGGAGCGCCATTTGACTTTTTGAACGCCACGTCGTGTTTGGAGACCCCCTGATGTGCCTAAATAGTGGAAATCCCTCAATTCTAGCTCCAACCCTAACCCCAACACACCCCTAACCATAATCCCAACCCTAATCCTAACCTAAATCCCAACCCTAATTCCAACCCTAATTGTAACCCTAACCTTAATTGTAACCCTAAGGCTAAGTGCACACGTTTGCAGAATGTTTGCAGAATATTCCTGAGCAAAACCGGACTTTTTTGCGCGGCAAAAACGCGCATTTTTTTGCGCAGATTTTGCGCGTTTTTGGTGCGTTTTTTGCGCGGTTTTGACGCGTTTTTTACCGCGATTTTTTCCTGAACTTTCTAGGTCAATAATAAAGAGGGAAAAACGCTAGAAATCCGCAAAATTAATGGACAAACTGCTAGATTTTCCGCGATGCGTTTTTTTTGCGGAAAAAAACGCACCATGTGCACAAAATTTGCGGAATTCATTCTAAATGATAGGATGCTTAATACATGCGTTTTTGACGCGTTTTTTCCCGCGAAAAAACGCGAAAAAAACGCAAATATTCCTGAACGTGTGCACTTAGCCTTACTCTAATTGTAACCCTAACCCTAATTTTAACCCTAACCCTAATTGTAACCCTAACCCTAATTATAACCCTAATTATAACCCTAACCCTAAGGCTAGGTTCATTTTGCGTTTTACCAGCCCATTCAACACATAGCGTTGACGGGCTGGTAACGGTATAGCATAACGCGATCGCGTTATGCTATACCCTCTAGCGCAGAGGAATCAGCAGATGATTCCTCTGCGCTAGCGGTGACAGAGCCCAGACGCTGCAGCCCGCGTCCGAGGCTCCGTCACTGAATGATGGCACGTCGCAAACGCATGCCGCTTTACGGCATGCGTCACGATGCGCCCTCAAATGGGGGTGAATGGCAGCGTTAATGTACTGCGTTACACCGCGTTATACCGCGGTGTAACGCAGTCCGTCTAACGGACTGCCATAACGCAGTATGAACCCAGCTTAACCCTAACGCTAATTATAACCCTAACCCTAATGCTAACCCTAACCCTAATGCTAACCCTAACCCTAATTATAACCCTAACCCTAACAGAAAAATGAAAATAAATATAATTTCTATTTTTTATTATATGTCCCTAACTAAGGGGGTGATAAATGGGGGGGTTATGTACTGTTTTTTTTATTTTGATCACTGTGATAGCTTATCACAGTGATCAAAATGCACTTTTATGAGATTGAATGAAAAAATTTTTGAATCTGCCGCCAAGCAGATCGGCGGGCGCACTGCGCATGCGCCCGCCATGTTTTTTTTTGCAGGAAGAAGACGCCGGGTTCCTGGGGCCTGCGGGAGGACGGAGGACACCGGTAAGTATACGGGGGGACGATCGGGGGACCGGGGGACCCTCATTTTCTCCCCTCTGATGTGCGATCACATCAGAGGGGAGAGAAATCATTTTTTTTTTTTTTGCGATCGCATCTATGCTTGCATAGACGCGATCGCAACACCGGGATCGGTGAATACCGACCCGGATCATGTTCTCTGGGGTCTCGGCTACCCCCGGTAGCCGAGACCCCAGAGAATATTTGCCCATCCCCCTGAGGACACAGCGGCACATAGCGGCGGGCGCACTGAGCATGCGCCCGCCATGTTCTTCATCGCGCCGGCCCCGGGGGACACCGGAGGGCCCTGGGGCCACATACAGGACATCGGGGGCCACTTGGGGGTCCCGGGGACCCTTTTTCTCTGTCCTCTGATGTCCGATGACATCAGGGGACAGAGAAATTAATTGACACAACTTTTTTTTTTTTTTTTGCGGTCGCCGTTATTGGGTTAATAACGGCGATCGCAACATCGGTGTCGGTAAAAACCGACCCGATTCATGTTCTCTGGGGTCTCGGCTACCCCCGGTAGCCGAGACCCCGGAGAAAATGCGCCTCTGGGGGGCGCTATTCACTTTTTCCACAGCGCCGTTAATTAACGGCGCTGGGGTTTAAGTACCCTTAATGACCGCCGTTAAAAGGCGTATTGGCGGTCGTTAAGGGGTTAAGCTGCTCTACCAAACATCAAGGTATACCCGTATTAGAGCAGTCCCTGACTAATGTATGTAATCCCTAGCTGATGTATTTAATGGGGTTCAATAGAACAACAATACCCCTCGTCTTCTGGCGACAGTGGTCAGTCTTCGGTACCTTCCACTGCCCCTTGTCCATATACTTGTCATGGGGCAGTAATACAAATACAGGGGATGAGGAACCTGGGCTCCTGAACTGCCCCTAAGGCTAAGGGAGGGCACTGTATTTCCTTAACTTGGGGGTACACTTGAAGGTAGTGAGGCCCAAGTCACCGACCTGTCCACGTCTCCTGTTTAGCCCTGAGCTAAACCCTCAACCCCCTTCCCAGGAGGTGAGACAGGGAATAAAGGGAACTACACTAAAATAACCAAAGGAATGAAAGACAGACACTTAGGGGTTAAATCAACTAAACAACAAACACTTAGCTTTCTCTGCTGCAATGTACCGCACAGCAGAGTAAGTCACCAGATCAGTGAAACATCAGAAGTACCACTGCGCTCAGCAAGCTCCTGATTCCAGCTTAGTTGGTCTCCAAAAAGCAGAAGTATCACCAACAGTCAGCTGACGCCTCAGGTGACCTTTTAAAGGATAGTAGGAGTGGTCACCGCTGTTGTGAATTCTCTGGATTCTGAGTTGGGGCTCCCTCTGGTGGCTGTTGATATTAATGAAACTGTCTTGACTGACAGAGACCTTTCAGCCGAGGATTCTGCTGCGGACGATTGGCAATCTGGGAGTCATGATTGGGGAGATTTAAGGGGGTAACTTTCCCATGATCCTCGCCAGTGATTAGTTCTCTCTTCCTGGTCCAGTTTGGAAGTCAGCTAGCTGCGGTCTCCTGCAAACTTTCAGACAAGCTATTTCTTGCTTGTTTCTGTGGTTTTATTTTCCTTTGTTTTTCTGCTTTCTGTGTGAGGTCAGCCGGGTCCCCCTGCTGGGACCTTGTGCTGGTCTGTTTCTCAGTTATCAGTTCATTTGGTCAGTCCCTGTTATTTCAGTGGCTGCTTGGTAGCTACATGTTCACACCAGAGTTCTGATATAGCGGGGAGAGATCGTGTGGTCTCAGTATTTTTGGAATCAGAAGTATTGGCATTTTTCCTAGGGTTTTGCTGGATTGCAGAAAGTATTCTTTTCTGTCCTATCCTATCTAGACAGTTTTGGGCCACAGCATTTGCTTAGTCTATTTTCTGCCTGTGTTTGTATTTCATCTTGTCTCACTGCCAATATATGTGTGGGGGCTGCCTATTCCTTTGGGGCGCTACTTCGGGGCAGTTAGCTTTACCCTTTCTATCTTTAGGCTTAGCTAACTCTCTGGCTGTGTCGAGGCGTCTAGGTCATCGTAGGTACGTCCCACGGCTGCTTCTAGTTGTGCGGTTAGTTTAGGGGTCTGCAATCCATTAGTTACCAACCACTCTGGGTGACTTGCTGCGTTGGCTACTTTTGTTACACTCCTCCTCGGTTACCATATCATAACAGAATCACCGGCCTAACCGTAATTCTAGAGTGCTCAAAGGAAGGAAAGAATAGTAAAAAAAAAAAAGTTGTCAGAATTTTTTATTTATTATTTCCTCTTTTTCTCTGGGGGCCGCGGGAGGACTTTTTCTTCAATGGAAATTAAGCATTTGTCCGATCGTGTGGAGCAGCTTGCTGCTGAAGTTCTCAGTATTTCTACCTATCTCACTCGGTTGTCTGCTGCAGAACCTAAGATCCCTGTTCCTGATTTATTTTTTGGGGATCGGTCTAAATTCTTGAACTTTAAGAACAATTGTAAATTGTTTTTTGCCTTGAAACCTAATTCCTCAGGGAACTCGGTGCAATAGGTTAAAATTGTCATCTCCCTATTGTTCGGTGACCCTCAGGATTGGGCGTTTTCACTGACACCTGAGGATCCTGTTTTGGCTAATGTTGATGCGTTTTTTCAGGCTCTGGGCTTATTGTATGATGAACCTAATGTGATTGATCAAGCTGAGAAAACCTTATTGGCATTGAACCAGGGTCAGGAAACAGCAGAGTTATATAGTCAGAAATTCCGAAAATGGGCAGTTCTTACTAAATGGAACGATTATGCACTCGCGGCTCTTTTTCGGAAAGGGCTGGTAAAGACCGTAAAAGATGTTATGGTGGGATTTCCTGTCCCCTCGGGGCTCAACGATTCTATGTCATTGGCTATTCAAATTGACTGACGCTTGCGTGAACGTAAAGCTACGCAGGAGGTTGTGCTGCCTTTCGAATGGGCCACTGAGCCCATGCAGTGTGATGGGGTTGTTTCTGGGGCTCAGCGTCGAGAATTTTGGCAGCGTAATAAGTTGTGTTTTTATTGTGGAGACGCTTCTCATACTATTTCCATCTGCCCTAAGTAGGGAAGACGTTTTTCGCGCTCATTTGTTTTGGGCAATGTACAGTCTAAATTTCTCTTGACTGTTACCTTGATCTGCTCCTTGTCCACATTCTCTGCTCAGGCTTTTGTGGATTCAGGACCAGCCCTGAACCTGATGGATTTTGATTTTGCCAAACGTTGTGATTTTCCCATGGTACCCCTGCAGACACCTATTCCTTTGCTGGGCATTGATTCAACCCCTTTGGCAGAGCATAAACCCCAGTTTTGGACCCAAGTGATAATGCAGGTAGCCCCGGACCCCCAAGAGAGTTGTTAATTTTTAGTGTTGCATAACTTGCATGACATTATTGTGCTGGGTTTTCCTTGGTTGCAGACCTATAATCCTGTTTTGGATTGAAAATCTGTGTCTGTGGCCAGTTGGGTTGTCAATGTGTTCATGGTGACACTCCTGTGTTTTCTACCTCTCCCCAGCATCAGGAGATCCCTGGCTATTTAGCTGATTATTCTGACGTGTTTAGTGAAAGTAAGTCTGCATCCTTGCCTCCTCATAGGAGTTATGATTGCACGATTGAGCTGGTGCCCGGTTGTAAATTTCCCAAGGGTCAGCTCTTCAATTTGTCTGTACCTGAGCATGATGCTATGCGATCTTATATCAAAGAGTCATTGGAGAAGGGTCATATTAGACCGTCCTCTTCACCCTTGGGTGCCGGCTTTTTCTTTGTGGCCAAAAAGGATGGTTCATTGAGACTATGTATTGACTATTGTCTCCTTAATAAGATCATTGTTAAATATCAGTATCTGTTACCCAAGATTTCCGATTTATTCTCACAAGTGAAAGGTGCTAGTGGGTTTACCAAGCTTGACCTTAGGGGGGCGCATATTCTTATTCGCATTAAGCACGGGGATGAATGGAAGAAAGCGTTTAATACCCCTGAGGGGCATTTTGAGTACCTAGTAATGCCTTTTGGGCTCACTAATGCCACTTCCATCTTCCAATCTTTCATGAACGATATTTTCCGGGATTTTGTGGATAAGTTTCTGATCGTCTATCTGGACGATATTTTGATTTTTTCCAATTACTGGGATTTTCATCTGGAACATGTTCGGATGGTGTTCCATTTTTTTGAGAGAAAATGCTTTGCATGTTAAGGGATCAAAATGTCTCATTGGCATACAGAAGGTTTCGTTTTTGGGATTCATTTTGTCTCCGTCTGCTGTTGAAATGGACCCAGTCAAGGTTCAGGCCATTTTTGATTTGGTTCAGCCCACTTCATTGAAGGCTATTCAAACATTTTTGGATTTTGCTAATTTTTACTGTAAATTTATAAGTATTTTTCTGGTATTATGAAATCACTTACTGATTTGACCAAAAAGGGCTCTGATGTGGTAAATTGGTCTCCAGAGGCAGTTTTGGCTTTTCAGGAGCTTAAGCGGAGATTCACTTCTACTCCAGTTCTGCGGCAACCTGAAGTTTCTCTAACATTTCAGGTGGAAATAGATGCTTCTGAGATAGGGGCAGGAGCCGTTTTGACCCAAAGGGATCCTGTAACCTCTAATATTAACCCTTGTGCCTTATTCTCCCAAGAGTTTTCCCCAGCTGAACGTAATTATGATGTGGGGAATCGGGAATTATTGGCTATGAAGTGGGCATTCGTGTTATGTTTCGGTAGCTGAGGAGTGCAGGTAAAAAAGGCAATACACCAGAGCAGTTGGAATCTATGAGATTGCAGTACCCTGACTAACCACCACAACTAGAGGCAGCCGTGGAGCGTTCCTACGTTGGTCCTAGACGCCTCGTCACAGCCTGAGAAACTAACTACACCTAAAGATAGAAAGAGGAAAGCTATTGCCCCGGAGCAGATCCCCAAAGAACATAGAAAGCCCCCAAACATGTAATGGCGGTTAGACAAGAAGAAATACTGACACAGACAGAAAATAGTATGAGCAAACGTTGGGGCCCAAACTACCTAAATAGAAAAGGATAGGAAGGGCACTTACTGCAATCCCAAAAAACCCTGAAAAGCACCAACTCTACTAATTTCAAAAACACCTGAGATCACACGACCTCTACCACCTAAATTAGCTCTCTGGTGTAACAAAATCAAAACTGCAGCCACTGAAAAAACTGGAAAAAGCAAATGTACAAAAATCAGTGGCTGAACTAAACTGAGAGGGCAAAAGCCCCTGAAGGGGACCCTGAAGGCCCCCAAAGAAGTGCAGGACAAAATGCAAAAATCAAGCACAAAAACAAAAAGAAGAAAATGACTTATCTGTTAGCAGGAGATGCAGACACGACACAGCAGGCTACAAAGGAAGCAGGAATCAAGGATTGAGACCAGAACAATTGATCACCGCAACCCTGATGGGAAGGCGACTCCCTTATATAAGACCAGTCAGTAACACCTGATTCCCAATCCTCACAATCTTCACTGGACAGTCCAGCACCGCTTGTAACCACCAGAGGGAGCCTTTGCTCAGAACTCATTTCAAGTCCATTCACAACAGTACCCCCCCCTTGAGGAGGGGTCACCGAACCCTCACTTGAGCAACCAGGTCGGTCAGGATGAGTTCTATGATACGCACGGATGAGTCTCCTAGCATGGATGTCCGAAGCAAACACCCAAGAATTGTCTTCCTGACCATAACCTCTCCACTTAACCAAATACTGGAGTTTCCGTCTAGAAAAATGAGAATTCAATATTTTCTCAACCCCAAACTCCATATTGCCCTCAACCAGAACAGGGTCAGGAGGCAAAGCAGTAGGAACCACTGGCTCAACAAACCTCTTCAACAAGGACTTGTGGAACACGTTATGGATCTTAAATGTCCCTGGAAGAAGCAAACGAAAAGAAACAGGATTAAGAATCTCCATGATCTTATAAGGTCCAATGAACCTAGGCTTAAATTTAGGAGATGCCACTCTCATAGGAATATTTTTTGAGGACAACCAGACCAAGTCCCCCACTTTAAACCGAGGACCATCAGTCCTATGCCGGTTAGCAAACCGCTGGGCACTCTCCTGAGAGAGGGACAACCTCTCCACTACCTGGTCCCAAATCTGTTGCATACGCTCCACAACAGAGTCAACACCTGGACAGACAGAAGCCTCCGTCTACAAATATGCAAGCAGCTGACAGCACTCGGGAGTTATCAAGGATGCACGTTCAGACGTTCGGGATCCAAACGAACAAAGTCCAACAGAAAAATAGGAACAGCATCCAGTCCAGGTAGAAGTATGAAAAAACTTTATTCAGCCACCATAAAACACGACGTTTCGGCCATTATTAGGCCTTTATCAAGTATACAAAATAGGGCAAAATGGTGTCCTTAAATGGTGTGGAGAAGCCAATCACCATCCAGGAACCGCCCACAGTGCAAATAGACATATATAACATTTTATACAGCAATATACAATTTAAAACAGTGATCAAAGCTGAAATAGTGACATCACAAAGAAAATACTGCAAAGTACAAAAAAAGCATGAAATATTCAAGCGATTACTACATGTAAACAGTATCACAATATCTGTCTACCAATAGATGATCTGTTCTTATACACACCCATCATAATGCTGCACCAATCATGTGCTCACTAACTGCATCGCCCACCATGTCCAATCAGTATCTGTTCATCAGCACTTACTCAGAGCTCTCTTCCAATCGCCCACAGGAACACAGTTCAGAAGACACACTTAGCACACCCCCTTCTGTGGTAAACAAAGGCACATGTTCAGAGGTCGTCACAGCAGAACGCTGAGTGGATCATGTGACCACCAGCGTCAGCAGACATCCGACCATGTGACCGCCAGCATCATCAAAGGTCCCGTCGCATGATGACCACATCATAGACCTCCATTTAAAGAAGTCACGGCCAAAATATCACGTGATCACAGGCATCATCCGACACCCGGTCACATGACTTGATATGGGCAAAAAAAAAAAAAAAAAACGGCGCATGCGCAATGGGTTGTACCAGGGCTTCAGCTGGTCACATGACCATCAATGTCACAAAACCAACGGAACTATATTCAGAGCTGGCTAAAAGTGTATACCAAACACAAACCACAGCAGAGGAGTGCTCAATACTCTAAAGGCGAGGAGACATTGAGAACTCCCAGCAAAATACAGCCAACTACAGTGTGCAGCTTAGTAGTTTATACAGAAAAGGGGAGATTAACTAAATGTACAAAAAACATAAGTGATGTCATCATCAGGGATTATTAGGTCACCATATGCTCCGATCATTCCAGATTATATTCCTAAAAAAACAACAAACATAAATAAAATATATATCTAAAAACAAACACAGAATTCAGATGCAAGAATTACCTAGCACAAATATGTAAATTATATTCTATATTCAACCCCTTTGGTTGTAATGTCCCCAAAATGGAAATCCAACGGAGTTCCTTCTGTTTGAGCAACTTAGTCCTGTCACCACCTCTCCTGAGGGGTGGAACCCCATCGATAACCCTAAATCTCAGCTGACTAACCAGGTGCCCACATTCTACAAAATGCTTAGATACTGGCAGCTCCATCATTTTCGTCCTGATAGTACTTTTGTGTTTGCTTATCCTGGCCTTGACTTCCATCGTCGTCTCACCTATGTACATGAGTCCACACGGGCACACAAGCATATAGATTACATAGCTGGATGTACAGGAATACCGTTCCTGGATCCGAAAGCGTTGACCAGTATATGAGTGCCCGAAACTATCTCCCTTAATCCTATTACCACAACAAGCACAATTCAAACATGGAAAATTCCCATTCCTCGGAGGGCCCAATGTCAACTGTCTAGATATTTTTGAAGATCCAATGTCAGATTTGACTAGCCTATCTTTCAAATTACGTCCTCGCCTATATGAAAGCAATGGCTTGTGCGCAAATTCAGTTACTTCCGGTAAACCCCTATGCAATAGGCCCCAATGCTTGTTCAAGATATTCCCTATTTTACCACTAATAGGGCAAAAGGTAGAGACAAAAGGGACTCTTTTAGGGAGAACCCTAGTACGTTTTGTTCTCACATCTTCCAATGTTGTCTTCAAGGCCTTCTCCTTGAATTTTCTAAGGTCCCTTTCAGGATAACCCCTTCTAATAAATCTCTCACACATCTGTTCAAGCCTTCTATCCAAAACAGTCTCATCCTTAACTATCCTACGTACTCTCAGCATCTGGCTCCAAGGCAGAGACTCTATCATTTTTCTTGGATGATTACTATCGAAAACAAGAAGACTGTTCCTATCTGTGTCCTTTATGAACAAATCAGTGCATAACCTTCCATTATATTTATACACTAGAGTATCAAGAAATTGAATCCGGTCAAAGGAATGCGTCATGGTGAACTTCAGCTCAGGAAAAATCATGTTCAGATAACTATGGAAAGATACCAGATCATTCATGTTCCCTTCCCAAACACAAAAAATATCATCAATGTAGCGCCACCAGGCTCTGACATGGCGCCAGTGGATGGAACTGTACACATGCTGGTCCTCGAGTACCGCCATGTAGATGTTTGCATAAGTGGGCGCCACATTGGACCCCATGGCGGTACCACGCAACTGCAGGAAGTAGTCATCCCCAAAAAGAAAAAAATTCTTTCTGAGGACAAACTCCAACAGTGCCAGGACCAGCTGTGCACCATCTGGGGCCATGTCAGAGCCCGCCAGCGCCACACCAACAGCCTCCAAACCTCGTTCATGTTTAATGGAGGTGTACAGTGACACAACATCAAATGAAATGAGAATTGTATCTTCCGTGATGTCAAGGCCCTCAATCTTACTCAGAAAATGGTTAGTATCCATAATATAGGATTTGGCCTCCATAGCAAAGTGACGCAACACCTTGTCTAGAAAGATAGATACCTTATTGCATAAAGAACCCGCCCAGACACTATCGGGCGTCCAGGGGGATCCATTAGATTTTTATGGATTTTAGGCAGGGTATATAGAATCGGAGTCACCGGAAATTCCACCAAAAGAAAATCAGAAAGTTTCTGGTCTATCAGACCATTAGATAATGCCTCATCGATCAACATTCTTAACTCACCCTGAAAACAAGGTGTGGGGTCTTTAGGCAACTTAGCATAAACTGCCGTATCCAATAACTGACCACAAATCTCGGCCCGGTATTTATGAGTATCCATCACCACCAGGGCCCCGCCTTTGTCGGCTGCCCTGATGGTGATGGCTTTGTTACCCGAGAGTCTATCCAACACCTGCCTCTCACTGTATGTTAAATTCCCTCTTCTAAATGGACCCACACCATCTCGTCTCAATCTAGCTATGTCCTTTTCAACCAATTGGATGTATGATTCCACAAAACTGTTTTTAACAGGAGGTTGAAAGTTACTTTTGTTATAAAGACCAAAATCCTGTAGAGCAAAGCCCCTAGAGGCATCATTAGTTGAAGCAATAGGTATACCAACATTCTCATTAAAATAAACTGCTAGTCTTAGCCTCCTAAAAAAGGCAAAAAGATCACATTCAATGTTGAACCAATCTGGATAGTTGGTAGGGCAAAATGAAAGTCCTTTGGACAATACTTTACAGTCCTCATCAGTAAGTGTACAAGATGAAATATTTACCACCAAGCTCTTCTGTTCTATGTGGCTCTCTTCTTCCCTTCGTTCCGTGTTCTCATAGATGGATTGCGAGAGGTACTCGGCATCTGAGTGTCTACTTCTCTGCCGTCGGTGTTTCTTACCACCTCTCCTTGGCCTCCTTTTGCCACATTGTCCATCTTTCCATTCCCTAAAAAATGAGAAGAAGAGGGTACACAAAAATTGGAGTCATCAGTAGAGTCAGACTCTGCCGTGGTGAAACCAAATCTCTTCTGTTCCTTTGTCTGTTGTCTCCTTCTTCTGCGAGGTTGTGCAAAGGAATCCTGTTTCTTGTAGGTGGTTCTACGTGCTCCACCCTGCCAAGAAAAAACGTGTCCAGTCCTGTAATCTTCAGCATCACGAAACCATTTCGTTTTTTTCGTTTTTTCAATGTCACCACGAAATTTCAACAATTTCTCATCCAAATGTGTCTTGAACGTGTCCCATTCTTGTGCTGTCAACTGCGTAGTCAGCTGTTTCTCCAGATCATCGATTTTGTTCTTCACTAGTGCCATTTCTGTGTGGAGAAACTCGATATTCAGGATTGTCAAAGTACTATTAGTGATCGATCAAACTGTTCAGAAGTATTATAGCCCTTATGTCAGATGGCTAGTCCGGATTCTAGGATTGTACTCAATGTTTCAACGAGATAATTTCCTATTGATCTATAATCTATAGTTGTTTAATCATCTGCTAGCTAATTCTTTAATGTGATGGCATTGTCGCAGATTCGACCTTAGTCCTACGTGGAATCTATGGACACTCGTGTGGTACTAATAGAGCATGGATCAATGCGTGAATATCTTTCTCCTTACATCTTCGATATTCTTATGTCAACATCTGCTATTATGTTTTTGTAAAACATATACTGTGCTCATAGCTAGATTCTGTTAGCATATACAGCCAGTAACGAGAAAATGAGCGAGAAGTTGATCCCACGTTGCATCACCTGACTTATGTGACTTGACACCAGAGGTGCCGAGTGAACTGGACAATGCCGCTATTTTCTCTTACACGGACGATGATGCTAAGAGAATCCTAGCTAGAGCACAGATGGATATGTCTTTTCTAAACAACCTACTATAGAGATGTTGAATAAGAGATACGAAAATGGAGGAGAAAGTATATCTCACACGAATTGCATGCCATGACTCTATGTGAGTACCACAGAGTCCATAGAATTCCACGTGGACAAGGCCGCATCTGCGGCCCACATTAATGGCTGATAATATGCTTTTCTGTAACAAGTTTGAATCGATCACTAATAAGTATTCATTTGATCTAATGCTCTGAATATCGAGTTTCTCCACACGAAATGGCACTAGTGAAGAACAAAATCGATGATCTGAGAAACAGCTGATACGCAGTTGACAGCACAAGAATGGACACGTTCAAGACACATTTGGATGAGAAATTGTTGAAATTTCGTGGTGACATTGAAAACGAAAAACGAAATGGTTTCGTGATGCTGAAGATTACAGGACTGGACACGTTTTTTCTTGGCAGGGTGGAGCACGTAGAACCACCTACAAGAAACAGGATTCCTTTGCACAACCTCGCAGAAGAAGGAGACAACAGACAAAGGAACAGAGAGATTTGGTTTCACCACGGCAGAGTCTGACTCTACTGATGACTCCAATTTTTGTGTACCCTCTTCTTCTCATTTTTTAGGGAATGGAAAGATGGACAATGTGGCAAAAGGAGGCCAAGGAGAGGTGGTAAGAAACACCGACGGCAGAGAAGTAGACACTCAGATGCCGAGTACCTCTCGCAATCCATCTATGAGAACACGGAACGAAGGGAAGAAGAGAGCCACATAGAACAGAAGAGCTTGGTGGTAAATATTTCATCTTGTACACTTACTGATGAGGACTGTAAAGTATTGTCCAAAGGACTTTCATTTTGCCCTACCAACTATCCAGATTGGTTCAACATTGAATGTGATCTTTTTGCCTTTTTTAGGAGGCTAAGACTAGCAGTTTATTTTAATGAGAATGTTGGTATACCTATTGCTTCAACTAATGATGCCTCTAGGGGCTTTGCTCTACAGGATTTTGGTCTTTATAACAAAAGTAACTTTCAACCTCCTGTTAAAAACAGTTTTGTGGAATCATACATCCAATTGGTTGAAAAGGACATAGCTAGATTGAGACGAGATGGTGTGGGTCCATTTAGAAGAGGGAATTTAACATACAGTGAGAGGCAGGTGTTGGATAGACTCTCGGGTAACAAAGCCATCACCATCAGGGCAGCCGACAAAGGCGGGGCCCTGGTGGTGATGGATACTCATAAATACCGGGCCGAGATTTGTGGTCAGTTATTGGATACGGCAGTTTATGCTAAGTTGCCTAAAGACCCCACACCTTGTTTTCAGGGTGAGTTAAGAATGTTGATCGATGAGGCATTATCTAATGGTCTGATAGACCAGAAACTTTCTGATTTTCTTTTGGTGGAATTTCCGGTGACTCCGATTCTATATACCCTGCCTAAAATCCATAAAAATCTAATGGATCCCCCTGGACGCCCGATAGTGTCTGGGCGAGGTTCTTTATGCAATAAGGTATCTATCTTTCTAGACAAGGTGTTGCGTCACTTTGCTATGGAGGCCAAATCCTATATGATGGATACTAACCATTTTCTGAGTAAGATTGAGGGCCTTGACATCACGGAAGATACAATTCTCATTTCATTTGATGTTGTGTCACTGTACACCTCCATTAAACATGAACGAGGTTTGGAGGCTGTTGGTGTGGCGCTGGCGGGCTCTGACATGGCCCCAGATGGTGCACAGCTGGTCCTGGCACTGTTGGAGTTTGTCCTCAGAAAGAATTTTTTTCTTTTTGGGGATGACTACTTCCTGCAGTTGCGTGGTACCGCCATGGGGTCCAATGTGGCGCCCACTTATGCAAACATCTACATGGCGGTACTCGAGGACCAGCATGTGTACAGTTCCATCCACTGGCGCCATGTCAGAGCCTGGTGGCGCTACATTGATGATATTTTTTGTGTTTGGGAAGGGAACATGAATGATCTGGTATCTTTCCATAGTTATCTGAACATGATTTTTCCTGAGCTGAAGTTCACCATGACGCATTCCTTTGACCGGATTCAATTTCTTGATACTCTAGTGTATAAATATAATGGAAGGTTATGCACTGATTTGTTCATAAAGGACACAGATAGGAACAGTCTTCTTGTTTTCGATAGTAATCATCCAAGAAAAATGATAGAGTCTCTGCCTTGGAGCCAGATGCTGAGAGTACGTAGGATAGTTAAGGATGAGACTGTTTTGGATAGAAGGCTTGAACAGATGTGTGAGAGATTTATTAGAAGGGGTTATCCTGAAAGGGACCTTAGAAAATTCAAGGAGAAGGCCTTGAAGACAACATTGGAAGATGTGAGAACAAAACGTACTAGGGTTCTCCCTAAAAGAGTCCCTTTTGTCTCTACCTTTTGCCCTATTAGTGGTAAAATAGGGAATATCTTGAACAAGCATTGGGGCCTATTGCATAGGGGTTTACCGGAAGTAACTGAATTTGCGCACAAGCCATTGCTTTCATATAGGCGAGGACGTAATTTGAAAGATAGGCTAGTCAAATCTGACATTGGATCTTCAAAAATATCTAGACAGTTGACATTGGGCCCTCCGAGGAATGGGAATTTTCCATGTTTGAATTGTGCTTGTTGTGGTAATATGATTAAGGGAGATAGTTTCGGGCACTCATATACTGGTCAACGCTTTCGGATCCAGGAACGGTATTCCTGTACATCCAGCTATGTAATCTATATGCTTGTGTGCCCGTGTGGACTCATGTACATAGGTGAGACGACGATGGAAGTCAAGGCCAGGATAAGCAAACACAAAAGTACTATCAGGACGAAAATGATGGAGCTGCCAGTATCTAAGCATTTTGTAGAATGTGGGCACCTGGTTAGTCAGCTGAGATTTAGGGTTATCGATGGGGTTCCACCCCTCAGGAGAGGTGGTGACAGGACTAAGTTGCTCAAACAGAAGGAACTCCGTTGGATTTCCGTTTTGGGGACATTACAACCAAAGGGGTTGAATATAGAATATAATTTACATATTTGTGCTAGGTAATTCTTGCATCTGAATTCTGTGTTTGTTTTTAGATATATATTTTATTTATGTTTGTTGTTTTTTTAGGAATATAATCTGGAATGATCGGAGCATATGGTGACCTAATAATCCCTGATGATGACATCACTTATGTTTTTTGTACATTTAGTTAATCTCCCCTTTTCTGTATAAACTACTAAGCTGCACACTGTAGTTGGCTGTATTTTGCTGGGAGTTCTCAATGTCTCCTCGCCTTTAGAGTATTAAGCACTCCTCTGCTGCGGTTTGTGTGTGGTATACACTTTTAGCCAGCTCTGATTATAGTTCCGTTGGTTTTGTGACATTGATGGTCATGTGACCAGCTGAAGCCCTGGTACAACCCATTGCGCATGCGCCGTTTTTTTTTTTTTTTGCCCATATCAAGTCATGTGACCGGGTGTCGGATGATGCCTGTGATCACGTGATATTTTGGCCGTGACTTCTTTAAATGGAGGTCTATGATGTGGTCATCATGCGACGGGACCTTTGATGATGCTGGCGGTCACATGGTCGGATGTCTGCTGACGCTGGTGGTCACATGATCCACTCAGCGTTCTGCTGTGACGACCTCTGAACATGTGCCTTTGTTTACCACAGAAGGGGGTGTGCTAAGTGTGTCTTCTGAACTGTGTTCCTGTGGGCGATTGGAAAGAGCTCTGAGTAAGTGCTGATGAACAGATACTGATTGGACATGGAGGACGATGCAGTTAGTGAGCACATGATTGTTACAGCATTATGATGGGTGTGTATAAGAACAGATCATCTATTGGTAGACAGATATTGTGATACTGTTTACATGTAGTAATCTCTTGAATATTTCATGCTGTTTTTGTACTTTGCAGTATTTTCTTTGTGATGTCACTATTTCAGCTTTGATCACTGTTTTAAATTGTATATTGCTGTATAAAATGTTATATATGTCTATTTGCACTGTGGGCGGTTCCTGGATGGTGATTGGCTTCTCCACACCATTTAAGGACACCATTTTGCCCTATTTTGTATACTTGATAAAGGCCTAATAATGGCCGAAACGTCGTGTTTTATGGTGGCTGAATAAAGTTTTTTCATACTTCTACCTGGAGTGGATGCTGTTCCTATTTTTCTGTAGAAGCCTCCGTCTGTCCTGAAGAAAATCGAGGGTGAAACCCAGAATTACAGAAAAATGGAGACATCAAAGTGGCAGAGCTAGCCCTATTATTAAGAGCAAACTCAGCCAAAGGCAAAAAAGAGACCCAGTCATCCTGATCAGCAGACACAAAGCATCTTAGATAAGTCTCCAATGTCTGGTTTGTTCTCTCAGTTTGACCATTGGTCTGAGGATGAAACGCCGAGGAGAAAGTCAATTGAACACCAATTTTAGAACAAAAGGTCCTCCAAAATCTGGAAACAAACTGGACTCCTCTGTCAGACACAATGTTCTCAGGAATGCCGTGTAAACGAACCACGTGCTGAAGAAACAAAGGCACCAATTCAGAGGAGGAAGGCAACTTAGGTAATGGCACAAGATGTATCATCTTGGAAAACCTATCGCAAATCACACAGATGACGGTCATTCTCTGAGAAACAGGGAGGTCGGAAATGAAATCCATAGAGATATGGGTCCATGGTCTCTTGGGCACAGGTAATGGCATCAACAAACCACTAGAACGAGAGCAAGGCTTGGAGCGAGAGCAAGTCCCGCAGGACTGCACAAACTCCCTGACATCACGAGACAAGGTAGACCACCAAAAGGACCGACTAACCAAGTCTCTGGTACCAAAAATTCCGGGATGACCGGCCAACGTGGAACAATGAATCTCAGACATTACACTCTTTTTCCATGGTCCGGGACAAACAATTTCCCAACAGAGCAGCGCTCGGGCTTGTCCTCCTGACACCCCTCCAGAGCCAGTCTCAAATTGGGCGAGATGGCGGAAAGAACTACACCCTCTTTCAAAATAACAGAAGGATCAGATAACTCAGAGAGTCCGCCAGGAAACTCCTCGAGAGGGCATCCGCCTTAACATTTTTAGTGCCAGGAAGAAATGAAACCACAAAATTAAAACGTGTGAAAAACAAGGCCCACCTGGCCTGTCTAGGATTAAGTCGCTTGGCAGATTCCAGATAAACTAGATTCTTATGGTCCGTAAGGACCACCACCTGATGTTTGGCTCCCTCCAGCCAATGTCTCCACTCTTCAAAAGCCCACTTCATGGCTAATAACTCCCGCTTACCCACGTCATAATTACGTTCAGTGGAGAAAATTTTCGAGAGAAAAAGGCACAAGGGTTACTTTTAGAGGTCTCTGGATCTCTTTGGGACAAAACGGCACCTGCCCCAATTTCAGAGGCATCAACCTCTACCTGAAATGGCAGAGAAACATCAGGCTGCCGTAGAACAGGAGCAGAAGTGAATCTCTGCTTAAGTTCCTGAAATGCAGAGACTGCCTCAGGAGGCCAATTCACCACATCAGAACCCTTTTTGGTCAAATCAGTTAATGGTTTAACAATAACCGAGAAATTACCAATAAATTTACGATAAAAATTGGCAAAACCCAAAAATCTTTGAAGAGCCTTTAATGAAGTAGGTTGGACCCAATCACAGATGGCCTGAACCTTGACCGGGTCCATTTCAATAACAGATGGGGACAAAATGAATCCCAGAAATGAGATCCTCTGTACGCCAAAAAGACACTTTGATCCCTTCACATACAGAGCATTCTCTCTCGAAATCTGGAATACAGTTCGAACATGTTTCACATGAGAGTCCCAGTCATTGGAAAAAATCAAGATATCATCCAAATAAACAATCAGAAATTTATCCACAAAATCCCTGAAAATGTCATTCATGAAGGACTGGAAGACAGAAGGAGCATTAGTGAGCCCAAAGGGCATCACAAGGTACTCAAAATGCCCCTCAGGGGTGTTAAATGCCGTCTTCCATTCATCCCGTGCTTAATGCGAATAAGGTTATATGCCCCCCTGAGGTGAAGCTTGGTAAACCAAGTAGCGTTTTTCACCCTGGAAAACAGGTCGAAATCAAGGGTAAAGGGTATTGATATTTCACAGTAATATTGTTCAAAAGACGATAATCAATACACGGCCTTAATGAACCATCCTTTTTGGCCACAAAGAAAAAACCGGCACCTAAGGGTGAAGAGGATGGTCTGATATGACCCTTCTCCAATGACTCCTTGATATAAGACCGCATAGCGTCATGTTCAGGTACAGACAAGTTAAAAAGGCGACCTTTAGGGAATTTACTACCAGGCACTAATTCAATAGCGCAGTCATAGCTCCTATGGGGGGGCAAGGATGCAGATTTACTTTCGCTAAACACATCAGAAAAATCAGTCAAAAAGTCAGGAACATCCTGAGCCTGGGGGGAGGCAGAAAAAACAGGAGTGTTGGTATTAACACATTGGCAGCCCCAACTGATTACAGACACAGATTTCCAATCCAAAACAGGATTATGAGACTGTAACCAAGGGAAACCCAGCACGATAATGTCATGCAGATTATACAGAACCAAAAATTTGCAGCTCTCCTGATGATCAGGTTCAACCCTCATTATCACCTGAGTAGAGAACTGAGGTTTATTCTCAGCCAAAGGGGTAGAATCGATCCCCAGTAGGGGAATAGACTTCTGTAGGGGTATCAAGGGAAACCCACAACGTTTAGCAAAATCAAAATCCATCAGGTTAATAGCTGCTCCCGAATCAACGAAAGCCTGAGCAGAAAATGAGGACAGAGAGCAAATCAGAGTAATAGTTAATAAAAACTTAGTCTGAACACTACCCAAGACAACTGAGCGTGCAAAACGTCTTCCCCGCTTAGGGCAGACTGAAATAGCATGAGAGGCATCACCACAGTAGAAACATAATCCATTGAGCTTTCGAAACTCATGACGCTGTGCCCCAGAAACCACTCTATCACACTGCATGGATTCAGAAGCAGGTTCACAAGGCAACACTATACCACGCATACTTCTCCGCTCACGCAAACGTCTGTCAATTTGAATCGCTAATGACATAGAATCATTAAGACCAGAGGGGACAGGGAATCCCACCATAACATCCTTTACATTATCTGACAGACCCTTCCGAAAAAGGGCTGCCAAAGCGTCGTCATTCCATTTGGTCAGGACTGCCCACCTACGGAGTCTCTGACAGTATAACTCAGCGTCATCAAGCCCCTGATTTAATGCCAACAAGGCTTTTTCAGCTTGATCAGTGACATCAGGCTCATCGTACAATAACCCCAAGGCCTGAAAAAATGCATCAACATCACTCAAAACAGGATCCCCAGGTGTCAGGGAAAAAGCCCAATCCTGAGGATCGCCGCGCAGGAGAGAGATGACAATTTGAACCTGCTGCGCTGCGTTCCCTGAGGACTTAGATTTTAAGGCAAAAAACAATTTACAATTATTTTTGAAATTCAGAAACTTGGCTCGATCCCCCAAAAACAAATCTGGCATGGGGATCCTAGGTTCCACAACAGGCAACCTAGCAAGATAGGTAGCAATACTCTGAACCTCAGTGGCAAGCTGATCCACACGGCCAGATAACTGTGCAAACTCCATTGAGAGAAAAAAATCCTCCCCAGCACCCAGAGATACAGAGGGAAAAAAAAAAAAAATGCAACAAAACGAAAAATATCTCTGACAATTCTGACAACCTTTTTTCTTTTACAATATTTTTTCCCTTCTGTGAGTACCATACAATTTTCAATTTTTTGGCCGGTGATACTGTTATATTTCGGTAGCTGAGGAGTGCAGGTAAAAAAGGCAATACACCAGAGCAGTTGGAATCTATGAGATTGCAGTACCCTGACTAACCACCACAACTAGAGGCAGCCGTGGAGCATTCCTACGTTGGTCTTAGACGCCTGGTCACAGCCTGAGAAACTAACTACACCTATAGATAGAAAGAGGAAAGCTATCTGCCCCGAGCAGATCCCCAAAGAACATAGAAAGCCCTCAAACATGTAATGGCGGTTAGACAAGAAGAAATACTGACACAGACAGAAAATAGTATGAGCAAACGTTGGGGCCCAAACTACCTAAATAGAAAAGGATAGGAAGGGCACTTACTGCAATCCCAAAAAACCCTGAAAAGCACCAACTCTACTAATTTCAAAAACACCTGAGATCACACGACCTCTACCACCTAAATTAGCTCTCTGGTGTAACAAAATCAAAACAGCAGCCACTAGTGTTGAGCGATACTGCTCGATATCTAAAAATATCGTATCGGAATGGTATCGCCGATATCACTAAATATCGTCGATATCCGATTCCGATACCGGAAGTCCCATGTAAGTCTATGGGAACAAAATATCGCAACAAAAAAAACCCTTTCTTTCGTTGTAAACACAAAATATACACGCATAGAATACATATATATATATATACACATGTCATTGTGACATATATATATACATATATTTATAGTTTATACACTTCTACATAGTAAAATAGACTCTGATTCAATTGCCGGGTAAAGCCGTGACATACCCCATAGAAGTCGACGGGCTCGGTGCCGAGTACCCCCAAAACCTCTGGCTCTGTGCGACTCAACTTGGGCGTCACGAACAGGATTCTGTAGCTCGCTATAAGCGAGTCCTGTGTGCCTGAATTGAACTGGTTTTGTGCTTGAGAATTGCTAAAATCATCAGAGAATGTATTTGCCATTTTTCCGCCATATCTGCGTCACGACGAGGCACTGGTGAAGAAGAAGGGCGTGCTCTTCGTGGGTGTTACACTCACTCAGTGGCTCGAAAACGATGGCCGCCCACTCTAAATGGTACTGCAATGTAAGATCGTGCCCCACAGCTCTTGAGTTCCGCCTCCTCATCCTCCTCAGTGTGCGGAAACTAACGGAAGGTCCCGCCTCCCTACAAAAGAGGGGCCCTCTCCAGATGCTAATGACACATGTGACTTGGCAGAGATGGCTAATGGACACGAGCAGAAGTGTGAAGGGATGGAGCAGTCAGAGCTCTCCCCCCACGGAAGCGACCCAATCGCCACGGAACCACCGTTGGGCACCCGGCCTGGAAACCCTCCTACGCTGCAAGAAGCGGAGGATACCCTAAGAGGCCTGGCCCGGCACCGGGAGGAGGTCGCCAGGATGGAAGCCAGCTGGCGTGCCCTAAAACTAAACTTGGAGCGGCGCCAATCCCTCTTACCTGAAGTGTCTGTACCGGAAGGTGAGGCACCCGTTCTAGTAGAGGAGTCCGTGCGGGCATCCCAGCCCTTGCAATGTGATCCGGTTGACGTTGTCGCAGTGGAGGCACCCGTTCCTGCAAAAAACTCTGCACCGGCAGCACCCCAGATCCCGCTGTCTGCCCCCGTCGCTGAGACAGAAGAAGCGACACCTGTCCTCATGGAGGAGGCCGCGCAGGCACCAGAGGTCTACCTGTCTGTACCGGAGCCCCGACTGTCATCTGTTCCAGAGCCGGCTGCTTCCTCCGCAGGTGAGCGCCGCCAGGACTGGGGGGCGCCAGGAGAGCTGCCGCAAACCAGACATCGTAAGCTGCAGTTTGATGGTGGAGACATGGAGATGCTGGTGGAGGATAATTACAACCGACGTCAGGAGGAAGAGTGGAGACGTTGGGAGAGGGAAGCAGAGCGACAAAGGGAGCAGCGAGAATCCCAAAAGCTTCGGCAACGTCACCTGGAGAAGGACCGGGCAGATAAGGACCGGATGAGAAAAGATAAAGGAACCCTGTGGGAGCCGCGGCGTAAGGGTGCAGTACGGAGCTTTAAATTGAAAGGTGGTTGGGGCTTCATCCAGGAGCCTGGACTTTATTTAGAAGTGTTTGTGACCCGGCGGGACGTGGAGACTCACCTCCCAGAAGGACACCCGGGGAGTGGACCTGTTGCCAGGAGACTTGGTGACTTACACCCGACACTGGGGTTACAATGGATGGTACGCCCTAAATGTTACCAGGTGCGACCCCTACTCCCCAGAGTGTCAGGAACCTGTGAGACCCTCGGAGCCTTCAGCCTCCCACATCCAGGCCTCTGCACAAGTGCCCACCCCACGCCGTAAATCTCCCCAGCCTCCTCAGTGGTCTCCTCAGCAGCCCCAGCTATGGACATGATAAGTATAGCTGGCCCGTACCCGGCGCCTGTTAGACCCCCTGGGGTTCGTTCAGTCCGGGAAATAGGGCTCCAGACCCGGAGGGAGATGAAAGAGGTGGCCACACAGACACAGATAGCGGGTCACGACTTGACTGTACAGGCCACACGACGTCATCAGGTCCTGGTGGTCCTTGGTGTCTCGGATGTTTGGCCAGCATCAGAAGAGTACCAGGTGGTACCTGGAACACCCCTGCCAAAGAATTATAAATAACCCGGACAGGGTCCCTGTATGTAAATAGTTAAATTGTTGATGTACCCGGACGGGTGAATGTTCATAAAAATTTTTTTTAATTTAATAAAAAACACAACACAGTTTTCATTACTTTTATTACAGTCTCATCCTGCGACGCCATGATCTCCTGTAAAAAAATGAAAAAAAAAAACAGCAGTATACCACCTGTCCGACGCAGTCCATAGTAACGAGTGTCCCACGACGATCCAGCTCTGCTACATCAGAATGACAGGCAGAGCCTGTCATCCCGGTGCAGCACAGCTGATTACCTGCTTCCCCGGCGGTGACGTCATCGGACTGGTTTACGGCCGGGATTACCCTGCAGTCACTGCAGTTATCGCGAAAAACTGCATGTGACCGCCAGGGAGAAGATAATGGCGGCCATCAAGCAGTCCAGGACGTGACCGCCGGAGATCTTCTGCCAGGTAAGTGCCGCTGACTCCTGACAGACCCGACCGACGGACACTCACAGTGACAGTGACAAATCCGATTCCGGTATCCGATATGACGAAAATATCGGTACTCGGAATCGAAAGCCCGATACAGCTAATATCGGCCGATACCCGATATTTGCAGTATCGTATCGCTCAACACTAGCAGCCACTGAAAAAACTGGAAAAAGCAAATGTACAAAAATCAGTGGCTGAACTAAACTGAGGGGCAAAAGCCCCCGAAGGGGACCCTGAAGGCCCCCACAGAAGTGCAGGACAAAATGCAAAAATCAAGCACAAAAACAAAAAGAAGAAAATGACTTATCTGTTAGTAGGCGATGCAGACACGACACAGCAGGCTACAAAGGAAGCAGGAATCAAGGATTGAGACCAGAACAATTGATCACCGGCAACCCTGATGGGAAGGCGACTCCCTTATATAAGACCAGTCAGTAACACCTGATTCCCAATCCTCACAATCTTCACTGGACAGTCCAGTACCGCTTGTAACCACCAGAGGGAGCCTCTGCTCAGAACTCATTTCAAGTCCATTCACAACACATTCGAATAGTGGAGACATTGGTTAGAGGGAGCAAAACATCAAGTTGTGGTCCTCACTGACCACAAAAATTTAATCCATCTCGAATCAGCCAAGCGATTGAATCCTAGACAGGCCTGGTAGGCCTTGTTTTTCACACGTTTTAACTTTGTGGTATCCTTTCTCCTGGGTACTAAGAATGTTAAGGCGGATGACCTCTCTAGGAGTTTCCTTGCGGATTCTCTTGATGCGACTGAGCCTACGGCCATTCTGAAGGAGGGTGTTGTTCTTTCCGCTATCTCACCCGATTTGAGACTGGCCCTGGAGGAATTTCAGGGGGATAAACCTGAACGTTGCCCTGCTGGGAAATTGTATGTCCCAGACCAATGGAGGGAAAAAGTTATGTCTGAAGTTCAATACTCTGCATTGGCTGGTCATCCTGGTATTTTTGGTACTAGAGATTTGGAGAGTCGGTCCTTTTGGTGGCCTATCTTATCTCGTGATGCCAGGAACTTTGTGCAGTCCTGTGGGACTTGTTCTCGGTCCAAAACTTGCTCTCGCTCTAGTGGATTGTTAATGTCATTGCCTGTGCCCAGGAGGCCATGGACCCATATCTCTATAGATTTTTTTTCCGACCTCCCTGTCTCTCAGAGAATGATCGTTCTCTGGGTGATCTGTGATAGGTTTTCCAAGATGATCCATCTTGTGCCACTGCCGAAGTTGCCATCCTCTTCTGAGTTGGTGCCCTTGTTTTTTCAGCAGCTGATTCGGTTGCACGGCATTCCTGAGAACATTTTGTCTGACAGAGGAGTCCAGTTTGTTTCCAGATTTTGGAGGACCTTTTGTTCTAAACAGGGAGTTCAGCTGTCTTTCTCCTCTGCATTTCACCCTCAGACCAATGGGCAGACTGAGAGAGCAAACCAGACATTGGAGACTTATTTGAGATATTTTGTGTCTGCTGATCAAGATGACTGGGTCTCTTTTTGCCTTTGGCTGAATTTGCTCTAAATAATAGGGCTCGTTCTGCCACTTTGATGTCCCCTTTTTTCTACAATTTCGGGTTTCATCCTCGATTTTCTTCAAGGCAGGTGGAGTCTTCTGTCTGTCCTGGTGTTGACTCTATGGTGGAGAGAATGCAGCAGATTTGGGATCAAGTAGTGGATAAGTTGTCTCTCTCTCAGGAGAGGGGCCAATGGTTTGCCAACCGGCATAGGACTGATGGTCCTCGGTTTAAAGTGGGTGACATGGTTTGGTTGTCCTCAAGAAATATCCCTATGAAGGTTACGTCTCCAAAATTTAAGCCAAGGTTTATTGGACCTTATAAGATCTTGGAAATTCTTAATCCTGTTTCCTTCCGTTTGGCTCTTCCAGGGACGTTTAACATTCACAACATTTTCCACAAATCTTTATTAAAAAGGTTTGTTGAGCCAGTGGTTCCTATGGCTGCGCCCCCTGAGCCTGTTTTGGTTGAGGTCAATTTGGAGTATGAAGTGGAGAACATATTGGATTCTTGTCTGACTAGATGGAGACTCCAGTACTTGGTTAAGTGGAAAGGTTATGGTCAGTAGGACAATTCTTGGATGTTTGCTTCTGACATTCATGCGGAGAGAGTGGTCACCCTGATCAGCCTGGTGGCGCAGGCGAGGGTTCGGTGACCCCTCCTCAAGGGGCGGGGGTACTGTTGTGAACTCTCTGGTTTCTGAGCTGGGACTCCCTCTGGTGGCTGTTGATATTCCTGAAACTGTCTTGACTGACAGAGACCTTTCAGCTGAGGATTCTGCTGCGGACGATTGGCAATCTGGGAGTCATGATTGGGGAGATTTAAGGGAGAAACTTTCCCATGATCCTCGCCAGTGATTAGTTCTCTCTTCCTTGTCCAGTTTGGAAATCAGCTTGCTGCGGTCTCCTGCAAACTTTCAGATAAGCTATTTCTTGCTTGTTTCTGTGGTTTTATTTTCCTTTGTTTTTCTGCTTTCTGTGTGAGGTCAGCGGGGTCCCCCTGCTAGGGCCTGCGCTGGTCTCTGTTTCTCAGTTATCGGTTCATTTGGTCAGTCCCTGATATTTCAGTGGCTGCTTGGTAGCTACATGTTCACACCAGAGTTCTGATATAGCGTGGATAGATCATGTGGTCTCAGTATTTTTTGGAATCAGAAGTGTTGGAATTTTTCCTAGGGTTTTACTAGATTGCAGAAAGTATTCTTTTCTATCCTATCCTATATAGACAGTTTTGGGCCACAGCATTTGCTTACTCTATTTTTTGCCTGTGTTTGTATTTCATCTTGTCTCACCGCCAATATATGTGTGGGGGTTACCTATTCCTTTGGGGCGCTACTCCGGAGCAGTTAGCTTTACCCTTTCTATATTTAGGCTTAGCTAACTCTCCGGCTGTGTCGAGGCGTCTAGGTCATCGTAGGTACGCCCCACGTCTGCTTCTAGTTGTGCGGTTAGTTTAGGGGTCTGCAATCCATTAGTTACCAACCACTCTGGGTGATTGGCTGCCTTGGCTACTTTTGTTACAGTCCTCCTCGGCTACCATATCATAGCACACCACCTTCTCCTGACAAGTCAGCAGCAATGTAATTACACCAGCAGCCACCAGGGGAAAAGACTGACATTAACCCCGATGGCCTGAAAGGAAAAAGGTTTTAACCCCTTCACCCCCAAGGGTGGTTTGCACGTTAATGACCGGGCCAATTTTTACAATTCTGACCACTGTCTCTTTATGAGGTTATAACTCTGGAACGCTTCAACGGATCATAGCGATTCTGAGATTGTTTTCTCGTGACATATTGTACTTCACGTTAGAAGTAAAATTTCTTCGATATAACTTGCGTTTATTTTTGAAAAAAACGCAAATATGGCGAAAATTTTTAAAATTTTGCAATTTTCAAACTTTGAATTTTTATTCCTTAAAACAGAGAAATATATCACACAAAATAGTTAAGAAATAACATTTCCCACATGTCTACTTTACATCAGCACAATTTTGGAACCAAAATTTTTTTTTGTTAGGAAGTTATAAGGGTTAAAAGTTGACCAGCGATTTCTCATTTTTACAACAAAATTTACAAAGCCATTTTTTTTAGGGACCACCTCTCATTTGAAGTCACTTTGGGGGGTCTATATGGCAGAAAATACCCAAAAGTGACACCATTCTAAAAACTGCACCCCTCAAGGTACTCAAAACCACATTCAAGAAGATTATTAACCCTTCAGGTGCTTCACAGGAACTAAAGCAACGTGGAAGGAAAAAATGAATATTTAACTTTTTAGCCACAAAAATGATCTTTTACAAACTTTTTTTTTATTTTCACAACGGTAAAAGGAGAAAATGGACAGATAAGGTTGTTATGCAATTTCTCCTGAGTACGCCAATACCCAATATGTGGGGGAAAACCACTGTTTGGGCACACGGCAGAGCTCGTAAGGGAAGGAGCGCCGTTTGACTTTTTCAAACTAAAATTGGCGGGAATTGAGATTGGACGCCATGTCGTGTTTGGAGAGCCCCTGATGCGCCTAAACAGTGGCAACCCCCACAAGTGACACCATTTTGGAAACTAGACCCCCTAAGGTACTTATCTAGATCTGTTGTGAGCACTTTGAACCCCCAAGTGTTTCACAAAAGCTTATAATGCCTGGGTGTGAAAAAAAAAAAAAAACAATTTTCCACAAAAATGATTTTTTAGTCCCAAATTTTTGAATTTTCCCAAGGAAATTGGACCCCAAAAGTTGTTGTCCAATTTGTCCTGAGTACGCTGATACCCCATATGTTGGGGGGGGGAAACTGTTTGGGTGCACGGCAGGGCTTGGAAAGGAAGTAGTAACGTTTTGGAATGCAGACGTTGATGGGGGTCATGTTCCGTTTGCAGTGCCCCAGATGAGCCTATACAGTGGAAACCCCCACAAGTGACCCCATTTTGGAAACTAGACCCCCTAAGGAACTTATCTAGATCTTTGGTGAGCACTTTGAACCCCCAAGTGCTTCACACAAGTTTATAATGCCCGGGCATGAAAATAAAAAATCCTATTTTTTTCCCACAAAAATTATCTTTTAGTCACTAATTTTTTATTTTCCCAAGGGTAACAGGAGAAATTGGACCACATAAGTTGTTGTCCAATTTGTCCTGAGTACGCTGATACCCCATATGTGGGAGGGAACCACTGTTTGGGCGCACGGCAGAGCTCGGAATGGAAGGAGCACCATTTGACTTTTTCCAACCAAAATTGGCTGGAATTGAGATTGGATGCCATGTTGCATTTGGAGAGCCCCTGATGTGCCTAAACAGTGGAAACCCCCCACAAATGACCCCATTTGGGAAACTAGACCCCCTAAGGAACTTTTCTAGATCTTTGGTGAGCAATTTGAACCCCCAAGTGCTTCACACAAGTTTATAACGTAGAGCCGTGAAATTTAAAAATCATATTTTTTCCACAAAAATGATCTTTTCACCCCAATTTTTATTTTTCCAAGGGTAACAAGACTCCAAAAGTTATTGTGCAATTTGTCCTGAGTGCGCTGATACCCCATATGTGGGGTAAACCACTGTTTGGGTGCATGGCAGAGTTTGGAAGGGAAGGAGCGCCGTCTGACTTTTTCAACGCAGAATTGGCTGGATGCCATGTCGTGTTTGGAGAGCTCCTGATCTGCCTAAACAGTGGAAACCCCCATAAATGACACCATTTTGGAAACTAGACCCCTCAAGGAACTTATCTAGATGTGTGGTGAGAACTTTTAACCCCCAGGTGTTTCACTAAAGTTTATAACGTACAGCCGTAAAAAAAAAATCTTTTTTTTTTTTTACAAAAATGATTTTTTCGCCCCAATATTTTATTTTACAAGGGTAAGAGAAGAAATTGGAACCCAAAAGTTGTTGTCCAATTTGTCCTGAGTACGCTGATATCCAATATGTGGGAGAAAACTACTGTATGGGCGCACGTCAGGGCTCGGAAGGGAAGTAGTGACGTTTTGGATTGCAGACTTTGATGGAATGGTCTGGGGGCGTCATGTCGCATTTGGAGAGCCCCTGATGCGCCTAAACAGTGAAAACCCCCCACAAGTGACCCCATTTTGGAAAATAGACCCCACAAGGAACTTGTCTAGATGTGTGGTGAGCACTTTGAACCCCGAAGTGCTTCACAGAAGTTTATAACGCACAGCCGTAAAAATAAAAAATCCTTTTTTTTTTGCAAAAATGATTTTTTTTGCCCCAATATTTTATTTTCACAAGGGTAAGAGAAGAAATTGGAACCCAAAAGTTGTTGTCCAATTTGTCCTGAGTACGCTGATATCCAATATGTGGGAGAAAACTACTGTATGGGCGCACGTCAGGGCTCGGAAGGGAAGTAGTGACGTTTTGGATTGCAGACTTTGATGGAATGGTCTGGGGGCGTCATGTCGCATTTGGAGAGCCCCTGATGCGCTTAAACAGTGGAAACCCCCCACAAGTGACCCCATTTTGGAAAATAGACCCCACAAGGAACTTGTCTAGATGTGTGGTGAGCACTTTGAACCCCGAAGTGCTTCACAGAAGTTTATAACGCACAGCCGTAAAAATAAAAAATATTTTTTTTTTTTGCAAAAATGATTTTTTTGCCCCAATATTTTATTTTTACAAGGGTAACAGGAGAAATTGGACCCCAAAAGTTGTTGTCCAATTTGTCCTGAGTACGCTGATATCCAATATGTGGGAGAAAACTACTGTATGGGTACACGTTGGGGCTCGGAAGGGAAGTAGTGACGTTTTGGATTGCAGACTTTGATGGAATGGTCTGGGGGCGTCATGTCGCATTTGGAGAGCCCCTGATGCGCCTAAACAGTGTAAACCCCCCACAAGTGACCCCATTTTGGAAAATAGACCCACAAGGAACTTGTCTAGATGTGTGGTGAGCACTTTGAACCCCGAAGTGCTTCACAGAAGTTTATAACGCACAGCCGTAAAAATAAAAAATCCTTTTTTTTTTTTTGCAAAAATGATTTTTTTTGCCCCAATATTTTATTTTTACAAGGGTAACAGGAGAAATTGGACCCCAAAAGTTGTTGTCCAATTTGTCCTGAGTACGCTGATATCCAATATGTGGAAGAAAACTACTGTATGGGTACACGTTGGGGCTCGGAAGGGAAGTAGTGACGTTTTGGATTGCAGACTTTGATGGAATGGTCTGGGGGCGTCATGTCGCATTTGGAGAGCCCCTGATGCGCCTAAACAGTGGAAATCCCCAACAAGTGACCCCATTTTGGAAAATAGACCCCACAAGGAACTTATCTAGATGTGTGGTGAGCGCTATGAAGCCCCAAGTGCTTCACAGAAGTTTATAATGTACAGCCGTAAAAACAAAAAAATAATTTTTTTTGTACAAAAATGATATTTTCGCCCCCAGTTTTTTATTTTCCCAAGGGTAACAGAAGAAATAGGACAAATTGCACAATAACTCTTGGGGTCCAGAGTACGCTGATACCCCATATGTGGGGATAAACTACTGTTTGGATGCATGGCAGAGCTGAGATGTGAAGGAGCACCGTTTGACTTTTTCAACGCAGAATTGGCTGGAATTGAGATCAGACGCCATGTCACATTTGGAGAGCCCCTGATGTGCCTAAACAGCGGAAACCCCCCAATTCTAACTCCAACCCTAACCCCAACACACCCCTAACCCTAGTCCCAACCCTAACCACAAACCTAACCCTAACACACCCCTAATCCCAACCCTAACCCTAATCCTAACTTTAGCGCCAACCCTAACCCTAACTTTAGCCGCAACCCTAACCCTAACCCTAATGGGAAAATGGAAATAAATACTTTTTTTTAATTTTATTATTTTTCCCTTACTAAGGGGGTGATAAAGGGGGGTTTGATTTACTATTTATAGCGGGTTTTTATGATTGGCAGCTGTCACGCTAAAAGACGCTTTTTATTGCAAAAATAGTTTTTGCATCATCACATTTTGAGAGCTATAATTTTTGCATATTTTGGCCCACAGAGTCATGTGAGGTCTTATTTTTTGTGGGACGAGTTGACGTTTTTATTGGTACCATTTTTGAGCACATGACATTTATTGATCGCTTTTTATTTCGATTTTTGGGAGGTTAGAATGAACAAAAATCAGCAATTCATGAATTTCTTTTGGGGGAGGCGTTTATACCGTTCCGCGTGTGGTAAAATTGATAAAGCAGTTTTATTCTTCGGGTCAGTACGATTATGGTGATACCTCATTTATATCATTTTTTCATGTTTTGGCGCTTTTATAGAATAAAAACAATTTATATAAAAAATAATTATTTTTGCATCGCTTTATTCTGTGAGCTATAACTTTTTTTATTTTTTCGCTGATGATGCTGTATGATGGCTCGTTTTTTGCGGGACAAGATGACGTTTTCAGCAGTACCATGTTTTTTTATATCGGTCTTTTTGATCGCGTGTTATTCCACTTTTTGTTCGGCGTTATGATGATAAAGCATTGATTTTTTTTTTTTTTTTTTAAGGGGTTCACTAAAGGGGTTAACTAGTGGGACAATTTTATAGGGGGGGTCGTTACGGACGCGGCGATACCAAATATGTGTACTTTTATTGCTTTGTTTTTTTTATTTACAGGAAGAAGTGAATTTATTGGGGAATATATATATATATTTTTTATTTATTTTGGATTTTTTTTTAAAACATGTTTATTTTTATTTTTTTAACTTTTTTACTTTGTCCCAGGGTGGGACATCACTGTATTTTATCAGATCGCTGGTGTGACAGTGTGCACAGCACTCTGTCACACCAGCGATCGCTCAGGCAGTGCAGCAGGCTTCTCAGTGCCTGCTCTCGGCAGGCACTGAGGTAGCCGCCTCCCTCCAGGACCCCGGCGCCATCTTGGATCCGGGTCCTGGGAGGGAGGAAGCCCTCAGAACAGCGCGATCACATCGCGCTGCTCTGAGGGTCTCAGGGGTGCGCGCACAGAGCCCCCACCCTGCGCGATCCTCCCCTGTGCCCCCAGTACACCGCGATCATGTTTGATCGCGGTGTGCAAGGGGTTAATGTGCCGGGAGCGGTCCGTGACTGCTCCTGACACATAGTGCCGGGTGTCAGCTGTGATAATCAGCTGACACCTGGCCGCGATCGGCTGCGCTCCCCCCGGGAGCGCGTCCGATCGCACGAGACGTACTATCCCGTCCCCGGTCATACGGGCCCAGGTACCATGGACGGGATAGTACGTCCGATGGCAGTAAGGGGTTAATATAGAAAGCAAAATCTGCCACAGATCCCAAAGTGGTTCGTGACAATACTGTAGTTTTCTACAAGATTATGGGCTACGGTGCTGTCTAAGCCCAACGTGACTCCTGCACAACTTTCCTGACTGTCTCGGTCAAGCAAGCCCAAAGTGACTGACGGTAAAGGGGGTCACGAACTGTTATAGGCCCCACATGGCCCAGAATTTGTTTAACGGTGCGGTCAGGGTACAAGGGTCTGTCCTGTACTCAGTCACTCATATGGGGGACATGTGTAGTACTTACTGGACTCATGCTGTACGTCCCGCTCTCTTTGGTCCCCGCTGTCCGCGGCGGGCGACGACCGGCACTAGCTTGCACACTGCTGATGTTCTCAGGACTTGGCACCTCTCTCTCTGGCTGCCGCACGGCTGGCTCAGCTCCACTAGGTGTGCACGTCTCAGCTCTATGTACGCGGCTCGGCTCTGCACGGTTCTGCCTGGAGTATACAGCCCTGCTTTGATCCGCTTTGCACAGCTCCGCAGTGGTCTCTCTCTCCGACGTGTTACTGTACATGCTTGGCTCTGCAGGCGACGGGTCCCTCTCTATGTCACCTGCTACAGCGCCAGTACTTTCTGAGGGAAGGGAAAGCAGAGCGCGCCACTCACCACTCTGCGTGCTGCTCTGCCCTGGTGCCAGACTCCTCTGCTTCGCTTGCTTTCTCCTTTTATCTCTCTGCTGCTGTGCACCCTTTTCTGGCTCTCCCCGCCCCTCCTGTCAGCAGGAAGCTCTGTCTCACTCATGCTTCCCTCATGCAGCAGGGGAAGGTCCGCCCCACTCAGGCTTCCCTCTGGGAACAGAGGATGCAGCCTTTCTAGTTCTGAACCCGGCATGCAGGTACCCGAGGTCCAGTCTATCTCCTTACTATACTGCGTAATGGCTGTATCTTACAGTGTAGGAACATGGTCTGATCATACCACAGCTCCTGGAGAGGGGAGGATGCAAAAAAGTATACAGACATCTATTGATTAAAATTAACTTTTGTTTATGAATAAGCCCTTTAACTTCATTAAAGTGATGGGACAATACTGAGTAAAGAACAATGCAGACTGGTGTCACCACAGTAACAGAGGTTTGATGTCTACTGCTTAGCTGGTCAGAGAGCAAAAATCATGCTAATAGAGTAAGCATTGCACCATTGGCAAAGGAAGATGCTGCCTCCTGCCAATCTTATCCCTCTGACTCAAGTTCCCAATCAGGAATCTACTGTCTGCTGATTCTGTCTATGCCACTCGTGGAAGGCCAAGGCTATCCCCAGATCTCTGTTGCATACGGTCCCCTTTGCAGTGCTCCTCCAAGGCACTCCTGTTATATGTTTTCTTCTTTCTCCTATACTTGTGTCAGGAGTCGAACCAAGTACCTCTTGTCCACTGACCAGCAGCTCTACCATCTGAGCTATTCTGCTGGCTGCAAAGTTCCTTGCTGAACCCAGATACCATTGACTGTTCTTCCTGATTGGCTACACCTAGTGCTCTCTTGATTGGGCCTCTGATTGCCAATTACACACCCTATATAAACCTGGCCCTGTGGGTGTGTCATTGCGAGATTATTGAGCTCCAAGCCTTTAGTCAAGCGTTTCCTGCTGATCCATTGCTACAAACACTGCTCTCCTGTGAACCGACCTCGGCCTGCCTTCTGACTACGCTTTCCGTCTGATCCATTGCTACAAACACTGCTCTCCTGTGAACCAACCTCGGCCTGCCTTCTGACTACGCTACCTGCCTCTGCTTCCCCTAGTGTTTGCAGTAACATCAGCTCCAACCCAGACGGGATCTTGACAGAATAATCTCGCGCCAAAATGGAGTCCGCTGTGAACACCCTGAGGCGGCAAGTTACGGAACTTCAAAGTTTTTGTACTGACTCTCAAGGAAAATATGCCAAGTTACAAACTGATTTCATGGCGATACAGCAGGAAGTAATTGAGCTACAAAAACAACTTCTGGACGTGCGCAATTCAGGGTCCGAATCAAACGCGCGGCTGCCGCTGCCTGCAAAGTTCAGTGGGGATCGCAAGCAGTACCGAGGATTCCTCAATCAATGCCGCATATACTTCCAGATGCAACCTGCTCCCTTTACCATTGAGAGGAAGAAAGTTTTTTTCATGATAAATCTCCTGAAGGATGAAGCTCTTGCTTGGGCTTCACCTAATGTAGAAAAGGACTATGCCCTCCTTAATGACATGGAAGCTTTCATCGCAGCTATGAATCAAGTTTTTGATGACCCAAACCGCTGTGCCACAGCAGAAACCAAATTACATAATTTGCGCCAAGGACGTCGCTCTGTTGCGGAATATACATCGGAGTTCCGTCGCTGGTGGCCGACACCACCTGGAATCCAGCGGCCCAGAGAAGTCAATTTCGACGAGGGTTATCAGAACCAGTGAAAGACGAGCTTGCCAGGGTTGAGACCCCTGACCAGTTGGAGGACTTTATTCACCTATGTATCCGGATTGACCAGAGACTTACTGAAAGGAGAAAGGAGAGACTGCGAGCACTTGGGAATAGCCCTGGCTTCTCATTTTCAGCATCGGACCACCAAGAAAAGATGCAAGGTGTGTCTGAACCGATGCAGATCGACGTCATCCGAAGACCACTCTCTGCACAGGAGAAGGAGAGGCGACGTGCAGAACATCTCTGCCTCTATTGTGGGGACCCTGGACACTATGCCATCAACTGTTCTAACAAAAGGACTATAGCCTTTACCAACAACAGGTCTGCCAGCAATATGGACCTTTCTCAGCAGTCGGATTCCATCTTGCAGACTATCTCATCAGTAACGCCAGAAATAGACAAAATACATACTACATCATCTCATTTTGTAATCCCCATTCAGGTTGTAATGGGCACCCAAAAAATACAATGCTCTGCCCTGTTGGATTCGGGAGCAGGAGGAAATTTTATGGACTTAAAATTTACACGTGATAATAATATTTCCAGTAGGACCAAATCCATACCAATTGAAATGGAAACTGTGGATGGATCACCCTTGTCTTCTGGACCTGTCACGCATGAGACAATCGAACTGGAGATTTGTATCGAACCGGATCATCATGAAGCTGTCAGTTTCCACCTTATTTCATCTCTGAAATTTCCGGTTATTCTAGGGATCCCCTGGTTTTCAGTCCATAACCCTTCTATCAACTGGGCATCAAGGACCATCACCTTTCCATCTGACTACTGTAAGAATAATTGTCATAAGGAACCCCCTGTACTCCAACAAGTCCAAATCTCTGAGATTTCTCATGAGAAGGAAGAGAAACTACCACCTCAATATCAGCAGTTCTCTGATGTCTGCAGTAAGAAGAAAGCAGATCAATTACCTCCTCATCGTCCTTACGACTGTCCCATTGAATTGCTGCCAGGAGCAACCATTCCATTTGGACGGATTTACAATCTTTCCGAACCTGAATTGAAGGTATTAAGAAAGTTCCTGGATGAAAATTTAGAGAAAGGCTTTATTCGACCTTCCACATCTCCAGCTGGGGCACCCCTGTTCTTTGTTGAAAAGAAAGACTCCACTCTGCGGCCATGTATTGACTACAGAGAGATGAATAATATCACTGTCAAGAATCGCTACCCGCTACCCTTGATTCCTGAACTATTTGAGAGACTCCGTTCTGCGAAAATCTTTACGAAGCTGGATCTTAGAGGGGCTTACAACCTCATACGGATTCGCCCAGGAGATGAGTGGAAGACCGCCTTCAGAACGAGATATGGACATTTTGAATCTCTGGTTATGACCTTTGGTCTTAGCAATACCCCAGCCACCTTTCAACATTTTATTAATGATGTATTTCGAGATTTCTTGGACCAATTCGTTGTGGCTTATCTCGATGACATTCTTATATTTTCAGACACCTTGGAAGAGCATTGCAGGCACGTCCAGTTAGTCTTGGAACGACTACAGGAGAACCATCTTTACATTAAACTTGAAAAATGTGAGTTTGAACAAACCAGTATCCAATTTCTGGGATATATCATCTCCCCAGAAGGTCTGAGCATGGATCCCGGCAAAATCAATGCTGTAGTGGACTGGCCTGTTCCAAGAAATTTAAAAGACGTCCAGCGTTTCATAGGATTTGCAAATTTTTACCGAAAATTTATAAAGAACTTTTCACGGATCATACTACCAATTACTACACTAACAAAAAAGACCAAAGCATTTTTCTGGTCTCCGGAGGCACAGGAGGCTTTTGACAAATTGAAAACTCTTTTTACGTCTGCTCCATTGTTAGTACACCCAAATCCTGAATTGCCATTTACTGTCGAAGTGGACGCCTCGGACTCTGCAGTGGGAGCCATTCTGTCTCAGCGAGTTGGGGACAAAATGCAACTTCACCCATGTGCGTTTCTTTCCCACACCATGTCATCTGCAGAAAAGAACTACGACATCGGTAATAAAGAACTGTTAGCCATTAAAGTTGCCTTCTCCGAATGGAGACATCTTTTGGAAGGTGCCAATCACCCTGTGACTGTCCTCACGGACCACAAGAATCTTGAATTCCTCCGTACAGCAAAAAGATTGTCTGCAAGACAAGCACAATGGGCCTTATTTTTCTCAAGATTCAATTTTATAATTTCTTACCGGCCTGGTTCAAGAAATGGCAAGGCTGATGCCCTGTCTAGGATGTGTTCGGAACCTCAGGAGAGGTCTAGTAATGACGATACAATTCTAGGCTCTAAAAATTTTTTGGGAATATTGCACTCTAGAGGACTATGTAATAGAATTAAAGATGGATATCAAGAGGACTCTTTCCTTAACCATCCTTCGGAAGACGTCGATCTTTCATTCAAAGAGGGGTTTTGGATGCAGAAACACAAAATATATGTACCTGAATCTTCTCGCCTTGAAGTCCTCAAAAGTGTCCATGATTCTAAACTGGCAGGACATCCTGGAGTTGCAAAAACACAAGACTTACTACTTTGTTTCTTTTGGTGGCCTAATTGTAGGAAGGACGTGAGGAAATATGTTTCAACCTGTTTAACATGCGCACGAAACAAGACCCCACGATCGTCTCCTCTAGGACTCTTGCAACCACTTCCAGTTCCATTCAGGCCTTGGGGATCTATTTCCATGGATTTTATTGTGGAACTACCCCCTTCCAAACAGATGACCGTCATCCTTGTCATAGTGGACCGACTCACAAAAATGGCCCACTTTATTCCAACTGAAGGAATTCCTACTGCTGAAAAAACTGCAGAACTGATAATCAAAGAGGTATTCAGGTTACATGGAATTCCTGACAGCGTGGTGTCTGACAGAGGCGTTCAGTTTACGTCAAAATTTTGGAAGAGTTTCTGTACAGTCTTGGGAGTCACGGTGAATCTTTCTACCGCTTTCCATCCTCAGTCCAATGGCCAGACGGAGAGAACGAACCAGACTTTGGAGCAATACCTCCGTTGCTTCATTTCCTATCTTCAGGATGACTGGGTGGACTATTTACCAACAGCAGAGTTTGCCTACAACAACTCCATACATAGCGCTACATCTCAAACCCCATTTTTTGCTAATTATGGAGTACATCCAGTATTTATCCCTAATCTGCCAGTGAACACTCCCATTCCTGCTGTAAATGACAGGCTTGCAAAATTACAGGAATCCCAGAAGGAATTATCAGAGATATTACTCAAGAGTCAAGACCCAGGAAGTATATAAGGAAGCAGCAGATAAACATCGGAGAGTGCCCCCTGCTCTTCAGGTTGGAGACAAAGTTTGGCTGTCCACTAAAAACCTTAAGACACATGTGCCATCCTCCAAATCGGGTCAGAAATTCATTGGACCTTTTCAAATTTCTGCAAAAATTAACCAGGTTGCTTTTCGTTTAAAACTTCCCAACAATCTAAAGATTCATCCAGTGTTTCACATATCCTTGCTCAAACCCTTCTGTGAAAACCCGTTTCCAGGAAGAATTCAGCCACCTCCTCCACCAGAAAGGATCCGTGGTGAAGAAGAATACATTGTGGATAAGATTCTGGACTCCCGAAAATTCAGAGGTAAACTGCAGTATCTGGTGCAGTGGAAGGGTTACGGACCAGAGGAAAATTCATGGGAACCAAGGGACAACGTCCATGCTCCTAGACTAACAAGAGCCTTTCATCAGAGGTACCCGGATAAGCCAGCTCCTGAGATGTCCAGAGGCCATCCTGGAAGGAGGGGAGTACTGTCAGGAGTCGAACCCAGTACCTCTTGTCCACTGGCCAGCAGCTCTACCATCTGAGCTATTCTGCTGGCTGCAAAGTTCCTTGCTGAACCCAGATACCATTGACTGTTCTTCCTGATTGGCTACACCTAGTGCTCTCTTGATTGGGCCTCTGATTGCCAATTACACACCCTATATAAACCTGGCCCTGTGGGTGTGTCATTGCGAGATTATTGAGCTCCAAGCCTTTAGTCAAGCGTTTCCTGCTGATCCATTGCTACAAACACTGCTCTCCTGTGAACCGACCTCGGCCTGCCTTCTGACTACGCTTTCCGTCTGATCCATTGCTACAAACACTGCTCTCCTGTGAACCAACCTCGGCCTGCCTTCTGACTACGCTCTCCGCCTGATCCATTGCTACAAACACTGCTCTCCTGTGTACCGACCTCCGGCTGCCACCTGACTACGTTATCTGACTGCTCCTCTGTTACCGAACTGCCTTTCCTGTGTACTGACCTCCGGCTGCCACCTGACTACGTTATCCGCCTGATCCATTGCTACAAACACTGCTCTCCTGTGTACCGACCTCCGGCTGCCACCTGACTACGCTACCTGCCTCTGCTTCCCCTAGTGTTTGCAGTAACATCGGCTCCAACCCAGACGGGATCTTGACAACTTGTGACACACTTGTGTAAACAGCAATCCAGTAGCATGTGGTGTTGGGTGTATTAAAAGAGAGATTGGAGCCTGTGATCTCAATGTATTATTACCGCTCTTTAAATCCCTTTAAGGCCACATGTAGAATAAAGGAATCAGTTTTCAATTATATGGATTATTACATGGGAATCTGCTGTTAATGAAGGGCCCACAAGTTTTCGATAGGGTTAGGTGTCATTACGAAGGGGATCAAGCCATGGTTCTTTCATCTTTATGGCTTTCCTGGCTATCCAAGCAGAGTAGTACATCGATGCATGCGATGGAGCATTGTCCTGTTTATAAATCATTGCTTTCTTGATAATCTTGCAGAACTTTTGTTGTAGCACTGCTTGAAGAAAGAGTCTTCTAAAAACATTGAGTAGATTTGAAAGTTGATTTTGAGTCCATTGGTAAGTCTAAATGTCAATTTATCTCATCTTTAAACATACAAAGCTATAGCTGGTGTCTGAGTTGAAGTGAAGGACTTTTTTTCATCACTACATAACGAAAGTGTCTTTTAAAAATTGGAAGTAGGTTTTGGATTTTACTTTGACTCCATCTTCAACCTAAAGAGGTCAAACTAGCTCATCTTTAATACTAGCCCATAGCAGCAGTCTGTGCCCTTGACTGATTTAGCCAAAGGCACATTCATCTGGTTTGCCAAGAGTCACGCTCATCTCATTAGACCATAAAACCTTTGAAAAATGTGTCTTTAGATATTTCTTAGCCAAGTCTATATGTTTCAATGTATAAGTCTTGTCCTGTGGAGGTCTGGTTTCAGTCTTTCTTACCTTGGCCATGTCTGAACACTCAACACCTTGTAATTCTGGGCTCTACAGGTAGGGTGCAGGTTTGGCATTTGACAGCAGTAGAGAATAATAGGTTCATGATTGCTTCACGTTTGATTCTTCTTCAATCTTTGGCAGTTAATGTGCATCTTTAAATCTCTTGTGTGGCCCATTTTTGCCTGATTAAAACAAGTTGCCTAGTAATTCTTCACACCTTACTGTTTTTGTTACTTATAAGAAAAAAGCCTCTGTATGATATAAAAAAAATAACCAAAAGTATTGCCTGCAATTGATTTTTGCAGTAGATATATTTTTATTTTTTACATCGGATTCTGGTCACCTTGAGTCCTCAAATGTTTTCGACGTCCCATGCCATCAACCCACTTGATGTCCTAATAGGGGTAATCAACAAATACCCAGATTGTTTACACACACTCTTGGGTGTCGTAGCTGGCTGCTTTGGGACCGTAACGCAAACCTCATCACAAATGCTCTCAATCATATACCGTATTTTTCGGACTACAGGATGCCCCAGACAATAAGACGCACCTAAGTTTTAAAGCAGGAAATTAGGAAAAAAAAACTTAAGCAAAAAATGTGGTCAATTCTGTACTTAATATCCCATATCCTGGTAAATATGGACCCCTCATCCTCATCCTGAAACTCATGGCCCCCTCATCCCTACCCTGATATGCATGGCCACCTAATCCCTATCCTGGTATACATGGCTCCCTCATCCCTATCCTCTTATGCATGGCCCCCTTATCCCTATCCTGGTATGCATGCCTACTCATCCTTAGCCTGGTATGCATGTCCCCCCCATCCCTATCCTGGTAGGAATGGTCCCCCTCACCCTTATCCTGGCAGGTATTATCGCCCTCATCCTTATACTGTTATGCAGGGTCCCCATCTTGCCCTAGTATGCATGGGCCCATCCCTAACATGGTATGCAGGGCCCCATCCTTATCCTGGTATGATTGGCCCCATCCCAGTCCTGGAATGCATGGTCCCATCCTCATCCTGGTATGATTGGCCCCATCCCAGTCCTGGTACACATGATCCAATCCTTATCCTGGTATGATTGACCCCATCTGGGTCCTGGTATGCATGGTCCCATCCTTATCCTGTTATGATTGGCTCCATCCTGGTACTGGGATGCATTGATTTATATATACACTACCATCAATTGGTGTCTTCTTGCTTCTTTAGGCTTTGCTATAGCATATAAGATTGTTTGATTTGATACCTGCACTGGAGTCTATTGAGTTATATAAACACTGGGGTATTAACCAAACATATCTGATATACCATATATCTATTCAGATATTATTACTATGAATATATGATATGCCTGGTTCTCTCCCCGAGGTTTATGTCTGATTTTTAGTTTTCTGTTTTTTCTGTGCCCCATGTAGTCCCATTTATAATTGTTTTGTAACATTATGTATGATTATTGTATAAAATTTATTTACTATTTTATGTGTTCTCTGGTCTATTACTCCTTTACTTTTTCGCTATTGGTGAAACTTAAAAAATCAGCAAGGGATCAAATACTGTATTTCTTGGTACATGGACGCACTGCGTAATAGATGAAATCCTTGCTTGCGCATGTGATATTCTTCCTGATTTCATATTGTCGGGATCGACTCCAATCAGCAAATGTATCACTGCGATCAATATTTGGTCATGCCACACAGCGACCACACGGGACGCACCCACATCTCCTACAAATGAATCAAGAAACGTGATGGTTCACCTACGTAAAACTGCGATCCACATGGTCACGTTGTTAGGGGTCGAGTTCCCGCTTCTGCACAAGGGGAATCTCGATCCATTCCGGCTGTGGTCTCCCATTCGTCTCCGGCCGCAGTGGACTCTGCTCAGCTTAGACATCGGTCCCAGCATCTCGCCCAGTCTGGCAGTGTGAAGAGGATTACTGCTGCCTCTCCAGGCTCTGCTATTGTGGCCAGTACTGGTTAGCGGCGAGCAGACGTCTTTAGTACAAAGTCTTTGTTTTCCCCTTCTGAGCATGCCAGAGTGAGAGCTCTCATTGGAGATCAGGGGTCACATGCTCAGGTACTGCAGCAGCTCCTATTGGTCCGCCAGGAAGGTCCTGTGACTACTGGTGTTCTGGAACAAGTTTCATTGGTCCTTGTTTCTGGCAGGTCCTGTAGCTGTTACTATAAAAGGGTAGCATGGCTGGGCCGCCATGCACTAGTATCAATCATCATATGCTTTGCGCCAGTGTGGTCATGCGTGTGTGTAGTTAGGGCCCGGCTGAAATAAGCCCCTAGAATACCGACTTAATCGGTGAGGAGTTTGGTATGCTAGCTGGCCAGGGTCCGTGTCCTAGATGCCCTAGATTACCGGCATAACCGGTGAGGAGTTTGATTGCCGTATTCAGGGCCTGGTGTTCAGACACCATAGATTGCAGGTGTCTCACTCGAGGACATTAGCGCATGATCACGTTCTATGTTTGCTTAGCAGTCAACTGTGTACCTGGGTGCCTGACAGGACACAGAAGTTTGACTCAGCGGCTCTGTGACGTAACAGGGTTCGCTTTCAACGCTAGAGAGCGCCCTAGCGTTTTTATTTTGTGACTCAGTGGTGTTAAGTGAGTTCGCACACATCGCCATATAGCGCTGCGGCACTCCTTCTAGCGGCTCTGTGGAATAACAGAGTTCGCACATATTGCCACAGCGCATTATGGCGTTTATTTTGGCAACTCTGCGGGATAACAGAGTTCGCTTCTTGCGCCATTTTACTAGCAGGAGGCTCCGCCTGTACGGTGGACCCCGGGCTGCGAACGCACCTTTTTCCATCATATATTTGGTGCGTTCCGCAGACCCTAACAATGTGTCTTTTTTCAAGGCATGTTTTCACAGTTTTTGCTCTATGGCAGGATGCATTATCATCTTGAAAAATGATTTCATGATCCCCGAACACCCTTTCAATTGATGGGAATAGAAAAGTGTCCAAAATATCAACAGAAACTTGTGCATTTATTGAAGATGTAATGACAGCCAGCTCCCCAGTGCCTTTACCTGACATGCAGCCCCATATCATCAATGACTGTGGAAATTTGCATGTTCTCTTCAGGCAGTCATCTTTATAAATCTCATTGGAATGGCACCAAACAAAAATTCCAGCATCATCACCTTGCCCAATGCAGATTCGTGATTCATCACTGAATATGATTTTCATCTTTCATCCAGTCATCCACAGTCAATGATTGCTTAGCCCATTGTAACCTTGTTTTTTTCTGTTTAGGTGTTAAAAATGGCTTTCATTTAGCTTTTCTGTATGTAAATCCCATTTCCTTTAGGCGGTTTCTTACAGTTCGGTCACAAACGTTGACTCCAGTTTCCACCCATTCGTTCCTCATTTGTTTTGTTGTGCATTTCCTGTTTTGGAGACATATTGCTTTAAGTTTCCGGTCTTAACGCTTGGATGTCTTCCTTGGTCTACCAGTATGCTTGCCTTTAACAACCTTCCCATGTTGTTTGTATTCGGTTCAGATTTTAGACACAGCTGACTGTGAACAACCAAATTCTTTTGCAACATTGCGTGATGATTTACCCTCTTTTAAGAGTTTAATAATCCTCTCCTTTGTTACAATTGACATCTCTAGTGTTGGAGCCATGATTCATGTCAGTTCCCTTGGTGCAACAGCTCTCCAAGGTGTGATCATTCCTTTTTAGATGCAGACTAACAAGCAGATCTAATTTGATGCAGGTGTTAGTTTTGGGAATGAAAATTTACAGGGTGATTCCATTATTTTTTCCCTCAGAATTGAGTGATTCCATACTTTTTGCCCTATGCTTGGTTAAAAAAAATAACCATTACTGACTACCACAATATTTGTTCTTGATTTCTTTTAGCGTTTCTTAAAGCCAGAAAGTTGCCATTTGAAATGACTTCAGTTTTGTGCCGTGTCTGTGATCTGTTTTTTTTTAACAAAATAAAACAACTGAATGAACATCCTCCAAGGCCGGTGATTCCATAATTTTTGCCAGGGGTTGTAATTACACTTGCACACAATTTTTGATGAAACTTGGTAGGGATGTTGTTTGAAACATCTTGAAAAACTACAATTTTATCTTCCCTGCCATGTTGTCCCAGTAAGGCCGGGATCACACATGCGAGTAAGTCGTCCGACACTCGCATGTGAAATCCCAGCTCTGGCGCCGGCACTCAGGAGTGGAGCGCGCGGCTGCATGTAGTCCTATGCAGCCGCTCGCTCCACTCCCGAGTGCCGGCGCCAGAGCTGGGATTTCACATGCGAGTGTCGGACGACTTACTCGCATGTGTGATCCCGGCCTTAGACTCAATGATGTTGAGATCAGGGCTCTATAGGATCCAAATAATTACTTTGAAGACTCATTTTTCTTTATGCTAAAGACAGTTTCTAATAACATTGGCTTACTTTTCAGGTCGTTGTCCTGCAAAATAAATTTGGAGTCAATCAGACACTTCTCTGATGGACTTGCAAGATGGGAAAGTATCTTATTGTATTTTTCAACATTGAAAACACAATAATTTTTACCAAAGTCACAACAATATTTGCGTAGATGTAGCCCCAAAATTGCAAGGAACCTCCATCATGCTTTACTGTTTCCTGAATACACAAGTGTAATGCAAGTGTGGTGGCTTCCTCAAGGAAGCGGTGCCTTGTGCACGCGAAACGTGCATCGGGGCGTTCTATACCTGGCTCAGGGTTGTTGGTGGTGCCCCATTCTGTGGTGAGTTCTTGACCTCTTGCGATCTGTTATTAAATTCTGTCACTGTTGATGTATGCCATTGTTTGCATCATGTACCGCTGCTTTGAGCCACCACACTTGCATGAAGCGATTAGGCACTGGCCTTGTTACTAGATTTCTTACATTTGGGCTTCTTAATGCATAAACGGGCACCCCCACCCCTCTGTGCTTTTTTCTGGACCATCCTGCCATAGTCTGGTGATGTTTCTCTATTGTATATTTTACACATTGAATTGTTTAATAAAGTGATTATTTATTCTATCCACCTGATTGCTCTTTTTTCTCCTTATTCACATGGATGTTAGTAGGCTGGTGGAGGTCATTTTGCAGAGCTCTGGCATTGCTCCTCCTGTTCCTCCTTGCACAAAGGAGGATGTAGTGGTCCTGGTACTGGGTTGTTGCCCTCCTACAGCCCATTCCACGTCTCTTGGTATACTTGCTTCTCTCCTGATATCTGCTCCATGCTCTGGACACTGTGCTGACAGATACAACTACCCTTATTGCCACAGCTCACACTGATGTGCCATCCTGGATGAGCTGTACTACCTGAGCAACTTCTGTTGGTTGTAGACACCACCTCATGCTACAGTACCTCTAGGGGTGAGAGCAATGATAAAATGCAAAAGTGACGAAAACATCCAAAAAAGATGAGAATAGAGAAATTGTCTGTGGTCACCACTTGCAGAACCACTCCTTTATAGGGTGTGTCTTGCTAATTGCCGATAATTTTATCTGTTGTCTGTTCCATTTGCACAACAGCAGGAGAAATTGATTCATAATTGATGTTGCTTTGTTACTGGAGAGGTAGATTTCACAGAAGTGTGATTGACTTGGAGTTACATTGTGTTGTGTTAGTGAGTGTTCCCTTTATTTTTTTGAGCAGTGTATATACAGTGAAGGAAAACATTAGTTGATCTCTTCCTGATTTTGGAAGTATGCCCATTCACAAAGACATGAATAGTCTATAATTTTAAGGGTAGGTTAATTTTAACATTGAGAGAATATCAAAAATAAAATACAGAAAATCGCATTGTATAAATTATATAAATTTATTTGCATTTTGCAGTGAGAAATAAGTATTTAATCCCTCTAGCAAACAAGACTTAATACTTGTTGGCAAAACCCTTGTTGGCAAGCACAGCAAATGTTTATTGTAGTTGATGATGAGTTTTGCGTAGATGTCAGGAATAGTGTTGAGCGATACGATACCGCAAGTATCGGGTATCGGCCGATATTAGCTGTATCGGCCTTTCGATACTTAGTTCCGATATTTTCCATATATCGTATACCGGAATCGGAAGTTCCCATAATTCTTTGAGAGGCAATGTGATTTTAGTCAGCCAATGAGGAATCCTAAGAAGTGTGGGCACATCCTGTACTGCTGCGGTCATGTTAACTAATGGCATGGCTGTGATTGGATGCTGAAATTATGTCAGAATGCACTATAAAAGGCGCCGCCGCCATTTTAGCGTCACTGTGCTGTGAAATCAGTAAGGGACAGAACGCTGCTGTGCTGACTCTGAGGGACAGTTAGAGATTGCGATTTAGTGTACTGTAGCTTTAGGCAGGCTTGCACCAACCGCTGTATAAAGCTTCCTTTTGCCTGCAGTGTTGTTTTAACAGCTCTGCAAGGTGTGTGTGAGTGCAGGTGACGCTGCAGTTTGCTCAGCATGCAACGCTGTCTGTAGGCATCTGCACGTGTCACTCACAGACTCTTTTTTTTTTCTTCAGTGTAATTCTTGCTGCTCCATGCAATTTAAATTTTAGTGTGACGCGCTTCCATCCGTATCCAATACATTGGTTGCAAACACTATAGAAGTAGACAAAGGAGTAGCCTTTCACAGATTGTGAACAGTTGTGTTTCAGTGTTCACTTCAGTCTGTGTTTTTTATTTTTTGAGTGCACATCACGCTCCAGTTACTTGTTCAAGCACTGCTGCTTGTACTCTGCTGAGCGTGTCTCAGTGCCTCATCCTTTTCATTTCTCTCCAATTGGTTCTGCTCCATTACATTTAAAATAAATATAATCTATTAGTGTGACGCGCTTCCATCCGTATCCAATACATTGGTTGCAAACACTATAGAAGTAGACAAAGGAGTAGCCTTTCACAGATTGTGAACAGTTGTGTTTCAGTGTTCACTTCAGTCTGTGTTTTTTATTTTTTGAGTGCACATCACGCTCCAGTTACTTGTTCAAGCACTGCTGCTTGTACTCTGCTGAGCGTGTCTCAGTGCCTCATCCTTTTCATTTCTCTCCAATTGGTTCTGCTCCATTACATTTAAAATAAATATAATCTATTAGTGTGATGCGCTTCCATCCGTATCCAATACATTGGTTGCAAACACTATAGAAGTAGACAAAGGAGTAGCCTTTCACAGATTGTGAACAGTTGTGTTTCAGTGTTCACTTCAGTCTGTGTTTTTTATTTTTTGAGTGCACATCACGCTCCAGTTACTTGTTCAAGCACTGCTGCTTGTACTCTGCTGAGCGTGTCTCAGTGCCTCATCCTTTTCATTTCTCTCCAATTGGTTCTGCTCCATTACATTTAAAATAAATATAATCTATTAGTGTGACGCGCTTCCATCCGTATCCAATACATTGGTTGCAAACACTATAGAAGTAGACAAAGGAGTAGCCTTTCACAGATTGTGAACAGTTGTGTTTCAGTGTTCACTTCAGTCTGTGTTTTTTATTTTTTGAGTGCACATCACGCTCCAGTTACTTGTTCAAGCACTGCTGCTTGTACTCTGCTGAGCGTGTCTCAGTGCCTCATCCTTTTCATTTCTCTCCAATTGGTTCTGCTCCATTCCATTTAAAATAAATATAATCTATTAGTGTGACGCGCTTCCATCCGTATCCAATACATTGGTTGCAAACACTATAGAAGTAGACAAAGGAGTAGCCTTTCACAGATTGTGAACAGTTGTGTTTCAGTGTTCACTTCAGTCTGTGTTTTTTATTTTTTGAGTGCACATCACGCTCCAGTTACTTGTTCAAGCACTGCTGCTTGTACTCTGCTGAGCGTGTCTCAGTGCCTCATCCTTGTCATTTCTCTCCAATTGGTTCTGCTCCATTCCATTTAAAATAAATATAATCTATTAGTGTGACGCGCTTCCATCCGTATCCAATACATTGGTTGCAAACACTATAGAAGTAGACAAAGGAGTAGCCTTTCACAGATTGTGAACAGTTGTGTTTCAGTGTTCACTTCAGTCTGTGTTTTTTATTTTTTGAGTGCACATCACGCTCCAGTTACTTGTTCAAGCACTGCTGCTTGTACTCTGCTGAGCGTGTCTCAGTGCCTCATCCTTGTCATTTCTCTCCAATTGGTTCTGCTCCATTCCATTTAAAATAAATATAATCTATTAGTGTGACGCGCTTCCATCCGTATCCAATACATTGGTTGCAAACACTATAGAAGTAGACAAAGGAGTAGCCTTTCACAGATTGTGAACAGTTGTGTTTCAGTGTTCACTTCAGTCTGTGTTTTTTATTTTTTGAGTGCACATCACGCTCCAGTTACTTGTTCAAGCACTGCTGCTTGTACTCTGCTGAGCGTGTCTCAGTGCCTCATCCTTGTCATTTCTCTCCAATTGGTTCTGCTCCATTCCATTTAAAATAAATATAATCTATTAGTGTGACGCGCTTCCATCCGTATCCAATACATTGGTTGCAAACACTATAGAAGTAGACAAAGGAGTAGCCTTTCACAGATTGTGAACAGTTGTGTTTCAGTGTTCACTTCAGTCTGTGTTTTTTATTTTTTGAGTGCACATCACGCTCCAGTTACTTGTTCAAGCACTGCTGCTTGTACTCTGCTGAGCGTGTCTCAGTGCCTCATCCTTGTCATTTCTCTCCAATTGGTTCTGCTCCATTCCATTTAAAATAAATATAATCTATTAGTGTGACGCGCTTCCATCCGTATCCAATACATTGGTTGCAAACACTATAGAAGTACAGAAAGGAGCCTTTCACAGATAGTGAACAGTTGTGTTTCAGTGTTCACTTCAGTCTCTGCGTAATAACCACACTTAGGCCTTATAACTAGTGTTGAGCATTCCGATACCGCAAGTATCGGGTATCGGCCGATATTCGCTGTATCGGAATTCCGATACTTAGTTCCGATATTTTTCCAATATCGTATACCGGAATCGGAAGTTCCCATAATTCTTTGAGAGGCAATGTGATTTTAGTCAGCCAATGAGGAATCTTATGAAGTTGTGGGCACATCCTGTAATGCTGCGGTCATCTTAACTAATGGCATGGCTGTGATTGGCTGCTGAAATGATGTCAGAATGCACTATAAAAGGCGCCGCCGCCATTTTAGCGTCACTGTGCTGTGAACTCAGTTAGGGACAGAACGCTGCTCTGCTGACTCTGAGGGACAGTTAGAGATTGCGATTTTGTGCACTTTGCTTTAGGCAGGCTAGTTTACCAACCGCTGTGTAAAGCTTCCTTTTGCCTTGCAGTGTTGTTTTAACAGCTCTGTGCAAGGTGTGTGTGTGAGAGTGCAGGTGACGCTGCAGTTTGCTCTGCATCCAACGCTGTCTGTAGGCATCTGCACGTGTCACTCACAGACTCTTTTTTTTTTCTTTAGTGTAATTCTAGCTGCTCCATTCAATAGAAATTATAGTGTGACGCGCTTCCATCCGTATACAATACATTGGTTGCAAACACTATAGAAGTACAGAAAGGAGCCTTTCACAGATAGTGAACAGTTGTGTTTCAGTGTTCACTGCAGTCTGTGAGGTTTTGATTTTTTGAGTGCAGATCACGCTCCAGTTAGTTCTTCAACCACTGCTGGTTGTAGTCTGCTGAGCGTGTGTCACTGCCTCATCCTTCACATTTTTCTCAAATTGGTGCTGCTCCATTATATTTGAAAAAAATCTAATCTATTAGTGTGACGCGCTTCCATCCGTATACAATACATTGGTTGCAAACACTATAGAAGTACAGAGAGGAGCCTTTCACAGATAGTGAACAGTTGTGTTTCAGTGTTCACTGCAGTCTGTGAGGTTTTGATTTTTTGAGTGCAGATCACGCTCCAGTTAGTTCTTCAACCACTGCTGGTTGTAGTCTGCTGAGCGTGTGTCACTGCCTCATACTTCACATTTTTCTCTAATTGGTGCTGCTCCATTATATTTGAAAAAAATCTAATCCAATAGTGTGACGCGCTTCCATCCGTATACAATACATTGGTTGCAAACACTATAGAAGTACACAAAGGGGCATTTCACAGCTACTGAACAGTTGTCTGCAGTGTTCACTGTAGTCTGTGAGCTTTTCATTTTTTGAGTGCAGATTACGCTCCAGTTAGTTCTTCAACCACTGCTGGTTGTAGTCTGCTGAGCGTGTGTCACTGCCTCATCCTTCACATTTTTCTCTAATTGGTGCTGCTCCATTATATTTGAAAAAAATCTAATCTATTAGTGTGACGCGCTTCCATCCGTATACAATACATTGGTTGTAAACACTATAGAAGTACACAAAGGGGCCTTTCACAGCTACTGAACAGTTGTCTGCAGTGTTCACTGCAGTCTCTGAGGAATAACCACACTTAGGCCTTATAACTTTTCTGACTTTCTTTATCAATCTACCAAGATGAAGAAGGCAGGGAGTAAGGCACGTGGTCGTGGCCGTGGAGTTTCAGCAGGGAGAGGACGTGGGGATTCTGTGACTGCTGCCGCACCCAGTGACACAGCATCCACCAGTTTTCCCCGTGAGCGTTCCTTTATGCACACTTTTGTAGGAGCTCAGCGTACCCCCCTGCTGCGGGAAGAACAAATTGAAGCCGTTGTTGGTTGGATGGCAGCCAATGCATCGACTTCAATTGCTTCCACCTCCTCTCAGGACCACAGCACTGTTGAACAACCATCTGTCTCTTCACCGCCTGCCAAATTGCCCAGGCAGTCAGAGAGTTCTGAACTGGAGCCAGCTGAGTCTCTGCTTCTGTTCTCAGAATCTGTTAGCTTGCAAACAGGGGCCCAGCCAAGCAGCATTCTGGAATGTGAAGAAGAGGCAGTATGCAGTGATGCGCAACAGCTGTGTCTCTCTGAATGTGAAGAGGCGGGTGAGTCAGTGCCGATGGTCAGCACACCGCAGAACGCATCTGATGATGATGAGACTCAGGTGCCAGTTTCTGTTGAGCATGGTGCTGGCTAGACCACCCAACACCAGCAGGTGTTGGAAGAGGGTAGTGGAGATGATGAGGTCCAAGACCCAACATGGCGTGAGGAACAGGAAGGTGGTGGTAGCAGCTCTGAGGAAGAGATTGCCCCAACGGTCCAAACAGTAGGGAGAGGTAGGCTGCAGACTCGGTTGCCTGTAGCCTCCAGTTTGGCACCCGTTCGTAGCAGTTCTCTTCCAACAGCCAAAATTGGCGCTCCCAAGACTTGCACTGTGTGGTCCTTTTTTGACACACTTGCAGATGATATTTGCTATGTCAAATGCAAGCTGTGTAATCAAAAAGTAAAAAGAGGTAAAAGTGTCAGTAACCTTAATACCACAAATATGTGGAAACATGTGAGGTCAAAGCACGTGGTTGAGTTACAAAGACACACTGGAGATGTAGGCCAACCTACAGCAGCACCTACATCTTCAGCTCGTGTTGGAGCCTCTTCCTCCAGCTCACACACAGCTGGTTCGGCTTCCTCACAGGATCGCCATGGAAGAACCTCTGTCACTGTTGTCCAGAGACCCAGTGTTATTCCACCCACAGCTGCAAGTTCCCTGTCATCCTCACACTCCCAGGCCACAAAACAGCCATCGGTAGCACAGGCATGGGATAAAAGACGGCCATACTCGGCAAACCATCCACGAGCACAGGCTCTGAATGCTGGCATTGCAAAACTCCTGTCCCTTGAAATGCTGTCATTCAGGCTGGTGGAGACTGACAGTTTCCGTAACTTAATGCCATTGGCAGTCCCACAATACAATGTGCCCAGCCGATTTTATTTCAGCAGCCAAGCCGTCCCTGGTCTGCAAAAGCATGTGAGGGAAAAATTAAACATGCGCTACTAAACGCCGTCAGTAGCAAGGTCCACCTGACCACCGATGCGTGGACCAGTACCCATGGCCAGGGACGATACCTTTCCCTCACTGCCCATTGGGTCAATGTTGTGGAGCCGGTACAGATCTTGCGAGTGGCGCTGTACGTGTTCTGCCAACTCCAAGGATTGCAGGAATCAAGTCTGTCCACATTGACCCCCTCACTCCAGTTCCTCAGAATCATCGCTGCAGGAGCCGTCACGGTCTACCTCCACATGGACCCGTGAACGCTTACCTGATGCGACCGATATGAGCACAGCCGTGGCCAAACGTCAACAGGCCGTCCTGAAATTAATTTCCATGTGGAATCGAAGCCACACAGCGCAGGAGCTCTGGAATGCCATCAAGCAGGAGAGCGACGTGTGGTTTTTGCCAGCAAATCTCCAGCCAGGCTTGGTAGTGTGTGACAATGGCCGAAATCTGGTGGCAGCTCTGGGCCTTGGCAACCTCACTCACATACCATGTCTGGCACATGTGCTCAACTTGGTCGTGCAGAGTTTTTTGAGGGACTATCCGGATCTTGATGCACTGCTGCACAAGGTCCGCCTACAGTGCGCTCACTTGCGACGTTCCAGCATGGCCAGATCGGCATTGCAGCTCTGCAACGCAGATTTCGCCTTCCTGAACATCGCATCATATGTGACGTACCCACCAGGTGGAATTCCACGTTACATATGTTGGAGCGGTTGTGTGAGCAGCAGCCAGCAGTAATGGAGTATCAGCTGCATCAGGCGCAATCAACTCGCAATTTGCGCCGTTCACACTTCACCACTACTGAGTGGGCCTCTATGAAGGACATCTGCGACGTTTTGCGTGCGTTTGATGAGTCAACGCGGATGGCGAGTGCAGATGATGCACTAGTCAGCCTGACTGTCCCCCTTATCTGCCTGCTTCAAAAAACACTGCAAGCAATAAGGGATGAGGTTTTGGAAGAGGTGGAGGATGAGGAGTCACAAATTCCATCACCTTCTGGACAGTCAGCGCAACGTGGTTCCTCACAAAGGGCTGGGCAGGGCTCACTTTGTGAGGAGGATGAGGTGGAGTCAATGGAGGAGGGAGACATCGCTCCAGAGGGAGGTACACAACGCTCTAGTCAGTATGTAGAGCGAGGGTGGGGTGATGCAGAGCAGGCAAGATGACGCCTCTTGCAGGGGACAGCGTTTCTTGGCCAGTTGGGAGTCTGCAGCACATGGTTGATTTCATGCTGCAGTGCCTGAGAAACGACCGCCGCATCGCCCACATTCTCACCACGTCTGATTATTGGGTGTACACCCTCCTAGACCCTCGCTACCGGGACAACTTACAAAGCCTCATCACACCGTTGAACCGTGAGCGTAAAATGCGGGAGTACCAAGACACACTGGTGCAATCCATAATGTTCTCCATTCCAGCCGAGAGCACTGCTGCTGCTGCTACTGCTTTACAAAGCAGCTCTGTGCGTCGAGGCAGTGGAGACAGCTCTGCAACAAGAGGGAGCACAAGCAGCGCCTCTTCAAAAGGCAAGACCAGTATGTTCCAAATGTGGCAAAGTTTTGTGGCAGCGCCACAAATGTCTACACCATCCGAGACGGCTCCAGTCAGCAGGAGGCAACGTTTCCGTAAGATGGTGACAGACTACATGTCTTTCCCTCTCAGTGTACTCCCAGATGGCTCTTCCCCATTCAAGTTTTGGGTCTCTAAGCTGGATACATGGCCAGAGCTTAGCCAGTATGCATTGGAGGTGCTGGCTTGCCCTGCTGCCAGTGTATTATCGGAGCGCGTCTTTAGTGCTGCAGGTGGTGTACTAACAGACCGTCGCATGCGACTATCCTCCGATAATGTAGACCGGCTTACTTTTCTGAAAATGAACAAGGCATGGATCTCGCCAGAATTTGTCTGTCCGTTTTCAGATTAAATAACTGGTTCGCAACGTTATCCATGTCTCCTGTTATGTTCATCTTTCTACGACCTGAACTCTACTGCCTGGGCTACAACACTGCCAGTTGATGCTCAGAAGTGTCGTGTCCACAGACCAATACACAAGCTATAGTATTAGTGGGGTTCAGTAACGCCAGCTGTTCCCCTGCTGTGTGTCCGGCAAGAAGTCTCCTGTTCCCTACACATGCACCGAAAAACCCATGTCGAACATGCTCCAAATAGGGAAGAGCCGTCACCCTGATTGTTATGCTTAAAACAGGAAATTGTGAAGTTTTCCAGGCCTAGAATGATAAATTTTTATTACAAATATGGACAAATAATAATTTGTCATCACAGCGCATATCTGCACATGTCTATTACAAATGGTAACAAAAACTAAAACATAGTCTTCACTTTTTGAAATTAATGCATAAAAGTACATTTCATACTTATCAATTAATGCTTTTTAAGGAACTTTATCTGTACCTGTAAGATAATGCAGTCAATGGATGTACGAATCATAAAATCCTCATCATCATCATCACGAGTTTTATTTATGACAGACATTATAAAATACACATACTGATGCCAACTGTAACTTCACACACCATATATGAAATGGCCAGCATCTAAACCTGGTAATAATGTGCAATAATAAATTATTACATCTAGAAAGTGCATCATGCATACTGACAATAGGTAGTTATACCTGCAAGTGCTGTTGAAACAACCACAACAGATATAAATTAATAATGGTATATAGGTATCACAGTGCATAGTTACTCATGGACAATGTCGATGTAATACTGTACCTCAATAAAGTCAGCGTCAACCATTATGCTTGTTAGTCTTGTAGATTGTTAAAGAGGGAACGACTTTTTTTGTTGGTCATAGGTGGAGTATTAGACAGTAAATGATTACTGCTGTCATATTTTTGGCGTCCCTAGGGCGCAATAACGCTGCGTAACGTCACATTTTATAGAGTCATCTAATTGACACACGCTACCCTACCCTACGCGTGACAGTAGGAAGGTAGTGTTGACGGATAAAGCCTTGCGCAACCAGACATGCTTTTACCCTCTTCAACACTGTACAAGCAAAAAATGCATGATTGCAGCCGCAGACTTTATTGACGTACAGTATAACATCGCCATTACCCATCAGAGGCTGTCCATTGTCTGATACAGACATAGAATATACCTTTGCTATCCGTAGCCTTTGTTTCACCACACTTGCAGGCACACACTTAAATTGTGACAATGCATTATGTTTTTTTAAATGGTTACTTTTTATCGTACATTATTGTGTCATCACATTGATGAGTCCATGCTGGACATGTCATACATGGTGTACAAAGTAACTATTTTATTAACTTAAATAATTGAAATGTCTGTGACTGTCACATCTAAAATGCAATGATGATGATGATGAGTGACTATTACAAAATCCATTGTCTTCACTATGTTATGGTTTAACATAGCGTTCCTTAAGCATTATTCATGAATACAAAAATGGACTTTTATTCTTAAATTTACAACACTATATTTTGTAACCAATTTTTTTGGTGGTGTGTTGTTCCATTTCTTGTTGGCATGTGCATATATGCGTTTATATTTGCAGTGTCTTTATTTTTATTCTTGAAGTTAGGAAATATGTGTATCTTTGTACCGTGTTAGCCAGTAGATAGAAAAAAGTCCTGCTGCCTCCACCATGTTCTCTTCTCATCCCTGGGCTACAACACCGCCAGTTGTTGCTCGGAAGTGCTGTTAGCACAGTCAACACTTGCTCCTGTGTTACTGGGGTTCAGTAATGTCAGCTTTCCCCTGCTGTGTGTACGGCAAAAAGTCCTGCTGCCTCCACCATGTTCTCTTCTCATCCCTGGGCTACAACACCGCCAGTTGTTGCTCGGAAGTGCTGTTAGCACAGTCAACACTTGCTCCTGTGTTACTGGGGTTCAGTAATGTCAGCTGTTCCCCTGCTGTGTGTACGGCAAAAAGTCCTGCTGCCTCCACCATGTTCTCTTCTCATCCCTGGGCTACAACACCGCCAGTTGTTGCTCGGAAGTGCTGTTAGCACAGTCTACACTTGCTCCTGTGTTACTGGGGTTCAGTAATGTCAGCTGTTCCCCTGCTGTGTGAACGGCAAAAAGTCCTGCTGCCTCCACCATGTTCTCTTCTCATCCCTGGGCTACAACACCGCCAGTTGTTGCTCGGAAGTGCTGTTAGCACAGTCTACACTTGCTCCTGTGTTACTGGGGTTCAGTAATGTCAGCTGTTCCCCTGCTGTGTGAACGGCAAAAAGTCCTGCTGCCTCCACCATGTTCTCTTCTCATCCCTGGGCTACAACACCGCCAGTTGTTGCTCGGAAGTGCTGTTAGCACAGTCAACACTTGCTCCTGTGTTACTGGGGTTCAGTAATGTCAGCTGTTCCCCTGCTGTGTGTACGGCAAAAAGTCCTGCTGCCTCCACCATGTTCTCTTCTCATCCCTGGGCTACAACACCGCCAGTTGTTGCTCGGAAGTGCTGTTAGCACAGTCTACACTTGCTCCTGTGTTACTGGGTTCAGTAATGTCAGCTGTTCCCCTGCTGTGTGAACGGCAAAAAGTCCTGCTGCCTCCACCATGTTCTCTTCTCATCCCTGGGCTACAACACCGCCAGTTGTTGCTCGGAAGTGCTGTTAGCACAGTCAACACTTGCTCCTGTGTTACTGGGGTTCAGTAATGTCAGCTGTTCCCCTGCTGTGTGTACGGCAAAAAGTCCTGCTGCCTCCACCATGTTCTCTTCTCATCCCTGGGCTACAACACCGCCAGTTGTTGCTCGGAAGTGCTGTTAGCACAGTCAACACTTGCTCCTGTGTTACTGGGTTCAGTAATGTCAGCTGTTCCCCTGCTGTGTGAACGGCAAAAAGTCCTGCTGCCTCCACCATGTTCTATTCTCATCCCTGGGCTACAACACCGCCAGTTGTTGCTCGGAAGTGCTGTTAGCACAGTCTACACTTGCTCCTGTGTTACTGGGGTTCAGTAATGTCAGCTGTTCCCCTGCTGTGTGAACGGCAAAAAGTCCTGCTGCCTCCACCATGTTCTCTTCTCATCCCTGGGCTACAACACCGCCAGTTGTTGCTCGGAAGTGCTGTTAGCACAGTCTACACTTGCTCCTGTGTTACTGGGGTTCAGTAATGTCAGCTGTTCCCCTGCTGTGTGAACGGCAAAAAGTCCTGCTGCCTCCACCATGTTCTCTTCTCATCCCTGGGCTACAACACCGCCAGTTGTTGCTCGGAAGTGCTGTTAGCACAGTCTACACTTGCTCCTGTGTTACTGGGGTTCAGTAATGTCAGCTGTTCCCCTGCTGTGTGAACGGCAAAAAGTCCTGCTGCCTCCACCATGTTCTCTTCTCATCCATGGGCTACAACACCGCCAGTTGTTGCTCGGAAGTGCTGTTAGCACAGTCAACACTTGCTCCTGTGTTACTGGGGTTCAGTAATGTCAGCTGTTCCCCTGCTGTGTGTACGGCAAAAAGTCCTGCTGCCTCCACCATGTTCTCTTCTCATCCCTGGGCTACAACACCGCCAGTTGTTGCTCGGAAGTGCTGTTAGCACAGTCTACACTTGCTCCTGTGTTACTGGGGTTCAGTAATGTCAGCTGTTCCCCTGCTGTGTGTACGGCAAAAAGTCCTGCTGCCTCCACCATGTTCTCTTCTCATCCCTGGGCTAAAACACCGCCAGTTGTTGCTCAGAAGTGCTGTTAGCACAGTCTACACTTGCTCCTGTGTTACTGGGGTTCAGTAATGTCAGCTGTTCCCCTGCTGTGTGAACGGCAAAAAGTCCTGCTGCCTCCACCATGTTCTCTTCTCATCCCTGGGCTACAACACCGCCAGTTGTTGCTCGGAAGTGCTGTTAGCACAGTCAACACTTGCTCCTGTGTTACTGGGGTTCAGTAATGTCAGCTGTTCCCCTGCTGTGTGTACGGCAAAAAGTCCTGCTGCCTCCACCATGTTCTCTTCTCATCCCTGGGCTACAACACCGCCAGTTGTTGCTCGAAGTGCTGTTAGCACAGTCTACACTTGCTCCTGTGTTACTGGGGTTCAGTAATGTCAGCTGTTCCCCTGCTATGTGAACGGCAAAAAGTCATGCTGCCTCCACCCTGTTGTCTTCTCATCCCTGGGCCTCAACACCGCCAGTTGTTGCTCGGAAGTGTAATTGGCACGGGTACTCACTCCTGCCAAGAATGGTTACAGCCGCCATCTGTTTCCTGTCAGTGTAAACGTCACTTAGCCTCCAATAAGTAGTCCTGTCGTGTTGTGGTCGGGTTAGCCGACTCTATGGTGCTTGGAGTTTAGGTGCTTCCTATGTGTGCTGCGGGATATGCAAATAAAGGCTGTTTCCGTTGTGACAATAGGACAATCACCCACTGTAGTACTGTGGGATTCGGTAACTGCGGCCGGCTCGCGGCCTGTCAACTTAAATTTCCATGGGTACCTTCTGCTACCCGTCCGGGTTCCAGTACCGTCAGCTGGTTCTCCGCAGTGCCTTTGGCCTAGGTGCCTCCATCTCGGTATCCGAGTTCCAGCAACGTCTGCTGGTCCTTGGTAGTGCTTTGGAGCACAGGTACCTCCTGCTTAGTAACCGTGTCCCAGTAACGTCAGCTGGTCCTCGGTTGTGCCATTGGCTCTTCTCCTTCTGCTGCCCCTCCGGGTTCCAGCACAGTCAGCTGGTCCTCGTTACTTGCATTGGCTCTTGTACCTTCTGCTACCCGTCCGGGTTCCAGTACCGTCAGCTGGTTCTCCGCAGTGCCTTTGGCCTAGGTGCCTCCATCTCGGTATCCGAGTTCCAGCAACGTCTGCTGGTCCTTGGTAGTGCTTTGGAGCACAGGTACCTCCTGCTTAGTAACCGTGTCCCAGTAACGTCAGCTGGTCCTCGGTTGTGCCATTGGCTCTTTTCCTTCTGCTGCCCCTCCGGGTTCCAGCACAGTCAGCTGGTCCTCGTTACTTGCATTGGCTCTTGTACCTTCTGCTACCCGTCCGGGTTCCAGTACCGTCAGCTGGTTCTCCGCAGTGCCTTTGGCCTAGGTGCCTCCATCTCGGTATCCGAGTTCCAGCAACGTCTGCTGGTCCTTGGTAGTGCTTTGGAGCACAGGTACCTCCTGCTTAGTAACTGTGTCCCAGTAACGTCAGCTGGTCCTCGGTTGTGCCATTGGCTCTTTTCCTTCTGCTGCCCCTCCGGGTTCCAGCACAGTCAGCTGGTCCTCGTTACTTGCATTGACTCTTGTACCTTCTGCTACATTTACAAATTGAAGATTTTTTCAATGCTTTTTTGGGTAATCACTCTGGATCTCCAACAATGAAGACAACGACCCTGATGACCACCCCGAAGAAGATGACGACCACAAGGACGACGAGCATCAAGCCAACCAGCCTAAACACTATCACAAAGAAGAAATAAAAGATTACCAAACAGGACTAAGAAGGTTAAGACAAACTACAAGATACAGAACAAGAGACTTAAGAACAATAAGCAGAAGATCAAAAAGGAGAAGAACATGAAGTATTAGACCAAAATGAAGAGCAAAATATATGCTCTAAATTCTAAGCAGAAGAAGACTAAGCAGTGTATGGGGGTGAGTCCGTTCCTCCTCGTGGTGCCCTGGAAAATGCCTGCTGCTGCAGGCTAAACTGAACACGGACAAATACTGTTGTAATTTAAATCTTTTGTGACAGCAAGAACGTAAGCATGAAAAATTCATACTTTGACAGATTACAAGTACAGGATTCTCTGTCACAAATAAGAATATGATGAAGAAGATGAAGTACAATATGAATAAGAATAATAGTTTAATAAGAAGAATATGAGTAATGTTAACAAAAAGATGAATAGCAAGAAGTTTAAGAAGAAGATAAAGAAGGTGAAGATGAAGAATAATTTGATGAAAAAGATGATGCTGCTGAAGATTATGAAGGAGAAAGTGTGTCAAAAGTTAAAAAGGTGAAGAGCATGGAAGTTGTGAAATATACATATTTGCCAAAATAGAAAAAACGTTAACAACATTGTCAATTTCTTCGTCAATCCGAACATCTTTAAAAAAAAAATATTTATGCTATTCCATTTGATTGGGTTAAACATCTATGCCTTTAATGTCTCCTCAATCTTCCCCAATACATTCTACATTACTCTTTGTTGTTTTCCTTCATGTCCAATTAACCAACAAGGCAAGAATGGGTTTTTTTAATTCCGATATTTTGTTCCCATAGACTTACATTGGATTTCCGGTATCGGTATCGGGTATCGCCGATATTTTTTGGGTATCGGCGATACCATTCCGATTCCGATACTTTTGGATATCGGAAAGTATCGCTCAACTCTACTTATAACTTTTCTGACTTTCTTTATCAATCTACCAAGATGAAGAAGTCAGTGAGTAAGGCACGTGGTCGTGGCCGTGGAGTTTCAGCAGGGAGAGGACGTGGAGATTCTGTGGCTGCTGCCGCCCTCAGTGACACAGCATCCACCAGTTTTACCCATGAGCGTTCCTTTATGCGCACTTTGGTAGGAGCTCGCGTGCCCCCCTGCTGCGGGAAGAACAAATTGAAGCCGTTGTTGGTTGGATGGCAGCCAATGCATCGACTTCAATTCCTTCCACCTGCCTCTCAGGAACACAACACTGTTGAGCAACCATCTGTCTGTTCACCGCCTGTCAAATTGCCCAGGCAGTCAGAGAGTTCTGTACAGGAGCCAGCTGAGTCTCTGCTTCTGTTCTCAGAATCTGTTGGCTCGCAAACACGGGCACAGGCAAGCAGCATTCTGCAATTTGAAGAAGAGGGAGTATGCAGTGATGCGCAACAGCTGTGTCTCTCTCAATCTGAAGAGGCGGGTGAGCCAGTGCCGATGGACAGCACACCGCAGAACGCATCTCATGATGATGATGAGACTCAGGTGCCAGGTTTTGTGGAGCATGGTGCTGCCCAGACCATCCAACAGCAGCAGGTGTTGGAAGAGGGTAGTGGAGATGATGAAGTCCGAGACCCAACATGGCGTGAGCAACAGGAAGGTGGTGGGAGCAGCTCTGAGGAAGAGATTGGCCCAACGGTACAAAGAGGAGGGAGAGGTAGGCTGCAGACTCGCTTGCCTGTAGCCTCCAGTTTGGCACCTGTTGGGAGCAGTTCTCTTACAAATGTCAAAATTGGCGCTCCCATGACTTGCACTGCGTGGTCCTTTTTTGACAGACTTGTAGATGATATTTGCTATGTTAAATGCAAGCTGTGTAAGCAAAAAGTTAAAAGAGGTAAAAATATCAGTAACCTGAATACCACAAATATGTGGAAACATGTACGGACAAAGCACGTAGCTGAGTTACAAAGACACACTGGAGATGTAGGCCAACCTACAGCAGCACCTACATCTTCAGGTCGTGTTGGAGCCTCTACCTCCAGCTCACACACACTTGGTTCGGCTTCCTCACAGGATCCCCATGGAAGAACCTCGGTCACTGTTGTCCATAGACAAACTGTTATTCCACCCACAGCAGCAAGTTCACAGTCATCGTCACACTCCCAGGCCACAAAACAGCCATCGGTACCACAGGCATGGGATAAAAGACGGCCATACTCGGCAAACCATCCACGAGCACAGGCTCTGAATTCTGGCATTGCAAAACTCCTGTCCCTTGAAATGCTGTCATTCAGGCTGGTGGAGACTGACAGTTTCAGGAACTTAATGACATTGGCAGTCCCACAATATAATGTGCCAAGCCGATTTTATTTCAGCAGGCAAGCCGTCCCTGCTCTGCAAAAACATGTCGAGGGAAACATTAAACATGCGCTACTAAACGCCGTCAGTAGCAGGGTCCACCTGACCACCGATGCGTGGACCAGTACCCATGGCCAGGGACGATACCTTTCCCTCACTGCCCATTGGGTCAATGTTGTGGAGCCGGGTACAGATCTTGCCAGTGGCGCTGTACGTGTTCTGCCAACTCCAAGGATTGCAGGAATCCAGTCTGTACACATTGATTCCTCCTCCTACTCCAGTTCCTCAGAATCATCGCTGCACGAGCCGTCACGGTATACCTCCACATGGACCCGTGAACGCTTACCTGTTGCGACCGATATGAGCACAGCCGTGGCCAAACGTCAACAGGCCGTCCTGAAAATGATTTCAATGGGGAATCTAAGCCACACAGCGCAGGAGGTCCGGAATGCCATCAAGCAGGAGAGCGACGTGTGGTTTTTGCCTGCGAATCTCCAGCCAGGCTTGGTAGTGTGTGACAATGGCCGAAATCTGGTGGCAGCTCTGGGCCTTGGCAACCTTACTCACATACCATGTCTGGCACATGTGCTCAACTTGGTCGTGCAGAGTTTTTTGAGGGACTATCCGGATCTTGCTGGACTGCTGCAGAAGGTCCGCCTAGAGTGCGCTCACTTGCGACGTTCCAGCATAGCCAGATCGCGCATTGCTGCACTGCAACGCCGATTTCACCTTCCTGAACATCGCATCATATGTGACGTACCCACCAGGTGGAATTCCACGTTACATATGTTGGAGCGGTTGTGTGAGCAGCAGACAGCAGTAATGGAGTATCAGCTGCATCAGGCGCAATCAAGTCGCTCTTTGCGCCGTCCACACTTCACCACTACTGAGTGGGCCTCTATGAAGGACATCTGCGACGTTTTGCGTGCGTTTGATGTCTCAACGCGGATGGCGAGTGCAGATGATGCACTAGTCAGCATGACTGTCCCCCTTATCTGCCTGCTTCAGAAATCACTGAAAGCACTAAAGGAAGAGGTTTTGGAAGAGGTGGAGGATGAGGAGTCACAAATTCAATTACCTTCAGGACAGTCAGCGCAACGTGGTTCCTCACAAAGGGCTGGGCAGGGCTCACTTTGTGAGGAGGATGAGGAGGAGGATGAGTCAATGGAGGAGGAAGAAATCCCTACAGAGGGAGGTACACAACGCTCTAGTCAGTATGTAGAGCGAGGGTGGGGTGATGCAGAGGAGGCAGAGATGACGCCTCTTCCACAGGACAGCTTTTGTTGGCCAGTTGGGAGTCTGCAGCACATGGTTGATTTCATGCTTCAGTGCCTGAGAAACGACCGCCGCATCACCCACATTCTCACCACGTCAGATTATTGGGTGTACACCCTCCTAGACCCTCGCTACCGGGACAACTTACAAACTCTCATCACACCGGGGAACTGGGACCGTAAAATGCGGGAGTACCAAGACACACTGGTGCAATCCATACTGTTGTACATTCCAGCCGAGAGAGATGCTGCTGCTACTGCTTTACAAAGCAGCTCTGTGCGTCGAGGCAGTGTAGACACCTCTACAACAAGAGGGAGCACAAGCAGCGCCTCTGCACAGGGCAAGAGCTGTATGTTACAAATGTGGCGAAGTTTTGTGACAGCGCCAGCAAGGTCTACACCATCCGAGACGGCTCCAGTCACCAGGAAGCAACGTTTCCGTAAGATGGTGACAGACTACTTGTCTTTCCCTCTAAGTGTACTCCCAGATGCCTCTTCCCTTTCAAATTTTGGGTCTCTAAGTTGGATACATGGCCAGAGCTTAGCCAGTATCTATTGGAGGTGCTGGCTTGCCCTGCTGCCAGTGTATTATCTGAGTGCGTCTTTAGTGCTGCAGGTGGTGTACTAACAGACCTATTTACAAACATCCACTTTTCATACAGCATGCAATTTTGTGGAAACGTTATATTGATGACGTCTTTTGTATATGGAACGGCACGTTGGAGTCTTTGCAACAATTTTTCTCATTTCTCAACATAACATGGCCAGGTATCACCTTTACCATGACCCATGACTTACATAAAATTAATTTCCTAAATACCATGATATTGAAAGACTCCAATGGTCATATCACTACTGATCTTTTTGTCAAATCCACGGATAAAATAGCATTTTACATGTTTCCAGTTTCCATCCTCCATTAGTCAAGGAATCCATTCCTATCTCACAATTTCAACGAGTTAAACGCATAGTCACGGATGACACTCTCCGTGAAACTCGCCTTCAAAGACATGACTCAGAAGTTCTCCAAGAGAGGATACCCATCCTCACTCTTAGAAAAATCTAAAAACTATATACCTCAGATACGACTAGACAGGGAGAACAAACGTATCCCTTTCATCCATTCATATCATCCCTTTGCATATTTACTCCATAAAAACAATCAAACGACATTGGCACCTTCTATCAACGGCTCACCCTAACATCCCAGAATTCCAACAACCGTTCTTACCTTGTTTTAAAAGACCACCAAATCTTAGGGACAACCTCATTCGAGCCGACATTGGTCCCCTCACACCTGTGAAACAAAGGTTCATTTCTCGCCCCAAAATGGGGACATACCCTTGTCTGCACTGTGCTCAGTGCAGCAATGTCCTTAAAGGTGATCGTTTCTACCATCCGCATACAGGGAAGACATTCCACATCAAAGAATTTTTCACATGTGACACATCATTTGTCATATATCTTATTAAGTGCCCCTGCGGATTACTTTATGTTGGAGAAACCACCCTTCCAGTGAAAGAAAGGATCTCAAAGCACAAATCCACTATACGCTGTGCAAATCTACTACTCCCAGTACCTCATCATTTTCATGTAAAAGGACACACCATTTCACAACTGAAGTTTCAGGTTATTGACCATATACCCCCTCTAAGACGCGGTGGCGACCGAATCTCACTACTGAAGAAACGTGAATCATACTGGATTCACACTTTAGAAACACTTACTCCCAAGGGTCTCAATAGGGACTATGATGTGTTATCATTTATTTAATATATCTAAAGTAATCCTAATTATGTTTTCTCTCTTCCTTCAGAGCCGCCTATATTGATCGCCAGAATGTTTGGGCACTTAATATTCGTCACCTATCAATGTTTCATCTTATACTGGCACTTATGAGACTGTATCAGCGATCTCACTCCATTACTTTTCACTGAGCATGCGCCGCCTTAAGCACACTCCCCCACCTCCATGGATCTGGAACGCATATGGAACGCACCAAGCACATCCGGTCACGTCACTTCCGGCTTTACCGGAACCAGGAAGTGATACACATGGACACAGGACACCGGCGCCCATAAAAACCCACCCCAGGTTAGCTCACATTGCACTGAACTTTAATAAAGACACAATAATCATTCAAGTTGAGTGCAGAGTTTATTATATATAGTATGGTTTGGGAACTTACTCTGGCACCAATATAAGTGACTGTGCACACGTACCCCTTTAAATTAGTACTAACAGACCGTCGCATGCGACTATCCTCAGAGAATGTAGACCGGCTTACTTTTCTGAAAATGAACAAGGCATGGATATCACCTGAATTTGCCTGTCCATTTTCAGATTAAATAACTGTTTGGCAACGTTTTCCATGTCTCCTGTTATGTTCATCTTTCTACCACCTGAACTCTACTCCCTGGGCTACAACACCGCCATTTGTTGCTCGTAAGTAATTGGCAGGGGTACTGACTCCTGGCCAGCCTGGTTACAGCACGACAGCTGTTTCCTGGCAGTGTGAACGTCAATTATCCTCCAATAAGTTGTGCTGTCGTGTTGCATTCGGGTTAGCCGACTCTATGGTGCCTGCAGTTTAGGTGATTCCTATGTGTGCTGTGGGATATGTAAATAAAGGCTGTTTCCATCGTGACAATAGGACAAGCACCCACTGTAGGACTGTGTGATTCGGTAACTGCGGACGGCTTGCGTCCTGTCAACTTACATTTTCATGGGTGTGTTCTGCTACCCGTCCGGGGTCCAGTACCGTCAACTGGTTCTCCCCAGTGCCTTTGGCCTAGGTGCCTCCATCTCCGTATACGAGTTCCAGCAACGTCTGCTGGTCCTTGGTAGTGCTTTGGAGCACAGGTACCTCCTGCTTAGTAACCGTGTCACAGTAACGTCAGCAGGTACTCGGTTGTGACATTGCCTCTTTTCCTTCTGCTACCCGTCCGGGGTCCAGTACCGTCAACTGGTTCTCCCCAGTGCCTTTGACCTAGGTGCCTCCATCTCCATTTACGAGTTCCAGCAACGTCTGCTGGTCCTTGGTAGTGCTTTGGAACACAGGTACCTCCTGCTTAGTAACCGTGTCACAGTAACGTCAGCTGGTACTCGGTTGTGACATTGCCTCTTTTCCTTCTGCTGCCCCTCCGGGTTCCAGCACAGTCAGCTGGTCCTCGTTACTTCCATTGTCTCTTGTTCCATCTGATACCCGTCCGGGTTCCAGTAACGTCAGCTGGTTCTCGGAAATTAGACGACCTTAAAGACCACCCAGAAGAAGATGACGACAACAAGGACGACGAGCATGAAGCCAACCAGCCTGAACACCATCACAAAGAAAAAATAAAAGATTACCCTGAAGAAGATCACCAACAGGACAAAGAAGGTTAAGACAAACTACAAGATACAGAACAACAGACAGAAGAACAATAAGCAGAAGATCAAAAAGCAGAAGAACATGAAGTATAAGACCAAAATGAAGAGCAAAATATATGCTCTAAATTCTAAGCAGAAGAAGACTAAGCAGTGTATGGTGGTGAGTCCGTTCCTCCTCATGGTGCCCCTGGAAAATGCCTGCTGCTGCAGGCTAAACTGAACACGGACAAATACTGTTGTAATTTAAATCTTTTGTGACAGCAAGAAGGGAAGAATGAAAAATTCATACTTTTACAGATTACAAGTACAGGAATCTCTGTCACAAATAATAATATGATAAGGAAGATGAAGAGGAAGAAGATGACGAATTTGAATATGAAGAAGATTAATAGTTTAATAATAACAATATGAGTAATGTAAACAAAAACATGAATAGCAAGAAGTTTAAGAAGAAGATTAAGAAGGTGAAGATGAAGAATAATTTGATGAGAAAGATGATGCTGCTGAAGATTATGAAGGAGAAAGTGTGGCACTGGCAAAAGTTAAAAAGGTGAAGAGCATTGAAGTTGTGAAACATACATATTTGCCAAAATAGAAAAAAGGTTAACAACATTGTCAATTTGTTCGTCAATCCAAACGTATTTCCAAAAAAATATATATTAATGCTATTCCAATGCATTGGGTTAAACATGTATGCCTTTATTGTCTCCTCAACCTCCCCAATACATTCTACATTACTCTTTGTTGTTTTCCTTCATGTACAATTAACCAACAAGGCAAGAATGGGTTTTTTTTAATGTCGATATTTGGTTCCCATAGACTTACATTGGACTTCCGGTATCGGTATCGGGTATCGCCGATATTTTAGTGATATCGGCGATACCATTCCGATCCGATATTTTTAGATATCGAGCAGTATCGCTCAACACTAGTCAGGAAGAATTTTGGCCCACTCCTCTTTGCAAATCATCTCTAAATCTTTAAGATTTTGAGGCTGTCGCTTGGCAATTCGGACCTTCAACTCCCTCCATAAGTTTTCTATGGGATTAAGGTTTGGAGACTGGCTAGGCCATGACCTTAATATGCTTCTTTTTGAGCCACTCCTTTATTGACTTGGCTGTTTGTTTTGGGTCATTGACTTGCTGGAAGACCCAGCCACAACCCATTTTTAATGTCCTGGCGGAGGGAAGGAGGTTGTCACTCAGGATTTTGCGGTACATGGCTCCATTCATTCTCACATTGATGCAGTGAAGTAGTCCTGTGCCATTAGCAGAGAAACACCCCCAAAACATAATGTTTCCACCCCCATGCTTGACAGTGAGGACGGTGTTCTTTGGGTCATATTCAGCATTTCTTTTCCTTCAAATACGGCGAGTTGAGTTAATGCCGAAGAGCTCAATTTTTGTCTCATCTGACCACACCACCTTCTCCCAATCACTCACAGAATCATCCATATGTTCACTGGCAAACTTCAGACTGCTTTCTTGAGCAGGGGGACATCGTGGGCACTGCAGGATTTTAAACCTTTACGGCGTAATGTGTTACCAATGGTTTTGTGGGTGACTGTGGTCCAAGATGCCTTGAGATCATTAACAAGTTTGCCCCATGTAGTTTTAGGTTGATCTGTCACCTTACTCATGATCAAGGATACCCCAAGGTGAAATTTTGCATGGTCCCCAGATCAATGTCGATTGACAGTCATTTTGTATTTCTTCCATTTTCTTACTATTGCACCAACAGATGTCTCCTTCTCACCAAGCTCATTATGTATAGTTTTGTAGCCCATTCCAGCTTTGTGCAGGTATATGATCTTGTCCCTGACATCCTTAGAAAGCTCTTTGGTCTTATCCAAGTTGTAGAGGTTAGAGTCTGACTGAATAATTGAGTCTGTGGACAGGAGTCTTTTATAAAGGTGACTATGTAAGACAGCTGTCTTTAATGCAGGTAACGAGTTGCTAAGGGGCATCTAACTGGTCTGTAGGAGCCAAAACTCTTAATGGCTGGTAGGGGATCAAATACTTATTTCTAACTGCAAAATGCAAATTAAATTATATAATTTATACAATGTGATTTTCTGGATTTTATTTTAATATTATATAAAATTAACCTACCCTTAAAATTATAGACTGTTCATGGATATGTGTGAGCACAAAGGCATAGCAAACTTGGTCAAAGTTGATGGAAAGATGAATGCAGCACGTTATCAGCAAATACTGGAGGCAAATTTGCAATCATCAACCTGGAAGCTGCACATAGGACGTACTTGGATGTTCCAACATGACAACAATCCAAAATACAAGGCCAAGTCGACCTGTCATTGGCTACAGCAGAAAAAAAGTGACAGTTCTGGAGTGACCATCTCATTCTCTGACCTCAATATCATTGAGCACTCTGGGGAGATCTCAGACATGCAGTTCATGCTAGACAGCCCACGAATTTACAGGAACTGTAGGCTTTTTGCCAAGAAGAGTGGGCAGTATTACCATTTGAGAAAATAAAGAACCTTGTCCACAACTGCCACAAAAGACTTCAAGCTGTCATTGATGTTAGAGGGGGCAATACACAGTATTATGAAATGGGGTATGTAAACTTTTGATCAGAGTCATTTGGATGTTTTGGGTTGTGATTATGATTTAAAAAGAGAAAACACAGTAGTTTGACTATGAATGGCTTCACCCAACCACTAACAATGAGTGGACAAAAAGTTTTGGTGTTATAATTTATATCCTCTGAAAAAAGGCCAAAAAAAGCAAAAATTCTGCCGGAGTATGTAATCTTTTGAGCACAACCAAATATATATATTATATATATATATATATATATATTGTTAGTGTTCGAGTTCCCACTTCTGCAAAGGGGGAATCTCAAGCTATTCCCGCTGCGGTCCCCCATCTATCTCCGGCCACAGTGGAGCCTGCTCAGCAGAGACGTCGGTCCCAGCGTCTCGCCTGGTTTAATGCTGTGCGGAGACTTGCTGCTGCCTCTCCTGGATCCTCTGTTGTAACCAGCATTGGAGCAGGCAGCTTTGGGATTAAGTCCTCTATTTCCCCATCTGAGCATGCCCAGGGCAAGATCTCCCATTGGAGATCAGGGGTCACATGCTCGGATACAGCTGCGTCTTCTATTGGTTCTCCAGGAAGGTCCTGAAGCTGATTGTGTTTTGAAGAAGCTTCCTATTGGTCCGTTCTGGAAGGTCTTGTACTCGTGGCTACTATAAAAGGGTTGCATAACTGCACGGCCGTGCGCTAGCATCATATCTGTTCAAGAAGAAACAAAGAAGATTCCAGCTTCCATAAAAAAGTATATCTTTATTGAATCCAAGAATAAGTTATTCAAAAAACGGTGTCCTCCATAACGCATCAGCGGAAGGTATGCACAACAGCCAAACAGCGACGCGTTTCGACCTAAGAAGGTCTTTGTTAGAAAAAAGCCTAATGCAATTGTGGTGTACAGCTGTATAGTCACTTTGTGTGATTGTGAATTGATTATCCTGCTATGTACTGCTATGTACTGCAGTAATTGCACATTAATAGCTTCATTTTTTCAACCAGTTCAAGCAAGAATTTAACTCTTTAATAATTACCGTAATTCTGAATCCAAAATTTGTTTCTCACAGAAAGTCATTCTTTTAAGACAAAGTTCCGCAATTCTGAAACTTTAACAAAACTGTTTACCTAACAAATTGTGCGCAATAGATGAAATATATTTTTAACCTGCTTCATTGATCTCATAGTCAAAAATACTTATAGATGCATACATATGAAACCTAAATACAGCTGCCAAAAGTAGGTTCTTGCTTGATTGTACCTAAATTTTTGAGTACCTATCTAGATGTGATTCTACCTAGATTTTCAGTTTACTTAAATTTATGTTTCAGTTTGGTTAAAGTAAAAGAATAATAAATAGTAAAAAATTTAAAAAAAATATAAAAGAAATAAAAAAAATTGAAGGTGTAAAAACATGAACACAGCTACTTACTTTTTATCTTTTGCCTACCTATTTCAATTTCTATTTTGGCAGTGGTACACCAATACTATGGTCTGTTGCTGTATTTTGGCAGTGCTCCTATCTCCTAGCATCAGTTTTTATAAGGTCCATTTTGGCCGGGGGAAGCCATGTGAGTTATTCCAAAGATTTGTAAATAAATGAAGATAGTAAATTGAGACATTTTCCTGTGCAAGTCAGTTTTGCCATGCCTGTATAAATTGTCAAAATAGAGACACATACACCCCACATTGATATAACAGGCAGTCTGTTGTTAAATTTCCCTTTTTTGTCCATCACGTCAACCCTGCCAGAGCCTAGCATTTCTTGATAATATCATATGTTTTAATTTATGGCTAAGTTTGTCAACAAAGTTTAGAAACAAATAAAACATTATCACTTTATTCGCCTTTAGCTACAGCATCTCTTGCACTGCTGGCAACCTTCATTCTGTCAGTAGTAGTACCAAACACAAGTCAGATCTGGCTCACTTCGCCTTTGGCAAGCATATGATCAATGAGGAAGTGGAAGGAATAGTGGAGTATATTGTCCATCACTGATCCCTAACACAGCTTAATGATGTAGCCTCTTAAGACGACTCTATAAACTCGAGACCTTGTTGTGTCAAGTCCATCTTCTTTGCTGCTATGACATAATGTTGTGCAGAGCAGAGTTTCCAATAGGCCAATGACACCTGTTTCTATTTAGCCTCATAGATTCCTAACTGATAGCACCCCAGGGCATAAAGAACATACTATAAGAGAACAACATTTGCCCTGACTTATTGATTAAGATGAACAGTCAGTCTCTCTTTTTGAATAACAAAGGGCTAGAAAAGATGTAGAACATGATTTTAATGCCAAGCTGTGTTGCTGACTCTGCAAGCAATACTGATGTGGGCTCTGGAAGTAGTAGTACTCCTTTGGGTCAAAACAAATATCCAAGTAGAATAACGTCATTGAGCTCAGGCCATTTCCAAATCCAAGGCACCACTAAGCCTGATCAAAAATATTGGAAATGATGATTTTGTGGTAGACAAACAATGGGAATGAGATAGTGGTCCTGAGGAGGTGATATAATCAGAGGAGGTTATTGGCCTCAGCGATACACAGGGCATGTGGTATGCGGTTTAAACAGTATCTGTGCTAAAACCTTATGTTCTGTGGTCAGCTGTAGAGCAGGTAATGTCACAATTGTTGTTGATGTAGGAGACTCTCGGCTCTCCAGTGCCTGAAAAGCTTTTGTTATGAGCTCGGTTGCAACAACTTACTTAAATAATGGATTGCAACCGAACCCGGGGTCCGTGATGCAGTGTATGACACTATTGCCGAACACCCTTTGGGTATCAGGGTAACAACTGACAACTTAAAGGATTATATTAGATCTCGCCTGTGTTACTTCACACAAGGAGAGAGATATTGAATTGGCACTATCTCCGTTAACTTCACAGGAGATGTGTTGAAGACTGGCGTAGACGTAGCCCTGTTAACCGCACAGAAGCTACTTGCCAGATATTAGATCTGCACCATGTGCTGCAGGCTGGCGTAGATGTAGCCCTGTTAATAGCACAGAAGCCACTTGACAGATATTAGATCTGCACCATGTGCTGCAGGCTGGCGCAGAAGTAGCCCTGTTAATAGCACAGAAGCCACTTGCCAGATATTAGGAAGTGCATGCGACTCACACCAGGATTACGTGCTGCCAGCCAGTGTGCCACCGGACTGAGCAACTCTACTTTAGTTAGCAGGTGATGCACAGGATACGCACCCCACAGTCTGCTCGGGGTGTATAGCTACCCCTTTGACAGAGACAGACTGCACTATGATCGCTACCTGCATAGCATTCATTAACCTGCCTGAAGGACCTGGGCTAATTAGCTGAGCTAACTCTGGCATCGGCAGGTCCCGGAGAGCGAAAGCTAGAGAGCATGTGGAGCCCAGATTCTGGTACGTCACACATGAGCACTACCTATTTAGCATGATCTGACTGCGCTGCGGACAGACGAGCTATTTAAGGGCTAAGCTCCGCCCCCAGCCATCACGTCAATCGCATCACCGATGACATCATCCGCGACCAATCAGGCGATGCCAGGTCAGAGGATCAGCTGACATTAACCACCAATCATGGCTCGCCATGTCACAGACATGCTCGGTGCAGGCATTTCTGGACTTAGGCTTACAGCAGTTTTTTCCTGTTCTGTAACCTAGGTTTAAGGCTACTATGAACAAAGACTCTCATAACAACTTGTGCCTCTTGGTTATTAGCTAGGCATTGGGATCGATGGCGAAGCTGAGCAGCTTCTGCCTTGGCTGAACCTGGATGGGAGACCTCAGATCTAGGTTTGGATTTTAACATGCTTGATGTGTAGATAGCGTATGTTAACTCTTTTCTACATTGCCAAAAGACCAATCTTTCGCATCAGCTAAATATTCAGGCTCAATTGTATATAGACTTTTTCCTCAGGCACATATCCTAAGCCCTGACCCATGGACTTCTGGGTCAGCAAAATGGACAAGTGGCAAGAACTGGCCCAGTTTTGTATGTTCATACTCTCTTGTGCAGCCTCCAGTGCAATGTCAGAGAGGGTATTCAGTACAGCTGGTGGACTTGTCACACCAAATCAATAAAGTTATCTGCCACATGCATGGAAACCTAATACTTATCAAAATAAATCAGGCATGCATCAGTGCAGATTTTCATGCTCCAGCAACTGATGCCAATAATTAAATAGGCCCTATTATCTGAATGCCTGACTGTGTATTGACTGTCTTCTCCTCCGTTCTGCTGTTGCCAATGTCAATGATTCAACCTCAGCTGGGCATCTACTCCCTGCCCATCTGTCATCAATACTATAGTACTGCTGCTGCCAGGATTGCCATTGCTGGTCTTAACCTGTCACACATCTAATTGCCTGCTCTATCCTGTAACGAATGGAAGCGGAGGCAGAGGTGGTGAAGTTCACATTCGTCTTTATTTTTTAATGTGGAACCTCGAGACCGCGGTCCGGGGGGCTCCGAAGGGGGCGTAACTAGTGAGCCCCGGGTACCCGTAGTAAGGCCCCTCGAACAGGACCAGAATGGAATACCCGGAGGACACAGGTGCTACCTCCAGTTAGACCCCGGACACGTGGCAGCTGTCCCAGAGGGATCAAAAGGGTAACAGGTATTTACAGAGTCCGTGGAGGGTTCTTGACGGAGAAGGGTAAGGTCCTGGTCCAGAACGGATGGTAGCAGGCTGGCTTCAGTGACCTTGTCACGGTCCACGGGTACGGATGGCTGATGGTGGAACGGGATGACACTTGCGCCAGTAATAGCCGAGATTGTCCAGGTAAGCCAGATACGGGTTAGCAATGATCTGAGGAGACAAACAGTATCAGCGAAGCACAGTGTTAGGGTCTGCGGAACGCACCAAATATATAAAGTGGAGAGGTGCGTTCGCAGCCCGGGGTCCACCGTGCAAGCAAAGCCTGCTGCTAGTAAGATGACGAAAGTAGCGAACTCTGTTATCCCGCAGAGTCGCTAAAATAAACGCCGTAGCGTGTTGTGGCAGTAAGTGCAGACTCTGTTAATTCACAGAGCCGCTAACGGGATGCCACAGTGCTATATGGCGATATGTGCGAACTCACTTAGCTTCAGTGAGCCGCAAAGTAAAACGCTAGGGCGCTGTCTAGCGTCGAGAGCGAACCCTGTTACGTCACAGAGCCGCTGAGAACAAACACCGTGTCCTGTCAGGCTCTCAGGCACACGGTTAATTGCTAAGCGAGCATAATACGTGGTCATGCGCTAATGTCCTCGCGGGAGTCACCCGCAATCTATGGCGTCTGAACGCCAGACCCTGAATACGGCAATCAAACTCCTCACCGGTTATGCCGGTAATCTAGGGCATCTAGGACACCGACCCTGACCAGCTAGCACACTAAACTCCTCACCGATTAAGTCGGTATTCTAGTGGCTTATTTCAGCCGGGTCCCTAACCACACACACGCATGACCACACTGGCGCATAGCATACAATGGTTGATATTAGCGCATGGCGGCCCAGCCATGCTACCCTTTTATAGCAACAGCTACAGGACCTTCCAGGAACAAGGACCAATGAGAACCTGTTCAGAAGACTAGTAGTAACAGGGCCTTCCTGGCGGGCCAATAGAAGCTGCTGCAGTACCTGAGCATGTGACCCCTGATCTCCAATGAGAGATCTCACTCTGGGCACGCTCAGAAGGGAAAATGCAGGACTTTATCCCAAAGACGTCTGCTCCAGAACTGGCTATAATAGCATATCCAGGAAAGGCAGCAGCAAGTTACTGCCCAGTAGTGGAGTGGGCAAGACGCTTGGAACGACGTCTCTGCTGAGCAGGCTCCACTGCGGCCGGAGATGAATGGGAGACCGCAGCGGCACTGGTTCGAGACTCCCCTTGTGCAGGAGTGGGAACTCGAACCCTAACATTACCCCCCCTCCTAGGGCCCCCCCTTCTCTGGGCCTCGCTGCGTTCAAAGGCAGCGATGAGCTGCGGAGCGTGAACATGCTCGGCAGGCTCCCAAGACCTATCCTCAGGCCCATAGCCCCTCCAGTCCACCAAATAAAACTTTTTGCCCTGTACCACCTTACACCCCACGATGGCGTTCACCTCATGGTCATCCGCAGATGAACCCGATGTCCCGGCAGATGACTCAGAAAACCGGGACATGAGCACGGGTTTCAGGAGGGACACGTGAAAGGTGTCGGAGATACCCAGGCGTGGTGGAAGAGCTAAACGGTATACCACAGGGTTAACCTGCTCGAGGACCTTGAATGGACCCAGGTAGCGGGGTGCCAACTTAGTGGACGCAACTCGCAGCCTGATGTTACGGGCGGAGAGCCACACCAAATCCCCAGGAGCAAATGTAGGAGCGGGGCGCCGATGGGCATCGGCCGAAGACCTCATCCTCTCTTTGGAGGCCTGAATGGCATCCTGCGTGCGGTCCCAAATGTCCCGTGCCTCCACAGCCCAGTCTGCCACCCTGGAATCGGCGGAAGACATTGGCATAGGCACTGGTACCCGCGGATGCTGACCGTAGTTCAGGAGGAATGGGGTCTGTCCGGTGGAATCAGCCACAGCATTGTTTAATGCAAACTCAGCCCATGGTAGCAAGGATGCCCAGTCATCCTGCCTGGCTGAGACAAAATGTCGTAGATAGGTGACCAAGGTCTGGTTGGCCCTCTCTACCAACCCATTCGTCTCAGGATGGTACGCTGAAGAGAGATTTAACTCAATACTGAGTAGACGACAAAGCTCTCTCCAGAACCGAGACGCAAACTGGGGACCTCGGTCACTGACAATCTTGTCCGGCATGCCGTGTAAACGGAAGATGTGCCTAACAAACAACGCTGCCAGAGCCCGTGCAGAAGGTAACCGTGGTAGTGGCACCAGATGCACCATTTTAGAGAAATGGTCGGTGATTACCCAAATGATGGTGCAACCCCGAGACTTGGGCAAGCCCACCACAAAGTCCATCCCAACCATCTCCCAGGGCCTGTCTGCCACCGGCAAAGGGTAAAGTAACCCAGTCTGGCCGTTGTCGTGGAGACTTATTTTTGGCGCAGGAGACACACGCCCGAACATAGTCCCCAACATCACGGACCATATGCGGCCACCAATATGTCCTCGCCAGCAATTCAGATGTCCTCTTTGCCCCAAAGTGTCCACCCACCCTGGACGAATGTGCCCAAGAGAGTACCTCCCGGTCGCAAATTAGTAGGCACAAAAGTCTTGCCCGGGGCACAGACTCTAGCGAAACCGGGGCCACTGTTCTCAGGCTCTCTGTGGGGACGATAAGCCGAGGCTCCTCCACCTCCTCCTCCGAGGACACCACAGAGCGAGAGAGAGCGTCGGCACGAATGTTCTTCTCTCCCGAGAGGAAATGCAGTGTGAAATGAAACCGGGAGAAGAACAAGGACCATCTGGCTTGGCGAGAATTAAGCCGCTGGGCTGTCTGAAGATATACCAGGTTTTTGTGATCCGTAAAGACTTGGAAGGGAAAGCGAGCTCCCTCCAACAGATGTCTCCACTCCGAGAAGGCCAACTTCATTGCTAGCAACTCCCTGTCCCCGATGGAATAATTCCTCTCTGCTGGTGTGAAGGTCTTGGAGAAAAAGAAGCATGGATGCTTCCGACCTTGAGCATCCTTTTGGAAGAGGACTGCTCCAGCACCAACGGACGAGGCATCCACCTCTAATATAAATGGCTTATCAACATCGGGGCGATGTAGGATGGGAGCTCTAGCGAAATGAGACTTAATAGACGTGAAGGCCTTGGAGACCTCTTCAGACCACAATTTGGGATTAGCTCCCTTTTTGGTAAGGGCAACCACGGGAGCTACCAAAGTTGAGAAGTGGGAATGAACTGACGGTAGTAATTAATGAACCCCATAAAGCGCTGCACCGCCTTTAGAGAGTGGGGTTCTTGCCAGTCCATCACCGCCTGTAGTTTGGCAGGATCCATAGCCAATCCCTGGGCGGAGATGATATAGCCCAGGAAAGGTAAGGACTCCTGCTCAAACACACATTTCTCCAACTTTGCGTAAAGGGAATTTGCCCGTAGGAGGTCGAAGACCCTGCCAACATCCCTCCGGTGGGAGTCAATATCTGGAGAGAAGATGAGTATATCATCCAGATAGACTACGACCGAGGTGGAGAGCATATCCCGGAAGATGTCATTGACAAAGTCTTGGAAAACGGCTGGAGCATTACAGAGCCCAAAGGGCATCACCAGATATTCGTAATGCCCATCCCTGGTATTAAAAGCCGTCTTCCATTCGTCCCCCTCACGGATGCGAATCAGGTTATAAGCACCGCGCAGATCTAGTTTAGTGAATACCCTTGCTCCCCGAAGCCTATCAAATAGCTCAGAGATCAGGGGCAACGGGTACTTGTTTTTAACGGTGATGGCGTTAAGACCCCTGTAATCAATACACGGACGCAATTCTCCGTTTTTCTTCTGCACAAAGAAAAATCCCGCCCCTGCCGGTGACACCGACTTCCTAATAAACCCTCTTGCCAGGTTCTCCTGAATATATTGCGACATGGCCTCTGTCTCAGGAAGAGAGAGGGGATAGACCCTTCCCCGAGGAGGTTCTGCGCCAGGCAAGAGGTCGATAGGACAGTCATAGGGGCGATGAGGCGGAAGAGTCTCCGCAGCCTTCTTGGAGAACACGTCTGCATATGACCAGTAGTGCTTGGGAAGTGGAGTAAGATCTGCGGGTAACTCAGTAGTGGTAACCTGAACGCAACTTCTGACACATCTGCCTGTACATGCATCACTCCAACCCAGTATCCTACCCGAAGTCCACTCTATATGTGGGGAGTGGAAACGGAGCCAAGGTATACCTAGTAGGATCTCGTCTATTCCCTCGGGAAGGACGAGTAGGGAAATAAATTCCTGATGGGAAGGAGATACAGACAATGCAAGTGGGACAGTCTGGTGTGTAATTTGTGAGGGCAATGACGACCCATTCACTACCCGAACAGTCACTGATTTGTCAAGCGCCACCAGAGGTATTGCATGACGGCGAGCAAAGCTAGAGGACATGAAATTCCCCTCTGCTCCTGAGTCCACGCAAAGGTCGGCGGTGAGAATGGAAGTACCAACAGTGATTGTCCCTTTAAATGTTATCTTGGAGGAAAATGCCGCTGTCTCTAGTGAACCTCCTCCCAGGGCCACTAGACGCGATCGCTTCATCGATCGCTGTGGACATCTGTTGGCATAGTGTCCTGTCTGCTGACAATGGTTACAAACCACGGATACTCGGACGGACCGAGACTTAGGTCCTGCATGAGGAACTTCTGTGGCCTTTTGAGGTTCGGACGCCAGATCGGGGAATTCGAGAGGTTTGGCAAAGGTAGGAGCCAACCGAAACCTCTGCCTACACTGGGCCCGCTCCAACCTCCGCTCGTGAAAACGGAGGTCAATGCGGGTAGATATGGAGATAAGCTTCTCCAGTGTGGCGGGAATCTCCCTGGTAGCCAAAGCGTCTTTAACATGGTCAGCCAGTCCCCGCCAGTAGATAGGAATAAGAACTTTATCAGACCAATCTAGCTCAGCAGCCAGAGTCCGAAACTGGACGGAAAACTGACTGACCAAAGACGAACCCTGTGTCAATGCCAGCAGTTGTAGCGCCGTATCGTGGGTGACCTGGGGTCCTAAAAAGACCTTTTTAAGAGCCTCCAAGAAACGAGGAGCACTCTGCACCACACGATCATCGCGCTCCCACAGCGGCGTTGCCCACTCCAACGCTCTGCCCGAGAGTAGAGAAAGTACAAAACCCACTTGTGCCCGATCCGTGGGAAAACGTGCAGCCAGAAGCTCGAGATGTATAGAGCACTGACTCACGAATCCCCGACATTGTTTGCTATCACCGGCAAACTTATCAGGAAGCGGGAGGTGGGATAATGTAGGGGCAGAGGTGGCAGAGGACAAACTGGCTGCAGCCACGCTAGCAGCCTGAACAGCGACTGCGGTAACATCCACAGCTGAGGTTGTGCTCTCAAGAGCCTCCAACCTACCCTTCAGCTGCTGGATGTACTGCAATAGACGCTGTTCGTCCGCCATTTTACTAGCCAGACCCTGGCGCTAATATTATGTTAGGGTCTGCAGAACGCACCAAATATATAAAGTGGAGAGGTGCGTTCGCAGCCCGGGGTCCACCGTGCAAGCAAAGCCTGCTGCTAGTAAGATGACGAAAGTATCGAACTCTGTTATCCCGCAGAGTCGCTAAAATAAACGCCGTAGCGCGTTGTGGCAGTAAGTGCAGACTCTGTTAATTCACAGAGCCGCTAACGGGATGCCACAGTGCTATATGGCGATATGTGCGAACTCACTTAGCTTCAGTGAGCCGCAAAGTAAAACGCTAGGGCGCTGTCTAGCGTCGAGAGCGAACCCTGTTACGTCACAGAGCCGCTGAGAACAAACACCGTGTCCTGTCAGGCTCTCAGGCACACGGTTAATTGCTAAGCGAGCATAATACGTGGTCATGCGCTAATGTCCTCGCGGGAGTCACCCGCAATCTATGGCGTCTGAACGCCAGACCCTGAATACGGCAATCAAACTCCTTACCGGTTATGCCGGTTATCTAGGGCATCTAGGACACCGACCCTGACCAGCTAGCACACTAAACTCCTCACCGATTAAGTCGGTATTCTAGTGGCTTATTTCAGCCGGGTCCCTAACCACACACACGCATGACCACACTGGCGCATAGCATACAATGGTTGATATTAGCGCATGGCGGCCCAGCCATGCTACCCTTTTATAGCAACAGCTACAGGACCTTCCAGGAACAAGGACCAATGAGAACCTGTTCAGAAGACTAGTAGTAACAGGGCCTTCCTGGCGGGCCAATAGAAGCTGCTGCAGTACCTGAGCATGTGACCCCTGATCTCCAATGAGAGATCTCACTCTGGGCACGCTCAGAAGGGAAAATGCAGGACTTTATCCCAAAGAAGTCTGCTCCAGAACTGGCTATAATAGCAGATCCAGGAAAGGCAGCAGCAAGTTACTGCCCAGTAGTGGAGTGGGCAAGATGCTTGGAACGACGTCTCTGCTGAGCAGGCTCCACTGCGGCCGGAGATGAATGGGAGACCGCAGCGGCACTGGTTCGAGACTCCCCTTGTGCAGGAGTGGGAACTCGAACCCTAACACACAGAGACTGCAGACGCAGCGCAGACAGATCAGGAACAGAACTGGAAGTAGCAATGATAGAACACGTTGTTCCGGCACTCCCTAATGGTGGAGTGACCAGATATAGTACTGAGTGCGCAGCCATTGGTTAATTAGCTATTTCAAAAAATGCACGCTGCCCCTTTAAGAGAGACAGTGGGCGCGACCTCACGTCCTAAGCAGACTATCTGGAGGCCTGCCAGCAGCGTGCCAGGAAGTGGAGGAGGACACAGGATGCCAAGGAGCAGATGGGACAGGTGAGTGAGCAGAACGGAGTGCAGAGCCAGCGCTGGGACCGAGTGTAACAGTATCCCCCTCTTTACTCCTCCTCTTTTTCAAGCCTGCGTGAAATCTTTTAAGAAGAAGAGGAGCCTGGATGTTCTCTTTAGGCTCCCAAGATCTCTCCTCAGAACCAAAACCTTTCCAGTCCACCAGGTAATAGATCCTACCTCTTACTCTCTTAGAGGCCAAGATATGTTTTACCTCAAAAACATCATCCTCAGAGACCGGATCAGGAGTGGTACCCGGGTCCTTAAAGAAGGAGCTCAACACTACTGGTTTGAGGAGGGAAACATGAAAGGAGTTAGGTACTCGTAGAGAATTAGGCAATTTCAGTTTATAAGAGACAGGGTTGATTTGTCTCAAGACTTCAAAGGGACCAATGAAACGGGGACCCAATTTGTACGATGGTAACTTCAGACGGATGTACTTGGAGGAGAGCCATACCTTGCCTCCTGGACGAAAGATGGGAGCCTCCAAACGTCTTTTGTCCGCATGCGTTTTCATACGTTGAGAAGCTTTCTCCAAAGCCGACCTGGTCTCTCTCCAAATGTCCGAGAAATTCTTAGACAAGGTATCGACTGCCGGAACATCAGACAATCCCGAGACAGGAAGAGGAATTCCGGGTTGCAGTCCAAACACAATCTGAAAGGGAGACTTTCCAGAAGATTCACTTACTTGGTTGTTGTAGGAGAATTCCGCCCAGGGCAGTAATTCTACCCAGTCATTATGATGAGCGTTGACGAAGTGACGCAGGTATCCAGCCAGGATTTGATTGATCCTCTCCACTTGCCCATTAGACTGGGGATGATATGCAGAAGAAAAATCTAGTTCAATTTTTACCATTTTACAGAGTCCTCTCCAGAACTTAGAGGTGAACTGGACGCCCCTGTCGGACACGATGTGGAGAGGAAATCCATGTAGACGGAAGATGTGCTGAATGAAGTGAGTGGCCAGTTCTGGAGCAGGCGGGAGGCCAGATAGCGGAACGAAGTGGGCCATTTTAGAGAAGCGGTCCACCACAACCCATACCACTGAGCAGCCAGAAGAAATGGGAAGATCCGTGATGAAATCCATCGCGATGTGCTGCCAGGGAACGGACGGAATCGGAAGAGGCAGAAGCCTGCCGGCTGGTAGATGTTTAACAGTTTTGTTACGGGCACATGAAGGACAGGCTGCGACGAACTCCTGGATATCCTTGCCCATGGTAGGCCACCAGTAGTAACGGGAGATGAGTTGCTGCGTCTTTCTCTGCCCAGCATGGCCAGCCAACTTAGAAGAATGACCCCAGAGCAGAACACGACTATGATCAGAGGCGGACACGAAAGTCTTCCCAGGAGGAAGCCGGGCCAGATCAGTGGAGGCAACAGAGACTAACTTAGAAGGTTCAATAATGTGCTGAGGTTCCTCCTCCAGTTCAGGAGGCAAGAAGGCTCTAGAAAGTGCGTCTGCCTTGATGTTCTTGTCAGCTGGATGGAAATGAAGTACAAAATTGAAACGGGCAAAAAATAATGCCCAATGGGCCTGACGGGGATTCAGTCTTAAAGCAGATTGGAGATAGGGAAGGTTTTTATGGTCGGTGAATATGATTACCTGGTGATGAGCTCCTTCAAGAAGATGTCTCCATTCTTGCAGAGCCAATTTGATGGCCAACAGTTCGCGATCACCGACAGAGTAGTTCCTTTCTGCAGGAGAAAAAACCTTGGAAAAAAAAACACACGAGATCATCCGCCCGGTAGACGACTTCTGGGTCAGAACTGCTCCTGCACCTATGGAAGAAGCGTCAACTTCAAGAAAAAATTGCTCACTTGAATTAGGACGATGGAGAACGGGTGCGGAAGCGAAGGCTTTTTTGAGAGAAACAAAGGCCTCTTCTGCCTCAGAGGACCATTCCTTAGAGTTTACACCTTTCCGGGTTAAGGCTGTGATTGGAGCCACTCGGGTGGAAAAGTGTGGAATAAATTGCCGGTAGTAATTGGCGAACCCGAGGAACCTTTGTATGGCTTTTAGCCCAGACGGACGAGGCCAGTTGAGAACTGCAGACAACTTCTCCGGATCCATCTTTAATCCTGTGGAAGATACAATGTACCCAAGGAAAGGCAAAGAAGACTGCTCAAAGAGGCATTTCTCATATTTGGCATATAGCCTGTTCTCTCTCAGTCTTTGTAAGACCAGGTGTACTTGCCTCCGGTGTGACGTCAAGTCAGCAGAAAAAATCAAAATATCGTCCAGGTAAACCACGACACAAGTATAGAGCAAGTCCCTGAAAATGTCATTAACAAATTCCTGAAAAACCGCAGGTGCATTGCTTAGGCCGAATGGCATTACCAGGTATTCATAGTGGCCGTCACGGGTGTTGAAGGCTGTTTTCCATTCGTCCCCCTCTCTGACTCGGATCAGATTGTAGGCCCCTCCGAGGTCCAATTTGGTGAAGATCTTGGCCCCTCGGAGACGATCAAACAGCTCTGAAATAAGAGGTAATGGATACCTGTTTTTTACCGTGATTTGATTTAGACCCTGATAGTCAATGCAGGGCCGCAAGGATCCATCCTTTTTCTTCACAAAGAAGAATCCAGCTCCTGCCGGTGACGATGACTTTCGGATAAATCCTCTAGCCAGATTCTCTTGGATGTAGTCCGACATGGCCTGAGTCTCTGCCTGTAAAAGGGGATAAACTCTCCCGCGAGGAGGAGATGCTTCTGGAAGAAGCTCTATCTGACAGTCATACGACCTGTGTGGAGGTAGTCTCTCAGCCTCCTTTTTCCCATAGACGTCAGAGAAGGACCAATAGACGGAAGGCAACCCTGGCAGGGTATCAGGCTGGACTGGAGGCGAAACAGGTTGAATCCGGGTTAAGCAACGATGCATGCAGGTATCTCCCCAACGCAGAACTTCTCCAGTTTTCCAATTAAGGACTGGTTCATGCATCTGGAGCCAAGGTAAACCTAAAAGCATGGGATGGGATAAACCGGGATATACATAAAATCGCATTCGTTCAGTATGCATTAGACCTACCCGGAGTTCCACCAACTCGGTTTGAAACTGGACGGGCTCGGTCAGCGGTTTGCCATCCACGGCGGACACCTGTAACGGATCAGGAAGATGCTGGACTGGTAAGCGGTAATGATCCACAACCGCCTGCTGGATGAAGTTCCCTGCAGCTCCAGAATCCAGTAGACAATGTTCGGAGAATTTTATTGCTCCATAGGACACGGAGACTGAGATGTGTAAAGAGGGAGAGGACTGTTCTCTACCTAGGTTGGCCCCTCCTACCGGACCTAGGCACTGGAGTTTCCCGACTTTTTAGGACAGAAATGGATCAAATGTTCAGAACTACCGCAGTAGTAACAACTTCCCTCCTTGCGACATGCCTCCCGGCGGCGGGTGGCCGAACTTACATGGTCCACCTCCATGGCCTCGGAGGCGGAGGGCGAAGTACCTGTTTTGTACAAACTAGAGTCCAGGTGATAGGACCTTTTGTCCCGCTTGATCTCCATGGAGCGCTCCTGAAAACGCAGGTCAATTCGGGTTGCCAAGGATATTAACTCTTCCAAGAGGGTAGGTCTGTCCCGTCCCGCCAGCTCATCCTTGATTCTTCCGGATAGGCCTTCCCAGAAGTTAGCAACCAGGGCCTCATTGTTCCACGATAATTCAGACGAGAGGGTGCGGAATTTAACAGCATACTGAGCTACCGTGAGAGTACCTTGGCGCAGGCGGAGCAGAGCTGAGGCAGTCGAAGTGGTGCGACCAGGTTCATCGAAAGTCCTGCGAAAAGCCTCTAGGAAAGATTGAAGATCGTTAACCAGCGGATCCCCTCTCTCCCATAGCGGGTTTAGCCAGGCGAGGGCCTCTCCTCTCAGGTGTGACATGATGAAGCCCACCTTGGCTCGGTCAGAAGCAAACATATGCCCCAAGATTTCGAAGTGTAGAGTGCACTGATTGAGGAAACCCCGACACAGAGTAGGGTCACCCTGGAAACGGGTAGGAGCCGCCAGACGGGGATCTTGACTTGCCATGGGAACTGGTACCTGATTATTGATAGAAGAGTCAGGTGCAGACGAGGACCCTAAGGAATCCATGCGGGTAGACAAGCTGCGTAGATAAGTCGTGATCTTGTCCTGTTGAACTCCCAAACGGGTCACCTCCTGGCACAGATCCGTGGTCGGAGATCTCTGGGATCCAGCGGGTTCCATGGCCGGAGCAATCTGTAACGAATGGAAGCGGAGGCAGAGGTGGTGAAGTTCACATTCGTCTTTATTTTTTAATGTGGAACCTCGAGACCGCGGTCCGGGGGGCTCCGAAGGGGGCGTAACTAGTGAGCCCCGGGTACCCGTAGTAAGGCCCCTCGAACAGGACCAGAATGGAATACCCGGAGGACACAGGTGCTACCTCCAGTTAGACGCCGGACACGTGGCAGCTGTCCCAGAGGGACCAAAAGGGTAACAGGTATTTACAGAGTCCGTGGAGGGTTCTTGACGGAGAAGGGTAAGGTCCTGGTCCAGAACGGATGGTAGCAGGCTGGCTTCAGTGATCTTGTCACGGTCCACGGGTACGGATGGCTGATGGCACTTGCGCCAGTAATAGCCGAGATTGTCCAGGTAAGCCAGATACAGGTTAGCAATGATCTGAGGAGACAAACAGTATCAGCGAAGCACAGAGACTGCAGACGCAGCGCAGACAGATCAGGAACAGAACCGGAAGTAGCAATGATAGAACACGTTGCTCCGGCACTCACCTAATGGTGGAGTGACCAGATATAGTACTGAGTGCGCAGCCATTGGTTAATTAGCTATTTCAAAAAATGCACGCTGCCCCTTTAAGAGAGACAGTGGGCGCGGCCTCGCGTCCTAAGCAGACTATCTGGAGACCTGCCAGCAGCGTGCCAGGAAGTGGAGGAGGACACAGGACGCCGAGGAGCAGATGGGACAGGTGAGTGAGCAGAACGGAGTGCAGAGCCAGCGCTGGGACCGAGTGTAACATATCCTCACACTTTGGCGGGCAGTTCTTCCTGCAGCTGCTGCACAGCCATGCCATCCATATAAACTGGCTGGTCACTGTGCTTCATAGTTCTAGACTGTACCTCTTCTGCTTGTGGCTGCCTTAAACTGTCACACATCTCCTAGCCTGCCCCATCTTAACTCTCTACTGTGCTGATCCTGTACAGATATGTCAGCAACATATCTGGCTGTGTACTTTGTTTCATAGTTTTAGACAGTTTTACTAATGCTGAGAAAGGCAACGTGCCAAAACGCAGCTTGGGGTGGGCGTCTATCCAGGTGACCGGGCAAACTACTGTAAGTTAGTATATTACTTATTTGTCACCACTTTTTTACATTTTAATCCTGGTCTTTACTCTAATTGTCGGTATAATAAACACCTATGTGGTGTTTCATTGGTATACCGTTATACTTGTTCACTATTTTTGCACTACCATTATCTTATTGATCTTCTCTGCACTTTATTTGTGTTTTACACAATTTTGTGTGTTATAACATATGCACATGCACTTTATATTATATAATAATTGATTGATCATTATATGTGTTTTTTATTATTTTATTATTTTTTATTTGCACTATGTTTTTGTAGGTATTCCTTGTATATATTTTCCTTCCTGGATATTCCGCCCCTTTTTCTTGTACTGATTTTATTGTGTACCAATTTTTTTCTCTATTACCTGCCTGGTACATTAATAAACTTTATATCTGACGTTCCGTTTATGGGACGTATGGTCGTTGTTTTTCTTGTGGTGTGGTTGCTAACCTTCCGACTGTCCTAGTCGCTTAATTGTCCATTTGGTCAGTGGGCGATCCTTAATTAAATATTATATTGTTTTTACTTTATTTACATTTATTTTGTCCCACTGACCTTTTCTTTTTATACGTTGCCTATTATAATGCTGAGAAATGTACTCTATTGAGGGAGCATAAACATTAAACAGCTCCTAAAATAGGGCTACCTTTTGGAAGGATATGGTGACAACCAGTGATGAGAGAGTATACTCGTGGCTTGGGTGGTCTCCGAGTATTTGGAAGTGCTCGGAGATGTAGTTTCTGTTGCCGCAGCTGCATGATTTATGGCTGCTGGACAGCTTAAATACATGTGAGGATTGCCTGTTGGTTAAGAAATCCCCACATGTATTCAGCCTGTCAAATAGCCGCAAATAATGCAGCTACGCCACCAGAAAGTAAATCTCCCGAGCAACAAGTATACTCACTCATCACTAGTGAGAACAAGTTATAGATTTTTCACTTTGAAAACAGTACTTCTGTTTAATCTCCCTGTAAAAGGAATTTCATACTTATTAATGTTGTGGTGTATTTTATTTTTGAGGATACTGTTTTTAATGGGGGTGGGTGGTTCTGTTACTGTGAAGGGCGGCACTATGCCACTTTTTTTTTGGTGTTGGAGACAAAGAGTGAAAGTGCCATAACTTTTAATAATGCTTCTCCTCTTCTGGACATTTTTTTTCTTAAAGGGGTTTTACCACAAACTTCCTGTTAATCAATAGATCTTGGAATAAAAGTAAGTTCCACAATTGGATGTGTTAAAAAAAATGTTCCTATGCTGAGATAATCTTAGAAATGTGCCCCTGCTGTGTACTGTGTAATGGCCGTGTCTGACCGTACAGGGACATGGTCTGATCATACCACAGCTCCTGGCTAGAGGAGGAGGCAAAAGAGTGTACAGTCATTACTAGATGGGATCACAGCTGATTCTTTATTTGAGGTAAAACATTGGTTAAAAACAGTCTAAGAAATGTTTAACCTTCCAAAAACAATTATTTGCAATCCCCTGCTGTAATTTCTGGATACTCTTTTTTGTGCCCTCCCCATCCAGGAGCTATGTATGATCAGACCAAGTTTCTGCACGGTCAGGCACAGCTATTATGCAGTAATGGAGGACAATAACAAGACTATCTCAGCACAGGAAAAAATTTAATCTCATTCAATTGTGAAATCTATTGATTAACATGAACTTTGTTCGTGGGAAAACCCTTTTAACTGAAACAACTAGCACTAAACACAGTGTTGGAATAAAAACTAAAATTTAAGGCATGGTTACTAGTGTTACGGATCTGCAACTCAGGACTAGGGCAGCAGGGGAGAAGCTGACCCTGTACTAGGACCAGGCTGAAACCGTACGATGGAGTGGGCGACCTATTCCTTATGAATAGACCCACTGACATTTCCTAGGCTAAACTCAAACGAAGACCTTAAGGTAAGGGGAAGGGTATCCCTGAAAGATCTAGGGACTGGGAACAAAAAACAGGTAACCTCCTAGTAGGAAAATAGAGGAAGCTGCAGAAACAAAAGTAAAACCAGAAAAACAAAGCAGGCAGAACTAGAGATCCCAGAACTGCACAATATCAAACACAGTAAGCTATCAAAGCACCAAGCCAGAACTCCAGCGGATTAACACTGTTGTCCAGCAAGGACTGGGAGGCAGGTGCTGGGTAATAAAGGGTGATACAATCACCTGACCTTAGACAAACCCAGCACCAGGGGAAAAAGACCAGCAGCGAGAATACCACAACAAGATGGCGGATGGTCAAAACGAAATATATTCTAACTACCGTATATACTCGAGTATAAGCCGTGATTTTCAGCCCATTTTTTGGGGCTGAAAGTCCCCCTCTCAGCTTATACTCGAGTCATATACCGGGGGGTCAGCAGGGGAGGGTGAGCGCAGCTGTCCTATATACTCACCCCCTCCTGGCGCGGTCTCTGCAGCCCCTGCTCTTCTCCCATGGTCTCCGGCGCCTGTGTTCATCCATCAGTGGTACCGCTCATTAAAGTCATGAATATGCGCATATTCATGACTTTACTGAGCGGTAACACGTGACCGCTGAAGTTAGGCATAGCGCCGGAGACCGTGGGAGAAGAGCAGGGGCTGCAGAGACAGCTCCAGGAGGGGGTGAGTATATTCCATATTCACCTGTCCCCGTTCCACCGCCTCTGTGTCCTTGCGTCCTCTAGCTGTGAATGTTCAGGTCAGAGGGCGCGATGACGTAGTTAGTGCGCACCACGCCCTCTGCCTGAGCATTCACTGACAGAGGACCAGGAAGACAGCGGTGCTCAGCGGTGGAACAGGTCAGGTGAATATTGCAGGTGCCGGGCCCTAAGCCAGCGTTGACACCGGCACCTGTCCTCCATAGCGTGCCGGTGTCCCCACCTGCTCAGGACACCGGCACCTGGCCCCCAGCGACGAGAGTTGAGTATGTCAATTTTTTTATTTTTTTTAGTTGCAGCAGCAGCAGCATAAGGGACCTATACTATGGGACATAATCTATGGAGCATATGGGGCATAATCTGTGGAACATATGGGGCATAATCTATGGAGCATATGGAGCATAATCTGTGGAACATATGGGGCATAATCTGTGGAACATATGGGGCATAATCTGTGGAGCATATGGGGTATAATCTGTGGAGCTATGGGCATAATCTGTGGAACATATGGGGCATAATCTGTGGAACATATGGGGCATAATCTGTGGAGCATATGGGGCACAATACATGGGGCAGAATATGGGTCATAATACATGGGCAGCATATGGGGCATAATCTATGGAGCATCATATGGGGGCATAATACATGGGCAGCAAATGGGGCACAATCTATGGAGCATCATATGGGGGCATAATACATGGGGCAGAATATGGGGCATAAAACATGGGCAGCATATGGGGCACAATACATGGGCAGCATATGGGGCAGAGTATGGGGCACAATACATGGGCAGCATATGGGGCACAATACATGGGCAGCATATAGGGCAGAATATGGTGCACAATACATGGGTAGCATATGGGGCATAATACATGGGGCAGCATATGGGGCGCAATACATGGGCAGCATATGGGGCATAATACATGGGGCAGAATATGGGGCATAATACATGGGCAGCATATGGGGCATAATACATGGGGCAGCATATGGGGCATAATACATGGGGCAGCATACGGGGCATAATATATGGGGTAGCATATGGGGCATAATATATAGGGCATAATATATGGGGCAGCATGTGAGGCATAATATATGGGGCTCCTGATTCAATTTGGCTATTCAAAAACATTTAACATACTTTAATTTTACTTTTATTGGTATCTATTTTTAATTTTGAAATTTACCAGTAGCTGCCTCATTTTCCACCCTAGGCTTATACTCGAGTCTATAAGTTTTCCCAGTTTTTTGTGGCAAAATTAGGGGGTTCGGCTTATATTCGGATCGGCTTATACTCGAGTATATACGGTAGTTCATTTGCAATTTATCCATCCTTTCATTTATAAAGGTGTTATTGGAACAGTAATAGTTGCAGAATTGGTCCTCAGTGATACACCATCAGTGTTTGTGGTGAGAGAAGCACTGAAACTATTCAGAAACCAAAAAATACGTTTTTCTAGAAAAGGAAAAGAAGAGATATTTCAATTATGTGCAATGCAGCCTCACAAATTGGTCATGCTACAATAGATTTTTAAGCAGGTTTGAAACTGAAATATAGCACAGCTGGCTGATGGCTTGATGATATGATTCCCTTTTAGGAACATTAAGCCAATTTGACTGAACAGATGAAAGATTTATTCAAATTTATAGGAAAGGAAAATGAACATATTCGGTGATAGTATAGTATAATCAAGGAATTCACAGCATGGTCATAAATAAATCCTTAATGTATAACTTTCATATGTGAAAATGGAGTTGTCTCATGAATTTTCATTTGTAAATTTCTGATGAAAGCAAAAACCCAACTAGTGTAAAAAAGCTTCAAAATACAAGAGCATCACTATGGAAATATAAACTCTAAGCACAAATAATATTGAATTAATAACATAATAAATCAGAAATAATAGTTTTATTTCTTTTCAAAAACAAATTGTGACCATGGATTGTCTTGCTGAAATACGTAACTAAAGTTTAGCAGACTTTTACTGTAATAGAGAATTGGGCATAAGTCAGACACTACATGGAAGAAAAGGGAGAGAAAATG
>JARQOD010000005.1:442060511-442113325 GCA_033576555.1 Oophaga sylvatica | reverse complement strand
TCTCTAAGCCTCCAACCTACCCTTCAGCTGCTGGATGTACTGCAATAGACGCTGTTCGTTCCGCCATTTTACTAGCCAGACCCTGGCGCTAAATATTATGTTAGGGTCTGCAGAACGCACCAAATATATAAAGTGGAGAGGTGCGTTCGCAGCCCGGGTCCACCGTGCAAGCAAGCCTGCTGCTAGTAAGATGACGAAAGTAGCGAACTCTTTATCCCGCAGAGTCGCTAAAATAAACGCCGTAGCGCGTTGTGGCAGTAAGTGCAGACTCTTGTTAATTCACAGAGCCGCTAACGGGATGCCACAGTGCTATATGGCGATATGTGCGAACTCACTTAGCTTCAGTGAGCCGCAAAGTAAAACGCTAGGGCGCTTCTAGCGTCGAGAGCGAACCCTGTTACGTCACAGAGCCGCTGAGAACAAACACCGTGTCCTGTCAGGCTCTCAGGCACACGGTTAATTGCTAAGCGAGCATAATACGTGGTCATGCGCTAATTCCTCGCGGGAGTCACCCGCAATCTTGGCGTCTGAACGCCAGACCCTGAATACGGCAATCAAACTCCTCACCGGTTATGCCGGTTATCTAGGCATCTAGGACACCGACCCTGACCAGCTAGCCCCACTAAACTCCTCACCGATTAAGTCGGTATTCTAGTGGCTTATTTCAGCCGGGTCCCTAACCACCACCACACCGCATGACCACACTGGCGCATAGCATACAAGGGTTGATATTAGCGCATGGCGGCCCAGCCATGCTACCCTTTTATAGCAACAGCTACAGGACCTTCCAGAACAAGGACCAATGAAACCTGTTCAAAAACTATAGTAACAGGGCCTTCCTGGCGGGCCCAATAGAAGCTGCTGCAGTACCTGAGCATGTGACCCCTGATCCCCAAATGAGAGATCTCACTCTGGGCACGCTCAGAAGGAAAATGCAGGACTTTTATCCCAAGAAGTCTGCTCCAGAACTGGCTATAATAGCAGATCCAGGAAAGGCAGCACCCAAGTTACTGCCCAGTAGTGGAGTGGGCAAGATGCTTGGAACGACGTCTCTGCTGAGCAGCTCCACTGCGGCCGAGATGAATGGGAGACCGCAGCGGCACTGGTTCGAGACTCCCCTTGTGCAGGAGTGGGAACCGAACCCTAACACACAGAGACTGCAGACGCAGCGCAGACAGATCAGGAACAGAACTGGAAGTAGCAATGATAGAACACGTTGTTCCGGCACTCCCCTAATGGTGGAGTGACCAGATATAGTACTGAGTGCGCAGCCATTGGTTAATTAGCTATTTCAAAAATGCACGCTGCCCCTTTTAAGAGAGACAGTGGGCGCGACCTCACGTCCTAAGCAGACTATCTGGAGGCCTGCCAGCAGCGTGCCAGGAAGTGGAGGAGGACACAGGAGCCAAGGAGCAGATGGGACAGGTGAGTGAGCAGAACGGAGTGCAGAGCCAGCGCTGGGACCGAGTGTAACAGTATCCCCCTCTTTACTCCTCCTCTTTTTCAAGCCTGCGGAAATCTTTTAAGAAGAAGAGGAGCCTGGATGTTCTCTTTAGGCTCCCAAGATCTCTCCTCAGAACCAAACCTTTCCAGTCCACCAGGGAATAGATCCTACCTCTTACTCCTTAGAGGCCAAGATATGTTTTTACCTCAAAAACATCATCCTCAGAGACCGATCAGGAGTGGTACCCGGTCCTTAAAGAAGGAGCTCAACACTACTGGTTTGAGGAGGGAAACATGAAAGGAGTTAGGTACTCGTAGAGAATTAGGGAATTCAGTTTATAAGAGACAGGTTGATTTGTCTCAAGACTTCAAAGGGACCAATGAAACGGGGACCCAATTTGTACGATGGTAACTTCAGACGGATGTACTTGGAGGAGAGCATACCTTCCTCCTGGACGAAAGATGGGAGCCTCCAAACGTCTTTTGTCCGCATGCGTTTTTCATACGTTGAGAAGCTTTCTCCAAAGCCGACCTGGTCTCTCTCCAAATGTCCGAGAAATTCTTAGACAAGGTATCGACTGCCGGAACATCAGACAATCCCGAGACAGGAAGAGGAATTCCGGGTTGCAGTCCCAAAAACAATCTGAAAGGGAGACTTTCCAGAAGATTCACTTACTTGGTTGTTGTAGGAGAATCCGCCCAGGGCAGTAAATTTTACCCAGTCATTAGATGAGCGTTGACGAAGTGACGCAGGTATCCAGCCAGGATTTGATTGATCCTCTCCACTTGCCCATTAGACTGGGGATGATATGCAGAAGAAAAATCTAGTTCAATTTTTACCATTTTACAGAGTCCTCTCCAGAACTTAGAGGTGAACTGGACGCCCCTGTCGGACACGATGTGGAGAGGAAATCCATGTAGACGGAAGATGTGCTGAATGAAGTGAGTGGCCAGTTCTGGAGCAGGCGGGAGGCCAGATAGCGGAACGAAGTGGGCCATTTTAGAGAAGCGGTCCACCACAACCCATACCACTGAGCAGCCAGAAGAAATGGGAAGATCCGTGATGAAATCCATCGCGATGTGCTGCCAGGGAACGGACGGAATCGGAAGAGGCAGAAGCCTGCCGGCTGGTAGATGTTTAACAGTTTTGTTACGGGCACATGAAGGACGGGCTGCGACGAACTCCTGGATATCCTTGCCCATGGTAGGCCACCAGTAGTAACGGGAGATGAGTTGCTGCGTCTTTCTCTGCCCAGCATGGCCAGCCAACTTAGAAGAATGACCCCAGAGCAGAACACGACTATGATCAGAGGCGGACACGAAAGTCTTCCCAGGAGGAAGCCGGGCCAGATCAGTGGAGGCAACAGAGACTAACTTAGAAGGTTCAATAATGTGCTGAGGTTCCTCCTCCAGTTCAGGAGGCAAGAAGGCTCTAGAAAGTGCGTCTGCCTTGATGTTCTTGTCAGCTGGATGGAAATGAAGTACAAAATTGAAACGGGCAAAAAATAATGCCCAATGGGCCTGACGGGGATTCAGTCTTAAAGCAGATTGGAGATAGGCAAGGTTTTTATGGTCGGTGAATATGATTACCTGGTGATGAGCTCCTTCAAGAAGATGTCTCCATTCTTGCAGAGCCATTTTGATGGCCAACAGTTCGCGATCACCGACAGAGTAGTTCCTTTCTGCAGGAGAAAAAACCTTGGAAAAAAAAACACACGAGATCATCCGCCCGGTAGACGACTTCTGGGTCAGAACTGCTCCTGCACCTATGGAAGAAGCGTCAACTTCAAGAAAAAATTGCTCACTTGAATTAGGACGATGGAGAACGGGTGCGGAAGCGAAGGCTTTTTTGAGAGAAACAAAGGCCTCTTCTGCCTCAGAGGACCATTCCTTAGAGTTTACACCTTTCCGGTTAAGGCTGTGATTGGAGCCACTCGGGTGGAAAAGTGTGGAATAAATTGCCGTAGTAATTGGCGAACCCGAGGAACCTTTGTATGGCTTTTAGCCCAGACGGACGAGGCCAGTTGAGAACTGCAGACAACTTCCCCGGGATCCATCTTTAATCCTGTGGAAGATACAATGTACCCAAGGAAAGGCAAAGAAGACTGCTCAAAGAGGCATTTCTCATATTTGGCATATAGCCTGTTCTCTCTCAGTCTTTGTAAGACCAGGTGTACTTGCCTCCGGTGTGACGTCAAGTCAGCAGAAAAATCAAAATATCGTCCAGGTAAACCACGACACAAGTATAGAGCAAGTCCTGAAAATGTCATTAACAAATTCCTGAAAAAACCCCAGGTGCATTGCTTAGGCCGAAGGCATTACCAGGTATTCATAGTGGCCGTCACGGTGTTGAAGGCTGTTTTCCATTCGTCCCCCTCTCTGACTCGGATCAGATTGTAGGCCCCTCCGAGGTCCAATTTGGTGAAGATCTGGCCCCTCGGAGACGATCAAACAGCTCTGAAATAAGAGGTAATGGATACCTGTTTTTTACCGTGATTTGATTTAGACCCTGATAGTCAATGCAGGGCCGCAAGGATCCATCCTTTTTCTTCACAAAGAAGAATCCAGCTCCTGCCGGTGACGATGACTTTCGGATAAATCCTCTAGCCAGATTCTCTTGGATGTAGTCCGACATGGCCTGAGTCTCTGCCTGTAAAAGGGGATAAACTCTCCCGCGAGGAGGAGATGCTTCTGGAAGAAGCTCTATCTGACAGTCATACGACCTGTGTGGAGGTAGTCTCTCAGCCTCCTTTTTCCCATAGACGTCAGAGAAGGACCAATAGACGGAAGGCAACCCTGGCAGGGTATCAGGCTGGACTGGAGGCGAAACAGGTTTTAATCCGGGTTAAGCAACGATTCATGCAGGTATCTCCCCAACGCAGAACTTCTCCAGTTTTCCAATTAAGGACTGGTTCATGCATCTGGAGCCAAGGTAAACCTAAAAGCATGGGATGGGATAAACCGGGATATACATAAAATCGCATTCGTTCAGTATGCATTAGACCTACCCGAGTTCCACCAACTCGGTTTGAAACTGGACGGGCTCGGTCAGCGGTTTGCCATCCACGGCGGACACCTGTAACGGATCAGGAAGATGCTGGACTGGTAAGCGGTAATGATCCACAACCGCCTGCTGGATGAAGTTCCCTGCAGCTCCAGAATCCAGTAGACAATGTTCGGAGAATTTTATTGCTCCATAGGACACGGAGACTGAGATGTTAAAGAGGGAGAGGACTGTTCTCTACCTAGGTTGGCCCCTCCTACCGGACCTAGGCACTGGAGTTTCCCGACTTTTTAGGACAGAAATGGATCAAATGTTCGAACTACCGCAGTAGTAACAACTTCCCTCCTTGCGACATGCCTCCCGGCGGCGGGTGGCCGAACTTACATGGTCCACCTCCATGGCCTCGGGGGCGGAGGGCAAGTACCTGTTTTGTACAAACTAGAGTCCAGGTGATAGGACCTTTTGTCCCGCTTGATCTCCATGGAGCGCTCCTGAAAACGCAGGTCAATTCGGGTTGCCAAGGATATTAACTCTTCCAAGAGGGTAGGTCTGTCCCGTCCCGCCAGCTCATCCTTGATTCTTCCGGATAGGCCTTCCCAGAAGTTAGCAACCAGGGCCTCATTGTTCCACGATAATTCAGACGAGAGGGTGCGGAATTTAACAGCATACTGAGCTACCGTGAGAGTACCTTGGCGCAGGCGGAGCAGAGCTGAGGCAGTCGAAGTGGTGCGACCAGGTTCATCGAAAGTCCTGCGAAAAGCCTCTAGGAAAGATTGAAGATCGTTAACCAGCGGATCCCTCTCTCCCATAGCGGGTTTAGCCAGGCGAGGGCCTCTCCTCTCAGGTGTGACATGATGAAGCCCACCTTGGCTCGGTCAGAAGCAAACATATGCCCCAAGATTTCGAAGTGTAGAGTGCACTGATTGAGGAAACCCCGACACAGAGTAGGGTCACCCTGGAAACGGGTAGGAGCCGCCAGACGGGGATCTTGACTTGCCATGGGAACTGGTACCTGATTATTGATAGAAGAGTCAGGTGCAGACGAGGACCCTAAGGAATCCATGCGGGTAGACAAGCTGCGTAGATAAGTCGTGATCTTGTCCTGTTGAACTCCCAAACGGGTCACCTCCTGGCACAGATCCGTGGTCGGAGATCTCTGGGATCCAGCGGGTTCCATGGCCGGAGCAATCTGTAACGAATGGAAGCGGAGGCAGGGGTGGTGAAGTTCACATTCGTCTTTATTTTTAATGTGGAACCTCGAGACCGCGGTCCGGGGGGCTCCGAAGGGGCGTAACTAGTGAGCCCCGGGTACCCGTAGTAAGGCCCCTCGAACAGGACCAGAATGGAATACCCGGAGGACACAGGTGCTACCTCCAGTTAGACGCCGGACACGTGGCAGCTGTCCCAGAGGGACCAAAAGGGTAACAGGTATTTACAGAGTCCGTGGAGGGTTCTTGACGGAGAAGGGTAAGGTCCTGGTCCAGAACGGATGGTAGCAGGCTGGCTTCAGTGATCTTGTCACGGTCCACGGGTACGGATGGCTGATGGCACTTGCGCCAGTAATAGCCGAGATTGTCCAGGTAAGCCAGATACAGGTTAGCAATGATCTGAGGAGACAAACAGTATCAGCGAAGCACAGAGACTGCAGACGCAGCGCAGACAGATCAGGAACAGAACCGGAAGTAGCAATGATAGAACACGTTGCTCCGGCACTCCCTAATGGTGGAGTGACCAGATATAGTACTGAGTGCGCAGCCATTGGTTAATTAGCTATTTCAAAAAATGCACGCTGCCCCTTTAAGAGAGACAGTGGGCGCGGCCTCGCGTCCTAAGCAGACTATCTGGAGACCTGCCAGCAGCGTGCCAGGAAGTGGAGGAGGACACAGGACGCCGAGGAGCAGATGGGACAGGTGAGTGAGCAGAACGGAGTGCAGAGCCAGCGCTGGGACCGAGTGTAACATATCCTCACACTTTGGCGGGCAGTTCTTCCTGCAGCTGCTGCACAGCCATGCCATCCATATAAACTGGCTGGTCACTGTGCTTCATAGTTCTAGACTGTACCTCTTCTGCTTGTGGCTGCCTTAAACTGTCACACATCTCCTAGCCTGCCCCATCTTAACTCTCTACTGTGCTGATCCTGTACAGATATGTCAGCAACATATCTGGCTGTGTACTTTGTTTCATAGTTTTAGACAGTTTTACTAATGCTGAGAAAGGCAACGTGCCAAAACGCAGCTTGGGGTGGGCGTCTATCCAGGTGACCGGGCAAACTACTGTAAGTTAGTATATTACTTATTTGTCACCACTTTTTTACATTTTAATCCTGGTCTTTACTCTAATTGTCGGTATAATAAACACCTATGTGGTGTTTCATTGGTATACCGTTATACTTGTTCACTATTTTTGCACTACCATTATCTTATTGATCTTCTCTGCACTTTATTTGTGTTTTACACAATTTTGTGTGTTATAACATATGCACATGCACTTTATATTATATAATAATTGATTGATCATTACATGTGTTTTTTATTATTTTATTATTTTTTATTTGCACTATGTTTTTGTAGGTATTCCTTGTATATATTTTCCTTCCTGGATATTCCGCCCCTTTTTCTTGTACTGATTTTATTGTGTACCAATTTTTTTCTCTATTACCTGCCTGGTACATTAATAAACTTTATATCTGACGTTCCGTTTATGGGACGTATGGTCGTTGTTTTTCTTGTGGTGTGGTTGCTAACCTTCCGACTGTCCTAGTCGCTTAATTGTCCATTTGGTCAGTGGGCGATCCTTAATTAAATATTATATTGTTTTTACTTTATTTACATTTATTTTGTCCCACTGACCTTTTCTTTTTATACGTTGCCTATTATAATGCTGAGAAATGTACTCTATTGAGGGAGCATAAACATTAAACAGCTCCTAAAATAGGGCTACCTTTTGGAAGGATATGGTGACAACCAGTGATGAGAGAGTATACTCGTGGCTTGGGTGGTCTCCGAGTATTTGGAAGTGCTCGGAGATGTAGTTTCTGTTGCCGCAGCTGCATGATTTATGGCTGCTGGACAGCTTAAATACATGTGAGGATTGCCTGTTGGTTAAGAAATCCCCACATGTATTCAGCCTGTCAAATAGCCGCAAATAATGCAGCTACGCCACCAGAAAGTAAATCTCCCGAGCAACAAGTATACTCACTCATCACTAGTGAGAACAAGTTATAGATTTTTCACTTTGAAAACAGTACTTCTGTTTAATCTCCCTGTAAAAGGAATTTCATACTTATTAATGTTGTGGTGTATTTTATTTTTGAGGATACTGTTTTTAATGGGGGTGGGTGGTTCTGTTACTGTGAAGGGCGGCACTATGCCACTTTTTTTCTTGGTGTTGGAGACAAAGAGTGAAAGTGCCATAACTTTTAATAATGCTTCTCCTCTTCTGGACATTTTTTTTCTTAAAGGGGTTTTACCACAAACTTCCTGTTAATCAATAGATCTTGGAATAAAAGTAAGTTCCACAATTGGGTGTGTTAAAAAAAATGTTCCTATGCTGAGATAATCTTAGAAATGTGCCCCTGCTGTGTACTGTGTAATGGCCGTGTCTGACCGTACAGGGACATGGTCTGATCATACCACAGCTCCTGGCTAGAGGAGGAGGCAAAAGAGTGTACAGTCATTACTAGATGGGATCACAGCTGATTCTTTATTTGAGGTAAAACATTGGTTAAAAACAGTCTAAGAAATGTTTAACCTTCCAAAAACAATTATTTGCAATCCCCTGCTGTAATTTCTGGATACTCTTTTTTGTGCCCTCCCCATCCAGGAGCTATGTATGATCAGACCAAGTTTCTGCACGGTCAGGCACAGCTATTATGCAGTAATGGAGGACAATAACAAGACTATCTCAGCACAGGAAAAAATTTAATCTCATTCAATTGTGAAATCTATTGATTAACATGAACTTTGTTCGTGGGAAAACCCTTTTAACTGAAACAACTAGCACTAAACACAGTGTTGGAATAAAAAACTAAAATTTAAGGCATGGTTACTAGTGTTACTGATCTGCAACTCAGGACTAGGGCAGCAGGGGAGAAGCTGACCCTGTACTAGGACCAGGCTGAAACCGTACGATGGAGTGGGCGACCTATTCCTTATGAATAGACCCACTGACATTTCCTAGGCTAAACTCAAACGAAGACCTTAAGGTAAGGGGAAGGGTATCCCTGAAAGATCTAGGGACTGGGAACAAAAAACAGGTAACCTCCTAGTAGGAAAATAGAGGAAGCTGCAGAAACAAAAGTAAAACCAGAAAAACAAAGCAGGCAGAACTAGAGATCCCAGAACTGCACAATATCAAACACAGTAAGCTATCAAAGCACCAAGCCAGAACTCCAGCGGATTAACACTGTTGTCCAGCAAGGACTGGGAGGCAGGTGCTGGGTAATAAAGGGTGATACAATCACCTGACCTTAGACAAACCCAGCACCAGGGGAAAAAGACCAGCAGCGAGAATACCACAACAAGATGGCGGATGGTCAAAACGAAATATATTCTAACTACCGTATATACTCGAGTATAAGCCGTGATTTTCAGCCCATTTTTTGGGGCTGAAAGTCCCCCTCTCAGCTTATACTCGAGTCATATACCGGGGGGTCAGCAGGGGAGGGTGAGCGCAGCTGTCCTATATACTCACCCCTCCTGGCGCGGTCTCTGCAGCCCCTGCTCTTCTCCCATGGTCTCCGGCGCCTGTGTTCATCCATCAGTGGTACCGCTCATTAAAGTCATGAATATGCGCATATTCATGACTTTACTGAGCGGTAACACGTGACCGCTGAAGTTAGGCATAGCGCCGGAGACCGTGGGAGAAGAGCAGGGGCTGCAGAGACAGCTCCAGGAGGGGGTGAGTATATTCCATATTCACCTGTCCCCGTTCCACCGCCTCTGTGTCCTTGCGTCCTCTAGCTGTGAATGTTCAGGTCAGAGGGCGCGATGACGTAGTTAGTGCGCACCACGCCCTCTGCCTGAGCATTCACTGACAGAGGACCAGGAAGACAGCGGTGCTCAGCGGTGGAACAGGTCAGGTGAATATTGCAGGTGCCGGGCCCTAAGCCAGCGTTGACACCGGCACCTGTCCTCCATAGCGTGCCGGTGTCCCCACCTGCTCAGGACACCGGCACCTGGCCCCCAGCGACGAGAGTTGAGTATGTCAATTTTTTTATTTTTTTAGTTGCAGCAGCAGCAGCATAAGGGACCTATACTATGGGACATAATCTATGGAGCATATGGGGCATAATCTGTGGAACATATGGGGCATAATCTATGGAGCATATGGAGCATAATCTGTGGAACATATGGGGCATAATCTGTGGAACATATGGGGCATAATCTGTGGAGCATATGGGGTATAATCTGTGGAGCTATGGGGCATAATCTGTGGAACATATGGGGCATAATCTGTGGAACATATGGGGCATAATCTGTGGAGCATATGGGGCACAATACATGGGGCAGAATATGGGTCATAATACATGGGCAGCATATGGGGCATAATCTATGGAGCATCATATGGGGGCATAATACATGGGCAGCAAATGGGGCACAATCTATGGAGCATCATATGGGGGCATAATACATGGGGCAGAATATGGGGCATAAAACATGGGCAGCATATGGGGCACAATACATGGGCAGCATATGGGGCAGAGTATGGGGCACAATACATGGGCAGCATATGGGGCACAATACATGGGCAGCATATAGGGCAGAATATGGTGCACAATACATGGGTAGCATATGGGGCATAATACATGGGGCAGCATATGGGGCGCAATACATGGGCAGCATATGGGGCATAATACATGGGGCAGAATATGGGGCATAATACATGGGCAGCATATGGGGCATAATACATGGGGCAGCATATGGGGCATAATACATGGGGCAGCATACGGGGCATAATATATGGGTAGCATATGGGGCATAATATATAGGGCATAATATATGGGGCAGCATGTGAGGCATAATATATGGGGCTCCTGATTCAATTTGGCTATTCAAAAACATTTAACATACTTTAATTTTACTTTTATTGGTATCTATTTTTAATTTTGAAATTTACCAGTAGCTGCCTCATTTTCCACCCTAGGCTTATACTCGAGTCTATAAGTTTTCCCAGTTTTTTGTGGCAAAATTAGGGGGTTCGGCTTATATTCGGATCGGCTTATACTCGAGTATATACGGTAGTTCATTTGCAATTTATCCATCCTTTCATTTATAAAGGTGTTATTGGAACAGTAATAGTTGCAGAATTGGTCCTCAGTGATACACCATCAGTGTTTGTGGTGAGAGAAGCACTGAAACTATTCAGAAACCAAAAAATACGTTTTTCTAGAAAAGGAAAAGAAGAGATATTTCAATTATGTGCAATGCAGCCTCACAAATTGGTCATGCTACAATAGATTTTTAAGCAGGTTTGAAACTGAAATATAGCACAGCTGGCTGATGGCTTGATGATATGATTCCCTTTTAGGAACATTAAGCCAATTTGACTGAACAGATGAAAGATTTATTCAAATTTATAGGAAAGGAAAATGAACATATTCGGTGATAGTATAGTATAATCAAGGAATTCACAGCATGGTCATAAATAAATCCTTAATGTATAACTTTCATATGTGAAAATGGAGTTGTCTCATGAATTTTCATTTGTAAATTTCTGATGAAAGCAAAAACCCAACTAGTGTAAAAAAGCTTCAAAATACAAGAGCATCACTATGGAAATATAAACTCTAAGCACAAATAATATTGAATTAATAACATAATAAATCAGAAATAATAGTTTTATTTCTTTTCAAAAACAAATTGTGACCATGGATTGTCTTGCTGAAATACGTAACTAAAGTTTAGCAGACTTTTACTGTAATAGAGAATTGGGCATAAGTCAGACACTACATGGAAGAAAAGGGAGAGAAAATGCAGCATTAAAAGGTTGCATATATGGATAAAAGTTCTGGCAAATCCAAGTCAGAGTTGAAAAAGTTTAAAGGTATTTGGCATAACCAAAGAATATCACATATGGAACAGAAACCACTACAATGGCTCACAGAGCCATAATAGAAGGTCCAGTATGGAAAAAGACATGAATGCCTCAGACAGAACAAGAAATGTGGCATGCTCCTTTGAACACCAGGGGCGACATGTATTAAGAGTTTTGACCCAGTTTTTTTCTGTAGTCAAGCAAATCTCAAATTTTTGTTCACATTGTTTTTGCATAAAATTGTGAAACATTTTGTGAATTTGCGACACTAATATCACTTTTCAAAGCTGCAGGTAACTATGCAATTGAGGTTTTAACCAGATATATGACTTGTGACATTTTCAAGGTAAAATGTAAAAGTAGAGAAACTTTGATACATTTTTAAGAAAAAATAGCAATGCAGCAACAAAGAAATTTACTTTAAAACTGTCCCTGGCACTAAAAGACCCTATATACATACATATAGATGGAGGAAATCTGGATTTACAGAGCATGGAGAAGACTACATGGCTTTTTACCAAGGACGTCACATGTTTAATGGCTTAAGACTTGTGTCATTAAGAAATTTTATTAATGCAAATAATTTCAAAAACATATTGAGCTACTGAGTTTTAATATTTTGGCCCGCTCCATTTACTAGTTACAATTTTCTGAATCTAAGCCAGAAATATATGGAAAAGGAAAAGCAGAAATGAAGGACTTTTACTTTTACTTCCTGCTGAAGATTCTTTTCTACTTGTATCTCAAAAGAAAAGTAAAAAAAAGTTGCCAAATTAAAAAATAAAATATAAAAATTAAACAGATATCCTGTTTAGTTACTAAATACATGCATTGATTTTCAAACCACTGGTCCTAATCTCTGCAGCCAGAATATAGAAATGAGAGCTTTATAAGCTTGGCAATATTTTTGAAATATAATTAGATTTTTTTTCACTGCGAAGTGTTATTTCATCATTTCTAACATGATATCTACCATCCTCCCAAGCATCACTGGAAATGTAAAAACAATAAGACAAAGTTAATAAAAAGCAATAATAATCCTTCTCACCTCTTGCCCTCAGCACTATAACTGAAATATTATTAGTTTTATTTAAAGAAAATTTTGATAAAAGGACATTTGCCTTTAAGTCACAGGTTAACATGTTATTTTCTTGGGTATAAAAGCATTATGATATGTGCTGCTTCCAGCAAAGGTTTTCAAGGTATAATGAAATATTATTTTTTAAATATTTGCGTTAATTGTAACTATATATTTTTATAATGAAAAATGGAACATGACATTAATTTTACTAACTTTTCTTCTCAGTAAGAAAGGGCAGAATTTCATATTTGATATATCCTCCTTCTACTGTGACTGTACATCAATGCTGGCTAGCGTGGAAGTGTTACATAACATTTTGTATTATGTCATATGAGTAGAGATGGGCAAACCCGAGCAGTAAAGTTCAGTGTCCTTACTGAACACCTAGTATACAGACACACCCAGAACATGCACTTCACCAGGAAGTCCGTGTTACTGTTCGGGTTAAGGACCTCGAACATTGGGTGTTTCCCACTCTGTCATCTGCATGACACTGCGAGAAACACTGATGGCTCTCATCGGCGGTAAGTTATTTACCGCCAGTCAGAGAGCTGTGGTTCCCATGTTGTCAGATGTCTGTGATGGCGGTAAAAATGTTACCTCCACTCACACGCATAGGCTGACGAGAGACTACTACTCCCATAAGCCTATGCCTGCTGTTGCTGATAATAGTGAGAGCAGGCACCGCTGATGGGAGTATTCATCAGCTAGCGCTTGTGCTATAAATAAATAAATTAAATAAATTATGTGGGTTATCTTCTATTTTTGATAACTGGCGCAGGCGAAACTGACAGCTGGGGGCTGCAACCATCAGCTGTCAGCTTTATCATGTCTGGTTATCAGGAATAAAGGGGTCCCCACGCTGTTTTTTTAAATTATTTAAATAAATGGAATTGGGTCCCCCTCATTTTTGACAACCAGCCAAGCTAAAGCAGACAGCTAGGGGCTGGTATTCTCAGGATGTTAAGGGGACATGGCTATTTGCCCTTCCAGCCTAAAAATAACAGCCTGCAGCCAGAAAGGCACATCTAATAAATGCGCCAATTCTGGAGCTTTGCCCAGCTTTTCCAAATTGCCCTGGTGCAGTGGCAAGTGGGATAATGGTTGTAGGGTTGATAGCAGCTTTTTTACCTGACATCAAGCCCACAGGTCAGTAATGGAGATGAATCTATAAGACACCCTCATTCCCTCATTACTAACACGTTAGTAAGCTTTGAAATAAAGACACAGCCAGACTAAAGTTCTTTAATTGAAATAAATGGCAGATTCCTTTATTTGAAATAAAAATAAAAAAGCACAGTCATACTCACCTTACGCTTAATCCATTGAAACCATTGTCACTGGTAAAAAACAGAAAATTATAAGCAACTATAATACTTACCTTACACCTAAACCACCGATGCCCATGTCCCTTGTGAAAAAGAAAAATAATAATCAACCATATCTCTTAACTGTCCGACATACTGTCCCATGCCGTAATCCATGTTACTGTTGCAGTGCTGTGGCTTCCTTCCCATCTGCTGCTGTCCTCGCTCTGCATGACACCTTTCCAGGTTTGGTCATTGACTTCATTGTCTACCACCTCTTTTTGCAATTCTGCACACTTGTCCTCCTCCTGACTTATTGACTGAACAACAGCACTTGTTGGCAACTGTGTCTCATCATCATCTACCTCTTGAGACAATAATTGCCATTTCCCACTGTCATCTTCTTCTAACCATGGCTGCTCAAATATTTGGGCATCACTACACACAATCTGTTCATGTCCCTCTTGAAATTAAAATATAAAGAGCTCCTCGGAGTATCTGAGTGTGGGATCAATTGTCACCTGGGACTCGCCATGGTGATAGAAAGGAGGATTATGTGGTTCAGACTTATGGTTAGTGAGAGTGGACTGTGTGGAATACAGGGAGGTGCTGAGAAACATACTGGAAGCATTATCTGCCATCCAACCAACTAGCTATTTGTACTTTTCTGGCTTCAAGAGAGGTGTCCTGCACACCCCTGCAAAGTAGGACAGGAAGCTATGTGTCATGGATGAGTGTGTTAATTGTGCTTCTGCAGCAAACACAGTTTCACCTGGCCCACAGCCTTGGCCTCTACATGCACCATGAACAATACGTCCACTTCCACATCCCTTACTGCACGCCTGGCACATTTTAAACTAGATATATAATATATGCCTCCTAAATTTCTGGTATTAATAGAGAAAAGAAAATATGTAGCCCTGGAAAGGACTTTTGTTTTTAGGCTGCTTTTGCAGTATGCCTATAGAAGGTCTGTAAGGTAATAAACCCTGTCTTTATGCCTCTAATCCAAAACATTTCCTACTCAATCAGCTATCCCTACACTCAATGTTAATAACAGAGATTTTACTAGAGAAAGGACAGTATGTAGCCCTGAAAAGGACTTTTCTTTTAATGGTGCAGCAGCAGTATACAAGTACTGCAATAGCAATTAAACACTGTTTGCATGCCTGCTATAATCTAAGCTGTTCATTCTAGATCAACCCTCCCTGAACTGCTTCCTGATGAGAGTGCGCCAAGCATCGTGTCACTGGGTCTTACATAAGACCCGATGATGTAATACGGCCGGCCCATCATAGTAATGTCAATAACCAACATGGCTACAGCATTACCATATATAGCAGGAAATTCCCTCAAGTTTACTGGCTAACAGCCGCAAAACTTGCGAGGCGGGGACTCAAGCATGGCGATTGAGCACCTGCAATACTCGATCAAGTAATGAGTGTACCCGAGCTCCCCAATGCCTGAGCAAGTATCAAGCAGTGGCAAGCATGCTCGCTCATCACTACTTACCACCAGTACTGGTGGCAGGCATGGTAATGAAACCTGGATCTGAGAAGACAACAATGTGTGAACAACAAACTCTAAAACACAAATGTGACAGCTGCATAGATCAAAAATTATGCTCTTTGCATGTTCTTTCTTTCAAAAACATGCTTTATTCACAAAAGGATAAAAGTAGGAAAAATTGAACATGAAGGAAATTAAAATTAAGTGTACGGTATGATTAGAATCAAACGAAAACATGTGTGTTTGCAAAATTATTTTTTTTGTGCTTAATGTTTACTCCATAAGTAGCAGAAATATGTATGTCAACCTAGAAATAAATCCCAATATATCATTGAAAAACAGCAAAAAAATAGGCAACTTAAAACTTAACATTTAATATAACCATTAAAATATACAACACAACAATTAAAATCAAACACCCAGCAAAATACAGCATACAAAACCTTACAGAGAGCTGACTGTGGGTAAAGAGACCGCCAGTAAAAATAGCAAAATAAATGTAGCTTAGACATATATAACTAGATATATAGATCAGTACCACTGATTATATTTTAAATTATGTCTAAATAATTAGGGGGTCCATATGAAAAAACTGGAACAATCTCACCAATCTTGTGAGTATGCCAACTTGAAAAATGAACCCTCCTAAAAGGTCAGTGGAAAGGAATCCTTGAAACCAACACATAGCATTCAATAAGCCAATCCTAGGCATATTTATTATGTATAGTGAATATATTATGTGTAGCATTGTTGAAATTCTCGATATATTTGCTTTAAACCCCTTCACCATCTTGAGTTTTTTCCATTTTTGAGTTTCCATATTTTGCTCCCTTTCTTCCCAGAGCCATAACTTTTTGTTTTTCTGTCAATATGTCCATAAGAGGGTTTGTTTTTTGTGTGACAAGTTGTCCTTTTGAAGGACATCATTGGTTTTATCATATATCAGTGTACTGGAAACAGGTAAAAAAATCAAAGTGTGGTGAAACTAAAAAAAAAATGTGCAATTCCAATTTTTTTCTACTATGTTCACTGCTAAAACTGATTGATTTTCCAGGTTGTTATGAGTTCATAGATACTAAACATGTATAAATTCTTTTTTATTTAAATGGTGAAAAAAAGCAGTTTCTAAGAAAAAAAAAAGTCGCTATTTTCTGAGACCCATAGCATTTTTCGTGATCTGGGGCTGGGTGAGGGCTTATTTTGTACATGCTGAGCTGAAATTTTTATTGATACCATTTTGGTGTACTGTAGATATGATGTTTTGATTGCCATTAATGCATGCTAATGCAATTTAACGGCTACCAAAAAAATTTAATTCTGGCATTTTTATTTTTTTATTTTTTCTCGCTCCGTAGTTTACCAATTGTATTAATTCTTCTTATATATTGATAGATCGGGTGATTCTGAAAGCGGCGATACCAAATATGTGTATTTTTTTAATTATTGTTTTAGTTTGAATGGGCAAATGTGAGGTGATTTAAACTTTGTTTAATTGTTTTATATTTTTAAAAGCTTTTTTTCACTTTTTACTACCTTCATTGGTTTTTATTGGAGATTAGAAGCTGCAATCATCTGATCACCTGTGCTACACATAGCAGGGCTGCAACCCAGGGCCGGCGTCAGCACCCGGCATACCCGGGCAAGTGCCGGGGCCCTGAGCAGGCGGGGGGGCCCACTCGCAGTCTGGCACCCCCGCGCCCGTTAGCGGAGGAGAGCGGTGTCAGCGCCGCCCCCCCCCACTTGCTCAGGGCCCATGACGTCATCATTCAGCGGCCGGCTGTGGCAGAGAGCGCGGGGACGCCGGACAGGTAAGACATGTGTGTGTGTGTCTCTGTGTGTGTCTGTGTGTATGTAGTGCGGTGCTTTGTGTGTGTATGTGTGTGTGTGTGTGTGTGTGTGTGTATGTGTGTGTATGTATGTGAGAGAGTGCTTGTGTGCTGTGGTGCTGTCTGTGTGTGATGATGGGCAGGCATTGCTGATAATGGGGAGGCATTGATGATGATGATGGGAGAAGATGATGATAATAGGCAGGCATTGATGATGGGGAGAAGATGATGATGGGCAGGCATTGCTGATAATGGGGAGGCATTGATGATGATGGGGAGAAGATGATGATAATGGGCAGGCATTGATGATGGGAGAATATGATGATGGGCAGGCATTGATGATGATGGGGAGGAGATGATGATGGGCAGGCATTGCTGATAATGGGGAGGCATTGATGATGATGGGGAGAAGATGATGATAATGGGCAGGCATTGATGATAATGGGCAGGCATTGATGATGGGGAGAAGATGATGATGGGGAGGAGATGATGATGATGGGCAGGCATTGATGATAATGGGGAGGCCATAATGATGATAGGGAGGCAATGATGATGATAAGGAGGCAATGATGATGATGGGGAGACAATCATGATGATAATGGGGAGTCTTTCCACAGCGCCCTTTCCTGACCCATAACAGTGCAGAACACAGTACAGCGCAGAGGAGAGCTCCATATTTTGTATGGAGCATTATATGGGGACCAGTATCCTGTATGGAGCATTATATTGGGTCCAGTATTCTGTATGGAGCATTATTTTGGGTCCAGTATTCTGTATGGAGCATTATATGGGGGGTGACATCCTGCATGGGGTATTATATGGGTGATGAGGGGGAGACTGTGGTGCCCATAATATTGTATGGAGGACTGTACTGTCCAGTCTGTTCTGTGCGCTGTGAGGATTTGGCGTTTTTTGAGCTATTGTACAATTTACAATAGATATCACTCATGTAATGGAAGAAGTGAAGTATTTGGCATTGTACTGTACCTATATTTCTCTGCTGTATCTGTGCATCATGAATCGTGGTCTGTGTTAAAGGGGCCCACTGAGGCTCTTTCACCCGGGGCCCATAAAAACCTGGAGCCAGCCCTGCTGCAACACTCCTGGGTGTAGCTAAAATGATCACCTGCTATGAGCACCAACAGCTTGGTGGCATTCATAGCAATCTGGCAATAACAACCACAGGGGTCTCCTGTAGACCCTGGGTTGTCATGACAACTTATTGGCGACCTGTGGTCATGTGATGTGGCGCTGATTGGAGGAGTTTGTGGCACACTTCCAATGGATCATGCTAAATGCCGCTGTCAGGCATTGACAGCGGCATTTAACATTTCAACAGCCACATGTGGATCACAATTCCACCTGCGGCTGCTAGGGGCACATGTCAACTAATGAAATCACCTGACATGCGCCGGAAGCAAGAGCAAGCAGCAAACAGGGAGGCAACCTTGGACGTATCTATATGTCCAAGGTCGTGAAGGGGTTAAAGCATTCTTATTTTGTACTTGGAACTACCACTGTAAAAAGCTATTCAAGCCTGGAAGCACCAATTTTATTACACAGAACTTATTAACACTAATGATGACCATTAGAGTTGAGCGAAACAGGTCGGTCAGATTCATAAGTCGCCGACTTTTGCCAAAGTCGAGTTTCGCAGACCGAAACCCGACCATAGCGTGAGGTCGGCCATGCGGTCGGCAAAATGAGCGCCAAAGTTGGATTTCCCAGAATGCTTGCAGGTGCTTTTTTTTCAGCCAATGAGCAAGGACGTACACTGTGGGCAACGAGATGACATGTGCAGCATCCACCACCATCAAAGAGAAGGGCATTGCAGTGATTGGCTTGCTTTGGGGGCGTCATAGTGTCTATCAAAGCCCTGACCGCCGACCTCCATTTTACTTCTGCCGATCTTAACAGTAGGGAGAGGTTGCTATTTATCAGTAGGTAGAGCGTTAGGGCTGGAAAGATATAAGAAGTTCTTATGTGCTTGTGCTGATAGCAATTGTGCTGTACAGTTAGTGTGCAGTGACAGGGGAGGATTTTCTTGTGTGCAACAGCGATGGTTATTAGGCTGCCTGATAGCTGTATTGCTGTGTGTACACTGCTGTGCAGACTGCTTTTTACACAGCACTAATACTTTTATTATTTTTTTCTGCACAGAAACCGAGCGTTCATTTTTTCCCACACAGTATACAGTCATGGCCAAAAGTTTTGAGAATGACACAAATATTATGTTTTCACATGATCTGCTGCACTCTGGTTTTTATGTGTGTTTGACAGATGTTTTTATCACAGACAGAAATATAATTGCAAACATATGAGTAACAAAAGCTTATATTGACAGTTAGAATGAGTTAATGCAGCAAGTCAATATTTGCAGTGTTGACCCTTCTTCTTCAGGACCTCTGCAATTCTCCCTGGCATGCTCTCAATCAACTTCTGGACCAAATCCTGACTGATAGCAGTCCATTCTTGCACAATCAATGCTTTCATTTTGTCAGAATTTTTAGGTTTTTGTTTGTCCACCCGTCTCTTGAAGATTGACCACAAGTTCTCAATGGGATTAAGATCTGGGGAGTTTCCAGGCCATGGACCCAAAATCTCTATGTTTTGTTCCCTGAGCCATTTAGTTATCACCTTTGCTTTATGGCAAGGTGCTCCATCATGCTGGAAAAGGCATTGTTGATCGCCAAACTGCTCTTGGAGGGTTGGGAGAAGTTGCTCTTGGAGGACATTCTGGTACCATTCTTTATTCATGGCTGTGTTTTTAGGCAAGACTGTGAGAGAGCGATTCCCTTGGCTGAGAACCAACCCCACACATGAATGGTTTCAGGATGCTTAACAGTTGGCATGAGACAAGACTGGTGGTAGCGCTTACCTTGTCTTCTCCGAATGAGGCGTTTTCCTGATGTCCCAAACAATCGAAAAGGGGATTCATCAGAGAAAATAACTTTACCCCAGTCCTCAGCAGTCCACTGCCTGTACCTTTTGCAGAATATCAGTCTGTCCATGATGTTTTTACTGGAGAGAAGTGGCTTCTTTGCTGCCCTCCTTGAGACCAGGCCTTGCTCCAAGAGTCTCCGCCTCACAGTGCATGCAGATGCACTCACACCTGCCTGCTGCCATTCCTGAGCAAGCTCTGCACTGCTGGTAGCCCGATCCTGCAGCTGAAACACTTTTAAGAGACGGTCCTGGCGCTTGCTGGTCTTTCTTGGGCGCCCTGGAGCCTTTTTGGCAACAATGGAACCTCTCTCCTTGAAGATCTTGATAATGCGATAGATTGTTGACTGAGGTGCAATCTTTCTAGCTGCGATACTCTTCCCTGTTAGGCCATTTTTGTGCATTGCAATGATGACTGCACGTGTTTCTTTAGAGATAACCATGGTTAACAGAAGAGAAACAATGATGCCAAGCACCAGCCTCCTTTTAAAGTGTCCAGTGGTGTCATTCTTACTTAATCATGACAGATTGATCTCCAGCCATGTCCTCATCAACACCCACACCTGTGTTAATGGAGCAATCACTGGAAAGAGTTTAGCTGGTGCTTTTAAGGCAGGGCTGCAATGATGTTGAAATGTGTTTTGGGGATAAAGTTCATTTTGTAGCCAAATATTGACTTTGCAAGTAATTGCTGTTAAGCTGATCACTCTTTATAACATTCTGGAGTATATGCAGATTGCCATTAGAAAAAGTGAAGCAGTAGACTTTGTAAAAATTAATATTTGTGTCATTCTCAAAACTTTTGTCCATGACTGTAGAGCTGTACGCTCCTCACACAATACTGTGTACCGGCTGGTATCACGGACAAATACATGCTGACAATCTGTGTGTGACTCCGGAAATAAATACGGAGATTTAAATTTTTCCCTACACCATATACAGCTGTCCGCTTCTGATACAGTACCGTATATCTGTTCTTTGTATTACGATGAAATCCATACTGAGTTAGCGTCTGTGTGTGACTCTGGAAATATATATGGAGATTTAAATTTTTCCCTACACCGTATACAGCTGTACACTTCTGAAACAGTACTATATCTCTGCTCTTTGTATTAAGGTCAAATCCATACTGAGAGGGCATCTGTGTGTGACTCCGGAAATATATACAGATATTTAAATTTTCCCCTACACTGTATACAGCTGTATGCTTCTGATACAGTACCGTTTTTCTGCTTTTTGTATTACGGGCAAATCCATACTTAGTGAGCGTCTGTATGTGACTCCGGAAATAAATATGGAGATTTAAATTTTCCCCTACACCGTATACAGCTGTATGCTCCTGATAAAGTACCATATATCTGCTGTTATTTTTGGTACATTTTCCAAAACATGAGGAAGTATGGTGGAAGAGGCCGTGGACGTGGGTGGGGGGGGCTAGCTGGTACTGATGGTGGTGGTGGTGCATCTGCTGGTAGTGCCAAAAGCACAATAGCACCTAAGGCAGGAGGTGTTGAGCCTGCGTCATCCTCTGGCTCAAGAAGGCCTGGAAGGCTCCCTTTTCTGGGAGTAGGTAAACCGCTTTTAAAGCCGGAGCATCAGGTACAGGTTTTGGCTTACTTTGCCGAAACAGCCTCCAGCTCTATCGCCTCTTCTGAAATTTCAAAAATTGCAAGCACTGAGTCATCAGTGCAGGCTCTTGGTCAGGAACAACACCTTTCCTTGTGTCCTTCACTCCCACCAAAAGTGAAGGATGCGGCAGGCCACACTTCAGATTACTCCCTGGAGCACTTTTCACATACCATGCCTAACTTATCAAGTGAAATCCTGAATTCCCCAGTCCAACATGAATGAGAGATGGAGTGCACATCATGATGCACAGCCAATGCTAGAAGATTCGGCTGGTACATTCACCCAAAGCACTACATTGCCCTCGCAGTCTACTGAGCCAGAATCTGACCCTAATGAAACTCAGGTGACCCTTCCCGCATACTATACCACCTTACACGGTGACACAGAGTAAGGTGCAGATGAAATTGAAGAGAAGGTGATGGATGACCCAGTTGTTGACCCGGATTGGCATCCATTGGGGAAGAGGGTGCCGCTGGCAATAGCTCAGAAGAAGAGGAGGATCCGCAGCAGGCATCGACATTGCAGCTGCGGTTATCTGGCAGGCCCGTAGCAGTCCAAAAACGTGTTAAAAAAAAACAAAAAAGTTGCAGGACAGTTTGGCCAGACGGTCAAATTAGCACAGCGTGCAAGCCCTGAAAAGTTATCCCATAGTAGGATGAGTGCAGTGTTGCACTTTTTTGACCAAAATCCTATTGATGAGGCAAAGGTTATCTGTAAGAAGTGCGGAAGGACCTTTAGCCGAGGGAAAAATCTCCGAAATTTGAATACCAGTTGCATGCTTAGACATGTAAACACCATGCACTTGCAAGTGTGGATGGACTACAAAACCTCAGGTAGCACACGTGCACCTGCTCCGACTGAAGGTAGCCAGCAAGCTACATCGCTTCCCCCACTGTAAGCCCATCGGTTAGCACACCACCAGCAAGAAATGATGAGGTGTCGTCGCAAGGCCAAAGCAGTCAGGGAATCACAATGTTTTTCCAACGAAAGACTGCATCTAGGTAATCACCACCACCACCACCATCACCAACCCCCTCTCAGTCCGCCATATCCACTGCTAGTTCCCCATATGCAGCTCTCAAGTCCAGCTCACCGTAGCAGAGACTCTGAGTAGGACAAGAAATTACACATCCTCTCATCTGCGTACACTGCCTTTGAACTCCTACATTGCCAAACTGATCTTATTTGAGATGATGCCCTTCCATTTGGATGAAAGCACAGCATTCCGAGAGCTCATGGCCTACGCTGTCCCACGCTATGACCTACCCAGTCGGCACTTCTTTGCTAGAAAAGCCATTCCTGCCCTCCACCTGCATGTGAAAGACCGCATTGTCCATGCACTCAAACAATCAGTGAGTGGAAAGGTGCACTTCACAACAGATGCATGGGCCAGTAGGCATGGCCAGGGCCATTACGTGTCCATCACTGTGCACTAGTTAATGTGGTGGATGCAGGGTCCACAGAGGACAGCGGTGGTGGGACAGTGCTGCCTAGCCCATGGTATAGGCAACAGTTGGCTGTAGGCGTTCGACCCTCCTCTTCTCTCCAGAAGTGAAAGCTCGTCGACAGAGTGCAGTCACACGAGCACTCCATCCATAGCTGCCAGTGTTGCACACGAGGTGTCACACTATCGAACAGCTAGTGGTAAATGTCAGCAGGCTGCTTTAAAGATGAAGTCTTTGGGCGACAACAGACACACCGCGGAGGTACTGGCCAACTACTTGTAGTGATAAACTGAGTCATGGCTGGGCAGTCTACATCTTGAGTCAAGCAAGGTAGTCAGTGATAACGGCCTTAATTTTGTGGCGGCCACAGCCCTGGCAAAACTCAGACACATATCTGTTGTTAGCATGTTGGAAATGACTTCTGAGTTGGGGCTCCCTCTGGTGGTTGCTGAGGGTATTGAACCAGTCTTGAATAGTAGAAGTCCATCACCTGCGAGCGATGATTGGCATTCAGGGGGGACAGACTGGGCTGATATAAGTGAGCTGACCTCCCATGATCCTCACCGGTGATCATTTGTTGTTTCCTGGTTCATTTGGAAGTCAGCTGGTGTCTTGCCTTCGTCTACTATTTACAGATAAGTTATTTGTTGCTTGTTTCTATTGTGTTTGCTGTTTCCATTTTTTGTCTGCACTTTTGTGGAGGTTAGCAGGGTTCCCCTCCAGGGGCCTGTGCTACTCTCTGTTTTTCAATAGCCACTGTTTATTTGTTCAATTGCTCTGTCCCTGCTATTTGAGTGGCTGCGGGTTACCCGCTTGTTCACACCAGAGATCTGATTTAGTGGGTGGCGAGATCGTGTGATCTCAGCATTTTTGAAATCAGGAGTGTTGGAAGTTTTTCTAGGGTTTTGCTGGGTTGCAGATAGTATTCTGTCCTGTCCTATCTAGGCAGTGTTTGGCCCCAGCGTTTGCTCACTCTATTTTCTGCCTGCGTTTGTATTTCGTCTTGTCTAACTGCCATTATATGTGTGCGGGCTACCTATTCCTTTGGGGCTCTACTCCGGGGCAGTTAGCTTTCTTGTTTCTATCTTTAGGTGTAGCCAGCTCTCCGGGCTGTGCCGAGGCGTCTAGGTCATCGTAGGTACGTCCCACGGCTGCTTCTAGTTGTGCGGTTAGTTTTGGGATCTGCAATCCATTAGTTACCAACCTCCCTGGGTGTTCGGCTGCCTTGGCTGTTTTTTGCGCCTTTCCTACTCAGCTACCAAATCATAACAGAATCACCGGCCTGACTGTAATTCTATGGTACTCAAAAGAAGGAAAAGAGAGTAAAAAAAAAAAAAAAAAAGTAGTCAGAATTTTTTTTTTTGTGTGTGTATTTTTTCCTCTATCTCTGGGGGCTGTAGGAGGAGTTTTTCTGCAATGAAAATCAAGCATTTGTCCGATCGTGTGGAGCAGCTTGCTGCTGAAGTCCAGAGTATATGCCTGCTGTAGAACCTAAGATCCCTACTCCGGATTTATTTTTTGGGGATCGGTCTAAATTTTTGATTTTAAAAATAACTGTAAGTTGTTTTTTGCCCTGAAACCTAAGTCCTCGGCAACGCAGCACAGCAAGTTCAGATTGTTATCTCCCTGTTGCGCGGTGACCCTCAGAATTGGGCATTTTCCCTGACACCGGGGGATCCTTTTTTGACTGATGTTGATGTGTTTTTTCAGGCTCTGGGGTTGTTGTACGATGAGCCTAATGTTACTGATCAAGCTGAGAAAACCTTGTTGACATTGAAGCAGGGTCAGGAAGCCGCAGAGCTATATTGTCAGAAATTCCGAAAGTGGGCAGTCCTTACTAAATGGAATGATGATGCCCTGGCAGCTCTTATTCGGGAGGGTCTGGCAGAGACCGTAAAGGTGGGATTTCCTGTTCCCTCTGGTCTCAATGACTCTATGTCATTAGCTATTCAAATTGATAGATGTTTATGTGAGCGTAGAAATATGCGAGAGGTGGTGATGCCTTGTGAGCAAACCTCTGAGCCAATGCAGAGTGATGTAGTGGTTTCTGGGGCTCAGCGTCGAGAGTTTCGAAGGCGTAATAAATTGTGCTTCTATTGTGGAGACGCTTCTCATACTATTTCTGTCTGCCCTAAGCGGGGAAGACGTTTTGCGCGCTCAGTTGATTTGGGTAATGTTCAGACTAAATTTCTTTTGACTGTTACCTTGATTTGCTCCATGTCCACATTTTCGGCTCAGGCTTTTGTTGATTCAGGAGCAGCTCTAAACCTGATGGATTTTGATTTTGCCAAACGTTGTGGTTTTCCCATGGTACCCCTGCGGAGGTCTATTCCTTTGCTGGGTATTGATTCTACCCCTTTGGCGGAGAATAAACCCCAGTTTTCAACCCAGGTGATAATGCGGGTTGACCCGGACCACCAAAAGAACTGTAAATTTTTGGTGTTACATAATTTACATGACATTATTGTACTGGGTTTTCCTTGGTTGCAGACACATAATCCTGTTTTGGATTGGAAGTCTGTGTCTGTGGTCAGTTGGGGTTGTCAATGTGTTCGTAGTGACACTCCTGTTTTTTCTACCTCTCCCCAGTCTCAAGATGTCCTTGATTATTTGGCTGATTTTTCTGATGTGTTTAGTGAGAGTAAGCCTGCGTCCTTACCTCCTCATAGGAGTTATGATTGTGCGATTGAGTTAGTACCCGGTTGTAAATTTCCCAAGGGTTGGCTCTTCAATTTATCGGTACCCAAGCATGATGCTATGCAATCTTATATCAAAGAATCTTTGGAGAAGGGTCATATCAGACCATCCTCTTCCCCTTTTGGCGCAGGCTTTTTCTTTGTGGCCAAAAAGGGTGGTTCATTGAGGCCATGTATTGACTATCCTCCTCCTTAATAAGATCACTGTTAAGTATCAATATCCGTTACCCCTGATTTCTGATTTATTTTCCAGAGTAAAAGGTGCTAGTTGGTTTACCAAGCTTGACCTCAGGGGGGCGAATAATCATATTCGCATCAAGCACGGTGAAGAATGGAAGACGGCAATTAATACCCCTGAAGGGCATTTTGAGTACCTAGTGATGCCTTTTGGGCTAACTAATGCCCCTTCCGTCTTCCAATCTTTCATGAACTATATTTTCCGGGATTTTGAGGATAAATTTCTGATAGTTTATTTGGACGATATCTTGATATTTTCCAATGACTGGGATTCTCATTTGAAACGTGTTCGTATGGTATTCCAGATTTTGAGAGAAAATGCCTTGTATGTTAAGGGATCAAAATATCTCTTTGGCATACAGAAGGTTTCATTTTTTGATTCATTTTGTCTCCGTCTGCTATTGAAATGGACCCGGTCAAAGTTCAGGCCATTTGTGATTGGGTTCAACCCACTACATTGAAGGCTCTTCAGAGATTTTTGGGTTTTGCTAATTTTTACCATAAATTTATAGGTAATTTCTCTGGTATTGTGAAACCACTGACTGATTTGACCAAAAAGGGTTCTGATATAGTGAATTGGTCTCCTGAGGCAGTTTCTGCGTTTCAGGAGCTTAAGCGGAGATTCACTTCTGCTCCTGTTGTACGGCAACCTGATGTTTCTCTACCATTTCAGGTGGAGATAGATGCTTCTGAGAATGGTGCGGGAGCCATTTTGTCCCAAAGGGATCCGGAGGCCTCTAAGAGTAACCCTTGTGCCGTCTTCTCTCGAAAATTTTCCCCAGCTGAACGTAATTATGATGTGGGAAATCGGGAGTTATTGGCTATGAAGTGAGCTTTTGAAGAGTGGAGACATTGGCTGGAAGGAGCCAAACATCAGGTGGTGGTCCTCTCGGACCATAAGAACCTGATCTATCTCGAATCAGCCAAGTGACTTAATCCTAGACAGGCCAGGTGGGCCTTGTTTTTCATGTGTTTTAATTTTGTGGTTTCCTTTCTCCAGGGCACTAAGAATGTTAAGGCGAATGCCCTCTCAAGGAGTTTTTTGGCGGATTCTCCTGATGTGACTGAGCCTGCTGTTATTCTGAAAGAGGGTGTGGTTCTTTCTGCTATCTCACCCGATTTGAGATTGGCTCTGGAGGAATTTCAGGAGGATAAACCTGAACACTGCCCTGTTGGGAAATTGTTTGTCCCAAACCAGTGGAGGAAGAATGTGATGTCTGAGATTCCTTGCTCTGCGTTGGCTGGTCATCCCAGTATTTTTGGTACCAGAGATTTAGTAAGTCAGTCCTTTTGGTGGCCCACTTTATCTCGTGATGTCAGGAATTTTGTGCAATCCTGTGGGACTTGTTCTCGTTGCAAACCCTGTTCTCGCTCTAGTGTATTGTTAATGCCACTGTCGGTGCCCAGGAGGCCATGGACCCATATCTCTATGGATTTTATCTCCGACCTCCATGTCTCTCAGAGAATGACTGTCATTTGGGTGATCTGTGATAGATTGTCCAAGATGATCCATCTTGTGCCACTGCCGAAGTTACCATCCTCTTCCGAGTTGGTACCCTTGTTTTTTCAGCAGGTGGTTTGTTTGCACGGCATTCCAGAGAGCATTGTGCCTGACAGGGGAGTCCAATTTGTTTCCAGATTTTGGAGGACATTTTGTTCTAAACTGGGAGTTCAGCTGTCTTTCTCCTCTGCGTTTCATCCTCAGACCAATGGGCAGACTGAGAGAACAAATCAGACCTTGGAGACATATTTGAGATGTTTTGTACCTGCTGATCAGGATGACTGGGTCTCTTTTTTGCCCCTGGCTGAATTCGGTCTTAATAATATTGCCAGTTCTGCCCCTTGATGTCACCTTTTTTTGCAATTTTGGGTTTCATCCTCGGTTTTCTTCGGGACAGGTGGGGGCTTCTGTCTGTCCAGGTGTTGATTCTATGGTGGGGAGAATGCAGCAGATTAGGGATCAAGTAGTGGATAAGTTGTCTCTCCCTCAGGAGAGGGCCCAGCAGTTTACTAACTGGCATAGGACTGATGGTCCTCGGTTTAAAGTAGGTGACTTGGTTTGTTTGTCCTCAAGAAATATCCCTATGAAGGTTGCGTCTCCAAAATTTAAGCCAAGGTTCATTGGACCTTATAAGATCTTGGAAATTCTTAATCCCGTTTCCTTCCGTTTAGCTCTTTCAGGGACATTTAAGATTCACAACATCTTCCACAAATCTTTACTGAAAAGGTTTGTTGAGCCAGTGGTTCCTATGGCTGCGCCCCCTGAGTCTGTTTTGGTTGAGGGCAATCTGGAGTATGAAGTGGAGAAGATATTGAATTCTCGTCTGGCTAGGCGGAGACTCCAGTACTTGGTTAAGTGGAAAGGTTATGGTCAGGAGGACAATTCTTGGGTGTTTGATTCTGACATCCATGCGGAGATATTGGTTCCCACCTTTCACCGGGCTCACCCTGATCGGCCTGGTGGCACCGTTGAGGGTTCGGTGACCCCTCCTCAAGGGGTGGTACTTTTGTGAGCATGTTGGAAATGACTTCTGAGTTGGGACTCCCTCTGGTGGTTGCTGAGGGTATTGAACCAGTCTTGAATAGTAGAAGTCCATCACCTGCGAGCGATGATTGGCATTCAGGGGACGGACTGGGCTGATATAAGTGAGCTGACCTCCCATGATCCTCGCTGGTGATCAATTCTTGTTTCCTGGTTCATTTGGAAGTCAACTGGTGTCTTGCCTTCGTCTGCTACTTTCAGATAAGTCATTTGCTGCTTGTTTCTATCGTGTTTGCTGTTTCCGTTTTTTGTCTGCACTTTTGTGGAGGTTAGCGGGGTTCCCCTCCAGGGGCCTGTGCTACTCTCTTTTTTTCAGTAGCCACTGTTTATTTGTTCAATTGCTCTGTCCCTGCTATTTGAGTGGCTGTGGGTTAGCCGCTTGTTCACACCAGAGATCTGATTTAGCGGGTGACGAGATCGTGTGATCTCAGCATTTTTGAAATCAGAAGTGTTGGAAGCTTTTCTAGGATTTTGCTGTGTTGCAGATAGTATCCTGTCCTGTCCTGTCCTATCTAGGCAGTGTTTAACCCCAGTGTTTGCTCACTCTATTTTCTGCCTGCGTTTCTATTTCGTCTTGTCTAACAGCCATTTTATGTGTGCGGGCTACCTATTCCTTTGGGGCTCTACTCCGGGGCAGTTAGCTTTCCTGTTTCTATCTTTAAGTGTAGCCAGCTCTCCAGCTGTGCCGAGGCGTCTAGGTCACCGTAGGTATGTCCCACGGCTGCTTCTAGTTGTGCGGTTAGTTTAGGGATCTGCAACCCATAAGTTCCCAACCTATCTGGGTGTTCGGCTGCCTTGGCTGTTTTTTGCTCCTTTCCTCCTCAGCTACAAAATCATAACACATACCTTGCCTGGCTCACACCTTGAACCTGGTGGTGCAGTGCTTCTTAAATAATTATCCGAAGTTACCAGCCTTGCTCCATAAGGTGCGAAGACTGTGCTCGTACATCCGTCGCTCGCCCGTAGACTCCAGTCGTATGCACAGGCTGCAGCGATCGCTCCACCTCCCCAAGCACCGCCTAATCATAGATGTTGCAACAAGGTGGAACTCCATCATGCACATTGTTGAGAGGCTGTGAGAACAGAGGCAGGCTGTAAAGCATTTGTGGGAGGATACACGGGCATGCAGTTTGAGGGCAGACATCGAGTTGTCGGGTGTGCAGTGGTCAAAGCTGAAATACCTCTGTAAAGTCCTTCAGTGTTTTGAGGAATGCACAAGGCTGGCAAGCACAGACAAAGCCATTATAAGCATGAGCATCCCACTTATGCGTCTGCTCATGCAAACTTTGACGCACATTAAGGATCAGGCGTCTGCAGCGGAGGAGGAAGAGGAGGAGGAGGAGGGAAGCATTGATGACAGTCAGCCATTGTCTGCTCAGGGAACTGTCCTAGGCAAGGTGGAGGAAAAAGATGAAGAGGAGGAGGATGAGGGGGTTAATTTTTTTGGGGAGGAGGATGCTTCTCAATGGGTAAGAGAAAATGTTGGCTTGCCAAGCTCAGGTACAGGATTTGTGCGTGACTGGAGGGATGTGGATTTGGCAGACAGTGCTCCTCCACCCACCACTGGCAGTACATGATTGACACCTGGAACATTGGCCCACATGTGTGATTATGTCTTGTGGATCCTAAAAAGGGACCCCCGCATTGCCAAAATTATGAAAGATGATGACTACTGGTTGCCCAACATCCTCGATCCACGCTATAAAGGCAAATTACAGAACATCATGCCACAGGAGAACCTATAGCTAATATTGGCGAACAAACAAGCAACTCTGTTAAACCGTTTGTTAGAGGCATTCCCAGAACACAGCAGCGGTGCAGGTTCTACCACGAGCCATACTGGGCAACATGGAAGAGGTGTTCGTGGTGCACAGAGCTGAAGTGGCGTTGGAGACATGGGTTTCATGACCATGTTGTGTACTGATTTCTCGAGTACCGCTCACACGACTGGTAATACGGAATCGATTGCAACAGACAGGAGACAGCAGTTGTCAACTATGGTTCAAAATTACCTCTCCTCCCCTATCGATGTTCTCCCTCACAGGTCATTCCCCTTTGACTACTGGGCCTGTAAACTGGACACCTGGCCTGAATTGGCACAATATGTCTTACAGAGCTCGCTTGCCCTGCTGGTAGTGTGCTATCAGAAAGAGTCTTCAGTGCTGCTGGATCAATCCTGACAGAAAGAAGGACCAGGCTGTCGACCTAAAATGTAGGTGACCTCACCTTCATTAAAATAAACCATGCCTGGGTTTCAAAGATTTTGTACCACCTTCCTCTGATGACACATAGGTTGCTAGCAAAATGGCTCACTTTGTCCTCTTGTTCCTCCGACTTCTCCAATTCCTCCATTTGCAGCTGCTGAACGTCCAGCCTACACCTCAACATATGCCAGTTTTTCCACCTTCCTAACTGGGCTGTACCCCCCCAGGGCCGGCATCAGCATCTGGCGCCCCCGGGCAAGTGCTAGGGCCCTGAGCAGGTGGGGGGCCCACTCGCCGTCAGAGACACTGGCGTACTATGAGGGGCCCTGTGCCAGTGCCGGCGCCCACGAGTGTGCCCCCCTGCTTTCTCAGGGCCCCAGCACTTGCAATACTTACCTCTCCCTGCTCCACCGCTGTGAAGTCTTCCGGGGTTCCTGACAGTGACATTCAGGTCAGAGAGCGTGATGATGTCATGTCTGTGCGCCCTCTGCCTGAACAGTCACAGTGCAGAGAGCTGAAAGATGGCGTTGATGAGGAGTCCAGAGTAGAGCAGTGCCCAGCGAGGAGAGGTATTTCTTTTTTTTAATGTTTGGAGCAATATATGGGGAGCATTATACACTGGAGAATTATATATGGGGCCCATCATACACTTGAGCATCATAGATAGGGCCCATTATACACTGGAGCATTATATGTGGGGTCCATCATACACTGGAGCATTATAAATGATGTCCATCATACACTGGAGCATCATGTACGGGGCCCATTATACACTGGTGCATCATATGGGGCCCATTATATATGTTGCATTATATAGGCCCATCATACACTGGAGCATCATCCATGGGGCACATCATATACTGGAGCATCATATGGGGTCCATTATATATGGCGCATCAAATAGGGCACATTATATATGGAGCATCACATGGAGCCCATTATATATGGAGCATTATATATGGAGACCATTATATTTGGAGCATTATATGGGGCTCATCATACAGTGGAGCATCATATATTAGGACCATCATATACTAGAGCATCATATGGGGTTCATTATTTATGGGGCATCATATAGGGCCCTTTATATATGGAGCATCATATGGAGCACATATGGGGCCTATTCTGTATGGAGCATTATATGGAGCCCATTCTGTATGGAGCAATATATGGGGCCCATCATATACTGTATGGAGCTTTATATGCGACTCATTATACTGTATGGAGCAATATGTAGGGCTCATTATACTCTACGGGGATCATCCTATACTGTATGGCACATTATATGGGGACCATCATATACTGGAGCATTATGCGGAGCTCATCATATACTGTATGGAACATTATATGGGACCAATTATGTATGGAGCAAAATATGGGGCTCATTATTCTGTATGGAGCAATATATGTGGCTCATTATACTGTATGAAGCATTATATTGGGCCCATTATTCTGTATGCAGCATCATATATGGGACTCATTATTCTGTATGGAGCAATATATGGGGCTCATTATTCTGTATGGCGCACTATGTGGTGCCCATAATACTGTATGGAGGACTATACTGTCTGGTTTTTGAGCTTTTGTAGAATGTACAATAGATATCACTCATGTAATGTAAGAAGTGAAATATTTGGCATTGTACTATACCTATATTTCATTGCCGTATCGGACCATCATAAATTGTGGTATGTGTTAAAGGGGCCCACTGAAACTCTTTCGCCCGGGACCCACGAAAACCTGGAGCCAGCCCTGCCCCCCCACAACTTTAGCCATATATCCCCCGTTTTCAATGCGTTACTATTATTATAAAGTAAATTAAGGTGACTAGCTTAAGTAATAAGATTTGATGTTGTTGGCATTGAAATGGGCACTATGGATATAAAATATCCAAAAGCACACCACTGACAAGATGTATGTATATAAAAGTATCACTGCAGTGACTGTGTGGAACCGGTTATTTAATATGGGTATGTTTTCTTGGTATTTGTTTTTCAGCCGCATATGATTTGCTTAGGTACATTGGTTACTAGATGGGCTGTATAAACTACTATTGACACATCACATATGCCATATACCAATTTATTTCAAAAACTCCCCCAGTCACTTTCTGTGCATAACTTTTGGGTTATCCTATCCCTTGTATGTTTGTTTTTCTATATATTTTTGTAATTGTAATATGAATAAATTTGATACTTTTATATACATACATCTTGTCAGTGGTGTGCTTTTGGATATTTTATATCCATGTTGTCAGTAATTATATAATTACACACCCCCTACATGCACCCTCTGGATTTTCCTTTTCGGTGAAGGTCTCCCGTGGTATGTGCATAATATGTTGTTGGACATTTTTTTGATTGAAATGGGCACTGTAGGTTTGTTTGCTGTCCTCCACTCACTGCCGACTTTTCTTCCCCATTGACTTGCATTGGGGTCGGGTTGAGTTTCACTCGGAACTTCGACTTTTGCCGATAGTTGGCCGATTTCGTTCGACTCGACTTTTGATAAAGTCGGGTGTTCCGAAACCTGACTCGACCCTCCCTGAGGCAAAGTCGCTCATCTCTAATGACCATTATAGCTAATTACACATTTTATATAAAATACAATGGCTAGTGGCAAAATTAATAAAAACAATCTAGAAAAATGTTAAGTTTAAAATAGATAATTAATTTTATTACATTAAAATAATCTATACCACATATTAGAGATGAGCATACAAATCATTGAAGGTTGGAGTTTGAGTCGAGTTTAATGAAATTCTGGGTACCACACAATATCAAGCATTGATATTTAATAAGCAATATTTTCAATTTTTTTTGCTCAGGTATGGGGTTAGGTCTGAGATCTGAATTAATTTTAGATTCTGGTGTGGGGGTCTATATTTATTCATATGGACTAGCCTAATTTCTGAATTATTTCTAGATCTGGTATGAGGACTTTATTCATGTAGCATTTTGGTCTAAATGTTAGCATCTAGTCTACACAAATTTCTGTAAATGAAGTAGGTATAAGAGAGGAAAGTGAATGAATTTGTTTTATTTTAAAATATAACCTTTATTAATAATTTTAAAATTGTAATTAAATACAATTAGAAGTTCTCTAAACTGTATATTCAGTATTGACCTGAACATAAAGCAGATCATAATTTTGTATTAACTATATATTTTGGTCTTGGTCTACTAAAAAAATGAAGGTGCAATGTCAAGAATGCCATTAATTTGTTGCCAAATTAATTGACTAAACCAAGGGATACACTGTTCTACATATTTTCAAAAGTTATCATGTTTAGTTATGAAATGAGCAATTTCTTAATGACTGACCTCCTGAATTCAAATCTAAGGCCGGAGTCACACACAACCACAAAAAATCGGTCCGTTTTAGACGGTCGACAATCGGATCAAAATAAAAACATCACACATCCTTCTGGCATCCGATTTTCCTTCAAAGATGCGAATTAATCGCATGTGTGTGTAGCTTGTAACATCCGATTTTCATCCCACCACCGTTTTTTTGTCGCAGCAAAACAAAAATCACAACTAACGGATTTCAGGCCTGATACTAATTTAAATGATGAGGCAGAGCTATATTTAAGTGATCTGCTACAGGTGTGTGGCTCCCACCTTTGCACTTTTGTCATTTGGGTCCTTCTGCCTTGTGCTTGCTACCTGCTTAATCCAAACATGAGCGACACACTCAGATTTTCGACTACTGAGCGTGTGCTGTTCCATTGGGTTATATCCAGACGTTTTGGAGAGCCATATCCTGTAATATCAGATCACAGAAGACACAGAAGGATGTGGGTACATCCACTTTTGACAAGAAGGCAAACTAAAGGACATTTTCACCGCCTATATTTGTCACTGCGTAGTCATGGAGATAAGTTTTTCCTATATTGTCGAATGACCATAGCTACGTTTGATAAGCTGCTTGAGATTGTGCGGCCTGGGATCACATTTCAGGACACCAGGATGAGAAAAGCAATTTCTGCAGAGGAACGCCTTCTTCTAACAATAAGGTATGTGTATTAACGATATGTTGATGATGTTTTTAGGCCATAGTCACTTTGCAAGTGTAGGAGCACACTTCTTGTAATCTTCTAATGTGTGTATTGTATTTCTCAACCTTAGGTATGTAAATTATTGGCTATGGTGTATTCTATAGAAGCCATGCCTTGGAATCTAATTTCCAGCATGTGTGCTGTAACAAACTCAAGCATTCTAAGTGTTGTTTATTATTAGTTTTACATTTGTAGACTGATTTGTGTATGTTCTATGTTTGTTCCAGGTTCCTTTCTACTGGGATGTCCTACGCTGCTCTGCACTTAGAGTTCCTAATAGGCAGATCAACAATTTCTGGCATAGTTCGGTCAACTTGTGTTGAAATTTGGAACAAAATACATGAAGAAGTAATGCCTGAACCCAAAATGAGTGACTGGTTGAGGATAGCACAGGGTTTTGAGCAAAATTGCCAGTTTCCACACTGTATAGGAGCCCTGGACGGCAAGCACGTACGTGTTCGCAAACCTCCTAACTCAGGCTCACAATTCTTCAATTATAAACAATATTTTTCTGTGGTTTTGTTGGCCTTGGTCGACACAAACTACATGTTTATAATTGTAGACATTGGTGCCTATGGAAGGACTGGAGACTCAAGAGTGTTCAATACCTCCATAATGGGTAGGCGGATACGCACTAACCAACTGGACATACCTCCAGCAACTCAACTTACTGACTCCATTCCCGAACATGTGCCTTATGTTATAGTTGCGGATGAGGCCTTTCAATTAACCAGGAATGTAATGAGGCCATATCCCCGTCGCTATCTCAACCATCAGCGGAGAATATTTAATTGTCGCCTGTCACGTGCTCGTCGTCTGGTGGAGTGCACATTTGGAATTCTTTGTGCTAAATGGCGGGTACTTCAAACTGCAATTCAAATAAGTGAAGCCAATGTTACTGTGGTCCTCAAGGCATGTGTGGTCCTACATAATTTTTGTAGAATACATGAATGCTCCTCTCAACATGTGGGTGAATTAGCCTCTGGGAATGTGTCTGTGCCTATGTCACCACCCATCCATCCCCGTCGTCCACCTTCAGGCATAAAAGTACGTGATGTGTTCACTGAATATTTTGTTTCCCCTGAGGGTGCTACTGCCTGGCAAGAGAAGGCATTATTACACATGTAGTGTGGCTATGTTGCTGTGTCCTAAACCTATTTGTTAAAAATTTATTTGATATCTTGTGATGTTTTTTTGCTCATGCTGTGTGTAAGTTAAGCAGGGCATCACCTTTTGAAATAAAGACATACAATCATTGCCACTTGAAATATTTTTTATCTCTGATGTTTTGATTAGTGGCTTTAGAATTTCTGGTAATGGACTAATATGTCCTTAGGTTTTTTAACATTCTTTGAACATAAAATAAAATTATCAAAAATAATTAACATTTTAGAACTTAATAGAAACAACAACAAAAAAAAAATAGGTAAACAACTATAAGTGCTGGTAAGTGTGTGGTGGTGAAGGTGGAAGTGCAGCTTGGGAGGGCTGGCTAGACTGCTCTCCAGCCACTGTGTCAGCATGAGTGGTGGCTGACTGAGCAGTTTGCTGCATGCTTCTTGGTTGCTCTTGAGGTGGGTTTGGGTAAGGGAAGTTTGGGAACTGTTGTGGGTAGTCATAATATGACTGGCCACTTACATTATAGCCACCAAAATTCCCATGTCGACCATACCCATGTTGTGGCCAGCATTGAACATTGGGTATGGTCGAGTGGGCATATTGTGACTGCCCACTATGTGCAATGGGTTGGAGCTGGTTAGCTCCGTATAAAGAAGCAGCAGTAGGCTGAGGAGGAGGAGTTGGGTTCTGTTGGACACAAGGAGGAGGTGGAGGAGGAGGATGATGATGAGGAGGTGGATCAGTGGCTGCTGCAGATTGTGCTGTATGTTGAGGCACCACTCTACATACATTTTCTGGACCAGCCACCCATGTATGTAGAGAATTTACCAGGTTTGTTGGATCATTAGGTGGTGTTCCAGCATGCAACACAATATGCAGAGCATTTCTGATAAGCAGTCTGTGCTGGGTTGGAATTGCCCGAAGGTAAGGGGCCAGACTGCGGCAATAGGCCTCCTCACCATCATCATTAGCTACACTGGACAAATAGTCCAGCACTCCTCTGTCCACCTGCCTCCTTGTGACAGAACCAACTCCTTCTCTTCTACGCCTGGGTCGGCGTGCAACAGCAGCTGTAGGCGAACCCACATCCAGGGGCCTACCAGGGCTGCTGCTCAGGGGAGGGTCTTGCGACTGTGAAGCGATTCTATCAGACTCCACTGCTGGTGGTGGTGGTGGTGATGCTGCAATTGGTGCTGAAGATGGACCAGCCTCCTCAACATCCCCCACAGGATCAATAAGTGCCTCCGAGTCCGAAGCTGGCTCTCTGTCAGTCAGGTTTGATTCGGTGCTAGAGAAGAATAAAAAATTAGTATAATTTATTCATTCAAAATCATATAAATTTTGTACAGACATTAACTTACGGTCGCAAATCCAGTGCTGGAGCAAGAAAATTGAGCCGATCGTAATACAGATATTTGCGTTTTCTTGTTCCTGCTGCCCCACTGCGCTCCCTCAGCTGTCTCTCTCTTCTGTAGCTGTCTCTACAGCTGCGCCAACGTCTTGTAACATCTGACACTGAAAAAGTAACCAATACAAAGTATATCTCATTACAATTACAATTTAAAATTTAGAAGGCTTCATACGTAGAAAGCTGTATTACATATCTGTCAAAATCAAGAGATTTTTTGGGACACACAATTAATCAATGCAATTAACAAAAGGGACACATATTAACTAATTCAGCTACGCATTTATTTTGTCAGGCCAAATTTCTAATATTTAATTTAGCCCCCATTGCAGTATGACAAAAATATCACAAATACACAGACGGCACCTGAACATTCATCATACCAGGAGCTTCACTTGTTCCCTGCCCTTCAGATTCCCCTATATATGGCATGGACTTTTTTAAATTTATAACATATCCCACAGTGGCCTTCTATGTTCCTATTGAGTTATGTTAATTAAGGTTTGACAAACACCCATTGCAGGGTAGAAACATTACCTATACTTGATTGTATTCTTTGGATTTTGTAAATTATTATCACTTTTTACACTTGAATTATTTTTCTTTTGTTTTTTAGTCAGCTGTTTGGACAATTACAGGAGCTTAATATTACATGTGATTGCATTTGTCACATAGCATTGGGGGTTCAAGAGGAAGAACTGATTTATTACATACATTTGGGGGTCACATATAAGGGTACAGGAACATTAAAAAACACATTGTTGTTGGTACATACTGAATAGTCAAACATTATTTTAAGCATTTTAAAGTCGTTTACTTACTAATGCGTTCTTGGTCCTACCTAGACCTGTCGCCAAAATCAGGGAACATCTGCGAACAGATTCTCCTCCAAGAGGCGTCCTTCAATGCCCGGTTAGAATAATTTGGATCGCGCTGGTCCCAAAGTTCTGGCCTCTCCTGGACCAGAACAATCAACATTTCCACATTGATGTGAGTGGCCATGGTTCTGGACTCCGTGGAGGCGGTTTCCTGTTTTGGTTTGATTTTTCGTAGCCTAATTAGCATGTCAGCCCTTCCTCTCATTTATCCTGATGCAATTTCCTGACACCTGGGATAGTGGTCCGATTTTTTATCGCAAGTCACACAGTGTGCTCCGTTTGTAATCCGATTTTTCATCGCTCCCATAGACTTGCATTGGCGATTGTCGACCGACAATCGGTGACAATCGCAGCATGCTGCGATTGTACACGGACGTTTAAAACGGACCACAAAAAATCGGATACTGGGAGCTGCTCCATAGATTAACATAGGTCCGACTGCAATGCGATATTTCATCGCATTGCAGTCGTCCGATTTTGTCGCCAGTGTGACTCCGGCCTAACAATTACCATTTTTGTTGGCTGTTGTTTCTATGATATTAAAGTTTTCCTTTTACTGATACATATAATTAATGCATACAAATTTCAGTACTTTGAAACATTATTATGTTTGCAAATATAAAGATGCAGAATTGTTATGCCATTTTTCTGATATTTAACCCCTTAACCCAAGGGTGGTTTGCACGTTAATGACGGGCCAATTTTTACAATTCTGACCACTGTCTCTTTATGACGTTATAACTCTGGAACGCTTCAACGGATCTTCACGATTATGAGAATGTTTTCTCACGACATATTGTACTTGACGTTAGTGGTAAAATTTCTTCGGTATAACTTGCGGTTATTTTTGAAAAAAAAGCAAATATGACGAAAATTTTGAAAATTTTGCAATTTTCAATCTTTGAATTTTTATTCCCTTAAAACAGAGAAATATGTCACACAAAATAGTTAAGAAATAACATTTCCCACATGTCTACTTTACATCAGCACAAATTTGAAACCAAAATTTTTTTTTGTTAGGCAATTATAAGGGTTAAAAGTTGACCAGCGATTTCTCATTTTTACAACAAAATATACAAAGCCATTTTTTTTAGGGACCACCTCACATTTGAAGTCACTTTGAGGGGGTCTATATGGCAGAAAATACCCAAAAGTGACACCATTCTAAAAAACTGCACCCCTCAAGGTACTCAAAACCACATTCAAGAAGTTTATTAACCCTTCAGGGGCTTCACAGGAGCTGAAGCAACGTGGAAGGAAAAATTAATATTTAACTTTTTAGTCACAAAAATCATCTTTTACAAACTTTTTTTTATTTTCACAAGATTAAAAGGAGAAAATTGACAGATAAAGTTGTTGTGCAATTTCTCCTGAGTACATCAATACCCCATATGTGGGGGAAAACCACTGTTTGGGCACACGGCAGAGCTCGTAATGGAAGGAGCGCCGTTTGACTTTTTCAAACCAAAATTGGCTGGAATTGAGATTGGACGCCATGTCGCAATTGGAGAGCCCCTGATGCGCCTAAACAGTGGAAACCCCCCACATGTGACCCCATTTTGGAAACTAGACCCCCTATGGAACTTATCTAGATCTGTTGTAAGCACTTTGAACCCCCAAGTGTTTCACAAAAGTTTATAATGCCTGGGTGTGAAAAAAAAGACAATTTTCCACAAAAATGATTTTTCAGTCCCAAATTTTTGATTATTCCCAAGGAAATTGGACCCCAAAAGTTGTTGTCCAATTTGTCCTGAGTACGCTGATACCCTATGTGTGTGGGGGAAACTGTTTGGGTGCACGGCAGGGCTTGGAAAGGAAGTAATAATGTTTTGGAATGCAGACGTTGATGGGGTTCATGTTCCGTTTGCAGTGCCCCAGATGAGCCTAAACTGTGGAAACCCCCCACAAGTGACCCCATTTTGGAAAATAGACCCCACAAGGAACTTATCTAGATTTGTGGTGAGCACTTTGAACCCCCAAGTGCTTCACACAAGTTTATAATACCCGGGCATGAAAATAAAAAATCTATTTTTTTCCCACAAAAATTATTTTTCGTCACCAATTTTTTATTTTCCCAAGGGTAACAGGAGAAATTGGACCTCAAATGTTGTTGTGCAATTTGTCATGAGTACGCTGATACCCCATATGTGGGGGGGAACCACTCTTTGGGCGCAAGGCAGAACTCGAAATGGAAGGAGCACCATTTGACTTTTTCCAACCAAAATTTGTCTGGAATTGAGATTGGACGCCATGTTGCATTCGGAGAGCCCCTGATGTACCTAAATAGTGGAAACCCCCACAAGTGACACCATTTTGGAAACTAGACCCCCTAAGGAACTTATCTACATCTGTGGTGAGCAATTTGAACCCCCAAGTGCTTCACTCAAGTTTATAACGTAGAGCGGTAAAATTAAAAAATCAAATTTTTTCTACAAAAATGATCTTTTCACCCCAATTTTTATTTTCCCAAGAGTAACAAGACCCCAAAAGTTATTGTGCAATTTGTCCTGAGTACCTGATACCCCATATGTTGGGGTAAACCAATGTTTGGGTGCATGGCAGAGCTTGGAAGGGAAGGAGCGCCATTTGACTTTTTCAACGCAGAATTGGCTGGACGCCATGTCGTGTTTGGAGAGCTCCTGATCTGCCTAAACAGTGGAAACCCCCGACAAATGACACCATTTTGGAAACTAAACCCCTCAAAGAACGTTTCTAGATGTGTGGTGAGAACTTTGAACGCACAGGTGTTTCACTAAAGTTTATAACGCCTGAGCATGAAAATAAAAAATCATATTTTTTCCACAAACATGATCTTTTAGTCCCCAACTTTTTATTTTCCCAAGGGTAACAGGAGAAATTGGACCCCAAAAGTTGTTGTCCAATTTGTCCTGAGTCGCTGATACCCTATGTGTGGGGGGGAAACTGTTTGGGTGCACGGCAGGGCTTGGAAAGGAAGTAATAATGTTTTGGAATGCAGACGTTGATGGGGTCATGTTCCGTTTGCAGTGCCCCAGATGAGCCTAAACCAGACCCGGGCAAGGGGCGGCCCGCGGGCCGCATCCGGCCCGTCGGCTGTCAGTGACCGGCCCGCCAGTGGCGTAGCGTGGGGGTGATCGGGGGGGGCGGTCCGCCCCAGGCGGCACGTGTGTGTGCGGGCGGCACCCTTTCCTTGCCCTCCGTCTCTACAGCATTAGCCTCACAGCAGCTAGCAATGACGCTGCTATTGCTGTAGTCTTCTGTGCCCACAGGACCTGTGATGAGGTCACAGGAGGGGAGGAGTCAGGGGTCAGATGATCAGTGTCCTCCTTGTGTGCAAGACTGCTGTGATGTTGTCATGGTGCTGGATTAGGGTAAGTTTGTGTGTGTGGGGGTCGGGACTCGGGTTTACAGTGTGGATGTAGCAGAGCCGTGTGTGTACGAGGTGTACGGAGCAGAGCCGTGTGTGTACGAGGTGTACGGAGCAGAGCCGTGTGTGTACAAGGTGTGCGGAGCCGTGTACAGAGCGGAGCCGTGTGTGTGCAGAGCCGTGTGTGTACGAGGTGTACGGAGCGGAGCCGTGTGTATAAGGTGTACGGAGCGGAGCCGTGTGTGTACGAGGTGTACGGAGCGGAGCCGTGTGTGTACGAGGTGTACGGAGCGGAGCCGTGTGTGTACGAGGTGTACGGAGCGGAGCCGTGTGTAGAAGGTGTACGGAGCAGAGCCGTGTGTGTACGAGGTGTACGGAGCGGAGCCGTGTGTGTACGAGGTGTACGGAGCGGAGCCGTGTGTGTACGAGGTGTACGGAGCGGAGCCGTGTGTGTACGAGGTGTACGGAGCGGAGCCGTGTGTGTACGAGGTGTACGAAGCGGAGCCGTGTGTGTACGATGTGTACGGAGCGGAGCCGTGTGTGTACGAGGTGTACGGAGCGGAGCCGTGTGTGTACGAGGTGTACGGAGCGGAGCCGTGTGTAGAAGGTGTATGGAGCGGAGCCGTGTGTGTACGAGGTGTACGGAGTGGAGCCGTGTGTGAACGAGGTGTACGAAGCGGAGCCTGTGTGTACGGGTGTAAGCGGAGCGTGTGGTACGAGGTGTACGGAGCGGAGCCGTGTGTGTATAGGGTATGGCGAGCCGTGTGTGTACAGGTGTACGGAGTGGAGCCGTGTGTGTACGAGGTGTACGGAGCGAAGCCATGTGTTTACGAGGTGTACGGAGCGGAGCCTTGTGCGTGTGAGGTGTGTGGAGCGGAGCCGTGTGTGTACAGGGCCACAAAGAGCGGAGCCGCGCATGTACAAGGGTCCTGTTACTTGCGGGATCTGTGTGCTTGGGGGCTGCAGGGGGGAAGGAGGGGTGCCATTATGTGCATGGGTCTGCGTGGGGACGGAGCGAATGCTGTTATCTGTGTAGGGCTGGGTCCCTGTCCCGCTGTCCTGGCCGGGAGGTTTACTTTCCCGCATTAGAATCGTACATGCGGAAACCCGGGACCTCCCACACGTTCTGGCAGCCACATGTCACGTTCCACCGAGGTGACGTGCTGTAAATCAGCTGAACGCTGGAAATGACCGCTGACCTCATTTCCGGCGGTCAGCTTACAGCAGCAGGTACTGTAACTCGTTCTCGGGAGAGTCTTCAGAACGGCGACGCATCAAGCCGCTGGATCTGTTGGAGTGAGAGCCGGGTATTGTACGGACCGCTGCATACAATACCCGACTCTCACTGAGCGAGACAAGCAGGATGTGGGGATCTCAACATGGGATCTGTTCAACAGATGAAGAGATCCCCAGATCCTGCCTGTCTCGCTCAGTGAGAGCCGGGTATTGAATGGAGCGCCTCATAGCTGGTGAGATCCCCACATCCTGGGGAAATTAAGTCAGCGATGGAATGTGACTTGTGGCTGCCAGAATGTGTGGGAGGTCCCCGGGGTTTCCGTATGTACGATTCTAATGCGGAAAGTAAACCGCCTGGCCGGGACAGCGGACAGGGTCCCGAAATCGGGACTGTCCAACTGAAACCGGGACGGTTGAGAGGTATGTGTTTATAATTATTGTTTATGAAACAGTGTGATCAGCAGTGCTAAGTGGGTGTGGTCAGGGCGTGGATATGGGTGTGACCAGTGAAATGGGTGTGGCTAGGGGTGTGGCCTAAAATTTGCCGCCCAGGGCGCCACAAACAGTTGCTACGCCACTGCGGCCCGCGGAGGCGCTCCGGCAGATCAGCAAGGATGCATGATCTCACCTTGTCTGAGGTCTGAGTCGGGGCAGTATTTCAGAAGTCACACCATACAAGCGCTACCCGGAATCGGCGGCGCGCTGAACGCTATCTATATGCGTTCCAGCCGGGGCATGCTCAGTAGACTATCTGCTCCTGTGTTATATTGTTTATCTGTCACCCGGAAGCAATTCAATTAATACCGGAAGTGAAAGTGATGCACTCTAGCTCAGTGTGTACTTCCTATCAGGGACGCAGGAGGGAGATACCGGACATGAGAGAGAGAAATAAATGTGCGTTTCAACCTGGGCATGCGTGTTTGAACTTCTTCATGGTGCTATTGCGCAGTAGGGAACTTCCGATCCGGGACGCAGGAAGGAGGTATCCTGGCGGTTTATTTAAAAGGAGGGATAAGGTATCGGCGTTCATATCATCTCACACCAGGACACGTGATGTTGCTATATCGGGCCTCCTGATGAGCCAAGAGAGGCAAAACGTGTTGAGGCGGTAATTTTGATGGGCAGTTGGCAGATGAGTACCAATAATACATCAGTTGATGGATCATCATTTGGTCATGTTTGATAATCATTTGGTCGTATAAAAGGGGCCGGTGGTGTCCCCTCGCTACCGGATATGATGGCAAGCATTTACTTATATACTGTGGCATTAGGTGCTGGGTGCACCGTTGAGGAACAACAGTATTACCCTGTTAAGGGTTTTTATATATATCTAGCAACTGAGACCTTGATGTGATCTGAATATCTTTCTAATGAATTGCACATGTTTTATACATCTTGTTTGTTAAGGGTCTAAATAACTGACCTTATGCGTGCAAATTGATTGGACTCAGGTCAGTTGAAAAGTGGAACTTGGGAGGATTTTTTTCCTTGAATATAGTATTTTTTATAACAGACCTGGTGCGTGGAAAGATCATCTCGCTTCATGATTTAAATGCCATATTCTGCCAAATGTGTTTCTTCACTTTGTTTTTAATATTTTTCTTTGTTTGGGGGTTTAGGGTTTCTTAAGGTATAGGATTGATCTATGTATATTGCTAGGGGTTCCCTTAGTATCCGGGTGGAGAGATCCCCTAGTCTTTGCATTGTTTAACATACTGTTTGTTTATGAAAAGATAGCATATGTATATATACAGTATTGGGTAGAACGCAGTTAATTATATTAGTCCGGCCCTCTAAAACCATCCCGATTTCTCATGCGGCCCCCTGGCAAAATTAATTGCCCACCCCTGGCCTAAACAGTGGAAACCCCCCACAAGTGACCCCATTTTGGAAAATAGACCCCACAAGGAACTTATCTAGATTTGTGGTGAGCACTTTGAACCCCCAAGTGCTTCACACAAGTTTATAATACCCGGGCATGAAAATAAAAAATCTATTTTTTTCCCACAAAAATTATTTTTCGTCACCAATTTTTTATTTTCCCAAGGGTAACAGGAGAAATTGGACCTCAAATGTTGTTGTGCAATTTGTCCTGAGTATGCTGATACCCCATATGTGGGGGGAACCACTCTTTGGGCGCAAGGCAGAACTCGAAATGGAAGGAGCACCATTTGACTTTTTCCAACCAAAATTTGTCTGGAATTGAGATTGGACGCCATGTTGCATTCGGAGAGCCCCTGATGTACCTAAATAGTGGAAACCCCCACAAGTGACACCATTTTGGAAACTAGACCCCCTAAGGAACTTATCTACATCTGTGGTGAGCAATTTGAACCCCCAAGTGCTTCACTCAAGTTTATAACGTAGAGCGGTAAAATTAAAAAATCTAATTTTTCCTACAAAAATGATCTTTTCACCCCAATTTTTATTTTCCCAAGGGTAACAAGACCCCAAAAGTTATTGTGCAATTTGTCCTGAGTACGCTGATTTCCCATATGTTGGGGTAAACCAATGTTTGAGTGCATGGCAGAGCTTGGAAGGGAAGGAGCGCCATTTGACTTTTTCAACGCAGAATTGGCTGGATGCCATGTCGTGTTTGGAGAGCTCCTGATCTGCCTAAACAGTGGAAACCCCGACAAATGACACCATTTTGGAAACTAGACCCCTCAAAGAACGTTTCTAGATGTGTGGTGAGAACTTTGAACGCACAGGTGTTTCACTAAAGTTTATAACGCCTGAGCATGAAAATAAAAAATCATATTTTTTCCACAAACATGATCTTTTAGTCCCCAACTTTTTATTTTCCCAAAGGTAACAGGAGAAATTGGACCCCAAAAGTTGTTGTCCAATTTGTCCTGAGTATGCTGATACCCAATATGTGGGAGAAAATTACTGTATGGGCACACGTCGGGGCTCGGAAGGGAAGTAGTGACGTTTTGAATTGCAGACTTTGATGGAATGGTCTGCGGGCATCATGTCGCATTTGGAGAGTCCCTGATGTGCCTAAACAGTGGAAACCCCCACAAATGACCCCTTTTGGGAAAATAGACCCCACAAGGAACTTATCTAGATGTGTGGTGAGCACTTTGAACCCCGAAGTGCTTCACAGAAGATTATAACGTACAGCCGTAAAAATAAAAAATCTTTTTTTTTTACAAAAATGATTTTTTCGCCCCCAATATTTTATTTTCTCAAGGATAACAGGGGAAATTGGACCCCAAAAGTTATTGTCCAATTTGTCCTGAGTACGCTGATACCCAATATGTGGGAGAAAACTACTGTATGGGCACACGTCGGGGCTCAGAAGGGAAGTAGTGACGTTTTGGATTGCAGACTTTGATGGCATGGTCTGCGGGTGACATGTCACATTTGGAGAGCCCCTGATGTGCCTAAATAGTGGAAAACCCCCACAAGTTACCCCATTTTGGAAAACAGACCCCAAAAGGAACTTATCTATATGTGTGGTGAGGGTTATGAAGCCCCAAGTGCTTCACAGAAGTTTATACCGTACAGCCGTAAAAACAAAAAGATCATTTTTTTTTACAAAAATGATATTTTCGCCTCCAATTTTTTATTTTCCCAAGGGTAACAGAAGAAATTGGACCCCAAGAGTTATTGTGCAATTTGTGATGAGTACGCTGATCCCCCATATGTGGGGGTAAACTTCTGTTTGCGCGCATGGCAGAGCTCAGAAGTGAAGGAGCACCGTTTGACTTTTTCAACGCAGTATTTGCTGGAATTGAGATCAGACGCCATGTCACATTTGGAGAGCCCCTGATGTGCCTAAACAGCGGAAACCCCCAATCCTAACTCCAACCCTAACCACAACACACCCCTAACCCTAGTCCCAACCGTAACCATAACCCTAAACACAAACCTAACCCTAACCCACCCCTAATCCTAACTTTAGCCTCAACCCTAACCCTAACTTTAGCCGCAACCCTAACCCTAACCCTAACCATAATGGGAAAATGGAAATAAATATATTGGGCTCCTATGCTGTTATTGCCTATGCAGTGAGTGGATGTGCTGCCTAGAATTACGACACACCCCAATACCCCTTTCACGAGAGGAAAAGGATGGCTTCCTGAAAAAATGTTGCATTGAATGCAAGGCCTGGCTTGCTCCAAAGTTACATGCACCCAATAAGCTTTCCAAGCCATGTACTGGATGTGCACCGGAAAATCCACTTCACATTATTCATTTCATACTCCCAAACTTGTTTCTTATGCATTGACTGCAAGCCTGCCCTGCTGCCAAGTCATCTGCACCCCAATATGCCTTTGAACCCAGGTACTGGATGGGCACAGGAAAATTCACTTCACATTATTCATTTTGTACTCCCATTCTGTTTTCTTATGCATTGACTGCAAGGCCTGCCCTGCTACCAAGTCATATGCACCCCAATAACCCCAATACCCCTTGGAAGAAACATGTAGGAGGGCCTCTTAACAAAAACTGTACCATTAAAAAGGAGCGGGTCTCCTAGACTTGTAATGGCCATACACTAAGTGTTTTGGGCTGACAAACATTTTCCCCTGTGGAGTACATCTCAACCTTTTCCATAACAAGTATTTAATGCCCAGCAAAAACCCCCACCCTTGTTAGGATTTCGACACTGGCTGTAGCAGCATGGAACACGTTAACGCTAGTGATCTAGTGGCGGTGGATGATGAGGCTTAAAGGCTTTATTAAAAAATAGGCCAAATTTCTAGGATCAGGTCTCCTAGACTTGAAATGCACATACACTTAGTGTATGGGCTGTCAAACATTTTCCCCTGTGGGGTCCATCTCAACCATTTTCAGAACAAGTATTTTGCGCATAGCATAAACACCCACCCTTGTAAATAATTTGACACTGGCTGTTGCTTCACGGAACACATAAACCCTTTTGATCTAGTGGCGGTGGATGATGAGACTTGGAGGAAGGCCTGATTAAAAAATAGGCCCAATTTCTAGGAGCGGGTCTCCTAGATTTGGAATGCCCATACACTTAGTGTATGGGCTGGAAAACATTTCCACTTGGGGTGTACAGTTTTTTTGTATTTTGATGACGGGCATCATAACACCCTTGCCAAAACATAGAGTGGCCGGAGCATGACTGAATACGTTCAAGTGGTGGTGGACGGTGACGATGAGGAGAAGGAGGAGGAGGACACCAACTAGCCAAAATCAGGAAGTGTATATCCATGTTTGGTTGTGAAGAGGTGCATTGGAATACACCTCCCAAAAAAACACTACATTGGAGTTTAGGTTAGCTGTCAGCCTGTCTGCATTTTCAGTAGAAAGACAAATGCGCTTATCTGTGATAATGCCACCAGCAGCACTAAAAACTCGCTCGCACAAAATGCTAGTGGCAGGTCAGGCCAGTACCTCCAAGGCGTAAGGAGCCAGCTCATGCCACATGTCCAGCTTGGATACCCAATTATTAAAACGCACAGAGGAATCATGGAGGACGTTGGTACAGTCAGCAAGGTACTCCCTCAGCATCTTAGAAAAGATTGCATTCCTTGTGAGATTACCCCACGTCTCAGTGCATGGGCGATGGGAGGGTCTTAGAAAACTGTCCCAGAACTTTGCCAGTGTTCTCCTGCCTCTGCTGGAGTGGACTTATGTCTGTCTCGCCTGTCCTGCTTGGTTGGCCAATGAACTGTTATCTCTGCCGCCAGCATTTTTAGATGGGAATTTTTTCAATAATCTCCAAATGGAAAACTGAAAGCTCCTCAGAGTGTCCGAGTATGGGATCAGTTTCTCAGGGCACTCAGCATGGTGGGAGGAAGGAGGATCAGGGTAGGGAATGTGCGGCCAGAATCACGGCTAATGTGACTTGACCGTGTTGAAGACAGGGTGCTGGTGGTGATGGATAAGTAACTGGAAATGTTATCCGCTATCCAATCAACCATCTTTTCACACTGTTCGGGCTTCAATAGTGCTATCTTGTTGTGGTCCCCTAGGACTTCGGACAGTACGGTCCAGCGAGAAGATGTGGGTGTTTTGGTGGGCCAATTTCAGCTTGCCCATGGCCTCGGCCTGCACCATCACCATCACGATGTGGGTGTTTTTGGTGGGCCAATTTCTGCTTGCCCACGGCCTCGGCCTGCACCATCACTATCACGTCCACTTCCCCGTCCCTTGCCACGGCGCCTTGCCCATTGTAAATGAACTAGAATTTTATATACTTTCACTACAAAGTGTTATTGAGGAGGCAACTTGTATGTGATAGGTGTGCTGGAAAAACAAAATTTGACCTATCTGGACTTAGGTAAAAATCTGCTTTGCCTTATCAGATTTAATAAGTACGTTAACAGACTGCAAAACAAATACAATGTGTAGGCCTTAAATTGCTAATTTTTGACAATAATAAATGAGGCCTGTTAGGGAGATACCACAACGACAAATGTGTGGCCTGTTTTTTTTAAAATATTTTTGGGCTAACTAGTGCTGTATATAAGCACTGTGAAATCCAGGACAAACAAAGGAAAAATGGCCTAAACTGGCCAAACTGAGCACTCACAGATATCAGCTGGCACAGAGATACCACATTGAAAAATGTGAGGCCTGTCCTTTTTTTAATTTTTTGGCTAAATACTCCTGTATATAAGTACAGTGACACCCAGGACAAAAAAAGAAAACCACCGTAAACTGGCCAAACTTTGAGCACGCACAGATGTGTGCTGGCACATAGATACCACTACGACAAATGTGTGTTTTTTTTTATTTATAACTACTGACGTATATAAGAATAGTGACACCCAGGACAAAAAAGAAAAGCGCTGTAAACTGGCCAATCTTTGAGCACACACAGATATGAGCAGGCACAGAGATACCACTGTGACAAATGTGTGTTTTATTTCTTTTTTTTTTTGCTAACTACTGATGTATATAAGTACAGTGACACCCAGGACAAAAAAAAGAAAAGCACCGTAAACTGGCCAAACTTTGAGCATGCACAGATATTAGCTGGCACGGAGATACCACACCGAAAAATGTGTGGCCATTTTTCTTTTTTTTGCTAACTACTGATGTATATAAGTACTATGACACCCACGACAAAAAAAGAAAAGCACCGTAAACTGGCCAAACTTTGAGCATGCACAGATGTTAGTTAGCATGGAGATACCACAGCGAAAAATGTGTGGCCTTTTTTTTTGCTAAATACTGCGGTATATAACTACAGTGACACCCAGGACAAAAAAAGAAAACTACCGTAAACTGGCCAAACTTTGAGCACGCACAGATATCAGCTGGCATGGAGATACCACTACGACATGTGTGGCCTTTTTTGGGGCTAAATAGTGCTGTATATAAGTACAGAGCCAGACAGCAAAAAAAATTGATTTAGGGCTAAAAAGACCAAAATTTTTAGCAGAAGGATGGATGAGGCGTTTCACAGATATACCACACTGTTAAATATGTGGCCTGTATGTTTTTTTGGGGGGGTTCAGCAAAATAGTGTCACGAAATTGTGTAAGACACTCAAAAAAATCTACTCAACTGTACCACATAAAAATTAAATATTTCTCTGAGGACTCAAAAGGGATGTTTGGGACCCTTTTAAACTTGCTGGATTTTCATGTTGTGCTAGGAAAAGGATCTGGCTGTATTGTGCACTGTCAAAAAGCAAATGGTGGAAAAAATAAGGGCTCTGGATGGCTTTGCAATAAAAAAGCTCTATTAGCCCTGGCCAAAAAAAAATTTCAAACCCAATTAAACCTGGGACTTGGTATATACAGCCAATATATCCAACAGGTAGCAGCAGCAGCACCAGAACACAGGAAGGGAATGTACCCTCTTAATGTATGCAATGATCTACAGTACAGACCAAAAGTTTGGACACACCTTCTCATTCAAAGATTTTTCTGCATTTTCATGGCTATGAAAATTGTAGAATCACACTGAAGGCATCAAAACTATGAATTAACACATGTGGAATTATACATTACACTTTATAAAAAAGTGTGAAACAACTGAAAATATGTCTTATATTCTAGGTTCTTCAAAGTAGCCACCTTTTGCTTTGATTACTGCTTTGCACGCAGAAAAGGTGAACGGATGGACTCTACATGCCTGGTTCCCACTGTGAAGCATGGAGGAGGTGTTGTGATGCTGTGGGAGTGCTTTGCTGGTGACACTGTGGGGGATTTATTCAAAATTGAAGGCATACTGAACCAGCATGGCTACCACAGCATCTTGCAGCAGAATGCTATTCCATCCGGTTTGCGTTTAGTTGGACCATCATTTATTTTTCAACAGGACAATGACCCCAAACACACCTCCAGACTGTGTAAGGGCTATTTGACCAAAAAGGAGAGTGTTGGGGTGCTACGCCAGATGACCTGGCCTTCACAGTCACCAGACCTGAACCCAATCGAAATGGTTTGGGGTGAGCTGGACCGCTCACCGCTTCAATTTTGAATAAATTCCCAACAGTATCACCAGCAAAGCACCCCCACACCATCACACCACCTCCTCCATGCTTCACAGTGGGAACCAGGCATGTAGAGTCCAGCCGTACACCTTTTCTGCGTGAAAAGCAGTAATCAAAGCAAAAGGTGGCTACTTTGAAGAACCTAGAATATAAGACATATTTTCAGTTGTTTCACACTTTTTTGTAAAGTGTAATGTATAATTCCACATGTGTTAATTCATAGTTTTGATGCCTTCAGTGTGATTCTACAATTTTCATAGTCATGAAAATACAGAAAAATCATTGAATGAGAAGGTGTGTCCAAACTTTTGGTCTGTACTGTATATACACACATACAGTGCCTGCACGCCTTGCACTGATGTGTATAGAGCGACGTACACTACACTGTCTCCCTAACACTGGAACCTATATACTACGTAATTAGTCCTTAGAAGGACTGTTGGTTTATCTGGATTTGAGTAGTTTACGATGGTAGACCACACGCTAACTAATAAATCCCCAATTTTGACCCTATCTCGTCAGCAGCTCTCCCTACATTATCTAAATCAGGAGCTGAATGAGCCAAGCAGGGCGGCGTCCGGTCTCTTATACCCGTGATGATGCTGTGTGGCCAGACAATCACTGCACAACCACAACAAAGATGGCTGCGGCGTTTCATTGCCTGGCAGACAATCCCTGCGTCATGATTCGGTCTGTAAAGTCCGCCAAAAAAGCTGGGCGGAGACCCGAGTTCCCGCCGAGTAATCCCGGAAATGCTCGGTGCTCACCGAGTACCGTGATACTCGGGCAAGTAACGAGTAGTGGCGAGTCTAAACAATATTGTAAATTATAAACAGTTACAGAAATTGAACAACTCTTTTATGTTTGTCTCTTGTACTCCTGCAGCAGATCATCTCTTTCAAGTTTCTATCTGTAGTCTCCAAGCATTGATGGATTTAATTTTTCTTGATATTTTTTCTCCATAGCTGTAGTACCTTGGCAAAATCTTTCACCGTTCTTGACTCTCTCTCGCTTCGCAGTGTGGTTTTAAAATGTCTAGATGCAAATGTAAGAAATTAATCTTTAACCCCTTCCCGACCCATGACGCCACGTAGGCGTCATGAAAACCTGTGCCAATCCGACCCATGACGCCTATGTGGCGTCATGAAAGGATCGGTCCCTGCGGGTCGGGTGACCGGGGTCACTGAAAGGTCACCCGACCCGCCGGCACAGGACCCTTTGTGCTTTACCACAGGGGGGTTGGCTTAACCCCCCCGTGGCCATGATCGCTCTGATTGGCTGTTAAAAGTGAAACAGCCAATCAGAGCAATCTGTAATATTTCACCAATATAATTGGTGAAATATTACAATCCAGCCATGGCCGATGCTGCAATAGCATCTCCCATGGCTGGACACCGAGCCCTGACCCCCCCACACGGATTCACGGTGGCGATCGGCCGCC
>JARQOD010000005.1:441862326-442060411 GCA_033576555.1 Oophaga sylvatica | reverse complement strand
AAAAATGAGTTGGAAAATGATGGCCTCAGATTTATCACCACGTTTGACAATGGCTCCGCACAAGTGAGATATATCATTAAGAAACATTAGTCCATTTTGCAAATGGACGGTGATATTTCGCCCTATCTTGGTAAGGATCCATTGATCACTTATAAGAAAGCACGGTCACTAAATGATAGACTTGTCCATAGTCACTTTTCTGCTCCAGCTACTAGAACATGGGTACACAGCAACGTGACTGGCTGCTATAAATGTGGACATTGTGTTGCTTGTAGTGTTGAGCGATACGATAATGCAAATATCGGCTATGGCCGATATTAGCTCTATCGGCCTTTCGATAATTCGTTTCGATATTTTCGTCTATCGAATACCGGAATCGGATTTGTCACTGTCACTGTGAGTGTCCGTCGGTCGGGTCTGTCAGGAGTCAGCGGCACTTACCTGGCAGAAGATCTCCGGCGGTCACGTCCTGGACTGCTTGATGGCCGCCATTATCTTCTCCCTGGCGGTCACATGCAGTTTTTCGCGATAACTGCAGTGACTGCAGGGTAATCCCGGCCGTAAAGCAGTCAGTCCGATGACGTCACCGCCGGGGAAGCAGGTAATCAGCTGTGCTGCGCCGGGATGACAGGCTCTGCCTGTCATTCTGATGTAGCAGAGCTGGATCGTCGTGGGACACTCGTTACTATGGACTGCGTCGGTCAGGTGGTAGACTTTTTTTTTTTTTTTTTTTCATTTTTTTACAGGAGATCGATGGCGTTGCAGCAGGATGAGACAGTAATATAAGAAATGAAAACTGTGTTTTTTTTTTTTTTTATTAAATTAAAAAAAATTTTTTGGAACATTCACCCGTCCGGGTACATAAACAATTTAACTATTTATTTACATACAGGGACCCTGTCCGGGTTATTTAGACTTCTTTGGCAGGGGTGTTCCAGGTACCACCTGGTACTCTTCTGGTGCTTGCCAAACATCCGAGACACCAAGGACCACCAGGACCTGATGACGTCGTGTGGCCTGTACAGTCAAGTCGTGACCCGCTATCTGGGTCTGTGTGGCCACCTCTTTCATCTCTCTCCGTGTCTGGAGCCCTATGTCACGGACTGTACGAACCCCAGGGGGCCTAACAGGCGCCGGGTACGGGCCAGCTATACTTATCATGTCCATAGCTGGGGCTGCTGAGGAGACCACTGAGGGAGGCTGGGGAGATTTACGGCGTGGGGTGGGCACTTTTGCAGAGGCCTGGATGTGGGAGGCTGAAGGCTTCGAGGGTCTCACAGGTTCCTGACACACTGGGGAGTAGGGGTCGCACCTGGTAACATTTAGGGCGTACCACCCATTGTAACCCCAGTGTCGGGTGTAAGTCACCAAGTCTCCTGGCAACAGGTCCCTCCCCGGGTGTCCTTCTGGGAGGTGAGCCTCCACGTCCCGCCGGGTCACAAAGACTTCTAAATAAAGTCCAGGCTCCTTGATGAAGCCCCACCCACCTTTCAATTTAAAGCTCCGTACTGCACCCTTATGCCGCGGCTCACTCAGGGTTCCTTTATCCTTTCTCATCTGGTCCTTATCTGCCCGGTCCTTCTCCAGGTGACGTTGGCGAAGTTTTAGGGTTTCTCGCTGCTCCCTTTGTCGCTCTGCTTCCCGCTCCAAACGTCTCCACTCTTCCTCCTGACGCCGGTTGTAATTCTCCTCCACCAGTTGCTCCATGTCTCCACCACTCCACTGCAGCTTACAGTGTCCGGTTTGCGGCAGCTCTCCTGTCGCCCCCCAGTCCTGGCGGCGCTCCCCTGCAGAGGAAGCAGACGGCTCTAAATCAGATGACAGTCGGGGCTCCGGTACAGGCAGGTAGTGCTCTGGTGCCTGCGCGGCCTCCTCCATGAGGACGGGTGTCGCTTCTTCTGTCTCAGCGACGGGGGCAGACAGCGGGTTCTGGGTGCTGACGGTGCTGCGGTTTTTGCAGGAACGGGTGCCTCCACTGCGACAACGTCAACCGGATCACATTGCAAGGGCTCCTCTACTATAACGGGTGCCTCACCTTCCGGTACAGACACTTCAGGTAAGAGGGATTGGCGCCGCTCCAAGTTTATTTTTAGGGCACGCCAGCTGGCTTCCATCCTGGCGACCTCCTCCCGGTGCCGGGCCAGGCCTCTCAGGGTATCCTCCGCTTCTTGCAGCGTAGGAGGGTTTACAGGCCAGGTGCCCAACGGTGATTCCGTGGCGATCGGGTCGCTTCCGTGGGGGGAGAGCTCTGACAGCTCCATCCCTTCCCACTTCTGCTCATCGTGTCCATTAGCCATCTCTGCCAAGTCACATGTGTCATATCTGGAGAGGGCCCCTCTTTTGTAGGGAGGCGGGACCTTCGTGTTAGTTTCCGCACACTGAGGAGGATGAGGAGGCGGAACTCCAGAGCTGTGGGGCACGATGTTACATTGCAGTACCATTTACAGTGGGCGGCCATCGTTTTCACGCCACTGAGTGAGTGACACCCACGAAGAGCACGCCCTTCTTCTTCACCAGTGCCTCGTCGTGACGCAGATATGGCGGAAAAATGGCAAATACATTCTCTGATGATTTTAGCAATTCTCAAGCACAAAACCAGTGCAATTCAGGCACACAGGACTCGCTTATAGCGAGCTACAGAATCCTGTTCGTGACGCCCAAGTTGAGTCGCACAGAGCCAGAGGTTTTCGGGGTACTCGGCACCGAGCCCGTCGACTTCTATGGGGTATGTCACGTCTTTACCCGGCAATTGAATTAGAGTCGATTTTACTATGTAGAAGTGTATAAACTATAAATATATGTATATATATGTCACAATGACATGTATATATATATATATATGTATTCTATGTGTGTATATTTTGTGTTTACAACGAAAGAAAGGGTTTTTTTTGTTGCGATATTTTGTTCCCATAGACTTACATGGGACTTCCGGTATCGAAATCGGATATCGACGATATTTAGTGCTATCGGCGATACAATTTCGATACGATATTTTTAGATATCGAGCAATATCGCTCAACACTAGTTGCTTGTCAACACGTAGATACTGGTAAAACGTTCATCAGTAATGTGACAGGCAAGAATTACCACATTAAACATTTCATGAATTGCAGCACAAAGGGGGTTATCTACAAGGCCACCTGTACTTGCGGATTGGAATATGTGGGGAAAACAATCCGTGAATTCAAAAAGAGAGTTGGTGACCACGTCCGTGACGTCACAAACAAGAGGGATACTCCCATTTCCAGACATATCCATGGTTTCCATGATGGCAAAATCAATTGCATAAAATTTATGGCTATTGACAGAGTGCTCAAACCCTTTAGGGGGGCAATTGGGATAAACTAATATTGCAGAGGGAGGCCAAGTAGATTTTTCATTTGGATACGATTTCACCTAAGGGACTTAATGACCAGATCAATTACGGTTGTTTCATTTGATTCCTCTTTGGCTTCTGTCCCTCCCCCTTTTTTCTGACCCACTCCTTTGAATATTGATGTCCGAAAACCTATACTGTCACCCTTTTAGGATTTGCATATAATTCTCATAATCCTTCCTCCTGATCCATTTTTTTTATTGTGTATTATCCTTATTGAATATTATTTAATATTTATTGTGTAATATTGAATATATATTTATTTTTTTGTTTTGGCACATGTGCCTATTGGCACCTATTCACACATCACACTTTATTGAGTCCGGTTATTGTAGGCTCTGTTTTGTGTGAGTGTCTTTTTATTATAGATCTGTATATGGCGCCCCTGTTGTACTGTACAAATTGTCACTCTTTTTTATACACCTTTTACTATGGTTGTGGCTTAAACATTGTCCACCCTTTATTATGTGCGCCGTTCATTTCATTGTATTTCATCTTGGTTTTGGTGCCTCCATTGGTGTCATGTCTATGTTGCCAATTTACCTACTCTCAGTGGGGACATAAACCTCTTAGTGTTTATTGCAGCGTTTGGTCATGCCTCCCTCTCTACTGATTGGGTCCTTGGATGCGCCTCAGGGCCTCCACCTGACAGCTGCTGTTAGCATGCTAGGACACGCCTTTTTTGATGATATGTCGTGCCCTCTTTATTTTCATGGTCCTCCATGTGAGGTTTGGACACGCCCCCTTCCTGATGATGTGGGGTTGGGACACACCCCCTGCTCTTTCCCTGGTCACGCTGCGTGTAGCATCGTGCGGTCCAGTTGTCGGAAGTTGGCGGTATGTTTGGGGAGCGGAGCATGTTTGTCATGTGTTTTGCTTTGCGTTCCACTGACTCTTTTGGCGTGCGTTCCAATGGCGGAGGTTAGTGATTTTTCCATGTGGCAATTCATTTAACCAACGAAAGTGACCGGACCATATACTCATTTGAGGTAAACACAGCGATTTATTGGTTAATATCTCAGGAAATGATGCAAAGCATCATATCTTATTTAAACGCCACTTTGGCAATTTTTGCTCTCTGCAGACAGCATTGAGAGCAGAAGGGCCTTATGTCTCTCCAGTTTTGCACTATAGCACTTTACTACAAGCTAGTCCCCTGATGAATCTGCTTGAAGGAAACGCGTCGGGACACCCATATAGGGAAAGTACAGGCGAATTCTACTATAGAGCTAGTTGTGGACTGCCTTTGTTAGGGCGGGAGCTTGGGGGATAGTCTACTGATAGCCCCTCAGGGAATGACAGGGGATTGTCTTCCCGTTGGATACATCAGGGATCCAGTGTGTTCTTCATGGTTCCTGTAAAGGTTCCCGCTACCCCTTCATATTAATGGTGAGATCATTCCATTTTTTTTCTCTTATCAATTTTTCATATTTATAATTGTATTGTGTTTTATATGTGTTTCCGTGGTGACATCCTATGAATTTTGGAGGGTGATTGTTTGCATACTCCCCCATTTGGTAGCACCTCGGCATATTGTTGCCACCTTTTGATTGTGAGTGGCTTAATATATCCTAAAGTGAAGTTGCCTGTTTCAGCTCTTACAATTCAGAGAGTATATATATTACTGACTGAGCTGATAGCATCTTCAATTGTTTTTACTGGGTGACTCACTGTACAGTATTTGTGGTTTTATGAATTACTATTAAAAGTTATATTTTATGTTCACCTTTGCTGTATATTATATTGAAAATAGACCCCACAAGGAACTTATCTAGATGTGTGGTGAGCGCTATGAAGCCCCAAGTGCTTCACCGAAGTTTATAACGTACAGCTGTAAAAACAAAAAAATCATTTTTTTTTTACAAAAATGATATTTTCGCCCCAATTTTTTATTTTCCCAAGGGTAACAGAAGAAATTGGACCCCAAGAGTTATTGTGCAATTTGTCCTGAGTACGCTTATCCCCCATATGTGGGGGTAAACTACTGTTTGGGTGCATGGCAGAGCTCAGAAGTGAAGGAGCACTGTTTGACTTTTTCAAAGCAGAATTGGCTGGAATTGAGATCAGACGCCATGTCACATTTGGAGAGCCCCTGATGTGCCTAAACAGCGAAACCCCCCAATTCTAACTCCAACCCTAACCCCAACACAACCCTAACCCTAGTCCCAACCCTAACCATAACCCTAACCACAAACCTAACCCTAACACACCCCTAACCCAAATCCCAACCCTAACCCTAATCCTAACTTTAGCCTCAACCCTAACCCTAACTTTAGCCGCAATCCTAATCCTAATGGGAAAATGGAAATAAATAATTTTTTTAAATTTTATTATTTTTCCCTAACTAAGGGGGTGATAAAGGGGGGTTTGATTTACTATTTATAGCGGGTTTTTATGTTTGGCAGCTGTCACGCTAAAAGACGCTTTTTATTGCAAAAAAAAGTTTTTTGCATCGCCACATTTTGAGAGCTATAATTTTTGCATATTTTGGCCCACAGAGTCATGTGAGGTCTTATTTTTTGCGGGACGAGTTGATGTTTTTATTGGTACCATTTTTCAGCACGTCACATTTTTGATCGCTTTTTATTTCGATTTTTGGGAGGTTAGAATGAACAAAAATCAGAAATTCATGAATTTATTTTGATGGGTCGTTTATACCGTTCCGCGTGTGGTAAAATTGATAAAGCAGTTTTATTCTTCGGGTTAGTACGATTACGGCGATACCTCATTTATACCAATTTTTTTAATGTTTTGGCGCTTTTATACAATAAAAACAATTTTATATAAAAAATAATTATTTTTGCATCGCTTTATTCTGTGAGCTATAACTTTTTCATTTTTTCGCTGATGATTCTGTGCAGCAACACGTTTTTTGCGGGACAACATGACATTTTCAGCGGCACCACTTTTATTTATATCGGTCTTTTTGATTGCGTGTTATTCCACTTTATGTTCGGCGGTATGATGATAAATCATTGACCTTTTGCTTTGTTTTTTTTTTTGTTTTTTTAAGGGGTTCACTAAAGGGGTTAACTAGTGGGACAGTTTTATAGGGTGGGTAGTTATGGACGCGACGATACCAAATATGCATACTTTTAATGTTTTGTTTTTTTTATTTACAGGAAGAAAGGAATTTATTGGGGAATAATTTTTTTTTTCCTTTATTGTGGATTTTCTTTTACATGTGTGATTTTGATTTTTTGTAACTTTTTTACTTTGTCCCAGGGTGGGACATCACTGTATTTTATCAGATCGCTGGTCTCACAGAATGCACAGCACTCTGTGAGACCAGCGATCTCACAGGCAGTGCTGCAGGCTTCCTCAGTGCCTGCTGAGAGCCTCCCTGCAGGACCCGGTGGCCATCTTGGATCCGGGGTCCTGCAGGGAAGAGGCCTTTAGAACAGCGCAGTCACATCACGCTGTTCTGAGGGCCTCAGGGCAGCACGCAGGGAGCCCCCTCCCTGCGCGATGCTCCCCTGTGCCCCGGTACACCGCGATCATGTCTGATCGTGGTGTGCCAGGGGTTAATGTGCCGGGAGCGGTCCGTGACCGCTCCTGGCACATAGTGCTGGATGTCAGCTGTGATAATCAGCTGATCGCCTTGGACGTACTATCCCGTCCATGGGCAGATTGGCATGGGTTTCATGGACGGGATAGTATGTCCGATGGCAGAGAGAGGTTAAAGAATACATTAACCTTAAAACTGTTTGAAACAATAGGTCTCATCTTACTTTGCTTTGAAGGGAATCTGTTTTCTTTGACAGATTCTTTTCAAAGTAAATAGCAGAATAGAAAATGGCCATTCAGCGTGATCACAGTATAAAGTGATTGTAAATATCTCAATCACTCTCTCTATAAATTTTCTTCTTTAACAAATTTCAAAATACGGGGCATTTATGACAAATTACTAGTAAAGTAACATACTTCAATATTGTTTCTAAAACACAAAATATGCAAAACAAACCTGGCACGTCTCTTAACGTCTAGTATAACATAAATAGATTTTAGACTGATTTTATAATAAACACTGCAAGACAATGAAATACCATGAGAAATTGATTTTAATAATGTTTATGACATAAACTGATTACATTTACTCATCTATGTCCATGCTATAACTGGACAGCAAAAATATTTAGGTAGACCCAGAGCTTACAATAAATTACAATAGTTTTCATTTTGCTTAAAGGACCACTCCTGCATTTTTTTGTGTCCTCTATGTTAGCAATCAGCAATGTGTTTGCAGTGTGAGCATTTTTTGAGGGTCGAGTTGTACTTTTGTATGACGTCATTGGTTTTGCCAGATTATGCACTGGAAAATGAGAAAAGTGTAGTGAAATTACAAAAAAAGTGCCATTCCACAATTGTGTTTTGATTTATTTTTCTCCAGGTCATTATGTGTTCGTAGATACCAAACATGTATAGTTTTTTCTTTTAATTAAGTGGTGAAAAAAATCCAAACTTTCTAGAAAAAAAAAAAGGTTGCCATTTTCCAAGACCCATAGCGCCTCCATTTTTTGTGATCTGGGGTTTGATGAGGGCTTATTTTTTGTGTTCCAAGCTGATCTTTTTATTGTTATCATTTTGGAGTGGATATGAACTTTTGGTCGCCCGTTATTGCATTTTAATGCAATGTTGGAGTGAAAAAAAAAACATAATTCTGTTTTTTTTATTTTTTTTTTCTCATTGCGCCGTTTACCCATCGGATTGTTTTTATATATTGATTGATCGGGCAATTCTCAATGCGGCAATACCAAATGTGGGTAATTTTTGTCTGTTTATTTTGAATGGTGTGAATGGGGGGTAATTTGAACTTTAATATTTTTAAAAACATTTTTTTTTACTTATTATTTGCTGCAATAGTCTCCATGAGAATGGGAATGGGAAACATGGGAATACTATCAAAGGTCTGGGATAGTTTTCTCAGACCCTCCCATTGTCCAATCCCTGATGAGTGGGGTTCTCTGACAAGGAGGGAAACGTTTTGGAAGATGCTGAAGTGCAATTTATGTGGCAGGAAGCATCCAGCTAATTAAAATCACCTGTACACTCCTACTCCAATTTACATCAGCTTCAGGTGGTTTTAATTGGCTGATTCCTTCCTGCCCCATAAATTGCAGATTTTTAGTCCAAGAGAGGTGTCTTACCAGGACAGGGACCCATATACATTGGCCGATTTATGTTCTAAGTACCCTCTTTTTACTGTAAGTTTTCCTGTAGCAATATTGCAGTTCCAATTTTCCAAAATTCCATATGTACTTAATGTAGCACTAACCTATTTTCTATGGCAGTAATGCAGTTCCACTTTCCGAGATTTACTATTCTAAACAATCCAGAGTGCAACTTTGTTTTTCTTAATCAGGGATTGTTGCCTTATAAATTATAATCCTTGCTGCTGCAACCTAAAAAAATCAAGGTAACATCTATTTTATTCCTTTAAAATACCGCTGAAAAAGGGAAGAAAGTGCACCTTGTGCGGATCAACAGACAAAGGAGCAGGAGTGAAGTTAGAAAAGTGCTCACCTATAGTGGATGTGCAGCTGAGGCACAACACTGCAAAAACTGGAGGAGGGCTCTGTTAGCTTCATCTGCAGGAACCTAATGAGGTCCAGAACAAGAATTGTAGAGGAAAGGACATTTTCAAGTGATTCGTAAAGTGCTGCCCAGGTTCATCCAGTGTCCAATCAAGAGGGAAAACTTGAATATTATTATTTTTTTTTTATTTAATGCTACGCGCTTCGGAGCAGTACTTGTTCCTTCATTCGGCAAAACATAGCTATACCATATACAATGAACCAAAGTCATAATATACACCCTTGTGGGTGGCAGCTGACAAATCAGGTGTTGAGACATTCAGGTGGTAATTAAATTATTTTAATGGTTTAAGATGACCTTCACAGTAATTGTTACGACATGAAATTAACCCATCTGAACAATAAAACTGAATTGAAAAATAATAATAAATATGAATATTACATGAAAATAATTATAAAACAATTAATCATATAACTTGATTCTGTGTGTACATGAAAACAAACAAAAAATATGTATTAATTGTTTATTAAAACTTCCTCGCAAGATGCACAAGAGTATCACTGCCCACAGTATTACTCTGTATTTTCTATGCATTCATTCAAGCCATCATGCTTGAGTGTAGAGCGCTTCAAAATCCAATATAATTATTAATTAACCAGGTTTACTAAACAATTGTGCACATTTTCTGGTATCTGTTCAATGATAATTAATTTCAAATCCCTATTACCGCTTATACTCGAGTATAAGTCGACTCGACTATAAGCCGAGGCCCCTAATTTTGCCACAAAAAACTGGGAAAACTTATTAACTCGAGTATAAGCCTAGGGTGGGGAATACAGCAGCTACTGGTAAATTTCAAAAATAAAAATAGATACCAATAAAAGTAAAATTAATTGAGACATCAGTAGGTTAAATGTTTTTGAATATCCATATTGAATTAGGAGCCCCAAATAATGCTCAATACAGTTCATGAAGGCCCCATAAGATGCTCCATACAAAATAAGCCCCATATAATGCTCCATAAAGTTCATGAAGGGCCCAATAAGATGCTCCATACAAAAATTTGCCCCATATAATGCTGCACAAAGGTTAATAATGGCACCATAAGATGCTCAATATTAAAATATGCCCCATATAATGCTGCATAAAGTTCATGCTGGGCCCCATAAGGTGTTCCAAACTAAAAATATGTCCCATATTGTTAGGGATCGAGTTCCCGCTGCTGCACAAGGGGAATCTCGAACCAGTCCCACTGCGGTCCCCCATCCATCTCCGGCTGCAGTGGAACCTGCTCAGCAGAGACGTCGGTCCCAGAATCTCGCCCGATATAGTACTGTGCAGAGACTTGCTGCTGCCGCTCCTGGATCCTCTGTTGTAACCAGTGTTGGAGCAGGCAGATTTGGGACTAAGTCCTCTGCTTTTCCATCTGAGCATGCCCAGGACAAGATCTTCCATTGGAGATCAGGGGTCACATGCTCGGATACAGCTGCGACTCCTATTGGTCCTCCAGGAAGGTCCTGAACCTGTTGGTGTTCTGAAGCAGCATCCTATTGGTCCTTTCTGGAAGGTCTCGTGCTCGTGGCTACTATAAAGAGGTGGCATAACCTCACGGCCGTGCGCTAGTATCAGATTTGTTACGTGCTTGCGCCAGTGTGGTTATGCATGTATTTAGGGACCCGGCTGAAATAAGCCCCTAGAATACCGGCATTACTGGTGAGGAGATGTGTGTATGGGTTCAGGGCTCTGGCTGAAATAAGCCCCTAGTATACCGGCTTCTCCGGTGAGGAGTTTGCTGTGTGCATTGCTGACTACTTTATGTTGAAGCCACGCAGTTCGGACGTAACCCGGTGGCGGCACGCGGACATCGCTATTAGTCAGTGTTTAGGTTGCGACTCTGTGGTGCAACAGAGTTGTCTTATAACGTCATATAGCGCCACATCCTTTTATTTAGCGGCTTTGTGAAGTAACAGAGTTTGCCCACTTCGCCATATAGTGCTACAGTGACCATATCTGTGACTCTGCGGGATAACAGAGTTTGCTCATACCATCTACTGCGCCATCTTACTAGCAGCAGGTTCTGCCTGCACGGTGGACCCCGGGCTGTGAACGCACTTTCTATTTATATCTATTTGGTGCGTTCCGCAACCCTTACCATAATACTAGCGCCAGGGTCTGGCTAGTAAAATGGCTGATGACCAGCGTCTATCGCAGTACATCCAGCAGCAGGAGGGTAGGTTGGCGGCTCTTGAGCGCACAACGTCAGCTGTGGATGTTACCGCAGTCGCTGTTCAGGCTGCTAGCGTGGCTGCAGCCAGTTTGTCTTCTGCCACCTCTGCCCCTACATTATCCCACCTCCCGCTTCCTGACAAGTTTGCCGGTGACAGTAAGCAATGTTGGGGATTCGTGAGTCAGTGCTCTATACAGCTCGAACTTCTGGCTGCACGTTTCCCCACAGATCGGGCACAAGTGGGTTTTGTACTGTCTCTATTCTCGGGCAGAGCATTGGAGTGGGCAACGCCGCTCTGGGAGCGTGACATTCGTGTGGTGCGGAGTGCTCCTCGTTTTCTGGAGGCTCTTAAAAAGGTCTTTTTAGGACCTCAGGTCACCCACGATATGGCGCTCCAACTGCTGGCCTTGGCACAGGGTTCATCTTTGGTCAGTCAGTTTTCCGTCCAATTTCGGACTCTGGCCTCAGAGCTAGACTGGTCGGATAAAGTTCTCATTCCTGTCTACTGGAGAGGACTGGCTGACAATGTTAAAGACGCTTTGGCTACCAGGGAGATTCCCGCCACACTGGAGAAGCTTATCTCCATATCTACCCGCATCGACCTCCGTTTTCACGAGCGGAGGTTGGAGCGGGCCCAGTGTAGGCAGAGGATTCGGTTGGCTCCCACCTTTGCCAAACCTCTCGAATCCCCCTATCTGGCGTCCGAACCCCAAAAGGCCACAGAGGTTACTCGTGCAGGATCTAAGTCTCGGGCCGTCCGAGTATCCGTGGTCTGTAACCTTTGTCAGCAGACAGGACGCTATGCTAACAAATGTCCACAGCGATCAGAGAAGCGATCACGTCTAGTGACCCTGGGAGGAGGTTCACTAGAGACAGCGGCATTTTCCTCCAAGATGACATTTAAAGGGACAGTCACTGTAGACTCTTCCACACTTACAGTCAAGCTTTGTGTGGACTCAGGAGCAGAGGGCAATTTCATGTCATCTACCTTTGCTCGTCGCCACGCAATACATGTGGTAGAGCTCGAAAAACCAGTGACTGTCCGGGTAGTGAATGGGTTGATATTGCCCTCGCCAATTACACATCAGACTGTCCCTCTTACTTTGTGTGTATCCCCTTCCCATCAGGAAATTATTTCCCTTCTCGTCCTTCCCGAGGGAATAGACGAAATCCTACTGGGAGTACCCTGGCTCCGTTCCCACTCCCCTCGTATTGAGTTGACCTCTGGTAGGATACTGGGTTGGAGTGAGTCATGTAAGGACAGATGTGTCAGGGAGTGCATTCAGGTTACCACTACAGAGATACCCGCAGATCTTTCTCCTCTTCCCGAGTGCTATCAGTAATATGCAGACGTGTTTGTCACGCTGTCTAATGATATGTATACAATGTCAGTAAACTATTAATACAGGAACAACACTCTATACAACAACTAGTATAGCAACATCAGCATATAAGTATAGAATAGATTTACCTGACACGATATCTGCTGAACTCAGCGTTAATCTTGAGGACTTGATGAGCTGAAACAGGAAAGAGGTGGACCGGGATCTAACCTGACCCTAAACTGGGGTCCTAACTAATCCCTCACCTTGGAGGTACTGATAATGGTTCAGAGGTCCAAGTCACCAACCTAACCCTGTCTCCTATCAGACCCTGAACCCTGTAATCAGTCCTAAGAAGGATCCTGACTACCACCAAAGGGATATGGGCTGATCTTAGCTAAATACACAGATTAGACATATAAGACAGACGGGATAACACTCGCTTGCATACACACTCAAACACCAAAGGAACATAAATGGTCTGGGAAATAAACTCTAACAAAGTTGAGCTTAGAACAACTAAGGAGCTCACAACTAAAGTCTATACAGATTCATTCCTATCTGTGGTCTGCATGAAGGTTTCACTGGCAACTCCCCAAGCAGACAACCAGGAATTTAAAGGAAACCAATCAACAAATAATCAATTGCAGCCGGGAGAAACTGCACCCAGTCCCAGCACCGAGCACAGACAGAATTAACTCCCTAGCTGCCAAACACAAAGAAACAGCAGCTCAGCTGTGAGAAGTCAAAATGTGCAACCGCGACGATCTTCGTGGCAATGCACACATGACAGTACCCCCCCTTCTACGAGGGGCCTCCGGACCCTCAGGGCCAGGCCTGCCCGGGTGAGTTCTGTGGAAGGTCCGAACCAAACGATCTGCGTTAACATCAGACGCAGGGACCCACGTCCTCTCCTCTGGACCATACCCCTTCCAATGCACCAAGTACTGAAGGGACCGGCGATTCAGACGTGAGTCAATGATCTTTGATACTTGAAATTCCAAGTTACCATTGACCAACACAGGAGGAGGAGGTAGAGGTGACGGTATGACTGGTGCCACATACCTTTTAAGTAATGACTTGTGGAACACATTATGAATTTTAAACGTAGGAGGGAGGTCCAGACGAAATGCCACAGGATTAATTATGGAACTGATCCTGTACGGCCCGATGAATCTGGGACCCAGTTTCCAGGAGGGCACTTTAAGTTTTATATTCCTGGTAGACAACCATACCAGATCGTTCACATTCAGATCTGGACCAGAAACTCTCCTCCTATCAGCCATACGTTTGTAACGGTTCCCCATCGCACTCAGATTATTCAATACACCTCTCCACACAGAAGCAAGTGACGACGAGAAACGCTCCTCCTCAGGAACCCCAGAAGGGCTCCCCCATTGAAAGTACAAAACTGAGGATGAAAACCATATGCCCCAAAAAACGGGGACTTACCAGTGGACTCGCTCCGCCTGTTGTTAAGAGCGAACTCTGCCAGAGGCAAGAAAGAAGACCAGTCCTCTTGGTTCTCTGAGACAAAACACCGGAGATATGTCTCTAAGCTCTGATTCAGACGCTCTGTCTGACCATTGGTCTGCGGATGAAAAGCCGAGGAAAATGACAATTGCATCCCCCGACGTAAACAAAATGCCCTCCAAAATTTGGACACAAACTGAGACCCCCTATCTGACACCACATCAGAAGGCAACCCATGAAGTCTAACGATCTCCCTAATGAACACCTGCGCCAGAGTTTTAGCATTAGGGAGTGCAGGAAGAGCAACGAAATGTGCCATCTTACTGAACCTGTCAACAACCAACAGTATGACAGTATTCCCTGACGACGGAGGAAGGTCCGTAATGAAGTCCATAGATAAATGAGTCCATGGACGCTCCGGAAGTTTCAAGGGTAAAAGGGTCCCAGACGGACGGGTATGAGGGGTTTTAGAGCGAGCACACACCCCACATGACGCGACAAAAGTTATAACATCTTTATTAGCATTAGGCCACCAAAACCGGCGAGAAAGGAGATCTAAAGTAGCCTTACTCCCTGGATGTCCTGCTAGAGCAGAATTATGATGTGCCTCAATAACCTTTTGTCTCAACAGATTTGGAACAAACAGTCTCCCTGGAGGTCCTGCAGGGGCGTCCCCCTGAGCCTCTAACACCTCCTCCTCAAGCTCAGAAAATACAGCCGACACTACCATCCCCTCCTGAAGGATAGGACTCGGGTCATCCGTTTTCCCGGCCCCTGGGAAACTGCGAGACAAGGCATCAGCCTTTACATTCTTAGACCCCGGGCGATAAGTGACGACAAAATTAAACCTGGTAAAAAACAACGACCATCGAGCTTGTCTGGAATTCAGACGCTTAGCGGATTCCAAATACAACAGGTTCTTGTGATCAGTAATAACGGTAACCGGGTGGACTGCCCCCTCCAAAAAGTGACGCCATTCTTCAAAAGCTAACTTAATGGCCAAAAGTTCCCTATTGCTGATATCATAATTCCTTTCGGCGGACGACAATTTCTTAGAAAAGAAAGCGCACGGATGCCATTTACCAGGGGACGGACCCTGGGACAATATAGCACCCACCCCTACGTCAGACGCATCCACCTCCACAATGAACGGCTGAGATGCATCTGGTTGGATGAGAACGGGTGCCGAAGCAAAACATTTCTTCAAAGAGGAAAAGGCTTGGCAAGCTTTGTCCGACCATTTAGAAAAATCCGTCTCTTTTCTTGTCATGTCAGTGAGAGGTTTGACGACAGATGAGAAATTACAAATAAATTTCCGGTAGTAGTTAGCAAACCCCAAAAAACGCTGCAGAGCCTTAAGATCCCCTGGCTGATCCCATTCAAGCACTGCTCTCACCTTTTCAGGGTCCATACGGAAACCGGAGGCTGACACCAAAAAACCCAAAAACTGAAGTTCCTGTACGGCAAATACACACTTCTCCAGTTTGGCGTATAATTTATTGTCTCGCAAGATCTGCAACACCTGTCTCACATGCTCCTGATGAGACACAAGATCTGGCGAGTAAATTAAAATGTCGTCCAAATATACAACCACAAACAGCCCCACAAGATGACGAAAAATGTCATTAACAAAATGTTGGAATACTGCTGGTGCAGTAGTCAGACCAAAAGGCATGACTAGGTTCTCATAATGTCCCTCCGGCGTCTTAAACGCCGTTTTCCACTCATCCCCCTCTTTTATCCTAATCAGATTATACGCCCCCCTGAGATCCAATTTAGAAAACCATTTGGCGCCAACAATTTGATTGAAGAGATCAGGAATAAGAGGGAGTGGATACGGATCTCGAACAGTAATCCGATTAAGTTCGCGGAAATCCAAGCAAGGGCGTAGGCCTCCATCTTTCTTCTTCACAAAAAAGAACCCCGCGGCTACTGGGGAAGATGAAGGTCTAATATGCCCTTTGGCCAGACTTTCAGAAATATAATCTTTCATAGCCTGCCTCTCAGGACCAGAAAGATTATACAACCTAGCTTTAGGCAACTTAGCATCAGGAAGGAGATTAATAGAGCAGTCATACACGCGATGAGGAGGCAACTCCTGACACCCCTCCTCAGAGAAAACATCCCCAAAATCCTCCAAAAAAGGAGGCAATGTACTAGGCACGACCGCACTGATGACTGTGTTCATGCAGTTGCTTTTGCAAAACTCACCCCATTGGCTTATTTCTCTGGACTGCCAATTAATCACAGGGTTATGTTTAACCAACCAAGGAAGTCCCAACACAATGGGAGTAGGTAGACCCTCCAACACATAACAAGATAATTGTTCCCTATGTATTGCCCCTACCCGAAGGTCAATGTTATGAACCTCATGAACAAAGCTACCTTGGCCGAGAGGCCTGGCGTCAATGGAGAATATAGGGATCGGTTTGACCAATACACTCAGATGCATACCTTGAGCCTGAGCAAACTGAGCGTCAACCAGATTAGCCCCGGAACCACTATCAAGAAGAACAGACAATCTCTCCACTCTCGTACCAACTACCACCTCCACTGGTACAAGGAACTGAGAAGAACTGGCGGATGAAATACATACTCCCAGGTTGTCGTCCACCACACAACCTGGGATTAACAGTTTTCCGGCGACTTTTGGCTCAACAAGGCACGGGATGGACATTCTCCAACAAAATGTCCCTCTTTCCCGCAGAAAAAACATCTTCTAGTCCTGCGGCGTACCGCCAATCCCCTCCTACGAAATTATGTCCCTCCCAACTGCATAGGCTCATCCGAACAGACAAGGGAACCTCAACATAAGGGACTTTAGTGGTAGGTGGAGAAACAACAGGGAGTGGGGTTACCTCACCCCTCTCCCGAAGCCGTCTATCAGTACGGATAGCTAAGGCCATAGCAGCCTCCAGAGAAGGAGGAGACTCATACTGAGCCAAAACGTCTTTTAATTTATCAGAAAGCCCATGACAAAACTGGCTCCTAAGAGCTGGGTCATTCCACTGAGTATCTGTGGCCCATCTACGAAACTCAGAAGCAAATTTCTCTGCCGGACGATCTCCCTGCTGTATCTTACGTAATTTTGTCTCAGCAAGAGAGACCCGATCTGGGTCATCATATACCAATCCCAGGGCAGTAAAAAATTGATCTACAGACAGTAGAGCCGGGGATCCCGGAGGAAGGGAAAATGCCCAGGATTGAGGGTCCCCTTGCAGAAGTGAGATAACAATTCCCACTCTCTGCTCCTCACTCCCTGATGATCGAGGCCGAAGCCGAAAATACAATTTACATGCCTCCCGGAAGGTGAAAAATTTGTCTCGCCCACCAGTGAACCTGTCCGGGAGAGCAACCTTAGGTTCAACTCTGGTTTGCTCCAGGGAGACAAAACTTTGGACTTAATGTCCGTCAGCTCCATGGATAATCCCTGCAACTGCAGAGCCAGCTGGGCTACTGGATCCATGGTAACTGGAGATAATTTTTAGGGCCAGTGAAAATGTCACGCTGTCTAATGATATGTATACAATGTCAGTAAACTATTAATACAGGAACAACACTCTATACAACAACTAGTATAGCAACATCAGCATGTAAGTATAGAATAGATTTACCTGACACGATATCTGCTGAACTCAGGGTTAATCTTGAGGACTTGATGAGCTGAAACAGGAAAGAGGTGGACCGGGATCTAACCTGACCCTAAACTGGGGTCCTAACTAATCCCTCACCTTGGAGGTACTGATAATGGTTCAGAGGTCCAAGTCACCAACCTAACCCTGTCTCCTATCAGACCCTGAACCCTGTAATCAGTCCTAAGAAGGATCCTGACTACCACCAAAGGGATATGGGCTGATCTTAGCTAAATACACAGATTAGACATATAAGACAGACGGGATAACACTCGCTTGCATACACACTCAAACACCAAAGGAACATAAATGGTCTGGGAAATAAACTCTAACCAAGTTGAGCTTAGAACAACTAAGGAGCTCACAACTAAAGTCTATACAGATTCATTCCTATCTGTGGTCTGCATGAAGGTTTCACTGGCAACTCCCCAAGCAGACAACCAGGAATTTAAAGGAAACCAATCAACAAATAATCAATTGCAGCCGGGAGAAACTGCACCCAGTCCCAGCACCGAGCACAGACAGAATTAACTCCCTAGCTGCCAAACACAAAGAAACAGCAGCTCAGCTGTGAGAAGTCAAAATGTGCAACTGCGACGATCTTCGTGGCAATGCACACATGACAGTGTTCTCTAAAAAGGCTGCGGAGACTCTACCGCCCCATCGTCGCTACGACTGTCCTATTGACCTCTTGCCTGGAGCAGAACCTCCTCGGGGAAGGGTCTATCCCCTCTCTCTTCCTGAGACGGAGGCTATGTCTCAATATATCCTGGAGAATCTGGCAAGAGAGTTCATTAGGAAGTCGGTGTCACCAGCAGGGGCGGGGTTCTTCTTTGTGTAGAAGAAAAGTGGAGAATTACATCCGTGTATAGATTACAGAGGTCTTAACGCCATCACCGTTAAGAATAAGTACCCATTGCCCCTGATTTCTGAGCTCTTTGATAGGCTCCGGGGAGCAAGGGTATTTACTAAATTAGATCTGCGTGGAGCTTATAACCTGATTCGCATCCGTGAAGGGACGAATGGAAGACGGCTTTTAATACCAGGGATGGGCATTATGAATACCTGGTGATGCCCTTCGGGCTCTGTAATGCCCCAGCCGTTTTCCAAGACTTTGTCAATGACATCTTCCGGGATTTGCCTTCCACCTCTGTAGTAGTCTATCTGGATGATATTCTCATCTTTTCTCCAGATATTGACTCTCACCAGAGGGATGTCTGCAAAGTCTTCTACCTGTTATGGGTGAACTCCCTCTATGCAAAGTTGGAGAAATGCATGTTTGAGCAGGAGTCTTTACCTTTCCTGGGCTATATCATCTCCGCCCAGGGATTGGCTATGGATCCTGCCAAACTACAGGCTGCGATGGACTAGCAAGAACCCCATTCTCTTAAAGCGGTGCAGCGCTTTATGGGGTTCATTAATTATTATTGCCAATTCATTCCCCATTTCTCGACTTTGGTAGCTCCCTTGGTAGCCCTCACCAAGAAGGGAGCAAATCCCAAGTTGTGGTCTGAGGAGGTCTCCAAGGCGTTCTCTTCCATCTAGTCGCATTTTGCCAGTGCTCCCATATTACATCGCCCCGAAGTTGATAAGCTGTTTATTTTAGAGGTGGACGCCTCTTCTGTTGGTGCTAGAGCAGTCAATTATCAAACGGATGCTCAAGGTCGGAAGCAACCTTGCTTCTTCCTTTCTAAAACCTTTACATCTGCAGAGAGGAATTATTCCATCGGGGACATGGAGTTACTGGCTATGAAGTTGGTCTTCGCCGAGTGGAGACATCTTCTGGAGGGGCTCGCTTTCCCTTCCAGGTCTTCACGAACCACAAAAACTTGGTGTACTTGCAAACTGCCCAGTGGCTGAATTCCCGCCAGGCCAGATGGTCCCTGTTCTTCTCCCGGTTACATTTCACCCTCCATTTCCTCTCCGGTGAGAAGAATATTCAGGCCGATGCTCTCTCTCGCTCCGTCTTATCCTCTGAGGAGGTGGAGGAGGAGCCTTGACTTATTGCCCCCTGTGAAAGCCTAAGAACTGTGGCTCCGGTTTCGCTTGAGTACCCACCAATTTGCGACCGGAAGTACTTTCTTGGGCACATTCCTCCAGGGTGGGAGGACATTTCGAGACAAAAAGGACATCTGATTTGCTGGCGAGCACATATTGGTGGCCACATATGGTCCAGAACGTCAGGGAATATGTTCTGGCGTGCATTTCCTGCGCCAAGAATAGTCCCCTCGACAACGGCCAGCTGAGTTACTTTTTCCTTTGCCGGTGGCAGTCAGGCATTGGAAGATGGTTGGGATGGATTTTGTGGTGGGCTTACCCAAGTCTCGGGGCTGCACCATCATCTGGATGATAACCGACCACTTCTCCAAAATGGTGCGTTTGGTGCCGTTACCATGGTTACTGTCTGCACGGGCCTTGGCAGCATTAATTATTAGGCATATTTTCCGTTTACACTGTATGCCAGACAAAGTCGTTAGTGATCGAGGTCCCCAGTTTGCGTCTCGGTTCTGGAGAGAGTTGTGTCGGCTGTTGTGAATGTGTTGGAAATGAATTCTGAGCAGAAGCTCCCTCTGGTGGTTACAAATAGTACTGAACCATTCAATGAAGATTGTGAAGATTGGCGATCAGGAGTTACAGACTGGTCTTATATAAGGGAGGTTCCCTCCCATCAAGGTTGCCGATGATCAATTGTTTTTGTCTCAACTGTGGTTCCTGGTTCACTTGGAAGCTTGCTGAATCTTGCCTCTTCTCCTGCTCTCAGATAAGACATTTTCTGTTTTAATTTTGTGCTTGCTTTTTGCATTGTTTCCTGCACTTTTGTGGAGGTCAGCCAGGTCCCCTCCGGGGGCTTGTGCTCCTCTCAGATTGTCTGAGCCACTGTTATTTGTTCATTTGCCTTATCCAGTTTTTCTTCAGTGGCTGCGGCTTAGTTTTGTTACACCAGAGAATTAATTTAGGTGGTAGAGGTCGTGTGATCTCAGGTGTTTTTGCAATTAGTAGAGTTGGTACTTTTTACGTTTATTTGGGATTGCAGTAAGTGTCCTTCCTATCCTTTTCTGTCCAGGTAGATTGGGCACCAGCGTTTGCTCATACTATTTTCTGTCTGTGTCTGTATTACCTCTTGTCTAACCGCCATTACATGTTTGGGGGCTTCCTATGTTATTGGGGATCTGCTCCGGGGCAGATAGCTTTTCCTCTTTCTATCTTTAGGTGTAGTTAACCTCTCAGGCTGTGACGAGGCGTCTAGGACCAACGTAGGTACGCTCCACGGCTGCCTTTAGTTGTGGTGGTTAGTCAGGGTACTGCAATCCAGTAGATTCCAACCTCTCTGGTGTATTGCCATTTTTGCTTGCTCTCCTCAGCTACCAAATCATAACAGTATCACCGGCCAAACTGAAAATTATATGGTACTCAACAAAAGGGAAAAATAGTAAAAATGAAAAAAAAAAAAGGAAGTTGTCAGAAATAGTTTTTTTTTCTCTGTTTGTTGCATTTCCCTCTTTTTCTCTGGGTGCTGAGGATTTTTATTTTCTCTCAATGGAGTTTGCACAGTTGTCTGGCCGTGTGGATCAGCTTGCCACTGAAGTTCGGAGTATTGCTACCTATCTTGCAGGGTTGCCTGTTGTGGAACCTAGGATTCCCATGCCAGATTTATTTTTGGGGGATCGAGCTAAATTTCTGAATTTCAAAAATAACTGTAAGTTGTTTTTTGCCTTAAAACCTAAGTCCTCAGGAAACGCAGCACAGTAGGTTCAAATTGTCATCTCTCTCCTGCGCAGCGATCCTCAGGATTGGGCTTTTTCCCTGACACCTGGGGACCCTGTTTTGAGTAATGTTGATGCATTTTTTCTGGCTCTGGGGTTATTGTACGATGAACCTAATGTCACTGATCAAGCTGAAAAAACCTTGTTGGCATTAAATCAGGGCTTGAGGACGCTGAGTTATACTGTCAGAAATTTCGAAAGTGGGCAGTCCTGACCAAATGGAATGATGATGCTTTGGCAGCCCTTTTTCGGAAGGGTCTGTCAGAGAATGTAAAAGATGTTATGGTGGGTTTCCCTGCTCCCTCTGGTCTCAATGATTCCATGACATTAGCGATTCAAATTGACAGACGTTTTCGTGAGCGTAGAGGTATGTGTGGAATAGTGTTGCCTTGTGAACCAGCTTCTGAATCCATGCAGTGTGATAGAGTGGCTTCTGGGGCACAGCGTCATGAGTTTCGAAGGCGCAATGGGTTATGTTTCTACTGTGGTGACGCCTCTCATGCTATTTCAGTCTGCCCTAAGCGGGGAAGACGTTTTGCACGCTCAGTTGTCTTGGGTAGTGTTCAGACTAAATTTCTGTTGACTGTTACCCTGATTTGCTCCCTGTCCACATTTTCTGCTCAGGCTTTTGTTGATTCGGGAGCAGCTATTAACCTGATGTATTTTGATTTTGCTAAACGTTGTGGGTTTCCCTTGATACCCATACGGAAGTCTATTCCCCTACTGGGGATTGATTCTACCCCTTTGGCTGAGAATAAACCCCAGTTCTCTACTCAGGTGATAATGAGGGTTGAACCTGATCATCAGGAGAGTTGCAAATTTTTGGTGCTGTATAATCTGCATGACATTATTGTACTGGGTTTCCCTTGGTTACAGTCTCATAATCCTGTTTTGGATTGGAAATCTGTGTCTGTAACCAGTTGGGGCTGCCAATGTGTTAATGCCAACACTCCTGTTTTTTCTGCCTCTCCCCAGGATCAGGATGTTCCTGACTTTTTGACTGATTTTTCTGATGTGTTTAGCGAAAGTAAATCTGCATCCTTGCCCCCCCATAGGAGCTATGACTGCGCTATTGAATTAGTGCCTGGTAGTAAATTCCCTAAAGGTCGCCTTTTAACTTGTCTGTACCTGAACATGACGCTATGCGGTCTTATATCAAGGAGTCATTGGAGAAGGATCATATCAGACCATCCTCTTCACCCTTGGGTGCCGGTTTTTTCTGTGTGGCCAAAAAGGATGGTTCATTAAGGCCGTGTATTGATTATCGTCTCTTGAACAATATCACTGTGAAATATCAATATCCATTACCCTTGATTTCTGACTTGTTTTCCAGGGTGAAAAGTGCTACTTGGTTTACCAAGCTTGACCTCAGGGGGGCGTATAACCTTATTCGCATTAAGCACGGGGATGAATGAAAGATGGCATTTAATACCCCAGAGGGGCATTTTGAGTACCTAGTGATGCCCTTTGGGCTCAATAATGCTCCTTCCGTCTTCCAGTCCTTCATGAATGACATTTTCAGGGATTTTGTGGAAAAATTTCTGATTGTTTATTTGGATGATATCTTGATTTTTTCCAATGACTGGGACTCTCATGTGAAACATGTTCGGACTGTGTTCCAGATTTTGAGAGAATGCTCTGTATGTGAAGGGATCAAAGTGTCTTTTTGGCGTACAGAGGATCTCATTTCTGGGATTCATTTTGTCCCCATCTGTTATTGAAATGGACCCGGTCAAGGTTCAGGCCATCTGTGATTGGGTCCAACCTACTTCATTAAAGGCTCTTCAGAGATTCTTGGGTTTTGCCAATTTTTATCGTAAATTTATTGGTAATTTCTCTGTTATTGTTAAAACATTGACTGATTTGACCAAAAAGGGTTCTGATGTGGTGAATTTGCCTCCTGAGGCAGTCTCTGCGTTTCAGGAACTTAAGCAGAGATTCACTTCTGCTCCTGTTCTACGGCAGCCTGATGTTTCTCTGCCATTTCAGGTGGAGGTTGATGCCTCTGAAAGTGGGGCAGGTGCCATTTTGTCCCAAAGAGATCCAGAGACCTCTAAAAGTAACCCTTGTGCCTTTTTCTCTCGAAAATTTTCTCCAACTGAACGTAATTATGACGTGGGTAATCGGGAGTTATTGGCCATGAAGTGGGCTTTTGAAGAGTGGAGACATTGGCTGGAGGGAGCCAAACATCAGGTGGTGGTCCTCACGGACCATAAGAATCTGGTTTATCTGGAATCAGCCAAGCGACTTAATCCTAGACAGGCCAGGTGGGCCTTGTTTTTCACACGTTTTAATTTTGTGGTTTCCTTTCTTCCTGGCACTAAGAATGTTAAGGCGGATGCCCTCTCGAGGAGTTTCCTTGTGGACTCTCGTGAGTTATCTGATCCTGCTGTTATTTTGAAAGAGGGTGTAGTTCTTTCCGCCATCTCGCCCAATTTGAGACTGGCTCTGGAAGGGTGTCAGGAGGCTAAACCCGAGCGCTGCCCTATTGGGAAATTGTTTGTCCCAGACCGGTGGAAAAAGAGTGTGATGTCTGAGATTCATTGTTCCGCGTTGGCCGGTCATCCCGGAATTTTTGGTACCAGAGACTTGGTTAGTCGGTCCTTTTGGTGGCCTACTTTGTCTCGTGACGTCAGGGAATTTGTGCAGTCCTGCGGGACTTGCTCTCGCTCCAAGCCTTGCTCTCGCTCTAGTGGTTTGTTGATGCCATTGCCTGTGCCCAAGAGACCATGGACCCATATCTCTATGGATTTCATTTCCGACCTCCCTGTTTCTCAGAGAATGACCATTATCTGGGTGATTTGTGATAGGTTTTCCAAAATGATACATCTTGTGCCATTACCTAAGTTGCCTTCCTCCTCCGAATTGGTGCCTTTGTTCCTTCAGCACGTGGTTCGGTTACATGGCATTCCTGAGAACATTGTGTCTGACAGAGGAGTCCAGTTTGTTTCCAGATTTTGGAGGACTTTTTGTTCTAAACTTGGTATTCAATTGTCTTTCTCCTCGGCTTTTCATCCTCAGACCAATGGACAAACTGAGAGAACAAACCAGACATTGGAGACTTATCTGAGATGCTTTGTGTCTGCTGATCAAGATGACTGGGTCTCTTTTTTGCCTTTGGCTGAGTTTGCTCTTAATAATAGGGCTAGCTCTGCCACTTTGATGTCTCCATTTTTCTGCAATTTTGGGTTTCACCCTCGATTTTCTTCGGGACAGACGGAGGCTTCTGTCTGTCCGGGTGTTGGCTCTGTTGTGGAGCGTATGCAGCAGATTTGGGACCAGGTAGTGGAGAGGTTGTCCCTCTCTCAGGAGAGGGCCCAGCGGTTTGCCAATCGGCATAGGACTGATGGTCCTCGGTTTGAAGTGGGGGACTTGGTCTGGTTGTCCTCGAGAAATATCCCTATGAGAGTTGCATCTCCTAAGTTTAAGCCTAGGTTCATTGGACCTTATAAGATCACGGAGATTCTTAATCCTGTTTCCTTTCGTTTACTTCTTCCAGGGACATTTAATATCCATAACGTGTTCCATAAGTCCTTATTGAAGAGGTTTGTCGAGCCAGTGGTTCCTATGGCAGCGCCTCCTGACCATTTTTTGGTTGAGGGCAATCTGGAGTATGTGGTTGAGAAAATATTGGATTCTCGTTTTTCTAGACGGAAACTCCAGTATTTGGTTAAGTGGAGAGGTTATGGTCAGGAGGACAATTCTTGGGTGTTTGCTTCGGAAATTCATGCTAGGAGACTGATCCGTGCGTATCACAGAGCTCATCCTGACCGACCTGGTTGCCCAAATGAGGGTTCGGTGACCCCTCCTCAAGGGGGGTGTACTGTTGTGAATGTGTTGGAAATGAATTCTGAGCAGAAGCTCCCTCTGGTGGTTACAAACAGTACTGAACCATTCAATGAAGATTGTGAAGATTGGCGATCAGGAGTTTCAGACTGCTCTTATATAAGGGAGATTCCCTCCCATCAAGGTTGCCGGTGATCAATTCTTTTTGTCTCAACTGTGGTTCCTGGTTCACTTGGAAGCTTGCTGAATCTTGCCTCTTCTCCTGCTCTCAGATAAGACATTTTCTGTTTTTATTTTTGTGCTTGCTTTTTGCATTGTTTCCTGCACTTTTGTGGAGGTCAGCCAGGTCCCCTCCTGGGGCTTGTGCTCCTCTCAGATTGTCTGAGCCACTGTTGTTTGTTCATTTGCCTTTTCCAGTTTTTCTTCAGTGGCTGCGGCTTAGTTTTGTTACACCAGGTAACTAATTTAGGTGGTAGAGGTCGTGTGATCTCAAGTGTTTTTGCAATTAGTAGAGTTGGTACTTTTTAGGGTTTTTTGGGATTGCAGTAAGTGTCCTTCCTATACCTTTCTGTCCAGGTAGATTGGGCCCCAGAGTTTGCTCATACTATTTTCTGTCTGTGTCTGTATTTCCTCTTGTCTAACCGCCATTACATGTTTGGGGGCTTCCTATGTTCTTTGGGGATCTGCTCCGGGGCAGATAGCTTTTCCTCTTTCTATCTTTAGGTGTAGTTAACCTCTCAGGCTGTGACGAGGCGTCTAGGACCAACGTAGGTACGCTCCATGGCTGCCTTTAGTTGTGGTGGTTAGTCAGGGTACTGCAATCCAGTAGATTCCAACCTCTCTGGTGTATTGCCGTTTTTGCTTGCTCTCCTCAGCTACCAAATCATAACAGTCGGCTACTTAGCATTGAGTTAAATCTCTCCTCTGCGTACCATCCCGAGATGAATGGGTTTGGTAGAGAGGGCCAACCAGACCTTGGTCACATACTTACGACATTTTGTCTCTGCCAGGCAGGATGACTGGGCATCTTTGCTGCCGTATGCTGAGTTTGCTCTCAATAATGCTGTGGCTGATTCCACCGGACAGACCCCATTCCTCTTGAACTACGGTCAACATCCGTGGGTCCAGGGGCCCATGCCTGTGTCGTCCGCCGACTCCAGGGTGGCAGACAGAGATGTGGAGGCACAGGACATTTGGGACTGAACCCACGATGCCATTCAGTCCTCCAAGGAGAGGATGAGGTCTTCAGCCGATGTTCATCGGCGCCCCGCTCAAACTTTTGCCCCGGGCGACTTGGTGTGGCTTTCTGCCCGTAACATCAGGCTGCGAGTAGAGTCTACCAAGTTGGCATCTCGCTATTTTGGTCCCTTTAAGATCCTTGAGCAGGTAAACCCTGTAGTCTACCGCCTAGCCCTTCCACCTCGTCTGAGTATCTCTGCTACCTTTCACGTGTCCCTTTTGAAACCTGTGGTCATCTCCCGGTTTTCCGAGTCATCTGCTGGGACGTCGGGTTCATCTACCGACGATCATGAGGTGAATGCCATCGTAGGGTATAAGGTGGTACGGGGCAAAACATTTTTTTTGGTGGATTGGAGGGGTTATTGGCCTGAGGATAGGTCCTGGGAGCCTGCCGAGCACATTCACGCTCCGCAGCTCATCGCAGCATTTGAGCGCAGCAAGGCCCAAAGAAGGGGGGGCCCTAGGAGGGGGGGGGGTAATGTTGGGGATTGAGTTCCCGCTGCTGCACAAGGGGAATCTCAAACCAGTCCTGCTGCGGTCCCCCATCCATCTCCGGCCGCAGTGGAACCTACTCAACAGAGACGTCGGTCCCAGCGTCTCGCCCGGTAAAATACTGTGCAGAGACTTGCTGCTGCCGCTCCTGGATCCTCTGTTGTAACCAGTGTTGGAGCAGGCAGATTTATGACTAAGTCCTCGGCTTCTCCATCTGAGCATGCCCAGGACAAGATTTTCCATTGGAGAGCAGGGGTCACATGCTCAGATACAGCTGCGACTCCTATTGGTCCTCCAGGAAGGTCCTGAAGCTGTTGGTGTTCTGAAGCAGCTTCCTATTGGTCCTTTCTGGAAGGTCTCGTGCTCGTGGCTACTATAAAAAGGCGGCATAACCGCACGGCCGTGCGCTAGTATCAGATTTGTTACGTGCTTGCGCCAGTGTGGTTATTCATGTGTTTAGGGACCCAGCTGAAATAAGCCCCTAGAATACCGGCACCTCCAGTGAGGAGATGTGTGTATGGGTTCAGGGCTCTGGCTGAAATAAGCCCCTAGTATACCGGCTTCTCCGGTGAGGAGTTTGCTGTGTGCATTGCTGACTACTTTATGTTGAAGCCACGCAGTCCGGACGTAACCCGTGGCGACACGCGGACATCGCTATTAGTCAGCGCTTAGGTTGCGACTCTGTGGTGCAACAGAGTTGTCTTATAACGTCATATAGCGCCACATCCTTTTATTTAGCGGCTTTGTGAATTAGCAGAGTTTGCCCACTTCGCCATATAGTGCTACAGTGACCATATCTGTGACTCTGCGGGATAACAGAGTTCGCTCATACCATCTACTGCGCCATCTTACTAGCAGCAGGTTCTGCCTGCACAGTGGACCCCGGCTGCGAACGCACTTTCTATTTATATTTATTTGGTGCGTTCCGCAACCATTAACACATATAATGCTGTACAAAGGTTAATAATGGCCCCATAAAATGCTCCATAATAAAATATGCCCCATATAATGCTGCATAAAGTTCATGCTGGGCCCGATTAGATGCTCCTAACAAAAAATATGCCCCATATAATGCTGAACATAGGTTAATAATGGCCCCATAAAATGCTCCATATTAATAAATATGCCCCATATAATGCTGCACAAAGGTTAATGAAGGTCTCATAAGATTCTGCTTAGTATAATATGCCCCATATGCTGCTCCATGAAAGTAGATGGCCTCATAAGATGCTCCATAGAATAATATGCCCCATATGCTGCTCCATAAAGGTTGATGGCCCAATAAGATGCTCCATAGAATAATATGCCCCATATGCTGCTCCATAAAGGTTGATGGCCCCATAAAATGCTCCATAGAATAATATGGCCCATATGCGGCTGCAATTAAAAAAAATGATATACTCACCTCTCGTCTCTGGGGCCAAGTGCCGGTGGTCTGAGCAAGCGGAGACACCGCCACGCTATGGGGGCCAGGCTCAGGCCCCCGACACCTGCAGTTGGGGTCAAGTAAAAGAATGCTTTCTCCTACACATGCCAAAGCTAAGAGCTTGAAGTCCTCCACCTTCAATCTGTTGGCCACTGAAATGCTGCCTTTCCACCTGGTGGATATAGATGGTTTCCGAAAGCTGATGGCCGGCACAGTCCCCCAATACTTCACAGGAATTTTTGGAATGTTTAAAAAAATATGAACATTTAACTTTTTTTCACAAAATATTACTTTAGATCCATTTTTTTTATTTTACCAAGGGTAACAGGAGAAATTGGACTGCAAAAGTTGTTGTGCAATTTGTCCAGAGTACGCTGATACCCCATATGTGTGGGTAAACCACTGTTTGGGCACATCGCAGAGATTGGAAGGAAAGGAGCACTGTTTGACTTTTTCGACGCAGAATTGGCTGGAATTGAGATCAGACGCCATGTCACGTTTGGAGAGCGCCTGATGTGCCTAAACAGTGGAAACCCCCAATTCTAATTCCAACCCTAACCCCAACACACCCCTAACCCTAATCCCAACCCTAACCATAACACTAACCACAAACCTAATCCTAACACACGCCTAACCCTAATCCTAGCCCTTACCCTAATACCAACCCTAACAGAAAAATGGAAATAAATGCATTTTTTTATTTTATTATTTTTACCTAACTAAGGGGATAATAAAGGGGTTTGATATTCAATTAATAGCGGGTTTTTATGTTTGGCAGCTGTCACACGCTAAAAGAAGCCTTTTATTGCAAAAAATAGTTTTTGCATCATCACATTTTGAGAGTTATAATTTTTCCATATTTTGGCCCACAGAATCATGTGAGGTCTTATTTTTTTGGAGGACGAGTTGACGTTTTTATAGGTACCATTTTTGGCACAAAACATTTTTTGATCGCTTTTTATTCCGATTTTTGGGAGGCAGAATGAAAAAAAAACAGCAATTCATGAATTTCTTTTGAGGGGGCGTTTATACTGTTCCGCGTGTGGTAAAATCTATGAAGCAGTTTTATTCTTTGGGTTAGTATGATTACAGCAATACCTCATTTATATAATTTTTTTATGCTTTGGCTTGCCGGCGCCTGCTTTCTCGCATTGCCCTCCCTGCGCGATGCTTCCCTATGCCACCAGAATGCTTTGATCATGTTTGTTTGCAGTGTGCCGGGGGGTTAAACTTCCAGGAGCGGTCCGTGACTGCTCCAGGCATTTAGTGCCAGGTGTCAGCTGAGAATCAGCTGACACCCAGCCGCAATCAGCCGCGCTCCCCTCGTGAGCACGGCTGATCACGTATGACTTACTATTCCATCCATGGGAATTAAGTCCCAGGTCACATGGACGGAATAGTACGTCAGATGGAAGAAAGGCATTAAATTATTATGCCTTGGAGATTGCAATCACAAAGATCAAGAGTTGTGGACAGCTATCCAGGCAGAGTTTGAGTAATGGCTGCCTCCACTGAACCTGGAAGCAGGGAAGACTATGTGCGATAACTGTGCAAGCCTGGATGCTGCCCTACACCGGGGCAACTTCACACACATGCCTTTCATAGCTCATGTCCTCAACCTGGTGGTACAGCACTTTGTACACCAATATCCCAGCCTGGATGCGCTGCTGCAGTAAGCACGGTCGCTGTGTGTTCACTTTGGGCATTTGCACCACGCAGGTCATAGAATTACATCGCTACAGAGGTCTTTCGGCTTACCTGTCAACCGTTTGATATGTGATGTGCAAACACTGTGGAATTCCACTCTGCACATGTTGCAATGACTGTGACAGCAGCGATTGGCCCTGGTGAAATATGTCCTTTTGCATAGACAGTGTCAATGTAGTACGGATGTAGTACAAATCACGCTTGTAGAATGGGCACAGATGAAGGACCTCTGTACCTTTCTGACCAGTTTCAAAATGGCTACTAAGATGGTTAGTGCTGACGATGTCATCATCAGCATCCTGGTCATCTACATGCTGGAGCACACTTTGAATAGTCTACTGGTCCCAGACAAAAATGTGGAAGCAGAGGAGGATGCAGAAAGGGTAACAATATATCTAAGTTCCGGACTGTCATCACACAGGCAGGTGCCATAGGAGGGTGGATTACAACCATCGAGGGGTGCTCATGGTACTAGACAAACTGTTATTGAAGGTGCAGGAGCCAAGGAACAAATGGAAGAGGATGAGGAGGATGAGGTGAAGGGCGAGCAGCAATCAAAAGATGAAGAGGATAATTATCCCCTCTCTGTTGTCTGTGGCTGGCGGGAGGGGATGGAGAAAGCATGCTTGAGTGTTACCCCGCCACCAATACACCATGGACTTGGATCTCATGGAATCACTCAACAAATGAGCACCTTCTTGCTGTACTTTCTGCAGCATGATGCCCTTATTGTTAGGATTAAAAACGTGCTGACTAGTGGGTTGCCACTCTGTTAGATCTACGATGCAGGAGTACATTTTGCTAGATGCTTCTCCCTATGAAATGGGACGCACACATGCTGGAGTATCGAAACATGCTTGTAGACAATCTTAAGAGTGATTTTTCAAAAGACAGCAGAGAGGCAGACAGTAAGCATCGCAGTTATAGATTTCCAAAACCGGGAACTTCAAGTCATCAATACAAAAACATTAGCAGCAGCAGTTTATGTGTCAGAAGCAATTTCTGTGAGTCGTTTTACACATTTTTTAGACCAGCCTGTGCACCAGCAGAACAGAGTACAAGTATGACACATTGTGAATGGATGGATAGGATGGTGCAGGAGTATCTCAAGCTCAATATCCAAGCCATCAGGTAGATTTTGGACCATTTTGTGTTTTGATGTTCAAATATGGAAGCATGGACTGAACTCTCCTTGGAGGTTTTGTCATTCCTGGCAGCCAGCATTTTCAGAACGTGCCTTCAGCGCTGATGGTGGTGTCCTAAGAGACAAGCGCATCTGGCTGTTCCTTGGAAGTGTTGAACGCCTAACTTTCCTACTGTTGCTGGTGTTAGAAACAAGTTATGTCTCCATTTGGTGGGTTACCTGAAGTGGAAGGGGTATCAGAGCCCCATTATACTATTTCTACTCTGAGGAAGTTGATGGCAGTTTAGTGGTGTGTGACAATATTTTTTTGAAATATGGAGACTCCAAGTTAGGTCTCCATTTGGTGGGTTACCTTTATTGGCAGGGGTGTTAAAGCCCCATTATACTATTTATACTCTTGGGAAATTGATGCCAATTTTGTGGTGTGTGACAAAAATTTTTGGAAATGTTTGGACTCCAAGTTGGGTCTCCTTCAAGTGTGTTGCCTGTAGCAGTAGGGCTTCCAGACAGGCAGACCTGCACTTATTTAAGTCAACATCCTCTATTACTATCTTTAAATGTTTCTAACAACAGTAGTATGATACAGTTATATGAAAAAGTTTGGGCACCCCTATTAATCTTAAGCTTAATGTTTTATAAAAATTGGTGTTTTTGCAACAGCTTTTTCAGTATGATATATGTAATAACTATTAGACACAGTAATGTTTCTGCCTTGAAATGAGGTTTATTGTACTAACAGAACATGTGCAATCTGCATCCAAACAAAATTTGACAGGTGCATAAGTTTGGGCACCTCACCAGAAAAGTGACATTAATATTTAGTAGATCCTCCTTTTGCAAAAATAACAGCCTCTAGTCGCTTCCTGTAGCTTTTAATGAGTTGCTGGATCCTAGATGAAGGTAATTTTGACCATTCCTCTTTACAAAACAATTCCAGTTCAGTTAAGTTTGATGGTCGCAGAGCATGGACAGCCCTCTTCAAATGATCCCACAGATGTTCAATGATATTCAGGTCTGGGGACTGGGATGACCATTCCAGAACATTGTAATTGTTCCTCTGCATGAATGCCTGAGTAGATTTGGAGCGGTGTTTTGGATCATTGTCTTGCTGAAAGATCCATCCACTGCGTAACTTCAACTTTGTCACTGATTCTTGAATATTATTGTCAAGAATCTGCTGATACTGAGTGGAATCCATGCGTCCCTCAACTTTAACAAGATTCCCAATGTCGGCATTGGCCACACAGCCCCAAAGCATGATGGAACCTCCACCAAATTTTACTGTGGGTAGCAAGTGTTTTTCTTGGAATGCTGTGTTTTTTTAATGTGTTAAATGCATAACGTGCTGTGCTGTGCTGTGTTAATGCATAACGCATTATTGTATGACCAAACAACTCAATCTTGGTTTCATCAGTCCACAGGACCTTCTTCCAAAAAGTAATTGGCTTCTCCAAATGTGCGTTTGCATACCTCAGCTGTTTGTGACATGCTTGCAGACACGGCTTATTTCGCAGCAATCTCCCATACAGCTTCTCCTTGTGCAAAGTGCGTTGTATAGTTGACCGATGCACAGTGACACAATCTGCAGCAAGTTGATGCTGCAGCTCTCTGGAGGTGGTCTGAGGGTTGTGCTTGACTGATCTCACCATTCTTCTTTTCTGCCTTTCTGATGTTTTTCTTGGCCTGCCACTTCTGGCCTTAACAAAAACTGTTCCTGTGTTCTTCCATTTCCTTACTATGTTCCTCACAGTGGAAACTGACAGGTTAAATCTCTGAGACAGCTTTTTGTATCCTTCCCCTGAACAACTATGTTGAATAATCTTTGTTTTCAGATCATTTGACAGTTGTTTTGAGGAGCCCATGATGCCACTCTTCAGAGGAGATTCAAACAGGAGAACAACTTGCAAGTGGCCACTTTAAGTAGCTTTTCTCATGATTGCATACACCTGACTATGAAGTTCAAAGCTCAATGAGGTTACAAAACCAAAAAAAGTGCTTTAGTAAGTCAGTAAAAAGTAGGTAGGAGTATTTAAAACAAGAAAATGATAAGGGTGCCCATACTTATGCACCTATCAAATTTTGTTTGAATGCAGATTGCACATGTTCTGCTAGTACAATAAACCTCATTTGAAGGCAGAAACATTACTGTGTCCAATAGTTATTAGATATATGAAACTGAAATGGCTGTTGCAAAAACAACAATTTTTATAAAACATTAAGCTTAAGATTAATAGGGGTGACCAAACTTTTTCATATAACTGTATTTGTGCCACCTGAGTGTGGCTGCGCAGAAATGCAACTTGAGCTTTTGCATGAGGTATCATGGCTCCCAGCAAAGCAGGCTCATACCTGTTATGTTTTGGTAGCTGAGGAGGGCAGGAGCAAAAAACCGCAAAGGCAGCCAAACACGAGAGAGGATGGTATCTAATAGGTTGCAGATGCCTAAACTAACGGCACAAATAGAAGCAGACGTGGGACGTTCCTATGGTGCCCTAGACGCCTTGTCACAGCCGGAGAGATTAGCTACCCCTGTAGATGGAAAGAGGAAAGCTAACTGCCCCGGAGTAGAGCCCCAAAGTACTAGGAAGCCCCCAAACATATAATGGCGGTTAGACAAGAGGAAAACACGAACACAGACAGAAAATAGAATGAGCAAACGCTGGGGCCCAAAACTGTCTAGATAGGATAGTACAGGAGAGAATACTGTCTGCAACCCAACAAAACCCTAGGAAAAATTCCAACACTTCTGATTCCAAAAATGCTGAGAACACACGGTCTCAACCACCTATATCAGATCTCTGGTGTGAGCATGCAGCTACCCAGCAGTAAAATATCACAGGAACTGAGCACAAGTGCAAATACAAAAAGAGAACAGGCCCAGCACAAGCCCCCCAAAGGGGACTCGGCTGAAGTCAAAAGCAAGGCAGCAAAAGCAAGGGAAATCAAACCACAGAAAAAAAAACAGAAAGTAACTGTTAGGGTTCGATTTCCCGCTGCTGCACAAGGGGAGTCTCGAACCCGTCCCGCTGCGGTCTCCCATTCAACTCCAGCCGCAGTGGAGCCTGCTCAGCAGAGACGTCGGTACAAGCTCTTGCCCACTCCACTACTGTGCAGTGACTTGCCGCTGCCTTTCCTGGATCTGCTATTATAGCCAGTGCTGGAGCAGACGTCTTTGGGACAAAGTCCTGCGTTTTCCCTTCTGAGCATGCCCAGAGTGAGATCTCTCATTGGAGATCAGGGGTCACATGTTCAGGTGCTGCAGCGGCTCCTATTGGTCCGCCAGGAAGGTCATGTAGCTACATGTGTTTGTAACAGTTTCTCATTGGTCCTTGTTCCTGGAAGGTCCTGTAGCTGTTGCTATAAAAGGGTAGCATGGCTGGGCCGCCATGCGCTAATATCAACCATTGTATGCTATGCGCCAGTGTGGTCATGTGTATGTGTGGATAGGGACCCGGCTGAAATAAGCCACTAGAATACCGACTTAATCGGTGAGGAGTTTGGTATGGTAGCTGGTCAGGGTCGGTGTCCTAGATGCCCTAGATTACCGGCATAACCGGTGAGGAGTTTTGATTGCCGTATTCAGGGTCTGGCGTTCAGACGCCATAGATTGCGGGTGACTCTCGCGAGGACATTAGCACATGATCACGCTTTATGTACGCTTAGCACTTAACTGTGTACCTGAGAGCCTTACAGGACACAGTGCTTTTTCTCAGCGGCCCTGTGACGTAACAGGGTTCGCTTTCAACGCTAGTCAGCGCCCTAGCGTGTTTTCTTTGCCACTCAGTTGTGTCTAGTGAGTGCGCACACATCGCCATATAGCGCTGCGGCTCTCCTTCTAGCGGCTCTGTGGAGTAACAGAGTTCGCACTCATTGCCACAGCGCATTACAGCGTTTATGTTGGCGACTCTGCGGGATAACAGAGTTTGCTTCTCGCGCCATTTTTACTAGCAGCAGGCTCCGCTTGCACGGTGGACCCCGGGCTGCGAACGCACCTTTCTATATTATATATTGGTGTGTTCCGCAGACCCATAACATAATATTAGCGCCAGGGTCTGGCTAGTAAAATGGCGGATGAACAGCGATTACAGCTGTACATCCAGCAGCTGGAGGGTAGGTTGGCGGCTCTTGAGCGCACAACCTCAGCTGTGGATGCTACCGCAGTCGCTGTTCAGGCTGCTAGTGTAGCTGCAGCCAGTTTGTCCTCTGCCACCTCTGTCCCTACATTGTCCCACCTCCCGCTTCCAGACAAGTTTGCTGGTGACAGCAAGCAATGTCGGGAATTCGTAAGTCAGTGCTCCATACACCTCGAGCTTCTGGCTGCACGTTTCCCCACGGATCGGGCACAAGTGGGCTTTGTGATAGCTCTTTTGTCGGGCAGAGCGTTGGAGTGGGCAACGCCGCTGTGGGAGCGCGACGACCGTGTGGTGCAGAGCGCTTCTCGTTTTCTGGAGGCTCTGAAAAAGGTTTTTCTAGGACCTCAGGTCACCCACGATTCGGCGCTCAAACTGCTGGCAAGTACCCAGGGTTTGGCTTTGGTCAGCCATTTTGCTGTCCAATTTCGGACTCTGGCCTCGGAATTAGAGTGGCCAGATAAAGTCCTCATTCCCGTGTTCTGGAGAGGACTGGCGGGTCATGTGAAAGACGCCTTGGCTACCAGGGAGATTCCTGCCACACTGGAGAAGCTTATCGCTATTTCCACCCGCGTCGACCTCCGTTTCCACGAGCGGAGGCTGGAACGTGTCCAGTGTAGGCAGAGGGTCCAGTTGGCTCCTACCTTCACCAACCCTCTGGAGTCGCCTGTTCAAGCGCCCGACCTTCAGGAGGTTGCTCCTGCAGGATCTAAATCTCGGGTCACTCGTCCATCCCCGATTTGTTATATTTGCCAGCAGCAGGGACATTTTGCCAACCGATGTCCACAGCGGATGAATAAGCGGTCGCGCCCAGTAACCGTAGGAACAGGGTCACTGGACGCCATGAGTTTTGCCCCTAAAGTGCTCCTCAAGGGGATAATTACCCACGGTTCTACCACCCTACCCGTCAAGCTGTGTGTGGATTCTGGGGCAGAGGGAAATTTTATGTCATCCTCCTTTGCTTCTCGCCACACCATGCCTTTGGTGTTGCTGGCTGAACCAGTATCGGTTCGGGTGTTGAACGGAGCAATTCTGCCCTCACAAATCACCCATCAGTCTGTTCCACTCACCTTGTCTATGTCTTCTTCCCATCAGGAGAATATATCATTTTTTATCCTCCCTGAGGGTATAGATGAGGTTTTGTTGGGATTACCCTGGCTCCGCCACCACTCTCCCCACATTGAGTGGGCTTCAGGGAGAATTCTGGGTTGGGGTAATTTATGTAAAGGCAGATGCATTAGGGACAGCGTGCAGGTCAACACCACTGAGATACCCATAGACCTCTCTCCTCTTCCCAAGGTCTATTGGTCTTATGCCAACGTTTTCTCAAAGAAGGCTGCGGAGACTCTTCCGCCTCATCGCCCCTATGACTGTCCTATTGACCTCTTGCCTGGAGCTGAGCCTCCTAGAGGAAGGGTCTATCCCCTCTCTCTTCCTGAGACAGAGGCCATGTCCCAATATATTCAGGAGAACTTGGCAAGGGGATTCATTAGGAAGTCGGTGTCACCAGCGGGAGCGGGGTTCTTCTTTGTGCAGAAGAAGAACGGAGAACTACGTCCGTGCATTGATTATGGGGGTCTCAACGCTATCACCGTGAAAAATAAGTATCCTTTGCCGCTAATCTCTGAGCTTTTTGACAGGCTTCGGGGAGCAAGGGTATTTACTAAGCTAGACCTGCAGGGTGCGTATAACCTGATTCGCATCCGTGAGGGGGACGAGTGGAAGACGGCATTTAACACCAGGGATGGGCATTATGAATATCTGGTAATGCCCTTTGGGCTCTGTAATGCTCCAGCTGTCTTCCAAGACTTTGTGAACGACATCTTCCGGGATATGTTGACCACCTCGGTGGTAGTCTATCTGGATGACATTCTCATCTTTTCTCCAGATATGGCCTCCCACCGGAGAGATGTCTGCAAGGTCTTCGACCTCTTGCGAGCAAATTCCCTGTATGCGAAGTTGGAGAAGTGCATGTTTGAGCAGGAGTCTCTACCTTTTCTGGGCTTTATCATCTCCACCCAGGGATTGGCTATGGATCCTACCAAACTACAGGCTGTGATGGATTGGCAAGAACCCCACTCCCTTAAGGCGGTGCAGCGCTTTATGGGGTTCATTAACTACTATCGCCAATTCATTCCCCACTTCTCCACTTTGGTAGCTCCCTTGGTAGCCCTCACCAAGAAGGGAGCTAATCCCAAGTTGTGGTCAGAGGAGGTCACCAAGGCGTTCTCCTCCATCAAGTCGCATTTCGCCAGTGCTTCCATCTTACATCGCCCCGATGTCGATAAACCGTTTATCTTAGAGGTGGATGCCTCTTCTGTTGGTGCTGGAGCAGTCCTTTTTCAAAAGGATGCCCAGGGTCGGAAGCATCCCTGCTTCTTCTTTTCCAAAACCTTTACACCAGCAGAGAGGAATTATTCCATCGGGGACAGGGAGTTACTGGCTATGAAGTTGGCCTTCTCCGAGTGGCGACATCTTCTGGAGGGGGCTCGCTTCCCCTTCCAAGTTTTCACAGACCACAAGAACTTGGTGTATTTGCAGACAGCCCAGCGGCTAAATTCCCGTCAGGCCAGATGGTCCTTGTTTTTCTCCCGGTTCCATTTCACCCTCCATTTCCTCTCCGGTGAGAAGAACATTCGCGCAGATGCTCTATCCCGCTCCGTGGTGTCCTCTGAGGAGGTGAAGGAGGAGCCTCGGCTGATTGTCCCCACAGAAAGCCTAAGAACGGTGGCTCCGGTTTCGCTTCAGTCTGTGCCTTCGGGCAAGACTTTTGTGCCCACCAATTTGCGACCGGAAGTACTCTCTTGGGCACATTCGTCCAGGGTGGGTGGACATTTTGGGACCAAAAGGACTTCTGAGTTGCTGGCGAGGACATACTGGTGGCCGCAGATGGCCCGTGACGTCAGGGAATACGTTCAGGCATGCGTCTCCTGCGCCAGGAATAAGTCCCCTCGACAACGGCCAGCTGGGTTACTTTTTCCTTTACCGGTGGCAGACAGGCCTTGGGAGATGGTCGGGATGGATTTTGTGGTGGGCTTACCCAAGTCTCGGGGCTGCACCATCATCTGGGTGATAACCGACCACTTTTGGGACCGCAATCAGGACGCCATTCTGGCCTCCAAAGAGAGGATGAGGTCTTCAGCCGATGCCCATCGGCGCCCCGCTCCTACATTTGCTCCGGGTGACCTAGTGTGGCTTTCTGCCCGAAACATCAGGCTGCGGGTAGAGTCCACCAAGTTGGCACCTCGCTTTTTGGGCCCCTTTAAAGTTCTTGAGCAGGTGAACCCGGTGGTTTACCGCCTAGCCCTTCCACCTCGCCTTGGTATCACTGACACCTTTCATGTGTCCCTCTTGAAACCCGTGGCCATTTCCCGGTTTTCCGAGTCATCTGCCGGGACGTCGGGTTCATCTACCGACGATCATGAGGTGAACGCCATTGTTGGGTGCAAGGTGGTACGAGGCAAAAAATTTTATTTGGTAGATTGGAGGGGTTATGGGCCTGAGGATAGATCCTGGGAGCCTGCCAAGCATGTTCACGCTCCGCAGCTCATCGCTGCCTTTGAGCCCAGCGAGGCCCAAAGAAGGGGGGCCCTAGGAGGGGGGGTAATGTTAGGGTTTGATTTCCCGCTGCTGCACAAGGGGAGTCTCAAACCCGTCCCGCTGCGGTCTCCCATTCATCTCCGGCCGCAGTGGAGCCTGCTCAGCAGAGACGTCGGTTCAAGAGTCTTGCCCACTCCACTACTGTGCAGTGACTTGCTGCTGCCTTTCCTGGATCTGCTATTATAGCCAGTGCTGGAGCAGACGTCTTTGGGACAAAGTCCTGCGTTTTCCCTTCTGAGCATGCCCAGAGTGAGATCTCTCATTGGAGATCAGGGGTCACATGTTCAGGTGCTGCAGCAGCTCCTATTGGTCCGCCAGGAAGGTCATGTAGCTACATGTGTTTGTAACAGTTTCTCATTGGTCCTTGTTCCTGGAAGGTCCTGTAGCTGTTGCTATAAAAGGGTAGCATGGCTGGGCCGCCATGCGCTAATATCAACCATTGTATGCTATGCGCCAGTGTGGTCATGTGTATGTGTGGATAGGGGACCCGGCTGAAATAAGCCACTAGAATACCGACTTAATCGGTGAGGAGTTTGGTATGGTAGCTGGTCAGGGTCGGTGTCCTAGATGCCCTAGATTACCGGCATAACCGGTGAGGAGTTTTGATTGCCGTATTCAGGGTCTGGCGTTCAGACGCCATAGATTGCGGGTGACTCCCGCGAGGACATTAACACATGATCACGCTTTATGTACGCTTAGCACTTAACTGTGTACCTGAGAGCCTTACAGGACACAGTGCTTTTTCTCAGCGCCCTGTGACGTAACAGGGTTCGCTTTCAACGCTAGTCAGCGCCCTAGCGTGTTTTCTTTGCCACTCAGTTGTGTCTAGTGAGTGCGCACACATCGCCATATAGCGCTGCTGCTCTCCTTCTAGCGGCTCTGTGGAGTAACAGAGTTCGCACTCATTGCCACAGCGCATTACGGCGTTTATGTTGGCGACTCTGCTAGATAACAGAGTTTGCTTCTCGCGCCATTTTTACTAGCAGCAGGCTCCGCTTGCACGGTGGACCCCGGGCTGCGAACGCACCTTTCTACATTATATATTTGGTGTGTTCCGCAGACCCATAACAGTAACTTATCTGAATGATAGCAGGAGACAGCAGAAAAGCAAGCTGAATTCCAACCTAGACCAGGAAGTAACAATTGATCACCGGCGAGGCTTATGGGAGGCAAGATCACTTATATTAGGCCAGTCCATTCCCCTGATGACCAATCATCAATTGCAGGTGATGAACTCTTGCTGTTTAACATAGGTTCAATACCCTCAGCAACCACCAGAGGGAGCCTCAGCTCTGAAGTCGTCTCCAACACATTCACAACACATACTCATCCTTGAGCCACCTCATCTTAATTTAAACTTAAATTCAAAGCTATAAATGCTGTCACAGACCCTGATATCTCATGCATGGCCCATGGCTGACTGCAGCTGTTCCATTATCAAATTCTACTGTGGGTAAATTGACCATCAGTCAACTACCTGGGTTACAATCCTTAAATTTTTCTTCCAATAGTAGTCTACAAAACCGATGTGTGTGGCACATGAGTGTGGCTGAGCAGAAAAGCAGTTTGAGCTGTTGTATGAGGTATCAGGGCTACCAGCAAAGCAGGCTTACACCAGTCCCTCAGCCACCTCATCTTAATTTAAACTTAAATTCAAAGCTCTTAATTTAAACTTAAATTCAAAGCTCTAAATGCTGGCCCAGACCCTGATACCCTATGTATGGCCTGTGACTGACTGCTGCTGTGCCATTCTAAAATTTGAACTGTGGATGAATTGATCAGTCACCTGTGTAACCTGTGTTACTATCCTTAAATTTTTCTAACATCTGTGGTCTACTAAGCAGATATATGTGCCACCAGAGGCTGGCTGAGCAAAAAAACATTTTCAGCTGTTGCATGAAGCAGCATGGCTCCCAAAAGCAGGCTTACACCAGTCCCTCACATACCTTGTTTTAATTAAAATGTAAGTTCAAGCCTGTAAATGCTAACCCAGACCTTGATACCTCATACATAGCCTATGGCAATGCTGCTGTGGCCATTACAAATTTTTTAATGTGATCAATAATGCCACTTTTTCCTGATGTCTGCCCCATATTTTGGAAATTTTTGACTCTAAGTTGGGTCTATTTCCTGTGTGATGACTGAATTGGCAGGCCTCTCAGAGCACCGCTTACACCTGTCATTCATCACCTGTTACTGATCAATGTATCAGATGAAATGCTGGTCCAAGGCCTTGTCCATGCATCCATGCTGAACATTATACTACTATTGTAAATCTGTTTCAATTGTCATTTTTCCTGGTTCTGCTCCTAATTTGAGCTGTATTGACAGATTTTTGGCCCCCTTGAAGTTTGTCTATGCATTGCTTTTGCCTACCATTGAGTTGAATGGGGTTTGAGTATCTTCGGCAAACCATTTGACGTACGTGTTCGGCAAACATTGGGACATTCACCGAACCAGACATTTGAAATGTTCGGTTCATCTCTACCCGTGGAGTTGATTTGAGTGCTACCTGATGTTGAAACATTTGTTCTCCTCTACCGCCTCCTCCATCATCATCATCATCATCATCAGCCTCCCAAACTGTTCCCTGGCTGTACGTTGGTAACTGGTCGATGTTGGATGACAGTTAACCTAACCTTCAAGCCATGTGTGGCTCCTTTGCATATATATCATGTGTGGCTTCCTTTTGCATATATATCATAATCAGCTTTATTCTTTTGTCTACCACCAAATTAAATTGTCCTACATCCAAATTCGCTGGCTTTACCATCATCACTATGTTATACATGTGGCACGCAAGCATGACTGTCTTCCTGTCATTGAAACGCATTCCATGACCACTTACCTGTTAGTGGAATGCAAGATATGACAAGTTCCTGCCTATGGAACGCATATTCAGTGCTAGCCCCAGGTTAGTGACTTCCAGGATGCGCTACACCATTTCCGCCCTCAGGGTACTTAAACCCCACTCTCTCACTGCCATACGGACAAAGACAAGCAGTGGATACCGCATCTACATGGCACATTACACCACTGACCACCACTAGTAAGCAGTCTTCTTGTGGCGTTCTCTACTTTATATAGGTCACTACACCCCCTCATGATGGCTTCCTCTTTTATTGACAGTAATTTGTGGATTCATTTGACACACCAATTATAGATATGCCTTTCATATCATACCCTATTTACTCTGCCATTCTTGTTTTATAAATGTTTATACTCCTATATTTTTTCCCACAGCGTCCCTTGTGTCTACTTTATAATCTAATTCTGGGCTTGACATACACTAAATAGATCAAGGTAGCCACATTAAATAGATTTATATATATTCAAAATATATATAATTTTACATCTGAATAATCTATATTTAATACTATCTCTTTGCTGCAGCTGTTGTTTCATCAATATTGAATCCCTAGAATTGGCTACCATGCACCGAGCCCCTATAGTTAATTATAGATTTATATTAGGCTATATATATTTATATATATATACACATTACCTACGCTACCACCCATTTATTCATTTATTTATATAACTTTTTACCACAGCTAAATCTGCTAGCTTATGAGTACTTTGAATCAACTTTCAACTAATATTATATTGAAATAGTTAGCTATACAATTTTTATTTTATTTTAGTTTACATATACCATTTTACCTTATTACCATATCTAGGGGTGACTCATATAACCTCTTTCATTAGTATCCCATCACTCTAAGGCTGTGTTTCCACGTTCAGGAAACACAGCGCTTTGGACGGAGCGGAAAGTCTGCTCCGCCCAAAGCCCCGCCCCTACTGTACTCACGCTCATTCCAGATGTGTTCAGGAACACCTCTGGAACACATCCGGAATGACCGCAGGGCTACATAGCCCTGTGTTATTTCCCTTGCGGCGCCGCAGCGTCGCCGCAAGGGAATAGGACATGCTGTGCTCTAAAAAGACGCGCCGCATGTCCGGAAACGCAGGTCTTCCGCCTGCGTGTTTTGCAGCATAGTGGAGACGGGATTTCTTGAAATCCCCTCCACTATGCTGTAACATCTGGACGCTGCGTGTTTGACGCTGCACCAACGCACAGCGTCAAACACGCAGCAATTCCGGACTGTTTCCTGAACGTGGAGACATACCCTAACATTGCTTAAACTCCTATTTTCTCTTGTTTCAAGCAGTCGGGTAGGTACCCCATTCCTCCTTCCCTTCCTCCCTCTTTTTATTTCATCACGGAAAAAGGTGTTCATTATACCACCATAAATTGTATACTATTTTATTACGTTGTCAAATTTTCTCGTTACTTCCTACCAGCTTGCTATGAGGACTTGTAATATATATAATTATTGTATATACTTTTTTGTTTACTTTATATTCTACTGCAGACTGATGAAGGTCTATGAGACCGAAACGTTTTACAGACTGCCATAATAAAAGTCTTTGAAACAATAATCTAAGTTGAGTGCCAAGTTTTCTACTTTATTGCACAATTATTTTTCCCTAGACTGCTAAAAAATAGTGATAAGTGAATTTGCTCGGAAATCAATCGCCAAACATAAATTCGGAATAAATATGGCACATTCGGATTCGTGATTGGAAACACTAGCAAAATTTTATAAAATCAGAAAAAATTGTTAACATTCGATAAAAAGGGAGGAAAAATACTTCCGTTGCCACAAAAGTATTTTCAGCACTTTAGCAATGATAATGGTGGTGTATCATGAGCGTATGGCACGTGTTTGATGAGGGGAATGGGTTTGCAGAGTTCAGAGGAGGAGCGTTATTGTAAACCATAATTTCTTTTCCTAACTTTATGTTTGCACATTGTGGCTAGCCAATCAGGGCTCAGGAAACATCCACAATGTCCTGACAAAATGGCTTGTGTCAATAGCTGCTGAAATCACAAGTCACTCTCCATATAAATAGCGGAAGTCTTATTTTAGCATAATTTTGACACTGTTACAGCGGAGAGAGGCTGCTCCTGATGCTGGCACTGTTAACAGCAAGATTTTAGCTAGTTAGCTAGGCAGTTGTTTATCAGTCAGATAGTTTAGCTAGCTACTGTCCAGTCTGGCTGTGAAATTGAACTTCCAGCATTTTTTTTGCCATTACTGAGGTCCACAGACAAAGCCAGCAGGTACCTTGTCATACAAGTGTATTGTGCACTGCTTCTATTGTGAAAAAATTGTAAAAATTCTTCTGTTACTAATGTTATACAGTAGGGGACAGCTCACTTTCAAATTGTTTGCAGCATCTAGCGTGTTATGGAGGCCTGATCCAGAGGCCACAGAAAAATTTTTCTTACTAATGTCATACAGTAGGGGACATCTCACTTTCAAATTGTTTGTATCATATCTTCTTTTTCATACAATCCTCATCCATACTCAAACAATTCTTTCTTCTGTGATGCAATTCAGCATGCCATATTTCACCTTGTAATTTACTGTCCCTGAAATTGAGCTACTTGCACAGCTGTTGCAGAGTTAAAAATCAAATTTTTTGTTGCTAATACTGTGCTCCTACCACACTATCTGAGCAACATGCCTGAGAAAAAGTGAGGCCGTGATGAAAGGGGAATTAGGCTTTGGGTTCAAGGTGTACGTGGGGTAGGTGGTAATGTTTGTGAAAGCACTAATGAACTCACAAATTCACGTCCTATGCAAAGACTACTGACAACTTCTGTTACTGGACGGGCTACTCCACTACCTTTCTTTGGCAGACGCACAGCAGTATGCCTTGTTGATGAGGCCCATAAAGAGCATGTGCTTGAGTAGATTGCAAACGCAGCTTCAAGTGGCCTCTCCTCTTCCTCCACCTCAACATCACACCCAGTACAGTCCACATAGGTGGCAATCAAATTACCCTTGCTTCCCTTCAACCATACAACTGACTGTATGGAACCACAGATGGGTGAGTCTGAAGAGCTGTTCACACATTCTATGACATGGACATCAGAAGTGTACTCAAAAGCTTCACAGAGTCAAGAGGAGGAAATCTGCACCAATGCCCCAACTTTTTTTAGCGAAGCGTCGGGGCAGTACGAAGCAAGCTCATCTCTACAAAAAGAAAACGCTAGTCCTGAAAAATTATTTTGGGGGCCTAGAAATGGCAATGAGACAGTTGATGCCAATTATTTATTTCTCAAAATACTAGAAAATACACAGTGGCTTAAAGGACAGTATTCTCAAAGGCGGAGGGGTACAGAATACACACACCAGCTTAAAGGACAGTACTCCCATATATATGGGAGCAGAGTGCACACAGTGGTTTAAAGAACTGTAATGTCACGATTCCACTGCTCAGAGTGTCTGGGACTCGGTGACGGACAACTCTGTCATCCTATCCTGTGCAGGTGTGTGCTGAGCTGTCAGTGCTTTGATTGACAGCTCGGTTGACCTATCTGAGAATGGAAGGGGCCGAGATTTTCGCAGGTGCTTCCTGTGCTTTGTGATTGCCCTGCTATTTAGGTGAGCTGTCTGGCCCAGATCACTGTCAGTCAAAAGCCGAAAAGCAGTCCCGTTTGTTATTGCCCCTTTGTGTATGATTTCTGCTGCTGAACTTTGGACCATGTTCTGATTACCCGCTTGTTATTGCCCCTTTGCTTATCCGCTATTTCTCTGATATTCTGACCCTGACATGTGACCTGACTTACGACTTCACATTTTCCCTTGGTTTACTACATGCTGTTTTGTTATTGACCCCGGAACGCCTGACTTCGCTGACTCACGGCCTGTCCGTGGGTTGTGACTAGCGTCACATTTTGACTGGCCTCAAAAGTACTTTTTTTCTCTCCACCAATGGATGCCATTCATGCATTCTGTGATCAGGTAGTGAATCTAACCCGTATGGTTCAGGATCTGGCAAGGGAACACCAAAGACTAGAAACTTCACAGTCTCAGCTGCAGGGTCAGGTTTCTAGAACTATGGATGCTTCCCAGAGCTCTCTGCCGTCGATTGTAGTAATGACTCCTTTACCTTCTGACGTGCAGTTGGTCTCTCCTGAACCTATAGTGGCACTTCCTAACAAATTTTCAGTCAAGAAGGATCAGTTTAGGGTATTTAGGGAGAGCTGCAATTTATTTTTTACCTTACAACCCTGGTCGCCAGGGGATGAGTCCCAGCGGGTGGGAATAATCATGTCCTTATTGTGAGGGGGTCCTCAGACTTGGGCATTGTCTTTGTCCCCACTAGCCCAAGAACGGTCTTCTGTTGATGCCTTTTTTGATGCTTTAGGGATAATCTATGACGAACCTGACAGGGCCCAGGTCACAGAAGCTAAGATCATGTACCTGACACAGGGAAGTCGCACTGCAGTTCCGGCATCTGAGGTTTTGAGGAATGATGCAACTCTCACATGTCAGTTTCACTGTGGCTTTTCAGATACTATAAAGGACTCTCTGGCTTTGCATACTCCACCCTGTTCCCTGGGGAGACCATGACCCAGGCCATTCAAATGTATTACCGAATTTGTGAGAGACGTGGTGAACGACAGGGGGTTTCAGTTGTTCAATTTACAGAGATGAAACCAATGGAGGTTGGAACAACCCACTCTCGGGTCATGGAGAAGATGGGTCAGCTTGATCTTAGACTCTGCCTTTATTGTGGTCATGCTGGACATTTCCTCAAAGACTGCTCGATAAGCTCTCAAGCTAGGAAGAAGTCAGGAAAACATCTAAGTCTGGGTGATATTCGAGGAGGTCACCCAGCCTTCCAAGTACCATTTTACTCCTCAGATAAAGTATTGCTGAACGTGGAACTTTGTATTCAGAACCTGTGGTTATCAGCTCTTGATTTCATTGAATGTGGATCTGCCGCCAATTTCATTTATTCTACACTGGTTCTTAAATTAGGCTTAGGGACAGTAAGATTGCAAAGACTTATTCAGATTGTTGCTATTGCCAAAACTCAGTTATTCCAGAACTTTGTCCAACTGGTAACGGTTAGTGTTGAGCATTCCGATGCCGCAAGTATCGGGAATCGGCCGATATTTACGGTATCGGAATTCCGATACTGAGTTCCTATACTTTTGCCATATCGTATACCGGAATTGGAAGTTCCCATAATACTATGAGAGGCAGTGTGATTTGATTCAGCCAATGAGGAATCCTAAGAAGTGTGGGCACATCCTGTAATGCTGCGGACATGTTAACTAATGGCATGGCTGTGATTGGCTGCTGAAATGATGTCATGAATGCACTATAAAAGGTGCCGCCGCCATTTTGGTTTCACTCTGCTGTGAATTCAGTTAGGGACAGAACGCTGCTCTTCTGACTCTGAGGGACAGTTAGAGATTGCGATTTTGTGAATTGTTCTTTCGGCAGGCTATTTTACCAACCGCTGTAAGCTTCCTTTTGCCTTGCAGTGTTGTTTTCACAGCTGTCTGCAAGCTCTGTGTGTGAGTGCAGGTGACGCTGCAGTTTGGTCTGCATCCACTGCTGGTTGTAGTCAGCTGCACGTGTGTCACTGCCTCATCCTTTTTTTTATGTAATGGTGCTGCTCCATTCAATTTAATTAACTCTCATCTATTAGTGTGCCGCGCTTCCATTCATATCCAATACATTGGTTGCAAACACTATAGAAGTACATACGGAGCTTTCAAGCTAGTGAACAGTTGTGTGCAGTGTTCACGGCTGTCTATGAGGTCTCTTTGTGAGTGCAGCTCACGCTGAAGTTAGTTCTGCATCCACTGCTGGTTGTAGTCTGCTAAGCGTGTGTCACTGCCTCATCCCCTTTTTTTTTTTGTAATTGGTGCTGCTCAATTCAATTTAATCTAACTCTCATCTATTAGTGTGCCGAGCTTCCATCCGTATCCAATACATTAGTTGCAAACACTATAGAAGCACATAAAGGAGCCTTTCAGAGCTAGTGAACAGTTGTCTGCAGTGTTCATGGCTGTCTGGGAGGTCTCTTTGTGAGTGTAGATCACGCTCAAGTTAGTTCTTCAACCACTGCTGGTTGGAGTCTGCTGAGCGTGTGTCACTGCCTCATCCTTTACATTTTTGGCTAATTGGTGCTGCTCCATTCTATTTCAATAAACTCTAATCTATTAGTGTGACACGCTTCCATCCGTATCCAATACATTGGTTGCAAACACTATAGAAGTACATAAAGGAGCCTTTCAGAGATAGTGAACAGTTGTCTGCAGTGTTCACGGCTGTCTGGGAGGTCAACTTGTGAGTGCAGATCACGCTCAAGTTAGTTCTTCAACCACTGCTGGTTGGAGTCTGCTGAGCATGTGTCACTGCCTCATCCTTTACATTTTTGGCTAATTGGTGCTGCTCCATTCTATTTCAATAAACTCTAATCTATTAGTGTGACGCGCTTCCATCCGTATCCAATACATTGGTTGCAAACACTATAGAAGTACATAGGAGCCTTTCAGAGCTAGTGAACAGTTGTCTGCAGTGTTCACGGCTGTCTGGGAGGTCTCTTGTGAGTGTAGATCACGCTCAAGTTAGTTCTTCAACCACTGCTGGTTGGAGTCTGCTGAGCATGTGTCACTGCCTCATCCTTTACATTTTTGGCTAATTGGTGCTGCTCCATTCTATTTCAATAAACTCTAATCCATTAGTGTGACGCGCTTCCATCCGTATCCAATACATTGGTTGCAAACACTATAGAAGTACATAAAGGAGCCTTTCAGAGCTAGTGAACAGTTGTCTGCAGTGTTCACGGCTGTCTGGCATGTCTCTTTGTGAGTGCAGATCACGCTCAAGTTAGTTCTTCAACCACTGCTGGTTGGAGTCTGCTGAGCATGTGTCACTGCCTCATCCTTTACATTTTTGGCTAATTGGTGCTGCTCCATTCTATTTCAATAAACTCTAATCTATTAGTGTGACGCGCTTCCATCCGTATCCAATACATTGGTTGCAAACACTATAGAAGCACATAAAGGAGCCTTTCAGAGCTAGTGAACAGTTGTCTGCAGTGTTCACGCTGTCTGGGAGTCTCTTTGTGAGTGTAGATCACGCTCAAGTTAGTTCTTCAACCACTGCTGGTTGGAGTCTGCTGAGCGTGTGTCACTGCCTCATCCTTTACATTTTTGGCTAATTGGTGCTGCTCCATTCTATTTCAATAAACTCTAATCTATTAGTGTGACACCTTCCATCCGTATCCAATACATTGGTTGCAAACACTATAGAAGTACATAAAGGAGCCTTTCAGAGATAGTGAACAGTTGTCTGCAGTGTTCACGGCTGTCTGGGAGTCATTTGTGAGTGCAGATCACGCTCAAGTTAGTTCTTCAACCACTGCTGGTTGGAGTCTGCTGAGCGTGTGTCACTGCCTCATCCTTTACATTTTTGGCTAATTGGTGCTGCTCCATTCTATTTCAATAAACTCTAATCTATTAGTGTGACGCGCTTCCATCCGTATCCAATACATTGGTTGCAAACACTATAGAAGTACATAGGAGCCTTTCAGAGTAGTGAACAGTTGTCTGCAGTGTTCACGGCTGTCTGGGAGGTCTCTTTGTGAGTGCAGATCACGCTCAAGTTAGTTCTTCAACCACTGCTGGTTGGAGTCTGCTGAGCGTGTGTCACTGCCTCATCCTTTACATTTTTGGCTAATTGGTGCTGCTCCATTCTATTTCAATAAACTCTAATCTATTAGTGTGACGCGCTTCCATCCGTATCCAATACATTGGTTGCAAACACTATAGAAGTACATAGCGGAGCCTTTCAGAGCTAGTGAACAATTGTCTGCATGGTTCACGGCTGTCTGTGAGGTCTCTTTGTGAATGCAGCTCATGCTGAAGTTAGTTCTGCATCCACTGCTGGTTGTAGTCTGCTAAGCGTGTGTCACTGCCTCATCCTTTTTGTTTTTTTTGTAATTGGTGCTGCTCAATTCAATTTAAATTAACTCTCTCCTATTAGTGTGTGATGTGCTTCCATCCGTATCCAATACATTGGTTGCAAACACTAGATAGGAGTAGATAGAGGAGCCTTTCGGCTGGTTTGCGGCCTGCAGGACCAGCCAGATTAGTATTACCCTATTTCTTGTAGCCTTATCTATTGCATTGTAGTTTCCTGCATTGTAATAGCTACAAAAAGTTTGTGATACTATCGATTGTACATCTTTTGTCTCAATCACAACCTTTGCTTTTTTTGTGAAAAACACAAAAAAGTGAATAAAGTTCACCAAACACTACACTTGACACTTGTTAGGCCACATTAGCTCATATTAAAGTGTAGTCCACACTTAATAAACTTAGTGTTTCTTATACCTGTTAGCAGCTGTTCAGGAATAAGCACACTAAGGCCTTAGTACTTTTCTGCCTATCTGTATCAATCTACCAAGATGAAGAAGGCATGGAGTAAGGCACATGGTCGTGGAGTTTCAGGGAGAGGACGTGGGGATTCTGTGCCTGCTGCGGCCACCAGTGACACAGCATCCACCAGTTTTCCCTGGGAGCGGTCCTTTATGCGCAGCTTTGTAAGAGCTCGCCGTACCCCCCTGCTGCGGGAAGAACAAATTGAAGCCGTTGTCGGATGGATGGCAGCTAACGCATCAACTTCAATTACTTCCACATCCTCTCAGAACCAGAGCACTGAAGAGCAACCATCTGTCTCTTCACCACCTGCGAAATTGCCCAGGCAGTCAGAGAGCTCTGTACAGGAGCCAGCTCAGTTTCTACTTCTGTTCTCTGAATCTGTTGGCTTGGAAAGAGGGGGCCAGCCAAGCAGCATTTTAGAATGTGAAGAAGAGGGAGTATGCAGTGATGCGCAACTGCTTTGTCTCTCTGAATCTGAAGAGGCGGGTGGGCCAGTGCCTATGGTCAGCACACCGCAGAACGCATCTCATGATGATGAGACTCAGGTGCCAGTTTCTGTTGCGCATTGTGCTGGCCAGACGACCCAGGAGAAGCAGGTGTTTGAAGAGGGTAGTGGAGATGATGAGGTCCTTGACCCATCATGGCGTGAGGAACAGGAAAGTGGTGGGAGTAGCTCTGAGGAAGAGATTCCCCCAACGGTCCAAACAGGAGGGAGAGGTAGGGTGCAGACTCGGTTGCCTGTAGCCTCCACTTTGGCACCAGTTCGGAGCAGTTCTCTTTCAAAAGCCAAAACGGGTGCTCCCAGGACTTGCAGTGCGTGGTCCTTTTTTGACACAGTTGCAGATGACATTTGCTTTGTCAAATGCAAGCTGTGTAATCAAAAAGTAAAAAGAGGTAAAAGTGTCAGCAACCTCAATACCATAAATATGTGGAAACATGTGCGGACCATGCACGTGGTGGAGTTACAAAGACACACTGGAGACGTAGGCCAACCTACAGCACCACCTACATCTTCAGCTCGTGATGTAGCCTCTTCCTCCAGCTCACACACAGCTGGTTCGGCTTCCTCACAGGATCGCCCTGGAAGAACCTCTGGCACTGGTGTACAGAGACCCAGTGTAATTCCACCCACAGCATCACGTTCCCTGTCATCCTCACACTCCCAGGCCACTCTACAGCCATCGGTAGCACAGGCATGGGAGAAAAGGTGGCCATACTCGGCAAACCATCCCCGAGCACAGGCTCTGAAAGCTGGCATTGCAAAACTCTTGTCCCTTGAAATGCTGTCATTCAGGCTGGTGGAGACTGACACCTTCCGTAACTTCATGGCACTGGCAGTCCCACAATACAACGTGCCCAGCCGCTTTTATTTCAGCAGGCAAGCCGTCCCTGCCTTGCAAAAGCATGTGGAGGGAAAAATTAAACATGCGCTACTAAACGCCGTCAGTAGCAAGGTCCACCTGACCACCGATGCGTGGACCATTACCCATGGACCAGGACGATACCTTTCCCTCACTGCCCATTGGGTCAATGTTGTGGAGCCGGGTACAGATTTTGAGAATGGCGCTGTACGTGTTCTGCCAACTCCAAGGATTGCAGGAATCCAGTCTGTACACATTGACTCCTCCTCCTACTCCAGTTCCTCAGAATCATCGTTGCAGGAGCCGTCACGGTCTACCTGCACATGGACCCATGAATGCTTACCTGTTACGACTGATATGAGCACAGCCGTGGCCAAACGTCAACAGGCCGACCTGAAATTAATTTTGATGGGGAATCAAAGTCACACAGCGCAGGAGCTCTGGAATGCCATCAAGCAGGAGAGCGACGTGTGGTGTGTGCCAGCGAATCTCCAGCCAGGCTTGGTAGTGTGTGACAATGGCCGAAATCTGGTGGCAGCTCTGGGCCTAGGCAACCTCACTCACATACCATGTCTGGCACATGTGCTCAACTTGGTCGTGCAGAGTTTTTTGAGGGACTATCCGGATCTTGATGCACTGCTGCACAAGGTCCACCTAGAGTGCGCTCACTTGCGGAGTTCCAGCATTGCCAGATCGAGCATTGCAGCTCTGCAATGCTGATTCCGCCTTCCGGAACATCGCATCATATGTGACCTACCTACCAGATGGAATTCCACGTTACATATGTTGGAGCGGTTGTGTGAGCAACAGGCAGTAGTAATGGATTATCAGCTGCATCAGGCGCAATCAACTCACAATTTGCGCCGTTCACACTTCACCACCACTGAGTGGGCCTCTATTATTATTATTATTGTGATGAACGGCACATGGTCCGCCACACGGTAGCCCGGTTTATCACGGCTTATGATCCCTCCGTTGCCACAAATGTGACAAAAACGCGGCACACACGCGACGGCTGCTGCCGTCCGACCCAATAATCTGCAGGGATTTATAATTATCCCACTTCCACTTAGGAACTTGCAGCTCTCTGGCGCCCCCTTACCCTCAGGTCAGTCAGGGAACTGCACATAGGATAATTAGTCGCCAGACGGGCCGCTTGGATGTGTGCTGGCTATTGGGCACGCTGCAGTGAGGGAATTATAATTACTCCGGGTCGCAGCCAGGCAATACACTTATAAAACCGCTCCGTCACTGCCAACGCCACCCAATAGGTTAACACTTTACACCCCTTCCTTTTAGCTTCCACCAGCTACGATTTACTTAATGAACAATTTATCAAGAGGGTCCGTAGCAACCCCAAATCAGTAGCGTAGTACTTCAGGCACGTGCAAAATCGTTTATAGAGTAGGAGAACCAAACTAATAATTTTATATATTTATTCCTAAAATGCAGGCAGTGTTTATACAATATACAAAGATGTAACAAGCTGAGACAATACAGTTATGTACAATACAGTTAAAAATAAAACAGGATTAAAGGTGAAAACTTACATGATACTTAGGTGGTTACAGGCAAGACAGGCTGGGGGGGGAGCCACACGTCATAGTTCATTTGCAGATCTATTAGTCACGTCTTCACAGCCTGGAATGGGCTAGGGGGACTAGGTGCAAGACTTATACATGTGGGGTGGTGACCTCACAAAAGGGGATGGTTTTCTGGCCACCTCCCAGACTACAAGTTATAGTTTCAAGTTCTGGAAAGTCATAAGGACCATAACTCAGCGGGGGGACTCTAGCAGAATAATGGCAGACCTATCAGTGATCTTATTCTGAAATGACTGTTCAAATGAGCCCAAACTCGGACGAGATAGTCCCCTGTGCAACAGAGTATTCCATATCTTGGGTTCTGTTGGAGTTATGGGTTCACCAGTACCACGGGAACGACGCCTGATGGACGCACGATTCAAAACCGTAGCTTTAATGTCTCTAACGTAAGCTCACACCGAGTTATGACCAAAAGAATGAATTCCCTTGTTATGTATGGAATCATCCTGCAAGGTTTTGAGACAAAGGAATTCCTGAAGTGGGGGCTAACGGATAGAGGGAGCTGTACGTTCAAACAGTGAATTGCAGAGAACTGCAGGCACAAGGGGGGGAAGAGGTGGGTGGCTTTGCTCTGGCTGGCAATGCGATGGGGGTCGTAGTTCTATGTGGAAAGTTCTAGAACAGCACAAGGGATGGAGCTTGCAGTATCATCACACCTCCCCCTCTTAGAGTGCGCTAAAGAGGCATGATCTGTCGGTAATCCGCCATGCGCACCTCAGCGGGTTCGCCACGCCGGGACAACCCATCGGCATTGGCTTTGGCCAGCATGTCCAGGAGGGGGTCTTCCTCCCCGTCCTCGAGTAGGTTGCAGACCGGTAGGACGCAGGCTTCACGTTCGTGATGGGCCTTCATCATGTTGACGTGAAAGGCCTTGCGCCTACCCCGAGTGTGGTCAAGCGTGACCACGTAGGTGACTGGGTTGAGCTGTTTGTGCACGACGTACAGGCCTTCCCAGGCTGCCTGAAGCTTATCCTTTGGTACGGGGACCAGCACACACACCTTTTGACCCACCTGGTAGGTCCGCTTCCGGGCGTTCTGGTCGTACCAGTGCTTCTAGTCAGCCTGAGCCTGCGTCATGTTGTCATGCACCATCTGCGTCAAGGTCTGCATCTTGTCGCGGAAGCGCATGACATAATCCACGATGGATACTTCCGTGGGGTTTGGCTTATCTTCCCAGGATTCTCTTATCAACCCAAGGGGTCCCCGGACTTGCCTGCCGTACAGGAGCTCGAAGGGGGAGAACCCCGTCGAGGCCTGTGGGACTTCTCTGTAGGCAAATAACAGGTGTGGGAGGTACCGCTCCCAATCGCGTCCCTGGGTCTCAACCAGCATGCGGAGCATCTGTTTGAGGTTACCGTTAAAGCGCTCACACAAACCATTGGTCTGAGGGTGATACGCACTCGATACCATACGCGTCACCTGCATATTCCTGCAGAGACCCACCATTAGGCGAGACATAAATTGGGTCCCTCGATCGGTAAGCATCTCCCTGGGAAATCCTACCCGTGAAAAGATGGTCACCAGTGCATCCGCCACCTTATCTGCACTAGTTGAGGACAGAGCTACTGCCTCCGGGTACCGGGTAGCGTAGTCTACCACAGTAAGGATGTATTGCTTTCCAGAGCTGCTGGAGACGGCCAGCGGGCCCACAATGTCCACCGCGATCCTCTGGAAAGGCTCCTCTATCACTGGCAACGGGATCAGGGGAGCCTTAAGAGCAGGCCCCGACTTCCCACTCTTTGACAGGTGATACAGGAGCGGCAGTAGTTAGTCACATCTGTCCCCATCTTGGGCCAATAGAAGTGTTGAGACAGCCGTGCCTTAGTTTTGCTGATCCCCAAGTGTCCAGCATGTGGAATCTCATGGGCAATCAGCAATAACTCACCTCGGAACTGGTGCGGGACGACCAGCTGTTTTTCCCTCAACCTTCCTCGTTCCCAGAACACCCTCCCCTTATCAGTCACGAAGGTGGGCGTCTCAGCGACTTAAGTTTTCCAGGCTCGCATCTGAGTGCAGAGTGGCCTGGAACTCCTGGCTGGAGGCAGCCAGAAGTGACGTCAGGGTTCCTTCCTCACTGGGACCCTCTGGGACCGGCTCTGGGTCCACCTCTAGTTCAGTCTCTCCTGTAGCGGAGGAGGGTCCAGATGGCAGGGCGCTACCTGCGATCCGGGCACTCTGACTGCGGGTGACAGCAGCTACATATGCAGTCTCCCCGGGGATTTCTATATACCCATCAGCCTGCGCTGCTATGGGCTCTACCTCCCCATCCACCCCCAACACTTCAGGAGCAGTGCTACTTATGGGCCAGTTACCTTCCTCGGTGGCACTGGTCAGTGTCATGGTGTCACCTTCCTCACGGTTCCCATGCACCTCCCCATTTCCTTGAGCACTGTCGCTTGCTCCTGCTAGGGGTTCCTCAGTTGTCTCACTCCGCAGAGCGATGTGGCTGAACGCTCCTGTATCTGTGGACACATTCTACCACTTCAGAGAAAGGGTTAACAGGTTCAGATGGCATAGATACATCACTATCAGCATCATTCCTAGGGAAAGAAAGGTTACCAGTTGCATAATCACTTCGCAAAGCATTGGCAGGTAACACATTCAGTTTCCCATCATCATCAACATCATCATCATGGTTAACGTTAACCTTATTATCAGATTGGGGAGGGGTGTCAGGGATATAGTACGTGACCTTCCTCCCCAGATCAGTCCCCAATAAAACATCAGTGGGCAGGTTTTCGGACACCCCCACTTCCTTCATCCCACTCCCGGCACCCCAGTCAATGAAAACCCGTGCCATCGGCAAGGGGCAGCGGACGCCTCCTATCCCGGTGACAGTTAGGGTTTTCCCTGGAATCAACTCTTCAGGGGCTGCCAGTTCGGGTCAGATGAGGGTTCGTTCAGCCCCGGTGTCCTTGAGGCCTGTAGCAAGATGGGCCCCCACGCGGACGGGCTGCACTTTGTCATCAACCCTCCCTACTACACCACCCACCAAAAGAACAGAGGCGTTGGGCCCGGAGGCCTTGGATGGGGGGTTCTTCTGCCTCTCCGGACAGGTGGCGCTGATGTGTCCAGTCCGTTTACAGGAGAAACACTGGCGGGGGTCTAATGTAGGCCTGGCGCTGGCAAAGGGGATAGTGCCTCCAGAGGGACGGCTGGCAGGGGCACTGGGGTTGGTTGCAGGCTTACCCCCTACCCAGCGGGCGGTGACTGGCCTCCGCACCTCGGGTTTCCGGTTGGCCTCATAGCTGTCAGCGATCTGTGCTGTTTTGACCGCGTCCTCTGGTTCTCGGTCCAGGATGAACTGTCGGACCTCAGCTGGGCACAGATGCAGGAACTGGTCTTTGATCATCAGGTCCCTCAGGTTCTCAAAGGTGTTAGCTGACAGTCCATGGATCCACTGGTCAAAGTGGGTCTTGAGTCCTTGCACCACATCACTATAAGTGTCGTGTGGGCCACGTTGGAGGTTCCGGAACTTCTTTCGGTATACCTCAGGGGTTAGCTGGTACTTGGCGATCAGGGCCTGCTTGATGGCCGCATAGTCACCATCTTGGTCTGGCGTGAGTGAAGCAAACGCCTCCAAAGCTTTGCCCTTTAGTACCTGGCCCATTGGTCCTCAGGCAACTGGTACTGTCGGCAGACTTTCTCAAAGGCCCGCAGAAAAGTGTCCAAGTCTCCGTCCTTTTCCATCACGGGAAAGTCCTCTGGCCGGGGCTTCGGATTCTGAGCGCTGCTGGGCGCACCGCTCCGGCCTGTGGAGGGCATTGCCCCTTGTCGAAGCAGCTCCAGTTCATGGGCTCTCTGAGCTTCCCGTTGGGCTCTCTCAGCCTCCCGCTGGGCTCTCTCAGCCTCCCGCTCGGCTCGCTCGGCCTCTCGCTGGGCTTGCCGCTCGGCTCTCTCAGCCTCTTGCTGGGCTTGGGCCTCCTGCTGGTATTGCTGGATCAGCTTCAGGCGCCCATCACGGTCGTCGTCGGCGAGTTCATCCAGGGCCAACTGCAGGTAGAGGTCCAACCCGCCCTGGGTGTAAGCATTCAGGGGTTAGACCTCTGCTCCTGCGCCCTCCTCACTCTCAGCGTGGTCCTGTGCCCTCAGGACCTGGATCAGTTGAGTTTTGGTTTGGCCCATGGGGTCAAGGCCTCGGGAAATGCATATTCCGGCAAGAGTTTCCCTTTTTGCAGTTTTCACCACTCTTCTTCCATCCTCGCCATTGCCAAATAAAAGATAGGATAGAAAAACAAAGAGAAGGGAGGGGTAACCGCAAGTACACACAATTGTCTCAGGACTAATAAACACTGAGCTTGTTCTCCAAAACTTTAGTTGCAGGGTTCCTGAAGAACCGTGCAAGTTTTTTTAGTGAGAGGAATGATTGCTCAGACCAGATCACTAATGCTCTATAATCCCACTGCTCTGCCACCAATGTGATGAACAGCACACGGTCCGCCACACGGTAGCCCGGGGTATCACGGCTTGTGATCCCTCCGTTGCCACAAATGTGACGAAAATGCGGCACACGTACGACGGCTGCTGCCGTCCGACCCAATAATGTGCAGGGATTTATAATTATCCCATTTCCACTTAGGAACTTGCAGCTCTCTGGCGCCCCCTTACCCTCAGGTCAGTCAGGGAACTGCACATAGGATAATTAGTCGCCAGACGGGCCGCTTGGATGTGTGCTGGCTATTGGGCACGCTGCAGTGAGGGAATTATAATTACTCTGGGCCGCAGCCAGGCAATATACTTATAAAACCTGCTCCGTCACTGCCAACGCCACCCAATAGGTTAACACTTTACACCCCTTCCTTTTAGCTGCCACCAGCTACGATTTACTTAATGAACAATTTATCAAGAGGGTCCGTAGCAACCCCAAATCAGTAGTGTAGTACTTCAGGCACGTGCAAAATCGTTTATAGAGTAGGAGAACCAAACTAATAATTTCATATATTTATTCCTAAGATGCAGGCAGTGTTTATACAATATACAAAGATGTAACAAGCTGAGACAATACAGTTATGTACAATACAGTTAAAAATAAAACAGGATTAAAGGTGAAAACTTACATGATACTTAGGTAGTTACAGGCAAGACAGGCTGGGGGGGGAGCCACACGTCATAGTTCATTTGCAGATCTGTTAGTCACGTCATCACAGCCTGGAATGGGCTAGGGGTACTAGGTGCAAGACTTATACATGTGGGCTGGTGACCTCACAAAAGGGGATGGTTTTCTGGCCTCCTCCCAGACTACAAGTTATAGTTTCAAGTTCTGGAAAGTCATAAGGACCATAACTCAGCGGGGGGACTCTAGCAGAATAATGGCAGATCTATCAGTGATCTTATTCTGAAATGACTGTTCAAATGAGCCCAAACTCGGACGAGATAGTCCCCTGTGCAACAGAGTATTCCATATCTCGGGTTCTGTTGGAGTTATGGGTTCACCAGTACCACGGGAATGATGCCTGATGGATGCACGATTCAAAACCGTAGCTTTAATGTCTCTAACGTAAGCTCACACCAAGTTATGACCAAAAGAATGAATTCCCTTGTTATGTATGGGATCATCCTGCAAGGTTTGAGACAAAGGAATTCCTGAGGTGGGGGCTAACGGATAGAGGGAGCTGTACGTTCAAACAGTGAATTGCAGAGAACTGCAGTCACAAGGGGGGGAAGAGGGGGGTGGCTTTGCTCTGGCTGGCAAATCGATGGGGGTCGTACTTCTATGTGGAAAGTTCTAGAACAGCACAAGGGATGGAGCTTGCAGTATCATCACAATTATTATTTATTATTAAAGCGCCATTTAATCCATGGCGCTTTACATGTGAGGTGGGTATACATAATAAATACAAGTACAGTAATCTTAGACAATACAAGTTATGACTGGTACAGTAGGAGAGAGTACCCTGCCCGTGAGGGCTCACAATCTACAAGGGATGGGTGACGATACAGTAGGCGAGGGTAGAGCTTGTCGTGCAGCGGTTTGGTGGATCTGTGGTTACTGCAGGTTGTAGGCTTGTCGGAAGAGGTAGGTCTTCAGGTTCTTTTTGAAGGTTTCCATGGAAGGCGAGAGTCTGATATGTTGTGGTAGAGAGTTCCAGAGTAGGGGGATGCGCTGGAGAAATCTTGGATGCGATTGTGGGAAGAGTAGATAAGAGGGGAGTAGAGAAGGAGATCTTGTGAGGATCGGAGGTTGCGTGCAGGTAGGTACCGGCAGACGAGGTCACAGATGTATGGAGGACACAGGTTGTGGATGGCTTTGTATGTCATGATTAGGGTTTTGAACTGGAGTCTGTGTAATGGGGAGCCAGTGCAGGGATTGTCAGAGGGGAGAGGCCAAGGAATAGCGGGGGGACAGGTGGATTAGTCGGGCAGCAGAGTTTGAATAGATTGGAGGGGTGCAAGAGTGTTAGAGGGGAGGCCATAGAGCAGGAGGTTGCAGTAGTCGATTCGGGAGATGATGAGGGCATGGACTAGGGTTTTTGCAGATTCTTGGTTGAGGAATGTATGGATATGTGAGATATTTTTGAGTTGAAGTCGGCAGGAGGTGGAGAGGGCTTGGATTTGTGGTTTAAAAGAGAGATCAGTGTCAAGGATAACCCGAGGCAGCGAGCTTGTGGGACTGGAGAGAGTGAGCAGTCGTTTACATTAACTGATAGGTCCATTGGAGGGGTTGTGTGAGATGGGGGAAAGATGATAAATTCTGTTTTGTCCATATTAAGCTTTAGGAATCTAGCGGAGAAAAAGGACGAAATAGCGGACAGACATTGAGGGATTCTGTTTAGTAGGGAGGTGATATCTGGTCCAGAGCTGTAGATCTGTGTGTAAGGTTCTTTGTACATGTTTCTTGAAACTCAGTTTTTCCGTCGGCCATTTTGCTTTCTGTCTTGCTGCAGCTATCTTGCCCTCAGTCAATATGGAGTTTCCAGCTTTCATGTTTCCGCCCTGATTCTCTCCCTCTTGCTTCTTAAGCAGCCTCAGCTGAGCAATCAGTGCTTCAGAATCAAGCCTGCAGTGAGCCTGTGACCTGACTCCTGGAAAACCTTGGACTTTGTACTCCAGCTATTTCCTACTGAGGAACTTTGGAACACTTGTGGACTCTGGAAACCTGCTATTTGATAAATCCACGTTTGCATGGAATTACGGTAACAGAGAAGAGATCCTGAACCTGTTGTGGAGAGTTATTGCTGAGCTTAAGTTACTCTGGCCTGCTGTGTCTCCTGCTTCTGTACCTGCAAACCGTGTGACCCTTTTTGCCACTTGTATGAAGTAATACAAGTCCTTCTATATCAAACCTGTGTCTCATGTGTTTTCTCGCACCCAAGCACAAGACGCTATATGAACTGTACACCATACATTACAAGATTCTGAAGCCAAACGTTAGTGTCTGCTGGGTCTGGGAAGGCTGTGTCTGCTGTGACTGTGGATATCAGATGTCCGGTTATACTTTCTGTGATGACAGTGGTTGTGACTTTTCACAACCATTCCAGTACTCCTGTCTTAAAAGATCTGGAAGATGGAGGCTCGCATAAAGGAGCTTTGCGGAGTGACTGATACAATCCTTGCAGATATACAGACTATAAAGACCCGTTTTGCAAACCTACAGGACCTCACTAATCACAATTTGCAAGTGTTTGGACAAACTACCCAGGATTTACGAGCCAGGATTGAGGTTCTAGAGGAATGAGTCCAGGCTCCTGCCATAACCCCGAGTTCTGGGATTCCCAAGTTACCCCCTTTTCATTTTGGCGGTGAACGTGAGAAATTCAGGGGATTTATTAACCAATGCAATCTTTTTTTTTCTGCACATGCTTCACAATTTCCCACTGAACGATCTAAGGTGCTTACTATAATCATGTTGCTTACCAACAAGGCTTTGATGTGGGCAAACCCTCTGATTGAGACTGAGGATGAATGTTTGGATCATCTTGATGCTTTCATTTCAGCCATGGGGCAGGTGTTTGATGACCCCAATCGAGGTGCAACAGCTGAAGCAGCCATGTTAACTTTGCGCCAAGGTAAGCGCTCAGTAGCCGAATATGCCCTGGATTTCAGGAGATGGGCCCTCGATACCACTTGGGACAGTTCCGCCAAAAAATCTATTTTTCGAAAAGGGTTGTCTCCACTGATTAAGGATGAACTTGCTCGTGCCGACCCTCCCACTGCGTTAGGTGACTTTATTAACTACTGCATCCGTATAGATGCTCGTCTGACTGAACGCAGGCAAGAGAGATGGTTCGAAAGTAATCGCACTAACCTTTTCCTACCTTCCTCCCCAGCTAAGGAACCTTTGAGTAGGATCACACGGGAACCTGAACCTGAACCCATGCAGGTGGACTCTTTACAAAGACGGGTTAGTGATGCACGCAAAGAACATCGTTTAAAGGAAAATCTATGTTTCTACTGTGGTAAGTCAGGGCACTTCATTATAAACTGCCCCAGCCGTTCTCGTAAGACTACTGCAGCAGTCATTCACTGTGAGTGTTGCGAGAGGAGATCTGTCAGGTCCGAGCCTCAGGCTCCAGAGAGATCTGCAGCAACAGATATTGATTTCTCGGACTTAAACTCCGTCACTTCTGAGGACGATGACTGTGTAAACGCTGCAATTTTTCAAGTTTCCTCAGCGGTGTCCCAGCTGAGTTGTAAGAAAAACAATTCTCATTGCTTCCTTTCCATCAAACTCTGGGTTGACTCAGTCTGGGTGTCTAGCTCTGCTATGATCGACTCAGGGGCAAGTGGAAATTTTATGGATATCTCCTTTGCTCTGAAACAGGGGATACGTTCAGTGAAGAAGGCTACTCCAGTACAGATGGAAACTGTGGATGGCTCCCTGCTGACCTCTGGACCAGTGGATCAGGAAACGGAGCCTTTGAGGGTCCTTATGGGTAAAGATCATCAAGAGAAACTGTCCTTTATGCTTATCTCTTCTCCCCACTTTCCCATTATTCTAGGGCTACCATGGCTGCAGGCTCAGAATCCTACCATTAACTGGGAGACCAAGGAATTACACTTTCCAGAGAAACAGATGAGTCCAGAAGTTTCAGCTTGCTCTGTTCCTAAAGGAACCATGTCAGTCCCTGAACTACCAGCTGTATACCAGGACTATGTGGATTTATGTGACAAGAAGAACGCTGACCAGCTTCCCCCTCACCGTCCATATGATTGTCCAATTGAATTATTGCCTGGAGCAGAGATACCTTTTGGTAAGATCTACCCCCTGGCGGGGCCCGAGCTAAAGGCTTTAAAGGATTACATAGACGAAAATCTAGCCAAGGGCTTCATACGCCCCTCTTCATCTCCTGCAGGTGCACCCATCTTCTTTGTGAAGAAGAAAGATGGATCTCTGAGACCCTGCGTAGACTATAGGGAACTCAATAAGGTTACTATTAGAAACCGTTATCCATTGCCTTTAATCCCTGAGTTATTGGAGAGAGTGCGGCATGCCAAAATTTTCTCTAAACTGGATCTCCGTGGGGCCTATAACTTGGTCCGTATTAGACCTGGGGATGAATGGAAGACTGCATTCAGGTCACGCTATGGACACTTTGAATATCTAGTTATGCCTTTTGGTCTGAGTACCGCCCCAGACACTTTCCAACACTTGGTGAATGACATCTTCAGGGATCTCCTAGATACATTCGTGGTGATTTATCTGGATGATATTCTAATTTTTTCTAACTCCACAGAGGAACATCATGGACATGTGAGAATGGTCTTAGAACGTCTAAGACAAAACCATCTTTACATCAAACTTGAAAAGTGTGAATTCCATAGGACCGAAATTCAATTTCTGGGCTATGTACTGTCTACACAAGGGATTAGTATGGATGGAAGCAAGACCCAAGCCATCAAGGATTGGCCAATTCCTAGAAATGTTAAGGAGGTGCAGCGCTTCATCGGGTTTGCCAACTTCTATAGACGTTTCATTAGGAATTTCTCTGAGGTAGTGTCACCATTCACCCAACTTACCCGGAAAGAGTCTAGGTTCTCCTGGACCCCCCAAGCCCAGGAAGCATTTTCCCGTCTAAAGGATAAATTTACCACCGCACCTATCTTAGTACATCCCAACCCCGAACTTGCCTTCATAATAGAGGTGGATGCTTCAGACTGTGCCGTTGGAGCTATACTCTCTCAGAGAACAGGTGAGAAGAATGTCTTGCATCCCTGTGCCTTCTTTTCCCAGCAGTTGTCTTCGGCTGAGAGGAACTACGATGTGGGCAATAGAGAGTTGTTGGCCATTATTGCCGCCTTCAAAGAATGGAGACACCTTCTCCAGGGAGCTGCACAGCAAATAGTCGTCCTGACAGACCATCGTAACCTTGAATTTATCAGGTCGGCTAAGTGCCTGACTCCTCGCCAGGCTCGCTGGAATCTTTTCCTAAACCAATTTAATTTTGTAATTTCTTATAGGCCAGGATCGCGCAATGGAAAGGCTGATGCACTCTCTAGGATTCATTCAGCAGAGACCCGTCCACTTACTCCCCCTAAGACTATTCTTCCTGACTCTAGATTCCTGGGAGTGATTCATAATCAAGACCTACTTAAGGACATCAAGGAAGCATACCATGCGGATTCCTTGTTGGCACAACCCCCAAGGGACGTAAGTCTTGTCTTTAAGAATGGTGTGTGGATTCAGGGACAACGTCTGTATATACCTGAAACAGTCAGATTGAGAGTATTGCAACTCATCCACGATTCCAAGATAGCTGGGCATAGAGGAATTCTAAAGACACAGGAATTTCTTTCTCGTTTCTTTTGGTGGCCCACTTACAGGAAAGATGTTTTAAACTATGTCACTTCATGTGAAGTCTGTGCAAGATGCAAAACACCTCGCTCCTCAAAAACTGGTCTGTTGCAACCCCTTCCCACCCCGTCCCGCCCGTGGGGATCCATTTCTATGGACTTCATTGTGGAGTTACCAACCTCTCAAGGGAAGAACACCATTCTAGTGGTGGTTGATCGTTTAACAAAGGCAGCTCATTTTATCCCTTGTGTCGGCTTACCCACTGCAAAACAGACATCAGATTTGATGATTAAGGATGTGTTTCGCTTACATGGAGTACCGGATGAGGTCATTTCGGATCGAGGGGTGCAATTCACTTCAAGGTTTTGGCAAAATTTCTGTGCCGCAGTGGACATTAAAGTAAACCTTTCTTCTGCTTTTCATCCCCAGACTAATGGACAGACAGAACGAACCAATCAGACCCTTGAGCAGTATCTCCGCTGCTTTATCTGCCACCTACAGGATGATTGGGTGGATCTACTTCCACTGGCTGAGTTCTCTTATAACAACTCTCAGAGCGCCTCCACTAAGCAGTCTCCTTTTTACTCCAATCTAGGTTATCATCCTAACATTCTTCCTCGATTTCCCATAGAAACGCCCTTGCCAGCAGTGGCTGAAAGAATCACGTCTTTACAAAAGAATATGGATCTTCTAAAGGAAAATCTGGAATTGGCTCAGGAAAGGTACAAGAAAGCAGCAGATAAATTTCGTAAACCTGCACCAGCTTTCAAGGTAGGAGACTTGGTCTGGCTGTCAACCAGAAATCTTAAGTTAAGGATTCCATCGTCTAAGTTGGGACATAAGTACATAGGACCCTATAAAATCAGTAAAATTATAAGTGCCGTTGCTTGTCGTCTTCAACTGCCCAGAACTATGAGAATCCACCCTGTCTTTCATGTATCCCTACTAAAGGCTGCAACACCCAATACGTTTCCTGGACGTTCTTCTCCTTGCCCTGACCCAGTGCTAGTCGATGGTCAGGAAGAATTTGTGGTGGAAAGGATTCTAGATTCCAGGTTGTACAGAAATCAGTTACAATATTTGATTAAATGGCAGGGCTACCCAGTGGAGGACAACTCATGGGAACCAGTCGATAACGTTAATGCTCCTCGCTTGCTCCGCCAGTTTCATCAGAGGTACCCAGACAAGCCTGGTCTGAGGTCATCCGGAGGTTGTCCTAAGGGGGGAGTAATGTAAGGTTCTTTGTACATGTTTCTTGAAACTCAGTTTTTCCGTCGGCCATTTTGCTTTCTGTCTTGCTGCAGCTATCTTGCCCTCAGTCAATATGGAGTTTCCAGCTTTCATGTTCCCGCCCTGATTCTCTCCCTCTTGCTTCTTAAGCAGCCTCAGCTGAGCAATCAGTGCTTCAGAATCAAGCCTGCAGTGAGCCTGTGACCTGACTCCTGGAAAACCTTGGACTTTGTACTCCAGCTATTTCCTACTGAGGAACTTTGGAACACTTGTGGACTCTGGAAACCTGTTATTTGATAAATCCACGTTTGCATGGAATTACGGTAACAGAGAAGAGATCCTGAACCTGTTGTGGAGAGTTATTGCTGAGCTTAAGTTACTCTGGCCTGCTGTGTCTCCTGCTTCTGTACCTGCAAACTGTGTGACCCTTTTTGCCACTTGTATGAAGTAATACAAGTCCTTCTATATCAAACCTGTGTCTCATGTGTTTTCCTCGCACCCAAGCACAAGACGCTATATGAACTGTACACCATACATGACAGCGCCATGGAATAAATGGCGCTATAAAAATAAATAATAATAATAATTGTTTTATTTTTTTTTTATTCTTTTTATTTCTGTTATGTTGGATCCCTTACTGGGATCCAGGGCCGGCGTCAGCACCCGGCACACCCGGGCAAGTGCCGGGGCCCTGAGCAGGCGGGTGGGCCCACTCGCAGTCTGGCACCCCCGCGCCCGTTAGCGGAGGAGAGTAGTGTCAGCGCCGCCACTGGGCCCCCCCCGCTTGCTCAGGCCCCGGCAGCAGCTGGCACAATACTTACCTCTCCCGTGCCTCCGCTGCCGCAGCTCCGGGCTCCAGGGGGCGCCGGCGCTTCCTCTCACAGCAGCGCCGCTGAATGACGTCATCATTCAGTGGCGGCTGTGGCACAGAGCGCGGGGACGCCGGACAGGTAAGACGTGTGTGTGTGTGTCTCTGTGTGTATGTAGTGCGGTGCTTTGTGTGTGTATGTGTGTGTGTGTGTGTATGTATGTGAGAGAGTGCTTGTGTGCTGTGGTGCTGTCTGTGTGTGATGATGGGCAGGCATTGCTGATAATGGGGAGGCATTGATGATGATGGGGAGAAGATGATGATAATAGGCAGGCATTGATGATAATGGGCAGGCATTGATGATGGGGATAAGATGATGATGGGCAGGCATTGATGATGATGGGGAGGAGATGATGATCATGATGGGCAGGCATTGCTGATAATGGGGAGGCATTGATGATGATGGGGAGAAGATGATGATAATGGGCAGGCATTGATGATAATGGGCAGCCATTGATGATGGGGAGAAGATGATGATGGGCAGGCATTTCTGATAATGGGGAGGCATTGATGATGATGGGGAGAAGATGATGATAATGGGCAGGCATTGATGATAATGGGCAGGCATTGATGATGGGGATAAGATGATGATGGGCAGGCATTGATGATGATGGGGAGGAGATGATGATCATGATGGGCAGGCATTGCTGATAATGGGGAGGCATTGATGATGATGGGGAGAAGATGATGATAATGGGCAGGCATTGATGATAATGGGCAGCCATTGATGATGGGGAGAAGATGATGATGGGCAGGCATTGATGATGATGGGGAGGAGATGATGATGGGCAGGCATTGCTGATAATGGGGAGGCATTGATGATGATGGGGAGAAGATGATGATAATGGGCAGGCATTGATGATAATGGGCAGGCATTGATGATGGGGAGAAGATGATGATGGGGAGGAGATGATGATGATGGGCAGGCATTGATGATAATTGGGAGGCCATGATGATGATGGGGAGGCAATGATGATGACAAGGAGGCAATGATGATGATGGGGAGACAATCATGATGATAATGGGGAGTCTTTCCAAAGCGCCCTTTCCTGAGCCGTAACAGTGCAGAACACAGTACAGCGCAGAGGAGAGCTCCATATTTTGTATGGAGCATTATATGGGGACCAGTATCTAGTGTTGAGCGATACGATACTGCAAATATCGGATATCGGCCGATATTAGCTGTATCGGCCTTTCGATTCCGAATACCGATATTTTCGTCATATCGAATACCGGAATCGGATTTGTCACTGTCACTGTGAGTGTCCGTCGGTCGGGTCTGTCAGGAGTCAGCGGCACTTACCTGGCAGAAGATCTCCGGCGGTCACGTCCTGGACTGCTTGATGGCCGCCATTATCTTCTCCCTGGCGGTCACATGCAGTTTTTCGCGATAACTGCAGTGACTGCTGGGTAATCCCGGCCGTAAAGCAGTCAGTCCGATGACGTCACCGCCGGGGAAGCAGGTAATCAGCTGTGCTGTGCCGGGATGACAGGCTCTGCCTGTCATTCTGATGTAGCAGAGCTGGATCGTCGTGGGACACTCATTACTATGGACTGCGTCGGACAGGTGGTATACTGCTGTTTTTTTTTTTCATTTTTTTACAGGAGATCGATGGCGTCGCAGGATGAGACTATAATAAAAGTAATGAAAACTGTGTTGTTGTTTTTTTTATTAAATTAAAAAACTTTTATATGAACATTCACCCGTCCGGGTACATCAACAATTTAACTATTTACATACAGGGACCCTGTCCGGGTTATTTATAATTCTTTGGCAGGGGTGTTCCAGGTACCACCTGGTACTGTTCTGATGCTTGCCAAACATCCGAGACACCAAGGACCACCAGGACCTGATGACGTCGTGTGGCCTGTACAGTCAAGTCGTGACCCGCTATCTGGGTCTGTGTGGCCACCTCTTTCATCTCCCTCCGGGTCTGGACCCCTATGTCCCGGACTGAACGAACCCCAGGGGGCCTAACAGGCGCCGGGTACGGGCCAGCTATAGTTATCATGTCCATAGCTGGGGCTGCTGAGGAGACCACTGAGGGAGGCTGGGGAGATTTACGGCGTGGGGTGGGCACTTGTGCAGAGGCCTGGATGTGGGAGGCTGAAGGCTCCGAGGGTCTCACAGGTTCCTGACACTCTGGGGAGTAGGGGTCGCACCTGGTAACATTTAGGGCGTACCATCAATTGTAACCCCAGTGTCGGGTGTAAGTCACCAAGTCTCCTGGCAACAGGTCCCTCCCCGGGTGTCCTTCTGGGAGGTGAGTCTCCACGTCCTGCCGGGTCACAAAGACTTCTAAATAAAGTCCAGGCTCATGGATGAAGCCCCAACCACCTTTCAATTTAAAGCTCCGTACTGCACCCTTACGCCGCGGCTCCCTCAGGGTACCTATATCTTTTCTCATCCGGTCCTTATCTGCCCTGTCCTTCTCGATGTGACGTTGGCGAAGCTTCTGGGATTCGCGCTGCTCCCTTTGTCGCTTTGCTTCCTTCTCCCGACGTCTCCACTCTTCCTCCTGACGCCGGTTGTAATTCTCCTGCAGCATCTCCATGTCTCCACCATCAAACTGCAGCTTATGATGTCCGGTTTGCGGCAGCTCTCCTGGCGCCCCCCAGTCCTGGCGGCGCTCACCTGCAGAGGAAGCAGCCGGCTCTGGAACAGATGACAGTCGGGGCTCCGGTACAGACAGGTAGACCTCTGGTGCCTGCGCGGCCTCCTCCATGAGGACGGGTGTCGCTTCTTCTGTCTCAGCGACGGGGGCAGACAGCGGGATCTGGGGTGCTGCCGGTGCAGAGTTTTTTGCAGGAACGGGTGCCTCCACTGCGACAACGTCAACCGGATCACATTGCAAGGGCTGGGATGCCCGCACGGACTCTTCTACTAGAACGGGTGCCTCACCTTCCGGTACAGACACTTCAGGTAAGAGGGATTGGCGCCGCTCCAAGTTTAGTTTTAGGGCACACCAGCTGGCTTCCATCCTGGCGACCTCCTCCCGGTGCCGGGCCAGGCCTCTTAGGGTATCCTCCGCTTCTTGCAGCATAGGAGGGTTTCCAGGCCGGGTGCCAACGGTGGTTCCGTGGCGATCGGGTCGCTTCCGTGAGGGGAGAGCTCTGACTGCTCCATCCCTTCACACTTCTGCTCGTGTCCATTAGCCATCTCTGCCAAGTCACATGTGTCATTAGCATCTGGAGAGGGCACCTCTTTTGTAGTGAGGCGGGACCTTCGTGTTAGTTTCCGCACACTGAGGAGGATGAGGACGCGGAACTGAAGAGCTGTGGGGCACGATCTTACATTGCAGTACCATTTAGAGTGGTCGGCCATCGTTTTCACGCCACTGAGTGAGTGTACACCCACGAAGAGCACGCCCTTCTTCTTCACCAGTGCCTCGTCGTGACGCAGATATGGCGGAAAAATGGCAAATACATTCTCTGATGATTTTAGCAATTCTCAAGCACAAAACCAGTTCAATTCAGGCACACAGGACTCGCTTATAGCGAGCTACAGAATCCTGTTCGTGACGCCCAAGTTGAGTCGCACAGAGCCAGAGGTTTTGGGGGTACTCGGCACCGAGCCCGTCGACTTCTATGGGGTATCTCACGGCTTTACAATCAGAGTCTATTTTACTATGTAGAAGTGTATAAACTATAAATATATGTATATATATATGTCACAATGACATGTATATATATATATATGTATTCTATGTGTGTATATTTTGTGTTTACAACGAAAGAAAGGGTTTTTTTTGTTGCGATTTTTTGTTCCCATAGACTTACATTGGACTTCCGGTATCGGAATCGGATATCGACGATATTTAGTGATATCGGCGATACCATTTCGATACGATATTTTTAGATATCGATCAGTATCGCTCAACACTACCAGTATCCTGTATGGAGCATTATTTTGGGTCCAGTATTCTGTATGGAGCATTATTTTGGGTCCAGTATTCTGTATGGAGCATTATATGGGGGGTGACATCCTGCATGGGGTATTATATGGGTGATGAGGGGGAGACTGTGGTGCCCATAATATTGTATGGAGGACTGTACTGTCCAGTCTGAACTGTGCGCTGTGAGGATTTGGCGGTTTTTGAGCTATTGTACAATTTACAATAGATATCAGTCATGTAATGGAAGAAAAGAAGTGTTTGGCATTGTACTATATCCATATTTCTCTGCCGTATCTGTGCATCATGAATCGTGGTCTGTGTTAAAGGGGCCCACTGAGGCTCTTTCGCCCGGGGCCCATAAAAACCTGGAGCCGGCCCTGCTGGGATCTGTAATAGCACTATACAAATAAGCGTATTACATATGTTCATTATTGAGTTAACGCCTTCTGTGAGCAAACTGTTTACCCATTATTTGAATTGTTTTGTAGTTCTGTTTATACAGCTGCAAATTTAAATGAATGTATATGTGTTTTCATGACTATAATTATATTTAGCATTTTTTAATATGTTTGTGTTACTACCTTTACAATTGGCTGATCATATGATGTTTTAATTGGTGAGGGGTTATATACACTCCCTGACAGAAGTTATGTCGCTTATCCATGTTATGTAAATAAAAGCTTATAACCTGACGTTAAATTCATCCATTGGTTGTATAAATTATTCTTTTGAAAGCTGAAACCTTCCGAAATATCGTTTAGGTTAAGAAAATAAATTGGCATCAATGCAGAAATATTGATCATTTAATGGACACAGAATGGTCAGATTTTGGCAAGACAAAAGTTTTGTCGCCTGGTCATATAATGCACCCAATCCTAGTTTACATCCTCACCTGTGCTCAGTAAGTGATCGGTTAATTAGTGGGTGTGTATAAAAAGAAACCCAGCACCCCAGCCCTTCACTTGAACTGCAACTTGCGCTCTGACAACATGCCAAAAATCCACCCTGCGACCAAAGCCTGGATTATCAAGAGGCTGAAGACCAGATCCACTGCTGAGGTGGCTGGCACCTTTAATGTGTCTCAGCGTCAAGTACAAAGAATTAGAAAAAGATTGGAAGAGACTGGAGATGTGTTTGACAGGCCCAGGTCTGGCAGACCCCGCAAGACAACTGCTCAGGAGGAACATTTGTCAGTTAGAAAATCCAAAGGAAGCCCCTCTTCCACTGTAGCAGAGCTCCAACAGGCCTGGTCACCTCAAGTCCCTGTATCAACTAGAACAGTTTGTAGGATTCTGTCTCGAAATAGCCTCCATGGTCGAATCAGTGCCCAGAAGCCAACACTAAAAAAAAGGCAACTAAAAAAAACCATGTGGCATTTGCAAAGTCCCACAGCCTACTAAACAGACGGATGCTGGAAAAGTGGCAGAAGGTGGATTTCTCTGATGAATCTTCAGTAGAATTACACCACAGTCGCCGCAAATACTACAGGAGACCTGCTGGAGCCCGTATGGATCCAAAATACACCCAGAAAACAGTTAAATTTGGTGCTGGAAAGATCATGGTCTGGGGTTACATTCAGTATGGGGGTGTGCGAAACATTTGCAAGGTGGAAGGCAATATCAATAGCCGAAAATATCAAGAAGTATTAGCTACCTCTTATATTCCAATTCATAAAAGGGTCAAATTCTGCAGCATGATGGTGCTGCATCTCATACATACATCTCTACAACAAAGTTCATCCAGGCAAAAAAGATCTAGGTGCTCAAGGACTGGCCAGCCCAGTCACCAGACATGAACATCATTGAGCATGTTTGGGGTTGGATGAAAGAGGAAGCTTGGAAGACAAAACCAAAGAATCTAGATGAACTGTGGGAGGCATGTAAGACTGAATTCTTTGCTATTCCTGATGACTTCATTAATAAATTGTATGAATCATTGTTGAATCGCATGGATGCAGTCCTTCAAGCTCATGGAAGTCATACAAAATATTAAATATGACTGTAATAGCACACAACTTCATTCACCAATGTTATGCAACATATATTTGTATTTTAAGTTAATTATTTGTTTGAATATCACATTACTTTCTGTTGACGACAAAACTTTTGTCTTTCCAAACTCTGACCATTTATGTCCATTAAATGATAAATATTTCTGCATTGATGCCAATTTATTTTCTTAACCTAACCATATTTCGGAGGGTTTCAGCTTGCAAAAGAATAATTTATACAACCAATGGATGAATTTAAGGTCAGGTTATAAGCTTTTATTTACATAACATGGATAAGTGACATAACTTCTGTCAGGGAGTGTAAATATGTGGGTGTATACTCTGTTTTCTATGGCTTGATAAAAACCTATGTATCTTGTAAGGTCAAAACATTACGGTTTCCTTGTATAATGTTAAGAATTAATAAAGAAGAAGATATTTTTTGCTACCATGGATGCTGTTGTCACTCTTAGGTCAGTAATCTGTGGCCGCTGAACAAATGTCTTGCGACCCTCCTGCTACCTAAAGGCATCCCCAGCTCCTCTTTCGATTGATAGCACTTATAATGGTAATCCAGGAAATGTAATAAAAATAAATAAAGTGCATTTAAATATTTCAAATTTAACAAAACTTTTATTTAGCAAACATTTAGAAAAAAAGGTGAGGTTAGTGCAGAATTTTAAATGTCAGCTTCTAGCATTTTCTCAGCCGTGCAACTTGTGACATTGTAGGATGGGCTGCATAAAAACGTCAGGTGAGGGCAACGTCCGGTCAGGTACCGTAAACGCGTGTTTCTCTGGTCACTGAATCTGACACAAGTGGAGAAGAAAAGGCAGACAAAAGCAGGAGATAACCTTTCTAGATGACTGAGATTCAACATGTATCTTATCATCCTGATAGGTTTATTGGCGGGCAGGAGGACGCCATGGAGCTGCTGGTGAAAGGTGCACCATGGGCGAGGGGCTGCAGAGTTCCCACACCCTTGCAGCCTACACATAAATGGTGTCCCGATTCTGCTGTGCTATGTGTGTGGTACATAACACTCATGTTTTGGTTGCAGGCCTCTGCTGTCTCCAATTCTTCAACTTCAGTAACCACTGCATACACCTCAGGGGAAAACCAATGTGTTTTATAAAACATAAGTTTACTTAACTGTACAATTTCATCATTTTGAAGAAAGCAGTTTTGGGCACACACTTTTCCATTTCATAGTCCATAGCGCTGCACATTCTGATGTCCACTGTTCACTCACCCTGAGCTATCCCTTTCCTAACTGGTATCCCTTGGCTTTGGGATACTCCAACCAGCTCTGCAGCTTCCATGAGTCCTGTGTCAACACCCATCGGCAATTTAACATTCAACTTACTCTCCTAGGAAGATATTTAGGCACACTTCTTAGTGCCTCAGTTGGACTGTTGGTCCCGGACATTCCTGGAATGTAAGCTCTGAGTTTATGGCTGATGTTCTCTTGCTGTTGAACAGCCTCTGATCTTCAAGCCCTCCAGCTACTGTTCTCTCTCCACCTAAATCTCTCAATCACTCTGCACTAACTAGGACGTGCTCCCCTTGTTCACTGGCCCTGCCCCTCAAACATTGTGGCTGTTTCTGAGCACATTAACTGTTTGTTAGGGCTGGCGGAACGCACAAAATAAATATAAATAATAGGTGCGTTCGCAGCCCGGGGTCCACCGTGCAGGCAGACCTGCTGCTAGTAAGATGGCGGTATGGAGAACTCTGTTACTTCACAGAATCGCAACTATAGATACTTTGGCACTATATGGCGGTGTAAGCAAACTCTGTTACACCACAGAGTCGCTAAGATAGCGACGCAGAGATATGGACTGTGTCCTGTTAACTCCCAGGGATGCACAGACAACTGCTGTGTGGACAGCAGTCCGCAGTAATGCAATCAGCAACGCAATCAGACAATCTCCATGTAGTTTCAGGACCTTCCTAGCGGACCAATAGGAGCTGCTGCAGTACATGAGCATGTGACTCCTGATCTCCAATGAGAGATCTTACCCTGGGCATGCACAGAAGGGGAAACGCAGGACTTAGTCTTAAAGACGTCTGCTCGCCACTAACCAGTACTGGCTACAATAGCAGAACCTGGAGAGGCAGCAGTAATCCTCTGCACAATGTTAGACTGGGCAAGATGCTGGGACCGACGTCTCTGCTGAGCAGAGTCCACTGTGGCAGGAGACGGATGGGAGACCGCAGCAGGGATGGCTCGAGATTCCCCTTGTGCAGAAACTGGAACTTGACCCCTAACATTACCCCCCCTCCTAGGGCCCCTCCTTCTTTGGGCCTCGCTACGTTCAAAGGCAGCGATGAGCTGCAGAGCTTGAATATGCTCGACAGGCTCCAAGGACCTATCGTCAGTCCCATAACCCTTCCAATCCACCCAAAAAATTTTTTTGCCACGCACCACCTTGCACCCTACAATGGCGTTCACCTCATGATCGTCTGTAGACGAACACGACGTCCCGGCAGATGACTCAGGCAACCGGGAGATGACCACGGGTTTTAGGAGGGACACATGGAAGGTGTCGGAGATACCAAGGTGAGGCGGAAGGGCTAAACGGTAAACCACAGGGTTCACCTGCTCGAGGACCTTGAAGGGACCCAAATAGCGGGGTGCCAACTTAGTGGACTCCACCCGTAGCCTGATTTTTCGGGCGGAGAGCCACACTAGGTCGCCAGGAGCAAATGTCGGGGCGGGACGCCGATGGGCATCGGCAGAAGACCTCATCCTTTCCTTAGAAGCCTGAATGGCATCCTGGGTGCGGTCCCATATGTCCGGTGCCTCCACAACCCAGTCTGCCACCCTGGAGTCGGCAGAAGCCACGGGCATGAGCACCGGTACCTGCAGATGCTGGCCGTAATTTAAAAGGAATGGGTCTGTCCAGTGGAGTCAGCCACAGCATTGTTTAGCGCGAACTCCGCCCACGGGAGCAAGGATGCCCAGTCATCCTGCCTGGCAGAGACAAAATGCCGCCAGTTTGTGACCAAGGTCTGGTTGGCCCTCTCTACCAACACATTCATCTCGGGATGATATGCAGAGGAGAGGTTTAACTCAATGCTGAGTAGACGACACAGCTCTCTCCAGAACCGAGATGCAAATTGGGAACCTCGATCGCTGACAATCTTGTCTGATATACCGTGTAGACGGAAGATGTGTCTAATAAATAATGCTGCCAAGGCCCGTGCAGAAGGTAACCGTGGAGGCGGCACTAAGTGCACCATTTTGGAGAAGTGGTCGGTGATCACCCAAATGATAGTGCAACCCACGAGACTTGGGTAAGCCCACCACAAAGTCCATCCCGACCATCTCCCAGGGCCTGTCTGCCACTGGCAAAGGGAAAAGTAACCCAGCTGGCCATTGTCGAGGGGACTTGCTCCTGGCGCAGGAGACACACGCCTGAACATACTCCCTGACGTCACGGACCATATGTGGCCACCAGTATGTCCTCGCCAATAATTCACTTGTCCTCTTTGCCCCAAAGTGTCCACCCACCCTGGACAAGTGTGCTCAAGAGAGTACCTCCGGTCGCAAATTAGTGGGCACAAAAGTCTTGCATGGAGGCACAGACTCTAGCAAAATCGGGGCTACCGTTCTCATGCTCTCTTCGGGACAATAAGCCGAGGTTCCTCATCCTCCTCTGATGACACTAAGGAGCGAGAGAGAGCATCGGCCCGAATATTCTTCTCACCGGAGAGTAAGTGGAGGGTGAAGTGGAACCGAGAGAAGAATAGGGACCATCTGGCCTGGCGAGAATTTAGCCGCTGAGCCGTTTGCATGTATACCAAGTTTTTGTGGTCAGTGAAGACTTGGAAGGGAAAACGAGCCCCCTCCAGAAGATGTCTCCACTCAGAGAAGGCCAACTTCATAGCCAGCAACTCCCTGTCCCCGATGGAATAATTCCTCTCTGCTGGTGTAAAGGTCTTAGAAAAGAAGAAGCAGGGATGCTTCCGACCTTGAGCATCCTTTTGATAAAGGACTGCTCCAGCACCAACAGAAAAGGCGTCCACCTCTAAAATAAACGGCTTATCAACATCGGGGCGATGTAATATGGGAGCACTGGCAAAATGTGACTTGATGGAAGAGAACGCCTTGGAGACCTCCTCAGACCACAACTTGGGATTAGCTCCCTTCTTGGTGAGGGCTACCAAGGGAGCTACCAAAGTCGAGAAATGGGGAATGAACTGGCGATAATAATTAATGAACCCCATAAAGCGCTGCACCGCTTTAAGAGAATGGGGTTCTTGCCAGTACATTACAGCCTGTAGATTGGCAGGATCCATAGCCAATCCCTGGGCGGAGATGATATAGCCTAGGAAAGGTAAAGACTCCTGCTCAAACACACATTTCTCCAGCTTGGCATAGAGGGAGTTTGCCTGTAAGAGGTCGAAGACTTTGTTGACATCCCTCCGGTGAGAGTCTATATTTGGTGAAAAGATGAGAATATCATCCAGATAGACTACTACAAAGGTGGAGAGCATATCCCGGAAGATGTCATTGACAAAGTCTTGGAAAACAGCGGGAGCATTACAGAGCCCGAAGGGCATCACCAGGTATTCATAATGCCCATCCCTGGTATTAAAAGCTGTCTTCCACTCGTCCCCTTCACAGATGCGAATTAGGTTATAGGCACCACGTAGATCTAGCTTGGTAAATACTTTTGCTCCTCAGAGCCTACCAAAGAGCTCAGAAATTAGGCAACGGGTACTTATTCTTGACAGTGATGGCGTTAAGACCCCTGTAGTCAATACACGGACGTAATTCTCCGTTCTTTTTTTGCACGAAGAAGAACCCCACTCCTGCTGGTGACACTGACTTCCTAATGAACGCTCTTGCCAGATTCTCCTGGATATATTGAGACATAGCCTCCGTCTCAGGAAGAGAGAGGGGATAGACCCTTCCCCGAGGAGGTTCTGCTCCAGGCAAGAGGTCAATAGCAATAACTTGCCAGCAGTTGGAGCGCCGCATCGTGGGTTACCTGATGTTAGGGTCTGCAGAACGCACCAAATACATGATGTAGAGAGGTGCGTTCGCAGCCCGGGGTCCACCGTGCAGGCGGAGCCTGCTGCTAGTAAAATGGCGTAAGAAGCGAACTCTGTTATCCCGCAGAGTTGCCAAAATAAACGCCGTAACGCGCTGTGGCAATATGTGCGAACTCTATTATTCCACAGAGCCGCTAGAAGGAATGCCGCAGCGCTATATGGCGATGTGTGCGAACTCACTTAACACAACTGAGTCGCAAAATAAACACACTAGGGCGCTGTCTAGCGGTTGAAAGCGAACCCTGTTACGTCACAGAGGCGCAGAGACAAACTTCTGTGTCCTCTCAGGCACCCAGGTACACAGTAGACTGCTAAGTGAACATAGAACGTGATCATGCGCTAATGTCCTCGCGGGAGTCACCCGCAATCTATGACGTGTGAACGCCAGGCCCTGAATACGGCAATCAAACTCCTCACCGGTTATGCCGGTAATCTAGGGCATCTAGGACATCGACCCTGACCAGCTAGCATACCAAGCTCCTCACCGATTAAGTCGATATTGTAATGGCGTATTTCAGCCGCCCTAACCACACACATGCATGACCACACTGGCGCAAAGCATATAACGGTTGATATTAGCGAATGGCGGCCCAGCCATGCCACCCTTTTATAGTAACAGCTACAGGACCTGCCAGAAACAAGGACCAATGAGAAACTGTTCCAAAACACATTTAGTTTCAGGACCTTCCTGGCGGACCAATAGGATCTGCTGCAGTACCTGAACATGTGACCCCTGATCTCCAATGAGAGATCTTACCCTGGGCATGCTCAGAAGGGGAAACGCAGGACTTCGTCCCAAAGACGTCTGCTCCACCACTGGCTATAATAGCAGATCCAGGAGAGGCAGCAGCAAGTCTCTGCACAGTATTGGAATGAGCAAGACGCTGGGACCAACGTCTCTGCTGAGCAGGCTCCACTGCGGCCGGAGATGAATGGGAGACGCAAGCAGGACTGGTTTGAGACTCCCCTTGTGCAGCAGCGGGAACTCAAACCCTAACGTTACCCCCCCTCCTAGGGCCCCCCCTTCTTTGGGCCTCGCTGCGCTCAAAGGCAGCGATGACTGCGGAGCGCGAACATGCTCGGCAGGCTCACAGGACCTATCCTCAGGCCCATAACCCCTCCAATCCACCAAATAAAATTTTTTGCCTCGTACCACCTTGCACCCAACAATGGCGTTCACTTCATGATCGTCGGTAGATGAACCCGACGTCCCGACAGATGACTCGGAAAACCGGGAAATGGCCACGGGTTTCAGGAGGGACACGTGAAAGGTGTCGGTGATACCAAGGCGAGGCGGAAGGGCTAGGCGATAAACCAACGGGTTCACCTGCTCAAGAACTTTAAAGGGGCCCAAAAAGCGAGGTGCCAACTTGGTGGACTCTACACGTAGCCTGATGTTTCGGGCGGAGAGCCACACTAGGTCACCCAGAGAAAATGTAGGAGCGGAGCGCCGATGGGCATTGGCCGAGGACCTCATCCTCTCTTTGGAGGCATGAATGGCATCCTGGGTGCATTCCCAAATGTCCCATGCCTCCACAGCCCAGTCTGTCACCCTGGAATCGGCGGAAGAAACGGGCATGGGCACTGGTACCCACGGATGCTGACCATAGTTCAGGAGGAATGGGGTCTGTCCGGTGGAGTCAGCCACAGCATTATTTAGAGCGAACTCAGCCCATGGTAGCAAGGATGCCCAGTCATCCTGCCTGGCATAGACAAAATGTCGCAAGTATGTGACCAAGGTCTGGTTGGCCCTCTCTACCAACCCGTTCGTCTCGGGATGGTATGCAGAGGAGAGATTCAACTCAATGCTGAGTAACGACACAGCTCTCTCCAGAACCGAGACGCAAACTGGGGATCTCGATCACTGACAATTTTGTCTGGCATACCATGAATAATGAATAATGCTGCCAAGGCCCGTGCAGACGGTAACCGTGGTAACGGCACTAAGTGCACCATTTTGGAGAAGTGGTCGGTTATCACCCAGATGATGGTGCGGCCCCGAGACTTGGGTAAGCCCACCACAAAATCCATCCCGACCATCTCCCAAGGCCTGTCTGCCACCGGTAAAGGGAAAAGTAGCCCAGCTGGCCGTTGTCGAGGGGACTTATTCTTGGCGCAGGAGACGCACGCCTGAACGTATTCCCTGATGTCACGGACCATATGTGGCCACCAGTATGTCCTCGCCAGCAACTCAGATGTCCTTTTTGCCCCAAAATGTCCACCCACCCTGGACGAATGTGCCCAAGAGAGTACCTCCGGTCGCAAATTGGTGGGCACAAAAGTCTCGCCCGGAGGCACAGACTCAAGCAAAACCGGGGCCACAGTTCTTAGGCTCTCTGTGGGGACAATCAACCGAGGCTCCTCCTCCACCTCTGCAGAGGACACCACGGAGCAAGAAAGAGCATCGGCCCGAATGTTCTTCTCACCGGAGAGGAAATGGAGGGTGAAATGAAACTGGGAGAAGTACAGGGACCATCTGGCCTGACGAGAATTTAGCCGCTGGGCAGTTTGTAAATAGACCAAATTTTTGTGGTCAGTGAAAACTTGAAAGGGAAAGCGAGCCCCCTCCAAGAGATGTCTCCACTCAGAAAAGGCCAACTTCATGGGTAGCAACTCCCTATCCCCAATGGAATAATTCCTCTCCGCTGGTGTGAAGGTCTTGGAAAAGAAGAAACCAGGATGTTTCCGACCTTGAGCATCCTTTTGAAAAAGGACTGCTTCAGCACCAACAGACGAGGCATCGACCTCCAATAAAAAAGGCTTATCAACCTCGGGGCGATGTAAGATGGGAGCGCTAGCAAAATGGGATTTAATTGAAGTAAAGGCCTTGGAGACCTCCTCTGACCACAATTTGGGATTGGCTCCCTTCTTGGTGAGGGCTACCAAGGGAGCTACCAAAGTGGAGAAGTGGGGAATGAATTGGCGATAGTAATTAATGAACTCCATAATGCGCTGAACTGCTTTAAGAGAATGGGGTTCTTGCCAATCCATCACAGCCTGTAATTTTGCAGGATCCATAGCCAATCCCTGGGCGGAGATGATATAGCCCAGGAAAGTAAAGACTCCTGCTCAAACATGCATTTCTCCAACTTAGTATAGAGGGAGTTTGCCCGTAACAGGTCGAAGACTTTGCAGACATCCCTCCGGTGAGAGTCAATATCTGGAGAAAAGATGAGAATATCATCCAGATAGACTATTACAGAGGTGGAAAGCATATCCCGGAAGATGTCATTGACAAAGTCTTGGAAAACGGCTGGGGCATTACAGAGCCCGAAGGGCATCACCAGGTATTCATAATGCCCATCCCTGGTATTAAAAGCCATCTTCCATTCGTCCCCCTCATGGATGCGAATCAGGTTATAAGCACCACGCAGATCTAATTTAGTAAATACCCTTGCTCCCCGGAGCCTATCAAAGAGCTCAGAGATCAGGGGCAAAGGGTACTTATTCTTAACGGTGATGGCGTTAAGACCTCTGTAATCTATACACGGACGTAATTCTCCACTATTCTTCTGCACGAAGAAGAACCCCGCTCCTGCTGGTGACACCGACTTCCTAATGAACCCTCTTGCCAGATTCTCCTGGATATATTGAGACATAGCCTCCGTCTCAGGAAGAGAGAGGGGATAGACCCTTCCCCGAAGAGGTTCTGCTCCAGGCAAGAGGTCAATAGGACAGTCGTAGGGACGATGGGGTGGCAGAGTCTCCGCAGCCTTTTTAGAGAACACAATAAAAATATTCATAAAAAATAAAAAATAAAAAAATATAATTAAAATGACCCAATATATTTATTATAAATAGATAGACACAACCCAAAATTTATATAAAAGTAATGTTTATTGAAGACAAAAAAATATAAAATACCGTATATATTTACAAGAAATATAATAAGAAATATATATTTCTTGTAAATATATTTTTTATATTTTTTTGTCTTCAATAAACATTACTTTTATATAAATTTTGGTTGTGTCTATCTATTTTTAATAAATATATTGGGTCATTTTAATTATATTTTTTTATTTTTTATGAATATTTTTATTGGATTTGGTTTGTATTTTAACATTCATAAAATAAAGTGAACTAAATTGTGTTACTCCTGGTATATCTTTTCTATATAGGACGTCTTTTTAGAGAACACATCTGCATATGACTGAAAGCACTTGGGAAGAGGAGAAAGATCTGCGGGTATCTCTGTAGTGGTAACCTGAATGCACTCCCTGACATATCTGTCCTTACATGACTCACTTCAACCCAGTATACTACCGGAGGTCCACTCAATATGAGGGGAGTGGGAATGGAGCCAGGGTACTCCCAGTAGGATTTCGTCTATTCCCTCGGGAATGACGAGAAGGGAAATAATTTCCTGATGGGAAGGGGGTACACACAAAGTAAGAGGGACAGTCTGATGTGTAATTGAAGAGCGCAATGTCAACCCATTCACTACCCGGACAGTCACTGGTTTGTCGAGCGCTACCAGATGTATTGCGTGGCGACGAGCAAAGGTGGATGACATGAAATTCCCCTCTGCTCCTGAGTCCACAAAAAGCTCGACTGTAAGTGTGGAAGAGTCTACAGTGACTGTCCCTTTAAATGTCATCTTGGAGGAAAATGCCGCTGTCTGTAGTGAACCTCCTCCCAGAGCCACTAGACGCGATCGCTTCCCCAATCGCTGTGGACATTTGTTGGCATAGTGTCCTGTCTGCTGACAAAGGTTACAGACCACAGATACTCGGACGGCTCGAGACTTAAGTCCTGCACGAGGAACCTCTGTGGCCTTTTGGGGTTCGGACGCCAGATCGGGGGATTCGAGAGGTTTGGCAAAGGTGGGAGCCAACCGAATCCTCTGCCTACACTGGGCCCGCTCCAACTTCCGCTCGTGAAAGCGGAGGTCGATGCGGGTAGATATGGAGATAAGCTTCTCCCGTGTGGCGGGAATTTCCCTGGTAGCCAAAGCGTCATTAACATTGTCAGCCAGTCCTCGCCAGTAGACTGGAATGAGAACTTTATCCGACCAGTCTGGCTCTGAGGCCAGAGTCCGAAACTGGACGGAAAACTGACTGACCAAAGACGAACCCTGTGCCAATGCCAGCAGTTGGAGCGCCATATCGTGGGTGACCTGAGGTCCTAAAAATACCTTTTTAAGAGCTTCCAGGAAACGAGGAGCACTCCGCACCACACGAATGTCACGCTCCCACAGCGGCTTTGCCCACTCCAACGCTCTGCCCGAGATTAGAGACAGTACAAAACCCACTTGTGCCCGATCCGTGGGGAAATGTGCAGCCAGAAGCTTGAGCTGTATAGAGAACTGACTCACGAATCCCCGACATTGGTTGCTGTCACCGGCAAACTTGTGAGGAAGCGGGAGGTGGGATAATGTAGGGGCAGAGGTGGCAGAGGACAAACTGGCTGCAGCCACGCTAGCAGCCTGAACAGCGACCGCAGTAACATCCACAGCTGAGGTTGTGCGCTCAAGAGCCGCCAACCTACCCTCCAGCTGCTCGATGTACTGCGGTAGACGCTGGTCATCCGCCATTTTACTAGCCAGACCCTGGCACTGATATTATGTTAGGGTCTGCGTAACGCACCAAATATATGATGTAGAGAGGTGGGTTCGCAGCCCGGGGTCCACCATGCAGGCGGAGCCTGCTTCTAGTAAAATGGCGCAAGAAGCGAACTCTGTTATCCCGCAGAGTCGCCAAAATAAACGCCGTAACGCGCTGTGGCAATATGTGCTAACTCTGTTCTTCCACAGAGCCGCTAGAAGGAATGCCGCAGCGCTATATGGCGATGTGTGCGAACTCACTTAACACAACTGAGTCGCAAAATAAACACGCTAGGGCGCTGTCTAGCATTGAAAGCGAACCCTGTTACGTCACAGAGCCACAGAGACAAATTTCTGTGTCCTGTCAGGCACCCAGGTTCACAGTAGACTGCTAAGCGAACATAGAACGTGATCATGCGCTAATGTCCTGGCAGGAGTCACCCGCAATCTATGGCGTCTGAACGCCAGGCCCTGAATACGGCAATCAAACTCCTCACCGGTTATGCCGGTAATCTAGGGCATCTAGGACACCGACCCTGGCCAGCTAGCATACCAAGCTCCTCACCGATTAAGTCGGTATTGTAATGGCGTATTTCAGCCGCCCTAACCACACACACGCATGACCACACTGGCGCAAAGCATATAACGGTTGATATTAGCGCATGGCGGCCCAGATATACCACCCTTTTATAGTAACAGCTACAGGACCTGCCAGAAACAAGGACCAATGAGAAACTGTTCCAAAACACATGTAGTTTCAGGACCTTCCTGGCGGACCAATAGGAGCTGCTGCAGTACCTGAACATGTGACCCCTGATCTCCAATGAGAGATCTTACCCTGGGCATGCTCAGAAGGGGAAGCGCAGGACTTCGTCCCAAAGACGTCTGCTCCAGCACTGGCTATAATAGCAGATCCAGGAGAGGCAGCAGCAAGTCTCTGCACAGTATTGGAATGAGCAAGATGCTGGGACCGACGTCTCTGCTGAGCAGGTTCCACTGTGGCCGGAGATGAATGGGAGACCGTAGCTGGTCTGGTTCAAGACTCTCCTTCTGCAGCAGCATGAACTCGAACCCTAACATCTGAGGTCCTAGAAAGACCTTTTTCAGAGCCTCCAGAAAACGAGGAGCACTCCGCACCACACGTTCGTCACGCTCCCACAACGAGGTAGCCCACTCCAACGCTCTGCCCGACAGGAGAGATATTACAAAGCCCACTTGTGCTCGATCCGTGGGGAAACGTGCAGCCTGAAGCTCGGGTTGTAGAGAGCACTGACTCACGAATCCCCGACATTGCTTGCTGTCACCAGCAAACTTGTCTGGAAGCAGGAGGTGGGATAATGTAGGGGCAGAGGTGGCAGAGGACACACTGGCTGCAGCTATGCTAGCAGCCTGAACAGCGACTGCGGTAACATCCACAGCTGAGGTTGTGAGCTCAAGGGCCGCCAACCTACCCTCCAGCTGCTGGATGTCCTGCTGTAGACACTGGTCGTCCGCCATTTTACTAGCCAGACCCTGGCGCTAGTATTATGTTATGGCTGGCGGAATGCACAAAATAAATATAAATGATAGGTGCGTTCGCAGTCCGGGATCCACCTTGCAGGCACATTCTGATGTCCACTGTTCACTCCCCCTGAGCTATCCCTTTCCTAACTGGTATCCCTGGCCTTTGGGATACTCCAACCAGCTCTGCAGCTTCCATGAGTCCTGTGCCAACACCCATAGGCAATTCAACATTCAACTTCCTCTCCTAGGAAGATATTTAGGCACGCTTCTTAGTGCCTCAGTTGGACTGTTGGTCCCGGACATTCCTGGAATGTAAGCTCTGATTTTATGGCTGATGTTCTCTTGCTGTTGAACAGCCTCTGATCTTCAAGCCCTCCAGCTACTGTTCTCTCTCCACCTAAATCTCTCAATTGCTCTGCACTAACTAGGAAGTGCTCCCCTTTTTCACTGGCCCTGCCCCTCAAACACCGTGGCTGTTTCTGAGCACATTAACTGTTTGTTAGGGCTGGCGGAACGCACAAAATAAATATAAATAATAGGTGCGTTCGCAGCCCGGGGTCCACCGTGCAGGCAGACCTGCTGCTAGTAAGATGGCGGTATGGCGAACTCTGTTACTTCACAGAGTCGCAACTATAGATACTGTGGCACAGCAGTCCGTCAGCAATGCAATCAGACAATCTCCTCACCAGAGAAGCGGGTATTCTAGGGGCTTATTTCAGCCAAGCCCTAAACACGTGTATACAAGTCTCCTCACCAGAGGTGCCGGTATTCTAGGGTCTTATTTCAGCCGAGCCCTAACATATGCGAGCAAGATCACATTGGCGCAAAGCACATAATGCAATTGATACTAGCGCATGGCCGCATGGTCATACAACCTTTTTATAGGAGCAACTACAGGGCCTGCCAGAAAAAGACCAATAAGAAACTATTCCAGAACACATGTAGTTTCAGGACCTTCCTAGCGGACCAATAGGAGCTGCTGCAGTACCTGAGCATGTGACTCCTGATCTCCAATGAGAGATCTTACCCTGGGCATGCACAGAAGGGGAAACGCAGGACTTAGTCTTAAAGACGTCTGCTCGCCACTAACCAGTACTGGCTACAATAGCAGAACCTGGAGAGGCAGCAGTAATCCTCTGCACAATAGACTGGGCGAGATGCTGGGACTGACGTCTCTGCTGAGCAGAGTCCACTGCGGCCGGAGACAGATGGGAGACCGCAGCAGGGATGGCTCGAGATTCCCCTTGTGCAGAAGCGGGAACTCGACCCCTAACACTGTTTCTATACTAAACCTATCTACTTTGTGAACATATTGTTCCACCACTGCACTGTACCCAATCCTATCTTATAGCTAAGTACAAACCTATGTCCTATGTACTAATCTTAGCCTCTCCCTATATCTAATACATTTATCAGAACATATATATTGCCTGATCTAATAGTATGGACATCACTAGTGGGCTTGTAACCTGGATGATGTGTATTACCATTGTGTGAACAGCGCCAAATACAAGTCTTCCTCATTGTGCAATGACATACTAAGCAATCACCCCCTCCATGGATTGGTAGGCAGCGAGTGGTTGTTTCATCACTATTTTTGCACCTGTGTTATCGCCATCTTAACTACATGGGCCTGCTGCATCCTGAGAGTGCATGGGTTGAACCCAATCAATGAAGGCCTGAACTTTCCCAGAATCCATCTTAAACATGGAGGCTGACACAGTGAGACCCAAGAAAGATATTTCTTGAACAGAAAATGTACATTATTCAATTTTAGCGAATAAACAATTACCGTATATACTCGTGTATAAGCCAAGATTTTCAGCACCTTTTTTTGTGCTGAAAATGCCCCCTCGGCTTATACACGAGTCATAGGGCAGAAACCAGCGGGGGAGGGGATGCGGCGGCAGGAGCCGGTGGCTGGGACATCATACTCACCCTCCCCGTGCCATCGCTAAACGTCCCTGCAATCCTGCATTCTCCCCGGCTTCCTGCAGCTCTCCCCGGCTTCCTGCAGCTCTCCAGCGCTGAGCGGTGACGTAATACCCGCTCATTAAGGTCATTTAATATGGACGCGACGCCACTCCCATGGGCGTGGCCTCCATATTCATGGCCTTAATGAGCGGTATTACGTCACCGCTCAGCGCTGGAGAGCTGCAGGAAGCCGGGGAGAGCTGCAGGAAGCCGGGGAGAACGCAGGATTGTCGGCCGGGACTTCAGCGATGGCACGGGGAGGGTGAGTATGATGGAGGAGGATGGGGGAGCATGGAGGAGGACAAGGAGCATGGACGACAGGAGGGGTGGAGGACGGAGAGAGCACTGAGCAGAACGGGGGAGGACGGAGAGCACGGAGCAGGACGGGGGGGAGGACGGAGAGCACAGAGTAGAAGGGGGGAGGACGGAGAGCACGGAGCAGAACGGGGGAGGACAGAGAGCACGGAGCAGGACGGGGGGAGGATGGAGAGCACGGAGCAGAACGGAGTGAGGACGGAGAGCACGGAGCAGGACGGGGGAGGACGGAGAGCACGGAGCAGGACGGGGTGGGCACAGAGGAGAATGGGGGAGTGCAGAGCTGGATGGGGGAGCACAGAGCAGGATGGCAACTTATACACCCGGCTTATACGCGAGTCAATAAGTTTTCCAAGTTTTTTGTGGCAAAATTAGGGGGTCGGCTTATACACTGGTCGGCTTATACATGAGTATATACGGTATCTCTCAATCTTCGCAGAACCAAAAGAACATGTTTATAATGTGAATCCAGGTCAGGTAAGAAAATTAGAATATCATCCAAATGAACCACAAGAATCCTCCCAATATAATCAGAAAAAAATATAATTTATAAAATTTTGAAAAACCATGGGTGCATTCATTAGACCAAAAGGCATGACGAGATTTTCAAAAAGACCTTCAGACGTTAAAAATGCTGTCTTTCTCTCATCACCCTCACAAATCCATATCAAATTATATACCCCTCTGAGATCCAGTTTGGAAAACCATTTTGCCCTGGAAAGCTGATTATATAGATCAGGGATAAGTGGAAGCGGATAAGTATTTTTAACCGTTATTTTGTTTAATTCTCGGAAATCGAGGCTGGAATGGAGACCTCATCTTTCTTTTTAACCAAAATTAATATGGCAGCTACAGATGATGAGGAGGGGTGAATATGACCTTTTCGTAAACTTTTGTTAATATAAACTTTCATGGCTGACCACTCAGGGACAGACAAGTTATTCAAGCGAGCCTTGGGTAATTTGGCATTAGGAATGAGATTAATAGCACAGTCATAGGGGCAGTGAAGAGGTAATACCTCAGACTCTTTTTCCGAAAAAAACATCTCCGAAGGTATTCTTCAGGTATTCCGGAAGACCCTCCAGACTAACGGAGCAAACATGCACAGGTTTAAGACATTTTTCAATACAATAAGGACCCCCTTTGACAATATCTATCCGATTCCAGTCAATAATCGGATTATGCATATGCAACCAAGGAATACACAACACAATTCCAGCAGGTAAATTGTCCAAAACGTAACAGGAGATTAATTCCATATGAAGAGACCCGATCTTGAATGTGAACTCCACCGTAACTAACCGAACCAGATTTTTGAGCAACGGTGTTCTATCAATGGCCATGATTTGAACAGGGCTTAGATTAGCATTAATGAAATTAGCAGCAGATCTGCAGTCAATAAAGTCAAATGTGATCAGACACTGATCTTAAAAAAGAAGTTCAGCATTCAACAACACTTTATCAGAGGAGTAAAAGGGTACCTGTTAGTCTGATTGACCTCTTTGACAATCACCCAGACTTAAGAGTTTCCCAACGGCTTGTTTGCTGCAGGTAGTGACAAGCAATTCTTTAAAAAATGTACAGCCTGGCCACAACAGAGACAAATTTCAAGTTCTTGATGGCATCTACTCTCCTTAATCCTTGAGCTGCCAGCACCAACCTCCATAGGTACCATCTCAGGTGAACGAACTGGGCCAGTTGGACAAAATGGACCCTCTTGTTGCACCTCGCGTCTCTTCTGCATCCTCTGGTCCATGCGGATAACTTGAGTCATGGCCTCCACCAAACAACCAGGTAGAGCATGTGGAGCCAGAGCATCCTTTAGAGACTCTGAAAGCCCCCTGAGAAGTGGCATCTGATAAGTGCGTCATTCCACAGGACCTCAGAAGACCACTGACGAAATTCAGTACAATAGTCTTCTGCTGTGCGGTTCCCCTGTGTCAGGTTCATGATCCTTGTCTCTTCAACCTTGACCCTGTCAGGTTCATCATATATCTGCCCTAAAGTGTCAAAAAAGGCGTCCACCGAAAGATATCCACGAGTAAGAGAGGGTAAGGAAAATGCCCAGGTCTGAGGACCCTCCCCCCCCCGCAAAAGTGACATTATAATTCTCACCCGCTGTGACTCATTCCCTGATGACCGGGTGCGCAAGGTAAACAATAATTTACAACTCTCTTTACAAATACTGAGCTATCTTTTTCCCCTGAAAATTTGTCAGAGAGTGCTATAACAGGTTCAGGGGGACTCAAAGATACATCAGATGGTTCAGAAGTCATAACAGCGGTCTGAGGAGAAAGATCCTGAGCGGCAGTAAGAGTATCAGAAATCTGGCCCTGTAACTGAGCCTGTGAGGATGCCAGTTTATGTTGTTCCAAGGCCTAATCTTGGAAAAACTGAGTCAGATTCACCTCCTGATCACACGAAGTATGTAACGGATCCATAGGTGGGAAAAACAAAAAATTTAACTGCCAATCGTAATGTGACGTGAGTAACTATAGTAAATATTAGTTCCAGAAGTTGAGAGAAAGAATACAATAACAGATAGTAAAATATACTACTTACAGAATAAATAATGGGAGGTCAAACAATCCGAGGTCAGGTCCAGGAAATGGCGCAGTACAAGGGGAAGTCAGAGACTAAATCCAATCACGAGCAGAGATCAGGAAAACCAGAAAAGACAAGACAGATTACAGGGAGCAGGCACAAGAGAAGTCAGGTCACAAGCAAAGGGTCTTAGTCCGGGAAGAGAATCAAGTCAAGCTGGGTCAGGCACAGAGGGACTAGTCTTACATAAGCAGCAGCAAGTATACGATTGACACTGGGTGGAAGAGCTGGCGCGCTTAAATAGAAGACTAATCAAGGAAAGTGAACACAGATGATTGCAACACAGACCCAGCACAACCAAACAGACTGACAGCCCCTACACAACGCAACATATCAGACAGGAACAGAGTGGATATCGTGACACTGGTGAATTTGAATGGGAAAATATTCGCTTATCTCTAATTTTACCTATCAACAGGGGTCTTGAGAAATCAAAAAAAAAAGAGAAAAAAGCATTGTTGGGCTGCTTTAATCTAAATTTATTAGGCACTCCTATAAACTTTCCTCCCTAAAGCTCCGTCTATTGATTACTTTTCCTTCACATCTTACTCTTGTTAATTATAGTTTGTATATCACTCCATAGTGATTTTCACTTAGCTAATCAGTGATTTTCATGAATAAAATATTTGTGAGGATACTGGATAATCATGATATCCTTGATCAATAGAAGAGGAGAATATAGTAGTTTCTCACTGCTTCTCATGGGGTTGCATTGAAATGCAGTGTGATCAGATATTTCAAGCTAACTGCAGCAACTGAAATATATATTACTGATATTAAATCAGAATGGGTTGTAGATGTTGCTTGTGGAGGCAAAAACTAAAATGATGACCATTTTTTTCTGTAATGCAAAGAAGAGACGCATATAAACAGCAAATTAAATCAATGTTCAACTTAACAGAATGAGAATAATAATTACAATGTATCAGCTAAACAAAAAAGTGTAGCATAATCATGAATTAAGAAAATAATGATACAAAAAAATCAACAGGTCTAAGGGATGCAGACTTTTTTCTGTACAAGCACCGGTCACGTCGTTCTTATTGTTGTGTTTTATTAGAGATTTGCATGCTGTGTTTTATTAGAGATTTGCTTCTTCACCAGTTCAGCTTTCCATTCAGTAACAGTAAGCAGAGGAAGGCATGCAGCCTGGATCTTATGTATTCCTAAGGCCAGACACAAGATTGGTAATCAGTAATTCAATCACTCCATTACTCTTGTCTCAAAAGCCTCAATTGAGTCATTGTTTCATATAAGGCTGTATCTTGACTCTTGTATGTTAATTTGTAAATGCCAGCTGAGTATGTATTGCATCAGTGCACTGTAGTTTACTAATCTGCACAATTTAGGACAAATATGAGGTTAGTTGAAAAGTCGAATAGTGAAGGATTATCTACCCTGGACTTCCCCAATCCAGTTGAGGAATTTTTTGAATGAGAGCTGTGGGTATAAAGTCTCTGGTTCACTATTCATAGGCTTCAGGAACAGTCCAAGGAATCATGGCTACATCTGGTGGAATACAGGTCTTCTCTTCTACCCATCACTGAACACACAAAACTTTGGAGAGCCTCATTTAGGACTGTACTATAGGTTGTTGTCTGCTGGAGCTGGGTACATGTGCTTCGGCTGTGATATCCATTGTCTGGATGTGAGGATCTATTTTAAGGACAGTTGTTGATGGCTAGAGAGGGATACATGTGCTACTGTCGTGATATCCATTGTCAAGAGGAGAATGGATTGTGACTACAGACTATACCGGCAGGAGATGCACAAGCTGTGGGCTAACCAAAAGTTGGGAGACAGTGGGTCTCGCCTGGTACAGGGCAGTGGGACTATGAGCACCAGTATGGGATCTTGTGTGCTGGGTACAATGCACTGTGACCATCTACCCAGAATTTTTGTAAGACCGTGGACGTAAGGAATTAAAATACTGCATTTTTGTATTATAAGACGCCTTTTTTCCCCCAAATTTGGGGGGAAAATTGAGGTGCGTCTTATGATGTGGATATACCTTATCGGCGCGCCGCTGAGGATTTTGGTGCTTCTGCTGCACTGTGTCCTGCTCTTCTGCAGGGGGCTTTGCTGACAATTTGTGAAAGGCCAGAGCTCCTACAGTTCCATAGTTTCCTGTGCAGTGGACCCCGGGAAAATGACCGCCGGGAGGCGGCGCATGTGCAGATAGAGAGCTCGGTACCAAGATCTCGGGAGATCTCAGCACCAGACACAGCGCAGCAGCAGCAACATTGGACACAGCACAGCAGCAGCATCGGACACCCGCAGTGGCGTGCCACACATCGGAACACCCCCTCATCCCAGCCTGTGGCCTGCAGCATTACCTCACTCCTGCCTCCTCCAGCAGCGACCCTGGACACCCGCTTCACTGAAGCCACCACCCCCGGTAAGCAATAAGATGCATGGATTATAAAAAGCACCACCATTTTATTAAAAAAAGTTTTTTCCTATTTTTCTCCTCAAAATTTGGGGTGTGCCTTATAATCCGGAGTGTCTTATAATCCGAAAAATACGGTAATTACCTTGTTAAGCTGCCTAGGTGATTATTACAACCCACAACCTCAGATCTTCACAGAGACACATGTGCTAGAGCTATGAAAATAGCACAATAAACAAAGTATAGATGTAGCAAAATTAACAATACATATAACACACCATATTGATAAATTTCTGAGAAGAGTTATTTCACTTAAAAATGGAATAACAAATTCATATTGCAAAATCCATTTACTGATCTCAAGTTGGGTGTCCAATTGCACTTTTCTACGACATGATATCACAGATCTGTATCAAATATTTATTCAACCATGGCTAAATCTTATACATTGGAGATAAATAACATAAGGGCATTCTTTTGTCATTAACACTTGACCACTTGTAGGTTTAGGACTGTACCAGAAATCTCGTCAGCTAAGCCTGAACGATGGGAGGGATAATTATTGATCTTTGTCCAACACATAGTTTGGGATTTGGTTGTCTTTATTACCTCGTGTATTTACCTAGTGATTCAGGTAGTATTGTTCTTCATATTGAACCTGCAATATCATATATTTGGTATTGTCTGTTAAGGGTCTGCGGAACGCACCAAATATATAAAGTAGAGAGGTGCGTTCGCAGCCCGGGGTCCACCGTGCAAGCGAAGCCTGCTGCTAGTAGAAATGGCGCGAGAAGCAAACTCTGTTATCCCGCAGAGTCGCCAACATAAACGCCGTAATGCGCTGTGGCAATAAGTGCGAACTCTGCTACTCCACAGAGCCGCTAGAAGGAGAGCCGCAGCGCTATATGGCGATGTGTGGGCACTCACTAGACACAACTGAGTGGCAAAGAAAACACACTAGGGCGCTGTCTAGCGTTGAAAGCGAACCCTGTTACGTCACAGGGCCGCTGAGAAAAAGTACTGTGTCCTGTAAGGCTCTCAGGTACACAGTTAAGTGCTACGCGTTCATAAAGCGTGATCATGCGCTAATGTCTTCGCGGGAGTCACCCGCAATCTATGGCGTCTGAACGCCAGACCCTGAATATGGCAATCAAACTCCTCACCGGTTATGCCGGTAATCTAGGGCATCTAGGACACCGGCCCTGACCAGCTACCATACCAAACTCCTCACCGATTAAGTCGGTATTCTAGTGGCTTATTTCAGCCGGGTCCCTATCCACACATACACATGACCACACTGGCGCATAGCATACAATGATTGATATTAGCGCATGGCGGCCCAGCCATGCTACCCTTTTATAGCAACAGCTACAGGACCTTCCAGGAACAAGGACCAATGAGAAGCTGTTACAAACAAACGTAGCTACATGACCTTCCTGGCGGACCAATAGGAGCCGCTGCACCACCTGAACATGTGACCCCTGATCTCCAATGAGAGATCTCACTCTGGGCATGCTCAGATGGGAAAACACAGGACTTTGTCTCAAAGACGACTGCTCCAGCACTGGCTATAATAGCAGATCCAGGAAAGGCAGCAGCAAGTCACTGCACAGTAGAGGAGTGGGCAAGACGCCTGGACCGACGTCTCTGCTGAGCAGGCTCCACTGCGGCCGGAGATGAATGGGAGACCGCAGCGGGACGGGTTCGAGACTCCCCCTGTGCAGCAGCGGGAAATCGAACCCTAACATTACCCCCCCTCCTAGGGCCCCCCTTCTTTGGGCCTCGCTGCGCTCAAAGACAGCGATGAGCTGCGGAGCGTGAATTTGCTCGGCAGGCTCCCAAGACCTATCCTCAGGCCCATAGCCCCTCCAGTCCACCAAATAAAACTTTTTGCCCCGTACCACCTTACACCCTACGATGGCGTTCACCTCATGGTCATCCGTAGATGAACCCGATGTCCCGGCAGATGACTCAGAAAACCGGGACATGAGCACGGGTTTCAGGAGGGATACATGAAAGGTGTCGGAGATACCCAGGCGTGGTGGAAGAGCCAAACGGTATACCACAGGGTTGACCTGCTCGAGGATCTTGAAAGGACCCAGGTAGCGGGGGGCCAACTTAGTGTACTCAACTCGCTGCCTGATGTTACGGGCGGAGAGCCACACCAAGTCCCCAGGAGCAAATGTTGGAGCGGGGCGCCGATGTGCGTCGGCAGAGGACCTCATCCTCTCCTTGGACGCCTGAATGGCATCCTGGGTACGGTCCCAAATGTCCCGTGCCTCCACAGCCCAGTCTGCCACCCTGGAGTCGGCGGAAGACACAGGCATGGGCACCGGAACCCGCGGATGCTGACCGTAGTTCAGAAGGAAAGGAGTCTGTCCGGTGGAGTCAGCCACAGAAATGTTTAATGCAAACTCAGCCCATGGTAGCAAGGATGCCCAGTCATCCTGCCTGGCAGAGACAAAATGTCGTAGATAGGTGACCAAGGTCTGGTTGGCCCTCTCTACCAACCCATTCGTCTCAGGATGATACGCTGAAGAGAGATTTAACTCAATACTGAGTAGACGACAAAGCTCTCTCCAGAACCGAGACGCAAACTGGGGACCTCGGTCACTGACAATTTTGTCCGGCATGCCGTGTAGACGGAAGATGTGCCTAACGAACAACGCTGCCAGAGCCCGTGCAGAAGGTAACCGTGGTAGTGGCACCAGATGCACCATTTTATAGAAATGGTCGGTGATTACCCAAATGATGGTGCAACCCCGAGACTTGGGCAAGCCCACCACAAAGTCCATCCCAACCATCTCCCAGGGCCTGTCTGCCACCGGCAAAGGATAAAGTAAACCAGCTGGCCGTTGTCGTGGAGACTTATTTTTGGCGCAGGAGACACACGCCCGAACATAGTCCCCAACATCACGGACAATATGCGGCCACCAATATGTCCTCGCCAGCAATTCAGATGTCCTCTTTGCCCCAAAATGTCCACCAACCCTGGACAAATGTGCCCAAGAGAGTACCTCCGGTCGCAAATTGGTAGGCACAAAAGTCTTGCCCTGGGGGCACAGACTCTAGTGAAACCGGAGCCACTGTTCTCAGGCTCTCCGTGGGAACAATAAGCCGAGGCTCCTCTACCTCTTCTTCAGAGGACAACACAGAGCGAGAGAGAGCGTCGGCACGAATGTTCTTCTCTCCAGAGAGGAAATGGAGTGTGAAATTAAACCGAGAGAAGAACAAGGACCATCTGGCCTGGCGAGAGTTAAGCCGCTGAGCTGTCTGCAGATACACCAAATTTTTGTGGTCGGTGAAGACTTGGAAGGGAAAACGGGCCCCCTCCAACAGATGTCTCCACTCAGAGAAGGCCAACTTCATGGCTAGCAACTCCCTATCCCCAATGGAATAATTCCTCTACGCTGAAGTGAAGTCTTAGAGAAGAAGAAGCAAGGATGCTTCCGACATTGAGCATCCTTTTGGAAGAGGACTGCTCCAGCACCAACGGATGAGGCATCCACCTCCAATAAAAATGGCTTATCAACATCGGGGCGATGTAGGATGGGAGCGCTAGCAAAATGAGACTTAATAGAAGAGAAAGACATGGAGACCTCTTCCGACCACAATTTGGGATTTGCTCCCTTCTTGGTGAGGGCTACCAAGGGAGCTACCAAGGTAGAGAAATGCGGAATGAACTGGCGATAGTAATTAATGAACCCCATAAAGCGCTGCACCGCTTTTAGAGAGTGAGGTTCCTGCCAGTCCATCACAGCCTGTAGTTTGGCCGGATCCATAGCCAATCCCTGGGTTGAGATGATATAACCAAGGAAAGGTAAAGACTCCAGCTCAAACATACATTTCTCTAACTTAGCATAGAGGGAATTAGCCCGTAAGAGGTCGAAGACTCTGCAGACATCTCTCCGGTGGGAGTCAATATCTGGAGAGAAGATGAGTATATCATCCAGATAGACTACGACCGAGGTGGAGAGCATATCCCGGAAGATGTCATTGACAAAGTCTTGGAAAACGGCTGGAGCATTACAGAGCCCAAAGGGCATCACCAGATATTCGTAATGCCCATCCCTGGTATTAAAAGCCGTCTTCCATTCGTCCCCCTCACGGATGCGAATCAGGTTATAAGCACCGCGCAGATCTAGTTTAGTGAATACTCTTGCTCCCCGAAGCCTATCAAAAAGCTCAGAAATCAGGGGCAACGGGTACTTGTTTTTAACGGTGATGGCGTTAAGACCCCTGTAATCAATACACGGACGCAATTCTCCGTTTTTCTTCTGCACGAAGAAAAATCCCGGCCCTTCCGGTGACACCGACTTCCTAATAAACCCTCTTGCCAGGTTCTCCTGAATATATTGCGACATGGCCTCTGTCTCAGGAAGAGAGAGGGGATAGACCCTTCCCCGAGGAGGTTCTGCGCCAGGCAAGAGGTCGATAGGACAGTCATAGGGGCGATGAGGCGGAAGAGTTTCCGCAGCCTTCTTGGAGAACACGTCTGCATATGACCAGTAGTGCTTGGGAAGTGGAGTAAGATCTGCGGGTAACTCCGTAGTGGTAACCTGAACGCAACTCCTGACACATCTGCCTCTACATGCATCACTCCAACCCAGTATCCTACCCGAAATCCACTCTATATGTGGGGAGTGGAAACGGAGCCAAGGTATACCTAGTAGGATCTCGTGTATTCCCTTCGGAAGGACGAGTAGGGAAATAAGTTCCTGATGGGAAGGAGATACAGACAATGCAAGTGGAACAGTCTGGTGTGTAATTTGTGAGGGCAATGTCGACCCATTCATTACCCGGACAGTCACTGATTTGTCAAGAGCCACCAGAGGTATTGCATGACTGCGAGCAAAGCTAGAGGACATGAAATTCCCCTCTGCTCCTGAGTCCACGCAAAGGTCGGTGGTGAGAATGGAAGTACCAACAGTGATTGTCCCTTTAAGTGTCATCTTGGAGGAAAATGCCGCTGTCTCTAGTGAACCTCCTCCCAGGACCACTAGACGCGATCGCTTCCCCGATCGCTGTGGACATTTGTTGGCATAGTGTCCTGTCTGCTGACAACGGTTACAGACCACGGATACTCGGACGGACCGAGACTTAGGTCCTGCATGAGGAACTTCTGTGGCCTTTTGGGGTTGGACGCCAGATCGGGAAATTCGAGAGGTTTGGCAAAGGTGGGAGCCAACCGAATCCTCTGCCTACACTGGGCCCGCTCCAACCTCCGCTCGTGAAAACGGAGGTCAATGCGGGTAGATATGGAGATAAGCTTCTCCAGTGTGGCGGGAATCTCCCTGATAGCCAAAGCGTCTTTAACATGGTCAGCCAGTCCTCGCCAGAGATTGGAGTAAGAACTTTATCAGACCAATCTAGCTCAAAAGCTAGAGTCCGAAACTGGACGGAAAACAGACTGACCAAATACGAACCCTGTGCCAATGCCAGCAGTTGTAGCGCCGTATCGTGGGTGACCTGAGGTCCTAAAAAGACCTTTTTAAGAGCCTCCAAGAAACGAGGAGCACGCCGCACCACACGATCGTCGCGCTCCCACAGCGGCGTTGCCCACTCCAACGCTCTGCCCGAGAGTAGAGAAAGTACAAAACCCACTTGTGCCCGATCCATGGGAAAACGTGCAGCCAGAAGCTCGAGCTATATAAAGCACTGACTCACGAATCCCCGACATTGCTTGCTATCACCGGCAAACTTGTCAGGAAGCGGGAGGTGGGATAATGTAGGGGCAGAGGTGGCAGAAGACAAACTGGCTGCAGCCACGTTAGCAGCCTGAAAAGCGACTGCGGTAACATCCACAGCTGAGGTTGTGCGCTCAAGAGCCGCCAACCTACCCTCCAGCTGCTGGATGTACTGCGATAGACGCTGTTCATCCGCCATTTTACTAGCCAGACCCTGGCGCTAAATATTATGTTAAGGGTCTGCGGAACGCACCAAATATATAAAGTAGAGAGGTGCGTTCGCAGCCCGGGGTCCACCGTGCAAGCGAAGCCTGCTGCTAGTAGAAATGGCGCGAGAAGCAAACTCTGTTATCCCGCAGAGTCGCCAACATAAATGCCGTAATGCGCTGTGGCAATAAGTGCGAACTCTGTTACTCCACAGAGCCGCTAGAAGGAGAGCCGCAGCGCTATATGGCGATGTGTGCGCACTCACTAGACACAACTGAGTGGCAAAGAAAACATGCTAGGGCGCTGTCTAGCGTTGAAAGCGAACCCTGTTACGTCACAGGGCCGCTGAGAAAAAGTACTGTGTCCTGTCAGGCTCTCAGGTACACAGTTAAGTGCTACGCGTTCATAAAGCGTGATTATGCGCTAATGTCCTCTCGGGAGTCACCCGCAATCTATGGCGTCTGAACGCCAGACCCTGAATACGGCAATCAAACTCCTCACCAGTTATGCCGGTAATCTAGGGCATCTAGGACACCGACCCTGACCAGCTACCATACCAAACTTCTCACCGATTAAGTCAGTATTCTAGTGGCTTATTTCAGCCGGGTCCCTATCCACACATACACATGACCACACTGGCGCATAGCATACAATGATTGATATTAGCGCATGGCGGCCCAGCCATGCTACCCTTTTATAGCAACAGCTACAGGACCTTCCAGGAACAAGGACCAATGAGAAGCTGTTACAAACAAACGTAGCTACATGACCTTCCTGGCGGACCAATAGGAGCCGCTGCACCACCTGAACATGTGACCCCTGATCTCCAATGAGAGATCTCACTCTGGGCATGCTCAGATGGGAAAACACAGGACTTTGTCTCAAAGACGACTGCTCCAGCACTGGCTATAATAGCAGATCCAGGAAAGGCAGCAGCAAGTCACTGCACAGTAGAGGAGTGGGCAAGACGCCTGGACCGACGTCTCTGCTGAGCAGGCTCCACTGTGGCTGGAGATGAATGGGAGACCGCAGCGGAACGGGTTCGAGACTCCCCCTGTGCAGCAGCGGGAAATTGAACCCTAACATTGTCTTTGGCTATTTTCCAGTTTCTTTCCCTTTTCCCATCCCTACCTGTATTCAACTGGTGGCTAATTTTGAGCATACATTGGGTACGGAAAGCATTCAGACCCCTTTAAATTTTTCACTCTTTGCTTCATTGCAGCCATTTGGTAAATTCAAAAAAGTTAATTTTTTTCTCATTAATGTATACTCTGCACCCCATCTTGACTGAAAAAAACAGAAATGTAGAAATTTTTGCAAATTTAATACAAAAGAAAAACAGAGATATCACATGGTCATAAGTATTCAGATCATTTGCTCAATATTGAGTAGAAGCACCCTTTTAAGCTAGTTCAGCCATGAGTCTTCTTGGGAATGATGCAACAAGTTTTTCACACCTGGATTTGGGGATCCTCTGTCATTCTTCCTTGCAGATCCTCTCCAGTTCCGTCAGGGTGGATGGTGAACGTGGGTGGACAGCCATTTCCCGGTCTCTCCAGAGAGGCTCAATTGGGTTTAGGTCACGGCTCTGGCTGGGCCAGTCAAGAATGGTCATAGAGTTGTTCTGAAGCCACTTCTTTTTTATTTTAGCTGTGTACTTAGGGTCTTTGTCTTGTTGGAAGGTGAACCTTCGGCCAAGTCTGAGGTCCAGAGCACTCTGGAAGAGGTTCTCATCCAGGATATCTCTGTACTTGGCCGCATTCATGTTTCCTTCAATTGCAACCAGTCATCCTGTCCCTGCAATGGATAAACACCCCCATAGCATACGGCTGCCACCACAATGTTTCACTGTTTGGATTGTATTGAGCAGGTGATGAGCAGTGCTGGGCTTTCTCCACCCATACTGCTTAGAATTATCACCAAAAAGTTCTATCTTAGTCTCATCAGACCAGAGAATCTTATTCTCATAGTCTGGGAGTCCTTGATTTGGTTTTTAGCAAAATGTATGTGGGCTTTCATATGTCTGGCACTGAGGAGAGGCTTCTGTCGGGCCACTCTGCCATAAAAGCCAGACTGGTGGAGGGCTGCAGTGATAGCTGACTTTGTGGAACTTTCTCCCATCTCCTTGCTACATCTCTGAAGCTCAACCACAGTGATCTCGGGGTTCTAATTACCTCTCTCACCAAGGCTCTTCTCCCACGATTGCTCAGTTTGATTGGATGGCTAGGTCTAGGAAGACTTCTGGTGGTCCCATACTTCTTCCATTTAAGGATTATGGAGGCCACTGTGCTCTTAGGAACCTTGAGTACTGCAGAAATTCTTTTGTAAACTTGGCCAGATCTGTGCCTTGCCACAATTCTGTCTCTGAGCTCCTTAGCCAGTTCCTAAGATCTCATGATTCTCATTGGGTCTGATATGCCCTATGAGCTGTGAGGTCTTATATAGTGTGCTTTAGCAAATCAAGTCCTATCAGTTTAATTAAACACAGCTGGACTCCAATGAAGGAGTAGAACCATCTCAAGAGGATCACAAGTAAATGGAAAGCATGTGACTAAAGTATGAGTGTCTGAGCAAAGGACTGAACACGTATGACCATTTGATATTTCAGTTTTCTTTTTTAATAAATTTGCAAAAATGTCTACATTTCTGTTTTTTTTAGTCAAGATAGGGTGCAGAATGTGCCTTAATGAAAAAAAATAAACTTTTTTTTTTACCAAATGGCTGCAATGAAACAAAGAGTGAAAAATTTTAAGGAGTCTGAATACTTTCCGTACCCACTGTATTATATAGAGTCACCACAAACAGAGTAATCTATTTCTAGCGTTTATTTCTGTTAATGCTAATGATTATGGCTTACAGACAATGAAAACCCAAAGTCATTACCTCAGTAAACTAGAATATTTTATAACACCAGCTTGAAAAATTATTTTAAAATCCGAAATGTTGGCCTAATGAAATATAAGTTCAGTAAATGCACTCAATACTTGGTCAGGGATCCTTTTGCATCAATTACTGCATCAATGCGGCATGGCGTGGAGGCAATCAGCCTGTGGCACTGCTGAGGTGTTATGGAAGCCCAGGTTGCTTTGATAGCAAACTTCTGCTCGTCTGCACTGTTGGGTCTGATGTCCCTCATCTTCCTCTTGACAATACCCCATAGATTATCTATGGGGTTAAGGTCAGGTAAGTTTCCTGGCCAATCAAGCACAGTGTTGCTGTTGTTTTTAAACCAGGCATTGGTACTTTTGGCAGTGTGAACAGGTACCAATTCCTGCTGTAGAATGAAATTTCCATCTCCAAAAAGCTTGTTGACAAAGAAGCATGAAGTGCTCTAAAATTTCCTGGAAGATGGCCGCGCTGACTTTGGTCTTGATAAAACACCGTGGACTTACACCAGCAGATGACATGGCTCAATAAACCATCACTGATTGTGTAAACTTCACACTAGACCTCAAGCAGCTTGGATTGTGTGCCTTTCTGCTCTTCCTCCAGATTATGGGACCATGATTTCCAAATGAAATGCGAAATTTACTTTCCTTGTGGAGTGTATCAATGACTGCCTTCTGGACATCTGTCAAGTCAGCAGTCTTCCCCATGATTGTGGAGCCTACTGAAACAGACTAAGGGACCTTTTTAAACACTTCGGAAGCCTTTGCAGGTGTCTTTTGTTAATTTTTCTAATTTACTGAGGTAATGACTTTTGGGTTTTATTAGCTGTAAGCCATAATCATCAACATTAATAGAAATAAACACTTGAAATAGATCACTCTGTTTGTAATGACTCTACATAATATATGAGTTTCACTTTTGGTATTGAAGAACTTTCTCTGGGAACCTCACCTCCTTACACAGACTATTCAAAGTGTGCTCCAGCATATACAGTAGGTGACTGGAATAGTGATGCTGATGATGGCATCATCAGCGCTAACCATCTTAGTAGCCATTTTGAAATTGTGCAGAAGGGTGCAGAGTTTCTTCATTTGTGCACAATCCGCTTTGTGCACACTCCGCAAGTGTTATGTTATGGTAGCTGAGGAGACAGGAGCAAAAAAAACGCATAGGCAGCCCAACACCAGAGAGGTTGGAAACTAATAGGTTGCAGACTGTTGTGAATGAGCAGAGGCTCCCTCTGGTGGTTACAGACAGTACTGAACCTTCCAGAGAGGAATGGCAATCTGGGATCACGGACTGGACTGATATAAGGGAGGTTACCTCCCATGATGGTCGCCGGTGATCAATTGTTCTGGTCTCAATTGTGGTTCCTGGTTCATTTGGAAGTTTGCTGGTGTCTTGCCTGCATCTGCAGATAAGTTATTTTCGGCTTTTCTTTTTGTGCTTGCTATTTGCATTTTTTTCTGCACATTTGTGGAGGACAGCCATGTCCCCTCCTGGGGCCTGAGCTCCTCACAGTTTGTACCCACTGTTGTTTTTTCATTTGCTTTTTCCTGCCTTTTCAGCGGCTGCAGCTTGGTTTTGTTCACACTGAGATCTGATTTAGTGGGTGGCGAGATCGTGTGATCTCAGTATTTTTGTAATCAGAATTGTTGGATTTATGTAGGGTTTTCTGGGTTGCAGAAAGTAATCTCTCCTGTCCTTTCCTATTTAGTCAGCTTGTGGCCCCAGCGTTTGCTCAATCTGTTTTCAGCCTGCGTTTGTGTTTTCATCTTGTCTAACCGCCATTATATGTTTGGGGGCTGCCTATTCCTTTGGGGCTCTACTCCGGGGCAGTTAGCTTTCCTGTTTCTATCTTTAGGTATAGCTAGCTCTCAGGCTGTGACGAGGCGTCTATGATCAACGTAGGAACGTTCCACGGCTACCTCTAGTTGTGTGGTTAGTTCAGGTTTTTGCAACCCATTAGTTACCAACATCTCAGGTGTTTGTCTGCCCTGCTGTTGTTCCTGTCCTCCTCAGCTACCGTACAACAATATCACCGGCCAAACTGAAAATTATATGGTACTCACAGAAGGGAAAAATAGTGTGGAAAGAAAAAAGTTGTCAGAGTTGTCAGAGATTTTTTTTTTTCGTTTTTTTTTCTGTTTGTTGCATTTTTTCCCTATTTTTCTCTGGGTGTTGAGGAGGATTTTTTTTTTCTTTCTCAATGGAGTTTGCACAGTTGTCTGGCCGTGTGGATCAGCTTGCCACTGAGGTTCGGAGTATTGCTACCTATCTTGCTGGGTTGCCGGTTGTGGAACCTAGGATTCCCATGCCAGATTTGTTTTTGGGGGATCGATCTAAATTTCTGAATTTCAAAAATAACTGTAAGTTGTTTTTTGCCTTAAGGCCTAAGTCCTCAGGGAACGCTGCACAGCAGGTTCAAATTGTCATCTCCCTGCTGCGCGGCGACCCTCAGGATTGGGCTTTATCCCTGACACCTGGGGATCCTGTTTTGAATTATATTGATGTATTTTTTCAGGCTCTGGGGTTATTGTACGATGAACCTAATGTCACTGATCAAGCTGAAAAGATCCTGTTGGCATTAAATCAGGGTATTGAAGACGCTGAGTTGTACTATTAGAAATTTCGAAAGTGGGCAGTTCTGACCAAATGGAATGATCATGCTTTGGCAGCCCTTCTTCGAAAGGGTCTGTCAGAAAAAGTAAAGGACGTTATGGTGGGATTCCCTGTTCCCTGTGGTCTCAATGATTCTATGTCTTTGGCCATTCAAATTGACAGACGCTTGCGTGAGCGCAGAGGTATGCGTGAGATAGTGTTGCCTTGTGAGCCAGCTCCTGAGCATATGCAGTGTGATGAAGTGACTTCTGGGGCTCAGCGTCATGAGTTTCGTAGGCGCAATGGGTTATGTTTTACTGTGGTGACGCGTCCCATGCTATTTCCGTCTGCCCTAAGCGGGGAAGACGTTTTGCGCGCTCAGTTGTCTTGGGTAGTGTTCAGACTAAATTTCTGTTGACTGTTACCCTCATTTGCTCCATGTCCACATTTTCAGCTCAGGCATTTGTTGATTCAGGAGCGGCTATTAACCTGATGGATTTTGACTTTGCCAAACGTTGTGGCTTTCCCATGATACCTCTGCGGAAGTCTATTCCTTTACTGGGCATTGATTCTACCCCTTTGGCGGAGAATAAACCCCAATTTTCTACTCAGGTGATAATGAGGGTTGAACCAGATCATCAGGAGAGTTGCAAATTTCTGGTGTTGCATAATCTGCATGACATTATTGTACTGGGTTTCCCTTGGTTACAGACTCATAATCCTCTTTTGGATTGGAAATCTGTGTCTGTGACCAGTTGGGGTTGCCAATGTGTTAATACTGACACTCCTGTTTTTTCTGCCTCTCCCCAGTCTCAGGATGTCCCTGACTTTTTGACTGATTTTTTCTGATGTGTTTTGTGAAAGTAAGTCTGTGTCCTTACCTCCTCACAGAAGCTACGATTGCGCTATTGAGTTAGTGCCTGGTGGTAAATTTCCTAAGGGTCGCCTTTTTAACTTATCTGTACCTGAACACGATGCTATGCGATCTTATATCAAGGAGTCATTGGAGAAGAGTCATATCAGACAATCCTCTTCACCCTTGGACTCCGGTTTTTTCTTTGTGGCCAAAAAGGATGGTTCATTGAGGCCTTGTATTGATTATCGCCTCCTGAATAAGATCACTGTGAAAAATCAATATCCGATACCCTTGATTTCTGACCTGTTTTCCAGAGTGAAAAGTGCTAGTTGGTTTACCAAGCTTGACCTCAGGGGGGCGTATAACCGTATTCGCATTAAGCACGGGGATGAATGGAAGATGGTGTTTAATACCCCAGAGGGGCATTTTGAGTACCTAGTGATGCCTTTTGGGCTCACTAATGCTCCTTCCGTCTTCCAATCCTTCATGAATGATATTTTCAGGGATTTTGTGGATAAATTTCTGATTGTTTATTTGGATGATATCTTGATTTTTTCCAATGAATGGGACTCTCATGTGAAGCATGTTCGGACTGTATTCCAGATTTTGAGAGAGAATGCACTGTATGTGAAGGGATCAAAGTGTCTTTTTGGCATACAGAAGGTCTCATATCTGGGATTTATTTTGTCTCCGTCTTTTATTGAAATGGACCCGGTCAAGGTTCAGGCCATCTGTGATTGGGTTCAACCTACTTTATTAAAGGCTCTTCAGAGATTTTTGGGTTTTGCCAATTTTAATTGTAAATTCATTGGTAATTTCTCTGGTATTGTTAAACCATTGACTAATTTGACCAAAAGGGGTTCTGATGTGGTAAATTGGCCTCCTGAGGCAGTTTCTGCGTTTCAGGAACTTAAGCAGAGATTCACTTCTGCTCCTGTTCTACGGCAGCCTGATGTTTCTTTACCGTTTCAGGTGGAGGTTGATGCTTCTGAAATTGGGGCAGGTGCCGTTTTGTCCCAAAGGGATCCTGCGACCTCTAAGGCTAAGTGCACACGTTCAGGAATTTTTGCGTTTTTTCCCGCGTTTTTTCCGCGGTAAAAACGCGAAAAAAACGCAAGCATTAAGCATCCTATACATGTTAATTGATTCCGCATGTTTTGGCCACATGTTGCATTTTTTTCCGCGAAAAAAATGCTTCGCGGAAAAAATAGCAACATGTTCATTAATTTTGCGGAATGTAAGCGGTTCATGCGCGGTGATACCCAGGGTCTGGAGGAGAGGAGACTTTCCTCCAGGCCCTGGGTACCATATCCCTGGTAAAACAATAATTAAAATAAAAAATAGTGATATTCTCACCTTCCTGCGGCCCCCGTAGCCTTCCCGCCTTCAGCGACGCTCCCGGCGATTCCCGGTCCCAGTAATGCATTGCGAGATCACCCAGATGGCGTAGCGGTCTCGCGTGATGCTACGTCATCGGGGTGATTTGTCGTAAAGGACTCCTGGGACCGTGAGTTGCCGGGAGCGTCGCTGAAGGCGGGACGGCTGCGGGGGCCGCCGGAAGGTGAGAATATCATTATTTATTATTTTTTTTATTATTTTTACATTAGATCTTTTTACTATTGATGCGGCATAGGCGGCATCAATAGTAAAAAGTTGGTCACACGTGTCAAACACTATGTGTGACTCGTGTGACCAACCTGTCAATCAGTTTTCCAAGCGATGCTACAGATCGCTAGGAAACGCTAGCATTCTGCAAGCTAATTACGCTTGCAAAACGCTATTATTCTGGCGGGAATACGCATACCAAAAAAATGCGTATTTCCCGCGGGAGAAGTGCGGGATTGCCGCGGAAATTTCCGCGGCAATTCCGCAACGTGTGAACTTAGCCTGAGTAACCCTTGTGCCTTTTTCTCTAGAAAGTTTTCTCCAACTGAACGTAATTATGACATGGGTAATCAGGAGTTATTGGCCATGAAGTGGGCCTTTGAAGAGTGGAAACATTGGCTGGAAGGAGCCAAACATCAGGCGGTGGTCCTCACGGACCATAAGAACCTGGTTTATCTCGAATCAGCCAAGCGACTTAATCCTAGACAGGCCAGATGGGCCTTGTTTTTCACACGTTTTAATTTTGTGGTTTCTTTTCTTCCTGGCACTAAGAATGTTAAGGCGGATGCCCCCTCAAGGAGTTTCTTTGCGGATTCTCCTGAGTTATCTGATCCTGCTGTTATTTTGAAAGAGGGTGTAGTACTTTCCGCCATCTCGCCCAATTTGAGACTGGCTCTGGAGGGGTGTCAGGAGGATAAACCTGAGTGCTGCCCTGTTGGGAAATTGTTTGTCCCAGACCAGTGGAAAAAGAGTGTGATGTCTGAGATTCATTGTTCCGCGTTGGCTGGTCATCCCGGGATTTTTGGTACCAGAGACTTGGTGAGTCGGTCCTTTTGGTGGCCTACTTTGTCTCGTGACATCAGGGACTTTGTGCAGTCCTGTGGGACTTGCTCTCTTTCCAAGCCTTGCTGTCGCTCTAGTGGTTTGTTGATGCCATTACCTGTGCCCAAGAGGCCATGGACCCATATCTCTATGGATTTTATTTCCGACCTACCTGTCTCTCAGAGAATGACCGTTATCTGGGTAATCTGTGATAGGTTTTCCAAGATGATACATCTTGTGCCATTACCTAAGTTGCCTTCTTCCTCCGAGTTGGTGCCGTTGTTCCTTCAGCATGTGGTTCAGTTGCACAGCATTCCGGAGAACATTGTGTCTGACAGAGGAGTCCAGTTTGTTTCCAGATTTTGGAGGACATTTTATTCTAAACTTGGTGTTCAATTATCTTTCTCATCTGCATTTCATCCTCAGACCAATGGACAAACCGAGAGAACAAACCAGACCTTGGAGACTTATTTGAGATGTTTTGTGTCTGCTGATCAAGATGACTGGGTCTCTTTTTTGCCTTTGGCTGAGTTTGCTCTTAGTAATAAGGCTAGCTCTGCCACCTTGATGTCTCTATTTTTATACAATTCTGGGTTTCACCCTCGATTTTTTTCGGGACAGGCGGAGGCTTCTGTCTGTCCGGGTGTTGACTCTGTTGTGGAGCGAATGCAGCAGATTTGGGACCAGGTAGTGGAGAGGTTGTCTCTCTCTCAAGAGAAGGCCCAGCGGTTTGCCAACCGGCATAGGACTGATGGTCCTCGGTTTAAAGTGGGGGACTTGGTTTGGTTGTCCTCAAGAAATAACCCTATGAGGGTTGCATCTCCAAAGTTTAAGCCTAGGTTCATTGGACCTTAAGATCATGGAGGTTCTTAATCCGGTTTCCTTCCGTTTGCTTCTTCCAGGGACATTTAAGATCCATAACGTGTTCCACAAGTCCTTATTGAAGAGGTTTGTCGAGCCAGTGGTTCCTATGGCTGCGTCTCCCGACCCTGTTTTGGTTGAGCGTAATTTGGAGTATGTGGTTGAGAAAATATTGGATTCTCGTTTTGCTAGACGGAAACTCCAGTATTTGGTTAAGTGGAGAGGTTATGGTCAAGAGAACAATTCTTGGGTGTTTGCTTCGGACATCCATGCTAGGAGACTGATCCATGCCTATCATCGAGCTCATCCTGATCGGCCTGATTGCGCAAGTGAGTGTTCGGTGACCCCTCCTCAAGGGGGGGAACTGTTGTGAACACGTTGGAAGCGACTTCGGAGCTGGGGCTCCCTCCTGTGGTTGCTGAGGGTAGTGAACCAATTGCTGAATGGCTTTCAGCTGGGTCCGAATGGTCTGATATAAGTAACCTGAACTCCCATCAGCCTTGCCGGTAATCAATTGTTCTTCCAGGTCTTGGTTGGAGCTCAGTTTGCATTCCTGCTTTCATTCAGATAAGTGACTTGCTGTTTTTTTTTCCTCTAGTTGGATTTTCCTTGCCGGTTTGCTGCCTTGCAGTGGACTTCAGCCTGGTCCCCTTTTGGGGCCTGGCGCTGCATTTGTGCTCAGTTTGAGTTTGCACTTTTGCTCTATTCCTGTGTCACTTTTTATTTGCTGAATTGCTGTGTGTTACACCAGAGATCTGATTTAGGTGGTATAGATCATGTGATCTCAGGTTTTTTGTTAATCAGAAGTGTTGGTATTTTTGTCAGGGTTTTTTGGGTTGCAGTCAGAATTCTTTCCTACACTTTTCTATATAGACAGTATTGGGCCCCAGCATTTGCTCATTCTATTTTCTGTCTGTGTTCGTATTTTCTTCTTGTCTAACCGCCATTACATGTTTGAGTGCTTCCTATTTCTTTGGGGGTTCCGCTACGGGGCAGTTAGCTTTCATCTTTCTGTCTTTAGGTTTAGCTATCTCACCGGCTGTGACGAGGCGTCTAGGATCACCGTAGGTACGCTCCACGGCTACTTCTAGTGTTACGGTTAGTTTAGTGTTCTGCAACCCAGTAGTTTCCAGCCTCTCTAGTGTATTGCTACCTTGTCTATTTTTGCTATTTCTCCTCAGCTACCGGAACATAACACTACACTGTATACAGCTGTACGCTTCTGATACAGTACCTTTTTTCTGCCTTTTCTATTACGGTCAAATTCATACTGAGAGAGCGTCTGTGTGTGACTCCGGAAATATATACAGAGATTTAAATTTTCCCCTTCACAGTATACAGCTGGTATCTTCTGATACAGTACCGTTTTTCTGCCTTTTGTATTACGTTCAAATTCATACTGATAGAGCGTCTGTGTGTGATTCCGGAAATATATACGGAGATTTAAATTTTCCCCTACACTGTATACAGCTGGTATCTTCTGATACAGTACCGTTTTTCTGCTTTTTGTATTCTGGTCTAATCCATACTGAGAGAGCGTCTGAGTGTGACTCCGGAAATATATATGGAGATTTAAATTTTTCCCTTCACCGTATATAGCTGGTATCTTCTGATACAGTACCGTTTTTCTGCCTATTGTATTACGGTCAAATCCATACTGAGAGAGCGTCAGTGTGTAACTCTAGAAATATATACGGAGATTTAAATTTTTCTCTTCACCATATAATGCTGGTATCTTCTGATACAGTACTGTTTATCTGCCTTTTGAATTACGGTCAATTCCATACTGAGAGAGCGTCTGTGTGTGACTCCGGAAATATAAACCGAGATTTACATTTTCCCCTACACTGTATACAGATATACGCTTCTGATGCAGTACCGTTTTTCTGCTTTTTGTATTCTGGTCTAATACATACTGAGAGAGCGTCTGTGTGTGACTCCGGAAATATATACGGAGATTTAAATTTTCCCCTACAACGTATACAGCTGGTATCTTCTGATACAGTACCGGTTTTCTGCCTATTGTATTATGGTCAAATCCACACTGAGAGAGCGTCTGTGTGTGACTCCGGGAATATATACGGAGATTCAAATTTTCCCCTTCACCGTGTACAGGTGGTATCTTCTGATAGAGTACCGTTTTTCTGCCTTTTGTATAACGGTCAAATCCATACTGAGAGAGCGTCTGTGTGTGACTCCGGAAATATATACGTAGATTTAAATGTTCCCCTTTACTATAATCAGCTGGTATCTTCTGATACAGTACCGTTTTTCTGCCTTTTGTATTACGGTCAAATCCATACTGAGTGAGCGTCTGTGTGTGACTCCGGAAATATATCTGGAGATGTAAATTTTCCCCTACACTGTATAGCAGCTGTACGCTTCTGATACAGTACCGTTTTTCTGCTTTTTGTATTCTGGTCTAATCCACACTGAGAGAGCGTCTGTGTGTGACTCCGGGAATATATACGGAGATTCAAATTTTCCACTTCACCGTGTACAGGTGGTATCTTCTGATAGAGTACCGTTTTTCTGCCTTTTGTATAACGGTCAAATCCATACTGAGAGAGCGTCTGTGTGTGACTCCGGAAATATATACGTAGATTTAAATGTTCCCCTTTACTATAATCAGCTGTATCTTCTGATACAGTACCGTTTTTCTGCCTTTTGTATTACGGTCAAATCCATACTGAGTGAGCGTCTGTGTGTGACTCCGGAAATATATCTGGAGATGTAAATTTTCCCCTACACTGTATAGCAGCTGTACGCTTCTGATACAGTACCGTTTTTCTGCTTTTTGTATTCTGGTCTAATCCATACTGAGAGAGCGTCTGTGTGTGACTCTGGATATATAGATACGGAGATTCAAATTTTCCCCTTCACCGTATACAGCTGGTATCTTCTGATACAGTACCGTTTTTCTGCCCTTTGTATTACAGTCAAATCCATACTGAGAGAATGTCTGTGTGTGACTCCGGAAATATATACATAGATTTAAATTTTCCCCTTCACCGTAATCAGCTGGTATCTTCTGATACAGTACCGTTTTTCTGCCTTTTGTATTCTGGTCTAATCCATACTGAGAGAACGTCTGCGTGTGACTCCGGAAATATATACGGAGATTTAAATTTTTCCCTTCACCGTATACATCTGGTATCTTCTTATACAGTACCGTTTTTCTGCCTATTGTATTACGGTCAAATCCATACTGATAGAGCGTCTGTGTGTAACTCCAGAAATATATACGGAGATTTAAATTTTTCTCTTCACCATATAAAGCTGGTATCTTCTGATACAGTACTGTTTATCTGCCTTTTGAATTACGGTCAAATCCATACTGAGAGAGCGTCTGTGTGTGACTCCGGAAATATATACGTAGATTTAAATTTTCCCCTTTACTATAATCAGCTGGTATCTTCTGATACAGTACCGTTTTTCTGCCTTTTGTATTACGGTCAAATCCATACTGAGTGAGCGTCTGTGCGGGACTCTGGAAATTTATACGGAGATTTAAATTTTCCCCTACACTGTATACAGCTGTACGCTTCTGATACAGTACCATATATCTGCTGGAATTTTTGGTACATTTTCCCAAACAAGACGAAGTATGGTGGAAGTATGGCCGCAGACGTGGGCGGTTGGGGCCAGCTTGTACTGATGGTGGTGGTGGTGCATCTGCTGGTAGTGCCAAAAGCACAATAGCACCTAAGGCTGGAGGTGTTGAGCCTGCGTCATCATCTGGCTTCAGAAGGCATGGAAGGCTCCCTTTTCTGGGAGTAGGTAAACCGCTTTTAAAGCCGGAGCATCAGGAACAGGTTTTGGCTTACGTTGCCGAAACAGCCTCCAGCTCTATCGCCTCTTCTTCTGAAGTTTCAAAAACTGCAAGCACTGAGTCGTCAGTGCAGGCTCCTGGTCAGGGACAGCACCTTTCCTTGTGTCCTTCACCCCCAACAAGAGTGAAGAATGCGGCAGGCCACACTTCAGATTACCGTATATACTCGAGTACAAGCCAACCCGAGTATAAGCCGAGGCCCCTAATTTTGCCACGGAAAACTGGGTAAGCTTATTGACTCGAGTATAAGCCGGGTGTATAAACCGCTGTCCTGCTCTGTGCTCCCCCATCCAGCTCTGTGCTCCCCCATTCTCCTCTGTGCTCCCCCCCTCCTGCTCCATCCTCCGCTTTGCTCCCCCCTTCCTGCTCCGTCCTCCTCTGTGCTCCCCCCTTCCTGCTTCATCCTCCTGTGCCCCCTGTCCTACTCCGTGCTCCTCTGTGCTCTCCATCCTCCACCGTCCTGCTTCGTGCTCCTCTGTGCCCTCCATTCTCCCCCTTCCTGCTCCGTGCTCCTCTGTGCTCTTCATCCTCCCCCGTCCTGCTCCGTGCTCCACTGTGCCATCCATCCTCCCCCTGTCCTGCTCCATGCTCCTCTGTGCCCTCCATCCTCCCCCGTCCTGCTCCGTGCTCCTCTGTTCTCTCCGTCCTCCCCCCGTCCTGCTCCGTGCTCCTCTGTGCTCTCCATCCTCCCCCCGTCCTGCTCCGTTCTACTTGTCCTCCTCCATCATACTCACACTCCCCGTGCCATCGCTGAACATCCTGGCAATCCTCTGTTGTACCCGGCTTCCTGCAGCTCTCCTGTGCTGAACGGTGATGTAATACAGCTTATTAAGGGCATGAATATGGACGCCACGCCTATGGGAGTGGAGTCGCGTCCATATTCATGACCTTAATGAGCGGTATTACGTCACCCCTCAGCACAGGAGAGCTGCAGGAAGCCGGGTACAACGGAGGATTGCCAGGACGTTCAGCGATGGCACGGGGAAGGTGAGTATGATGTCCCAGCCACCGGCTCCTGCCACGGCACCCCTTCCCCCGCTGTTTTCTGCCCACTGACTCGTGTATGAGCCGAGGGGGCATTTTCAGCTCAAAAAAAGGTGCTGAAAATCTCTGCTTATACATGAGTATATACGGTACTCCCTGGACCTCTTTTCACATACTATGCCTGGTGTATCAAGTCAAATCCTGAATTCCCAGTCCAAGATGAATATGACATGTAGTACACTGATGCACAGCCACTGCTATATGATTCTGCTGGTACACTCACCCAGAGCACTGCATTGCCCTCGCAGTCTACTGAGCCAGATTCTTACTCTGATGAAACCCTTCCCGCATACTCTACCACATTACACGGTGACACAGAGGAAGGTGCAGATGAAACTGAAGAGGAGGTGATGGATGACCCAGTTGTTGACCCGGATTGGCATCCATTGGGGAAAGAGGGTGCCGCTGGCAATAGCTCAGAAGAGGAGGAGGATCTGCAGCAGGCATCGACATCGCAGCTGCGGTTATCTGGCAGCCCCATAGCAGTCCAAAAATGTGTTAAAAAACAAAAAGGGTTGCAGGACAGCTTGGCCAGATGGTCAAATTAGCACAGTGTGCAAGCCCTGAAAGTTTATCCCATAGTAGGGAGAGTGCAGTGTAGCATTTTTTTTGACCAAAATCCTATTGATGAGGCAATCTGTAAGAAGTGCGGAAGGACCTTTAGCCGAGGGAAAAATCTCCGAAATTTGAATATCAACTGCATGCTTAGACATTTAAACACCATGCACTTGCAAGCATGGACGAACTACAAAACCTCAGGTAGCACATGTGCACCTGCTCCGACTGAAGGTAGCCAGCAATGCTACATCGCTTCCCCACTGTAAGCCCACCGGTTAGCACGCCACCAGCATGAAATGTTGAGGTGTCGTCGCAAGGCCAAAGCAGTCAGGGAATCACAATGTTTTTCCAACGAAAGACTGAATCTAGACCTTTACCACCACCAGCACCATCACCAACACCCTCTCAGTCCACCATGTCCACCGCTATTTCCCCCATATGCAGCTCTCAAGTCCTGGTCACCCTAGCAGACACTCTGAGTAGGACAAGAAAACACTCATCCTCTCATCCGCATACACTGGCTTTGAACGCTTACATTGCCAAACTGATCTCATTAGAGATGATGCCCTTCCGTTTGGTTGAAAGCGCAGCTATCCAAAAGCTCATGGCGATCCAAAAGCTCATGGCCTACGTTGTCCCACGCTATGACTTACCCAGTCGGCACTGGGACAGTGCTGCCAAGCCCATGGTATAGGCAACAGTTGGCTGTAGGCGTTCGACCCTCCTCCTCCTCCAGAAGTGAAAGCTCATCGACAGAGCACAGTCACACGAGCACTCCATCCGCAGCTGCCAGTGTTGCACACAAGGTGTCCCACTATCGAACAGCTTGTGGTAAGCGTCAGCAGGCTGTTTTAAAAATGATGTATTTGGGCGACAACAGACACACCGCGGAGGTACTGGCCGACTACTTGCAGCGAGAAACATCTTGAGCCAGGCAAAGAAATCAGTGATAACAGCCGTAATTTTGTGGCAGCCATAGCCCTGGCAAAACTTAGACACATATCTTGCCTGGCTCACACATTGAACCTGGTGGTACAGTGCTTCATAAATAATTATCAGAGTTACAAGCCTTGCTTCATAAGGTGTGAAGACTGTGCTCGCACATACGTCGCTCTCCCGTAGACTCCAGTCATATGCAAAGGCTGCAGCGATCGCTTCACCTCCCCAAGCACCGCCTAATCATAGACGTTGCAACAAGGTGGAACGCTGTTATGTTTCGGTAGCTGAGGAGTGCAGGTAAAAAAGGCAATACACCAGAGCAGTTGGAATCTAAGAGATTGCAGTACCCTGACTAACCACCACAACTAGAGGCAGCCGTGGAGCGTTCCTACGTTGGTCCTAGACGCCTCGTCACAGCCTGAGAAACTAACTACACCTAAAGATAGATATAGGAAAGCTATCTGCCCCGGAGCAGAACCCCAAAGATAACAGAAAGCCCCCAAACATGTAATGGCGGTTAGACAAGATGAAATACTGACACAGAAAGAAAATAGTATGAGCAAACGCTGGGGCCCAAACTAACTAAATAGAAAAGGATAGGAAGGGTACTTACTGCAATCCCAGAAAACCCTGAAAAGCACCAACTCTACTAATTTCAAAAATACCTGAGATCACACAACCTCTTCCACCTAAATTAGTTCTCTGGTGTAACAAAATCAAAACAGCAGCCACTGAAAAAACTGGAAAAAGCAAATGTACAAACATCAGTGGCTGAACTAAACTGAGAGGGCAAAAGCCCCCGGAGGGGACCCAGAAGGCCCCCACAGAAGTGCAGGACAAAATGCAAAAATATAGCACAAAAACAAAAAGAAGAAAATGTCTTATCTGTTAGCAGGAGATGCAGATACGACACAGCAGGCTACAAGGGAAACAGGAATGAAGGATTCAGACCAGAACAATTGATCACCGCAACCCTGATGGGAAGGTGACTCCCTTATATAAGACCAGTCAGTAACACCTGATTCCCAGTCCTCACAATCTTCACTGGACAGTCCAGTACCGCTTGTAACCACCAGAGGGAGCCTCTGCTCAGAACTCATCTCAAACCCATTCACAACAGAACGTCTCCATGCACATGGTTGAGAGGCTGTGTGAACAGATGCAGGCTGTAATGCATTTGTGGGAGGATACACGGGCAGGCAGTTTGAGGGCAGACATCGAGTTGTCGGATGTGCAGTGGTCAAAGCTGAAAGACCTCTGTAAAGTCCTTCAGTGTTTTGAGGAATGCACACGGCTGGTAAGTGCAGGCGACGACATCATAAGCATGAGCATCCCACTTATGCGTCTGCTCATGCAAACTTTGACACACATTAAGGTTCAGACATCTGCAGCAGAGGAGGAAGAGGAGGAGGAGGAGGGAAGCCTTGATAACAATCAGCCATTGTCTGCTCAGGGAACTGTCCTGGATGAGGTGGAGGAAGAGGAGGAGGATGAGGGGGATGATTATTTTGGGGAGGAGGATGCTTCTCAGGCGGCAAGAGAAAATGTTGGCTTGTCAAGGTCAGGTACAGGGTTTGTGCGTGACTGGAGGGATGTGGATTTGGCAGAAAATGCTCATCCACCCACCACTGGCAATGCATCATTGACACCTGGAACATTGGCCCACATGTGTGATTATGTATTGCGGATCCTAAAAAGGGACGCCCGCATTGCCAAAATTATGAAGGATGACGACTACTGGTTGGCCAGCATCCTCGATCCATGCTATATAGGCAAATTACAGAACATCATGCCACAGGAGAACCTAGAGCTAATATTGGCGAGCAAACAAGCAACTCTGGTAAACCATTTGTTAGAGGCATTCCCAGCACACAGCAGCGGTGCAGGTTCTACCATGAGCCATAATGGGCAACATGGAAGAGGTGTTTGTGGTGCACGCAGCCAAAGTGGCGTTGGAGACAGGGGTTTCATGACCATGTTGTGGACTTATTTCTCGAATAGCGCTCACACGACTGTTAATACTGAATCGATTGCAACAGACAGGAGACAGCAGTTGTCAACTATGGTAGAAAATTGCCTCTCCTCCACTATCGATGTTTTCCCTCACAGGTCATTCCCCTTTGACTACTGGGCCTGTAAACTGGACACCTGGCCTGAATTAACACAATATGCCTTACGTCGTGTGTATAATTGGAAAAGACAACATTCTGGACAGAAATCTTCCTTTTTCCGTTCTCGATCTACTTCTGTCTCATCTACATCTTCAGTGGAGAATAGGAACAGTGACCCTGTTGGGGCAATGACACCATGGGAAAAAAGAGATCACCTCAGGATGAGTAAATTTAGAGGTGGAGCAAAGAAAAACTATAAATGGAAATTTCCAAACTCATCGCCTGTGGATAAAAAGCCCAGGACTAATACCTTAGAGGTGATTAACTTATCCTCTTATACTCTATCTGAAGCACAGAAGGAGATGTTGAGTTTGGGTTTAACCTTTTCCCCATCTAATAATTTTAATTTTTTTGTAGCATTAAAGGACCTGCATCTTTTCTCTCGCAAATTGGTTCTCCATAAACTACACTCAAAAATTAGTTCCGGACAGGGTACGGAATATGTCACAGAACAAGAAGCTTTGGTGGTATTGGAGGAACTTGAGCGGGAGTCCAATTAAGATCATACAGGTACCTCTTTGCCACCAATTTTTTCTAGATCCACCACGTTCCCCCCCTTGTCTATTTGTCCACAAGTGGACATCTTCACCAGATTGGTGACAGATTACCTTAAAAAGATCAGGAACAACAAAAAGAGAGATAATCTCACACATAGACAACGTCAAGCTATAGATGAATTAAAAAGACTGGACGACATAGTCATTAAGCGGCGGACAAGGGGGAATGTGGTGATCTGGCCTGTGGCAATGTATGAGGCAGAGGCCCTTAAACTATTAAGAGATGGGGAAACATACACTAAGCTTGACACAAACCCACTTCTTTCTTATCAGAGTGAATTGTCTCTAATCCTCGGTATTGCCTTTGAAAGAGGCATCATTTCTAAAAAGTTCTAGAAGGTCTTTTGGCAAAAGCCTTTATTGTCCCACCTTTTATCTTCTGCCTAAGGTCCACAAAGATGCCAACTCCCCCCCAGGATGTCCCATTGTCTCTGGCATCGGAGGGCTATGTAGTCCAATCTGTAACTCTTATTGATTATTATTTACAGCCTCAGGTTGAGACACTGCCCTCCTTTATTAGGGACACCACGGACGTCATGAGGCGTTTAGATGGCCTGTCCCTTGATTCTGACACACTCCTGGTAGTAGCCGATGTGGAATCGCTTTACACAAGCATTAATCATCTTGATGGGTTAAAAGCATCCCAATTTTATCTGGAGGCCAGCAATCTGGATCCAGACTTGCGGAAACTGATGTTGGATTTGTTGCGGTTCATACTCATCCATAATTTTTTCACATTCAGGGATCTTTTCTATCTACAGAAGCAGGGTACCGCTATGAGGGCGGCCTGTGCGCCCTCCTATGCTAACCTGTTTCTTGGTTATTGGGAGAGGGGTTTGCTGATGGATGGCGCAGAGGCCGCCCCCCAGATCCTTGGATGGTATCGGTATATGGACAACATTTTGTTTTTTGGCAGGGTACTACCCTAGATTTAGACAACTTCATGGTGGGTTTGAACCGCAATGAATCCAACATTAGACTTACATATACGTATGATCGTCGAGCAATTTCATTTCTTGATATTGAGATTGGAGTGAACGATGATGGCAGTATTGTGACTGACCTATATAGGAAAAAGACATCTGTCAATTCACTTCTACATGCCTCGTCGGCCCATCCACTCTCAACTATCAATGCTATTCCCACAGGCCAATTCCTTTGGGCGCGAAGGATTTGTACCACGGATGTGCAGTTTGAGGGACAGGCCAGAGACCTTGGGCAGAGATTTAGGGATCGGGGATACAGCAATCAGAGTGTGAGAAAAGGATATTTGGGAGCCAAAAACACTAGAAGGGATGATCTATTGGCCCCACAAATCAATCGGAGAAAAGAAGGAATAATAATGATGGGGAAATAAGATATATCTCCACATTTAACCAACAGTGGTATACAATGTGGTCAATCCTGCAAAAACATTGGCCAGCATTAATGACGGATTCAGTAACAAGACAACGACTCTCTTCCTACCTGCTGATGACAGCTAGAAGAGGACGCAATTTGAGAGACACATTGATCTCTAGTCATCATATCTCTAAATCAAAATTTTTGTATGGTGGGGGGGAGGAGGACCGGTTTCTTTCCCTGTGAAAAATGCCTGGCATACAGGAACCATATCCGCTGAGTCATCGGACGGCCTCAAAACCTATGACATCAGAGCGTACATCACAGGCACAACTACGCATGTGGTGTATTATGCGACATGTAGTTGCAACTTAATTTATATAGGTTTGACATACCGTGAATTACGAGTGAGGACACAAGAACACGTTCGGGATATTGAAGCAGCCCGAGACTCAGATGATGTCATGTCCCTTAAAGCAATCCTCAGACACTTTAGACTTAAACATCAATGTAATTCGGGGGAGTTAAAGGTCAGGGTGTGTGGCCCAGCTGCGCTTGGTGACACATGTTCCCAGGAGGATGCACAGAAAGGTAAATCACACTCACCTGATATTCATTCACACTCACATTCCCCTATAGTGCCACTAGAGGGAGCCTTAGACTATATAAGGGTGTGGGAGACGTAGCAGTAGGCATTCTATTCTAGTCTAGTCTTGGTGTGGATTTCCTGTCAGATACATTCCAGTCAGACAGACGGAGATTCCTGTCAGATGAGACTGAAGCAGAAAGACAAGCTGTTACCTCAGAACAGGCTGACTGTTAGTTCCTATGAACGTGGAAAGTGACTCTCGGAGTGAGCATGAAATCAGTCTGACGGAAGGTCCTGATAGCTACTCTGGACAGAGCCTATGAAGGAGCAGAAGGAAGGGAGCTACAGTTATTTGTAACAATGAGTCGACTGAGGAACGGTCAGTGAGCTGTGGATAGAAGGAAGCTGACGACTACCCCTACTGTTGCCTGTGCTTATGTTAAGGGTGTGAGTAGGGCGACAGGCGATTGGTAAAGAGAGGAAGAGTGACTGAGGAGAAATAGCGACGAAAGCTTATCCTCCACTCTGCACTACCGGACACCGGGTCCGAGCTTGCTAGAACCTTCACGGCTAGTGGGAGAAACCGGAGACCCTGCTGGACTTCAGGTCGCAGAGGGGGCCCTTTGGTGCTGATATGTAACCGGGGTCAGGAAGAACAGGAGTCTAGCAGGACGCTGCAGATAGAGACTTAGTTCTGTCCACAAGAAGACTCCACCACAATGTCAGCCGGGCGTAGCTGTTTTACACGGAGTTAAACTTGGCTTCATGCAAGTTAGAAACTCACACACATTGAGAAGAAAGGAGGCCTCAAACCTACTCAGTGATTACTGGATGTGCATTCTCCACCCTGACAGCCTCCCGGGACGTGCCTGAACCCACAACAGTAAAGGTACAGAAAGAGACTTTTTGTGTGTGTTTACCTTATTACCCTGCACTCCTGCACCACCATATACCTAGAGGGACCAGTCTTACCTGTGGAAGACTTAACACCTTGCTGCCCATTAACAACCCCTCTGAGGATTCACCCTGCAGCGCTGGTCACCCTGATCAGAAACCACGGGTGGCGTCACGAACATTACTAAATCCCCTGTAAATATCCCCCTTGAATGAGCGCCCAGGGCAACGGACCGAGCCGCGCTACCCGTGACCTCTCCCCCATTGAAGTGAACGGGCTCGGTGCCGAGTACCCCAAGCCCTGTATGTGCGACTCAAGGGGTATAGATCATGTTAATCTGGGAATCCGCGGTGGGGACAGTATGAAAGTTCTCACACAAAAAGAATGCCGCTGGATAATTATGTTGGATACTATGGTTCCTGCGGTATTAAACAAACAATTAAGCTTTGCATCATTCTTATAGGGATGCCAGTTTTTCGTCTCTCTACCTATGCTCACCTTCCAGATGTATCTCATTTTACTAATTGTTGTGTGTCTTTTTTAATCTTTACATAGTAAGGAATGAGATGATTCTCTGATTTTGGATGCTTGGTGACACGCCATCAATATACAATATATCTACAGCCCCTTTTGAAGCATACGTCAGAACAGTAGAGAAGAGCATATATTAAAGATTCTTTTGAACATCGGAGTGGCACATATGACCGTCTGGCAGCATACTCTTTACATTATGTGATGGGTTTTTTATGGTGTATTAATTTTGTTATTGGTGTATCTTTATTTGTATCCATACTGATATCGAGAGTTTTAGTATCTTTTATGCACTATGTTATTTGTTAATATAATATATTTGTGAAATCTCGATATATGTATTCAAACGTACCTGCATTGGGTTTGCTATAGGGATAAAACTGTTTTCTTATTCATCATTAAGATAATATCCTTCATTTAGATATTTACCTTTTGGTTTAAGGGAGCGATGTAGGCTGTGTGGGCGGCACCTTTTTGAACTGTGTCATCAATTTACATACTCCCTCATTAGCATGCTTGCTAGGGGAGTTACCTGTGATGTCTCCCAGAGGGATAACGTTCTACAGACACTCCCTATTTTTAGATGAGAGTATTTGTTGAGGGCGCTGTGGAAGCAATCTCCATTTAGAAAAATGGCGCATACCGCGTGCTGTATCCTAGTGCGCATGTCCCTGACATTGGCCTCTATTCCGCCGTCCTTCCCGGCATCCTCAGATGACGTGTGGGTTCCACTGACGTCATCAAGTGCACTGGTGGAGCGCACCGCTGTTGGACGCGGTGGGGGTGATGGGCGGGCGCGATGCCTAAGATGTCAGCCACATGCGCCGCAATTAGACGTTCAGCAGCGGATATAAAAGCATCCACATGGGGCACACAATACAGCTTGGCCCCCCGAGGAAGTGAAAGAGAAACGTGAATAGGGGCAAGTCACCTGTGCATGGAGAAAGATACGGGTAACTAATTTGATAATTTTTTGTCTCTGTTTCCCCCTTTTCACTTGCTGCTTGCCATATATGTACTATTATGGGCAGCAATGGCTGCATAGGACCATTTCTTTATTTGTGTGGAGGCAGGCTGTTTTACACCTATATTTTTGGGGGGCAGCAAAAATGATCACAGCACTATGCTGTATACAGTGTGTCCAGGTATTTTCAATGGATGATTTGATTGTTTGATTACCCATTATCGATATCCTTGTGCAGTGTTTTGATACAATCTGAACTGTTCATCTCCGTATTTGAACCTCTTACACTTACCTATGTATGGTGTTGTTCTTGTTCTAATTTTAATATTTCATTAAAGAAAATTATTTGATACTATGATATTGTGTTTAAGTATGGATTTAATGCTCCAATTTGTGGTGTTGTGAGACAGTAGACAGCAGTTGTCAAATATGGTTCAAAATTACCTCTCCTCCACTATCGATGTTTTCCCTCACAGTTCATTCCACTTTGACTACTGGGCCTGTAAACTGGACACCTGGCCTGAACTGGCACAATATGCCTTACAGGAGCTCGCTTGCCCTGCTGGTAGTGTGCTATCAGAAAGAGTCTTCAGTGCTGCTGGATCAATCCTGACAGAAAGAAGGACCCGGCTATCGACCCAAAATGTAGATGATCTCACCTTCATTAAAATGAACCATGCCTGGGTTTCAAAGGATTTTGTACCACCTTCCCCTGATGACACATAGGTTGCCTGCAAAATGGCTCGCTTTGTCCTCCTCTTCCTCCGACTTCTCCAATTCGTCCATTTGCAGCTGCTGAATGTCCAGCCTACACTTCAACATATGCCAGTTTTTCCACCTCGCTAACTGGGCTGTACCACCACCAGGGCCAGCATCAGCACCTGGCACACCTGGGCAAATGCCGGGGCCCTGAGCAGGTGGGCCTCCCACTCGCCATCAGAGACACCGGCGTACTCTGAGGGGCCCTGTGCCAGTGCCGGCGCCCACGAGTGGGCCCCCCCTACTTGCTCAGGGCCCCAGCACTTGCAATACTTACCTCTCCCTGCTCCCACCGCTGTGACGTCTTCCGCGTTTCCTGACAGTGACATTCAGGTCATAGAGCGTGATAACGTCACGTCTGTTCGCCCTCTGCTTGAACAGTCACAGTGCAGAGAGCTGGAAGATGGTGACGCTGAGGAGTCGAGAGTAGAGCAGTGCCCAGCCAGGAGAGGTATTTAATTTTTTTAATGTTTGGAGCAATATATGGGGAGCATTATACACTGAAGAATTATTATATGGGGCCCATCATACACTTGTGCATCATAGATAGGGCACGTTATACACTGGAGCATTCTAAATGGGGCACATAATACACTGGAGCATCATATACGGGGCCCATTAAACACTGGAGCATCATATGGAACCCATTATAAATGGAGCATTATATAGGCCCATCATACACTGGAGCATCATCCATGGGGCCCATCATATACTGGAGCATCATATGGGGCCCATTATATATGGAGCATTATATAGGCCCATCATACACTGGAGCATCATTCATGGGGCCCATCATATACTGGAGCATCATATGGGGCCCATAATATATGGAGCATTATATAGGCCCATCATACAATGGAGCATCATCCATGGGGCCCATCATATACTGGAGCATCATATGGGGCCCATTATATATGAAGCATTAAATAGGCCCATCATACACTGGAGCATCATCCATGGGGCTCTTCATATACTGGAGCATCATATGGGGCCCATTATATATGGAGCATTATATAGGCCCATCATACACTGGAGCATCATCCATGGGGCCCATCATATACTGGAGCATCATATGGGGCCCATTATATATGGAGCATTATATAGGCCCATCATACACTGGAGCATCATCCATGGGGCCCATCATATACTGGAGCATCATATGGGGCCCATTATATATGGAGCATTATATAGGCCCATCATACACTGGAGCATCATCCATGGGGCCCATCATATAATGGCACATCATATGGGGCACATTATATATGGAGCATCACATGGAGCTCATTATATATGGACCATTATATATGGGGACCATTATATTTGGAGCATTATATGGGGCTCATCACACACTGGAGCATCATATATGGGGCCCATCATATACTCGAGCATCATATGGGGTTCATTATTTATGGGGCATCATATAGGGCCCTTTATATATGGAGCATCATATGGATCAAATATATGGCGCCTATACTATATGGAGCAATATATGGGGCCCATCATATACTGTATGGAGCAATATGTGGGGCTCATTATACTCTATGGGGACCGTCCTATACTGTATGACACATTATATGGGGACCATCATATACTGGAGCATTATGTGGAGCTCATTATATACTGTATGGAACATTATATGGGACCAATTATGTATGGAGCAATATATGGGCCTCATTATTCTGTATGGCGCACTTTGTGGTGCCCATAATACTGTATGGAGGACTATACTGTCCGGTTTTTGAGCTATTGTAGAATTTATAATAGATATCACTCATGTAATGTAAGAAGTGAAGTATTTGGCATTGTAGTATACCTATATTTTTCTGCCGTATTGGAGGATCATGAATTGCGGTATGTGTTAAAAAGGGGCCCATTGAGGCTCTGTCGCCCATGGCCCACGAAAACCTGGAGCCAGCCCTGCCCCCCCACAACTTTAGCCAAATAACCCCCAGTTTTCAATGCGTTACTAATATTATAAAGTAAATTAAGGTTGACAAGCTTAAGTAATAAGAATTGATGTCGTTGGCATTGAAATGGGCACTGTAGATGTGTTTACTGTTCTCCACTCCCTGACGACTTTTCTTCCCCATTGACTTGCATTGGGGTGGTGTTTCAGTCAGACCTTCGACTTTTTCCGTTAGTCGGCCAATTTCGTTCGACTCGACTTTGGAGAAAGTCGGGTGGTCTGAATCCCGACTCGACCCTCCGGAGGCAAATTCGCTCATCTCTACCGGTGAACTTTTCCTACTAAGAAATATTTGTTTTTGAAGACTCACTTACATCCGATAGCTCTTTTTCCTTGTAGTAGCTCAGTAAGCTCCTATGTCTGGAGTTGGTGAAGGGACTCCATCTCTTCATTAGCAGCATTTATCCACTTCTGCTTCTCGTGAACAGGCAGTTTTTGCATCTCTTGCCATGACTGTGGCTCTAGTTCAGGAAGTGTTCTGACCATATAAGAAAGGCATCTAGCCGGGATACCTTTGTTTGGCCTTTCTGATCTCCTGATAGGAGGTTGACTTGGTTCTTCTGTGTCTTCCTTGGTGGCTTCAGAGCTTATCCACACTTCAGTGTTTTCCTGTTCGGTGTCTTTGTTTGGTGATTGAGATTCTTGTTCTTGCTTCTTAGTTTGAATAACTGGTGTAACTTCATGGAATTTGAGCGATACAGAGTTATCATCAATCACTACATCTCTGCTGATTGTTACTGTGTTAGTCTCTGGTGTAGGATTCTGTATCCCTTTAGAGTTTCACTATAGCCCACCAAAACTCATTGTTTTGCGTGTGATTCCCACTTTGAACGTTTTTCTTTGTGAACATACACAAAAGTTTTGCTTCCAAATATCCTGAGGTGCTTCAGGTTAGGCTTCTCGCAGTTCCATAGCTCATATAGCTTATTTGTGGCTTTACCTGGCACTCTGTTTTGAAGATAGCAAGCTGTCATGATGGCTTCTCCCCAATACGTTGTAGGTAGATTTGCATCAAACAACATACTTCTTCCACTTTCACCGAGAATATGGTTCTTTCTCTCTACAATGCCATTTTGTTCTGTTTTGTATGGAATGGTAGTCTGGAACACGATTCTATCCTTTTCAAAATGGTTTGCACCTTACCACTTGTATATTCGGTTCCATTATCTGCACGCAGGCCTTTTGGCATTCTTCCAAATTTGTTAAACACTACAGCAAGATATTCATCAAGTTTCTGTGGAACTTCATCCTTACTGTGAAGCAGGTAGGCGACTGTATATCTGGAGTAGTCATCAATAAATGTGAGAAAGTATCCCTACTTGCAAGGAGTTTGAACACTCTTTGGACCACATACATCTGTGTGTATCAGATCCAGAGGCTGTGGAGATCTAATGGTGCTTATTTTAGGAAAGGATTTTCTGGACATTTTCCCTTTAAGACAGCTAGTGCACTCCATCATTTGACTACACTGGTTGAGTTCAATACCATTTGCAAGTTGAGCTAGCTTCCTTACTGCTTCTGGGTCTCTGTACCCAAGACGTCTGTGGCATACATGGATACAGTTCTTATGCAGATCTTGTTTAGCACTGTACACTCTTTCTTTGCATTTTAGCTGATAAAGTTCATCTTGGATTTTCCTTCTGCAAGAGTGTGACTCTTTTTTGAGATGATGCTTCTGTTATCTCTAAAAGAAACTACATTCCCCATTTGTGTGAGCTTCTTTACTGACAGAAGATTTCTTTCAAGGCTGGGAATATAGAGAAAATCCTTTATTGGGATCTTTCTGCTTTGTGATGACGAAACTGGACAGTGGAGGTATACGTCTCATACTTGCTTTTATTAACCCCTTAACGACCAAGCCATTTTGTAGGTTAATGACCAGGCCAATTTTTACATTTCTGACCACTGTCTCTTTATGTGCTAATAACTCTGGAACGCTTCAATGGATAATTGGTGATTCTGAGATTGTTTTCTCGTGACATATTGTACTTCATGATAGTGGTAAAATTTATTCGATATAACTTGCATTTATTTATGAAAAAAACGGAAATAAGGCAAAAATTTTGAAAATTTTGCAATTTTCTAAATTTAATTTTTATGCCATTGAATCAGAGAGATATATCACAAAAAATAGTTAATAAATAACATTTCCTACATGTCTACTTTACATCAGCACAATTTTGGAACCAAATTTTTTTTTGTTTAGGATGTTATAAGTGTTAAAAGTTGACCAGCAATTTCTCATTTTTCCAACAAAATTTACAAAACCACTTTTTTAGGGACCACCTCACATTTGAAGTGAATTTGAGGAGTCAATATGACAGAAAATACCCAAAAGTGACACCATTCTAAAAACTGCACCCCTCAAGGTGTTCAAAGCCACATTCAATAAGTTTATTAACCCTTTAGGTACATCACAAGAATTGAAGCAATGTGGAAGGAAAAAATGAACTTTTAACTTTTTTTCCCAAAATTTTTCTTTCGACACAATTTTTTAAATTTTGTCAAGGGTATCAGGAGAAAATGAACCACAATATTTGTTGTACAATTTCTCCTGAGTACATCGATACCCCATGTGTGGGGGAAAACCAATCTTTAGGCACACGGCAGTGCTAAGAAGGGAAGGAGCATCATTTGAGATTTTGAATGTCAAATTGACTGGAGTGGAGAGCGGACCCCATGTCGCGTTTGGAGAGTCCTTGATGTACCTAAACAGTGGAAACCCCCCATAAGTGACCCCTTTTTGGAAAATAGACCCCCCAAGGAACTTATCTAGATCTGTGGTGAGCACTTTGAACCCCCAAGGGCTTCACAGAAGGTTATAACGTAGAGCCGTAAAATTTAAAAATCATATTTTTTACAAAAAATGAACTTTTCACCCCCAATTTTTATTTTTCAAATGATAAAAGGATCACAAAAGTTATTGTGCAATTTGTCCTGAGTACGCTGATACCCCATATGTGGGGGTAAACCACTATTTGGGCACATGGTAGGGCTCGGAAGAGCGGCCATTTGACTTTTTTGGCTGGAATTGAGATTGGACGCCATGTCGCATTTGGAGAGTCCCTGATGTGCCTAAACAGTGGAAACCCCCTACAAGTGACCCCATTTGGAAACTAGACCCCCCAAGGAACTTATCTAAATGTGTTGTGAGAGCTTTGAACCCCCAAGGGCTTTACAGAAGGTTATAACGTAGAGCCATAAAATTAAAAAATCATATTTTTCCACAAAAATGATCTTTCCACCCCCAATTTTTATTTTCCAAAGGGTAACAGGACCCCAAAAGTTATTGTGCAATTTGTCCTGAGTATGCTGATACCCCATATGTGGGGCTAAACCACTATTTTGACGCATGGCAGAGCTCGGAAGGGAAGGAGCGCCGTTTTCAAATGCAGACTTTGATGGAATGGTCTGCGGGTGTCATGTCACGTTTGGAGAGCCCCAGATGTGCCTAAACAGTAGAAACCCCCCACAAGTGACCCCATTTTGGAAACTAGACCCCCAAGGAACTTATCTAGATGTGTTTTGAGCATTTTGAACCCCCAAGTGCTTCACAGAAGTTTATAACGTAGAGCCGTGAAAATAAAAAAATCATATTCTTTTCCACAAAAATAATCTTTTTGCCCCAAATTTTTATTTTTATAAGGGTAACAGGAGAAATAGGACCCCAAAAGTTGATGTGCAATTTGTCCTGAGTACGCTGATACCCCATATGTGGGGGTAAACCACTGTGATCGCCTTACTGCGATCTTTGGGAGGCAGAATGAACAAATCCACAAAAGGTGAAGAATTGGTTTTATTTTTTATGCCGTTCCTCGTGCGGTATTAGTGATTAGGTTACTTTATTTTTCGGGTCGGTGCGATTACAGCGTTACCAGATTTATATCCTTTTTGCATGTTTAGCTTCTGTCACATACTAAAAGATGCTTTTTTGTTGAAGAATTTTTAGTAAGAAATTTTTGCATCGCCGTAAATTTGAAAGCTATAATTTTTCCATATGTCGTCCGACAGAGTCATGTGCAGGCTTATTTTTTGCGGGACAAGCTGACGTTTTTATTTGTACCATATTCGGGCACATAACATTTTTGATCGCTTTCTATTCCGATTTTTGTGGAAGCAGAATGAACAAAAACCAGCAATTCAGGAATTTTTTTTTTTTTTTTCCTCCGTTCCGCGTGTGGTAAAATTGATAAAGCAGCTTTATTTTTTGGGTCACTATGATCACAGCGATACCTCATTTATATATTTTTTTATGTTTTGGCATTTTTTACGCAATAAAATTTTTTATAGAAAAATAATTATTTTTGCATCAGTTTATTCCGCGAGCTATAACTTTTTTATTTTTTTGCTGATGATGCTGTATAGTGGCTAGTTTTTTGCGGGACAAGATGACGTTTTCAGCGGTACCATGATTATTTATATCCCACTTTTTGATCGCGTGTTATTGCACTTTTTCCAAGCGGTATGATGATACCGCTTGGAAAAAGTATAATTTACTACTTTTTTGTATTTTTTTTTACGGCTTTCACTGAAGGGGTTAACTAGGGTTACGGTTTTGTAGATGGGATTTTTACGGACGCAGCGATACCATACAGGTGCTTTTTTTTTGTATTACATAAAAATGTGTATTTTTTAGGGGAATTTTTTTAAATTATTTTTTAATATTTTTTTTTACAATTTTTTTTAAAAAATGCTTTTTTACCTTGTCCCTTTATGGGACTTTCACTTTTTTACTTTTGATTGCAGTTACAATGCATTGCAATGCTCCAGCATTGCAATGCATTGTACCTATAGTGAAAGCTGCTGTGACCATGATCACAGCAGCTTTCCGTAGCTAGATGACCCGGAGGTTGTCATGATAACCCCCGGGTCATCAAGGCAGAGATCGGGCCCTGCAAATACATTGCGGGGCGCCGATCTGAGGCAGAGGAGCTCCCGACCCTCTGCCTCTCCCCCTGAGTGCTGCGATCGCGCTCGATCGCAGCAGTCAGGGGGTTAACAGCCAGGGGCGGTGGGGGCGCAGCTCCCGGCTGTCAGTGCAGGAAGCTCAGCCACTGCAGCGCTGAGCTCCTGCACTGATCGGGCAGAAAAGGCTGAAATTTCAGCCTCTTCTGCCTGATCGCTGCTGTGTTTGGTCAGTCACATTGACTAACCAATCACAGCGCTGTGGGTGTGGGGACCGACTGCAAAGGTCCCCGCACCGCTTGCTGTGCCTGTCAGCTGTCTGTGACAGCTGTTGGCACCGAACTACCACTGCGTGTTTACACGCAGTGGTAGTTCAAAGGCATGATGTGCAGGGGTTAAGGTCAGTGAAGAAATCCTTGTTATTTGTCATATGACTGCTTGCACCGGAATCTATACACCATATATGCTTTAGAGATGGGCTTAAACTGACATTAAATGCAGCTTCAGCACATGCAGAACCTTCCTTTATAGGTGTTTTAACCCTTTGATGACTGTTCTGCTTTTTAAGCTGACTCATTCTTGCTTTCCAAATTCTGCAGTCTGCTTTAATTTGGCTGGCTTTTTACAGACAAAACATTCACGAGTTTCTCTTAGATTGCTCTTATATTTAGGGAAATCCTGTGTCTTTAATGCTGTTTCTGCTCTGGATGCATTACTGCTACTTACATGCTGCATTTTTCTCTTGAGTTCATCCACAAGTTTGCCTTTAACATACTCTAGTGTCAGCTCATCATCTGGCCATGCATCTAGTGCAGTCACGAGCGTGTCATAACTGTCTGGAAGACCACTTAATAGAAGTGCAGCAACATGAAAATCTTTAATTTCTTCTCCAATACCCCTGAGATTGCTCCACAATCTCTAGGGTGTTTCTTATATAGTCCTGAATATTCTCTCTATCACTTAGCTTAGACTAAGACAGCTTTCTCATGAGATAAAGCTTTTTGCTGAGATTTGATCTTTCATGCACACTTGCATATATCATCTACACTGAGGGAGATCATGCTATGTGCTTTCTGATCTTTCTCTAGCCAATCATCTGGTAATGGATGAGGCACTTGTTTCTGAGTATATTTCCACATACCTTCTCTTTTTTATTATTATTATTATTAATATTTATTATTATAGCACCATTTATTCCATGTCGCTTTACATGTGAGGTGGGGTACTCATAATAAGTACAAGTACAGTAATCTTAAACAATACAAGTCACGACAACTCTCCATTATTAACCCGGCTTAATGTCACCTTCCAATAGCAAGGTGGCCTTAACCCATTATTAAACCATTAGCCACCGCTACAGGGCAAAGGGAATAGACGGGCTAAGTGCCAGAAAAGGTGCATCTAATAATAGATGTACCTTTTCTGGTGTGGCTGGGGGCAGATGTTAGTAGTCAGGGGGGCACAAAAACAATGCTCCCTCCCTAGGCTATTATTATCTGTCTTCAGTCACTGGCTTTCACTGTCTGGTGGAGTAAATACCGCGGGAGCACACACATTTTTTTCAACTAATTTACACATTAAATTAACACCTACATGTATGAAATTTTGCACACATACACTCATCTAATTATTAGTGAAAACCATATATCAAACTAAATGAAATGAAATGGTTTACTGTATGTAAACCATGTGTGATTTCATGTCGGGTTCTGTAACGATTTTACAGAAGCCAGCAATTGAATTAGCGGCTATTATACTAGGTAGAAGTGTATGAACTATAAATATATGTATATATATATATATATATATATATAATGTGTCTCAATGACATGTATGTATATATATATATATATATATATATATATGTGTGTTCTATGTGTGTATATGTACTCTTTCTTTTGTGATTTAAAAACTGTCACTTGGATCCATTATATGTCGGCTTTTGCAAGCCGGCAAGAAAATCTCGCCGTATGGATGCCATACGGATGACACACGGATATTTTGACTCGAGGAAATCGCATCCTCGCACTGCACATGGATGACCTACGGATCACTGTTCAGGGAACTTTTGTGCGATTCTCGTCCGTATAATACGGTCCGATTTTTTATACGTTGTGTGTGACTCCGGCCGAAGAGAGAGACTTGTGCAGTTGCAGTTTTCTCAGTGATCAGGAAGAATGCAGGCATTCTTAATGTTGCAGAGTAGCCGCAGAACTTTTCGTTTTTTGGGCCTGCTTCCTGCCCCCACCTGCAGTTTTGGAACCCATAAGGGTATGTGCACACGATCAGTAATCGCTGAGGGTTTGATGTTGCGTTCTTGTGCGGCGTCCAGCTGTTACACCATAGTCAGGGTTAGACTGGCCCACCAGAGAACTGGAGAATCCTCCGGTGGCCCTGGCTTCTACTTCAGGAAAGTTTATAATGCAAACTTGCAGCTACTATGGGGCTCTTGAGTGGGGGAGAATGGTGGGCCCTCAGAATTAAATCCTCTGGTGGATCCAGTGTTCCTCAGTCTGACACTGAGCGTAGTGGATAGAATTTCAAGAAATCCCATGTCCATTATGTGGTCACGGATGCCCGCAGATCACCCACGGAGACGGACATGAGATGCTTCTATCCAGAGTGCAAAATGTCTATTTATCTTGCAGAGACGCAAGCCTCCACAAGATAAATTTCACCTATACAATGAATTGTATTGGGCACAGTGAATCTGCACGAACGCCAATTAGTTGTCGATACGTCTGCTAGATCTATTTATCCACTCCCCAACATAAAAATAGTTATAAAGTTAGCCAATAGTCAAAGTTGAATGTACATGTTGTAACATATCTTAAATGTTGTGGTGTTAACTCACAAATAAAGTTTCACTCTGGGCTGATATCCTAGGTAGGTAGGATCTAGTGATGGGCGAGCACTAAAATGCTCAGGTACTCGTCGCTCGGGTCGAGAAAATTGGAATACTCTGGTACTCGGACAGAACAATGAGCCCAATGTAAGTCTTTGGGAGACCTGAGCATTTTTACCGCGATCCCCCTCGGAGGTCCTTTTAAGGTCTAAAAACATCTGAAAAAGATGGAAACACTGCTCAAATGACACGGTGACATCATGGGGACCGCTCCCAGATGCATTCCTAACTCCTAGTTCACAGATTTATAGAATGTTGTCAGAGATTCATGACATTTTTACCGGTTCACAAAAAAAACATACGAATACGAAACCAAAACGGATTTTGCTGGGAAATATGTTAAGGTACATCCTTTCCAGGTTAATGACTTGTACATAAGGCAAAATAATTAAGCCCAGACCAGGAAAATCCACTTCACATTATTCATTTTGTACTCCCATTCTGTTTTCTTATGCATTGACTGCAAGGCCTGCCCTGCTACCAAGTCATATGCACCCCAATAAGCCTTTGAACCCACATACTAGATGGGCCAAGGAAAATCCACTTCACATTATTCATTTTGTACTCCCATTTTGTTTTCCTATGCATTGACTGCAAGGCCTGCCCTGCTACCAAGTCATATGCACCCCAGTAAACCTTTGAACTCAGGTACTGGATAGGCCCAGAAAAATCCACTCGGTGGTTGAAGGTTATAAAACATTAGCAAAGACAGCCAATAAAGCACACATGGCTGTCTTTACACTATGTATTGTCTCTAGGTTAGACGTTTTTTTACGGCTCTTATGGCATCTGAGCATGCGCGTTTGATTTTGTTTATTTGGTCTCTTTGGTAATACAGCGTCTTAGACTTTTATATGTTCATATGTAGTGCGCGCTTATTATACTTATTTATTGGATTTCTTCAGTGACAACCTATTGTTGTTTATGTACTGTTCCTGGCTGGTGGGTTACTGTTATGTATGCTGTGTGCCGCTGATTTTTTGTTTGCACCTCTGACTCCATTGGTTTCTGTGCGGGCGCTACAGTTTTATTTACGCGTCGCCATGATAAATATGACCCTCTGCAACTATATTATGATCCGCTCACTGTTCCTGGTTGGGCGGTCTCTATGCCCTTCCTGACACATGCGCATACGCATCGTTCTTGTTTATTGGCTGCCCTGGCAACACAGTGCACATACCATCATTGAATTTCTGGTGTGGCAGCTTTTTTACTTTCTGGGTAAAGCAGCAAAGCTGCAATATATTTCTGCACGCGCACTACAGTTTTATCTACGCGTCACCATGGATAACATGACCCTCTGCTACAATGTTGTGTGCCGCTGATTGATTCCAGATCGGGCGTTCTTTATGTTTTCCCTGAAACTTGCGCATGCGCATTGTCTTTGTTTATGCACTGCTCCTGGCAACACAGCATACATACCATAATTTCACTCTGGATCAATAAAGTGTATCGTATCGTATACCATCATTGGACTTCCGGTATGTCGGCTCCTCTACTTCTCTGGTAAAGCAGCACAGCTACAATATATTTTGTATTACAGGCATTAGTATATATATGGGTATGAGACACTTAAGCAATTACCCCTGACGAAGCCACTGTAAGGTTCTGTGTACATGTTCCTGAAACTCAGTTTGTTCGTCAGCCATTTTACTTTCTGTCTTGCTGCAGCTATCTTGCCCTCAGTCAAAATGGAGTTTCCAGCTTGCATGTTCCCGCCCTGATTCTCTCCTTTTGCTTCTTAAGCAGCCACAGCTGAGCAATCAGTGCTTCAGAATCTAGCCTGCAGTGAACCTGTGACCTGACTCCTAAAGCCTTGGACCTTGTACTCCAGCTATTCCTACTGAGGAACTCTGAAGCACTTGTGGACTCTGAACCCTGCTCTTTGAAAGACCCACATTTGCATGGACTTACGGTAACAGAGAAGAGGATCCTGAACCTGTTGTGGAGAGTGATTGCTGAGCTTAGATTACTCTGGCCTGCTGTGTCTCCTGCTTCTGTGTCTGCAAACTGTGTGACTATTTTTGCCAACTTGTATGAAGTAATACAAGACTTTCTATATCAAATCTGTGTCTCATGTATTTTCATCGCACCCAAGCACAAGACGCTATATGAACTGTACTACATACATTACAAGATTCTGAAGCCAAAACGTTAGTGTCTGCTGGGTCTGGAAAGGCTGTGTCTGCTACAACTGTGGATATCGGATGTCCGGTTGTACTTTCTGTGATGACAGTGGTTGTGACTTCTCACAACCATTCCAGGTGAGCAATTCCCTTAAGTGTTTTTTTTTCTGCAGTGTTACCACAGGTAAACACTATTGTTTTTTTTTTTTTTCTTTTCTCTTTTTTTGTCTGCTGTAACTGTGGATATCAGATGTCCGGGTGAACTTTCTGTGATGATAGTGGTTGTGACTTCTCACAACCATTCCAGGTGAGCAGTTCCCTTAATTTTTTTTTCTCTCTGCAGTGTTAACACAGGTAAACACTATTGTTTTTTTTTGTTTTTTTCTCCTCTCCTCTTCTTCCAGTACTCCTGTCTTAAAAGATCTGGAAAATGGAGGCCCGCATAAAGGAACTTTGGGAGTGACTGATAATATCCTTGCAGATTTGCAGAATGTAAAGACAAGTTTTTCAAGCCTACAGGACCTCACTAATCACAATTTGCAAGTGTTTGGACAGACTGCCCAGGATTTGCGAGCCAGGATTTAGGTTCTAGAAGAGCGAGTCCAGGCTCCTGCCGTAGCCCCGAGTTCTGGGATTCCCAAGTTGCCCCCTTTTCGTTTTGGCGGTGAACGTGAGAAATTCAGGGGATTTATTAACCAATGCAATCTTTTTTTTTCTGCACATGCTTCACAATTTCCCACTGAACGATCTAAGGTGCTTACTATAATTATGTTGCTTACCAACAAGGCTTTGATGTGGGCAAACCCTCTGATTGAGACTGAGGATGATTGTTTGAATCACCTTGATGCTTTTATTTCAGCCATGGGGCAGGTGTTTGATGACCCCAATCGAGGTGCAACAGCTGAAGCAGCCATGTTAGCTTTGCGCCAAGGTAAGCACTCGGTAGCTGAATATGCCTTGGATTTCAGGAGATGGGCCCTTGATACCACCTGGGACAGTTCCGCCAAAAAATCTATTTTTCGAAAGGGGTTATCTCCACTGATTAACACTAGAACTACTGATGGAGTCATTTTGACTCCTTTCGTTTTTTATTTCTCTTCTGTGACTACATTTTTCAAAATTCCGGCTTGAAACTCGGTGACTTTTCCTCAAATATGATGTGAAAAAAGATTTTGTGAGAATAAATAATTTTGTTGAAAAATTTGCGCGTTTTTTTCAAAATTTACCAAGAACTACTGAAGGGAGTCATTTTGACTCCCTACTATATTTTGAGGTCCTTTTGTCACTAAATGTTGCTATAAAGTTTTGTGCATAATTTTTTCACTCTGTCTTATTTACCCTGATGTTCATATAGATGTAGTTCAATTTACATGTCAACTTTTCACATTTTCCTTGTGTTTTACCTGCTTGTATTACTGTGTAATGCTGAACAAAATAGCTTGTTTACTCTAGGCTCTTATCTTATGCTAATTTTTGATTCATATATATTGACACATATAAAGAACTGTACGCTTGCAGAAGCATGCAGGAACAATAATTTACAGTTTACTCTATCTGATGAGGAGCTAGATGCATTCATTGCGATATTCTATGCTCGTGGAATATCTGGCACGAACCGTCACTCGATTAGCAGTATTTGGTGTAATGACTGGGGAATACCGTTTTGCAAAGCGACAATGTCTAGGGACCGCTTTGTTGAAATTATGAGGTTTCTCAGATTTGATGAGAAATCTACTCGATCGGAGAGACTGCAAACGGACAAGTTTGCTCTATTTTCTACTGTGTGGGACAGGTTTATTGAAAATTGTATTGCGTGTTACAAACCTGGCCCATACATAACGGTGGATAAGCAACTTTTCCCAAGCAAAACTAGGTGTCCATTCACGCAGTACATGCCTTCCAAACCAGATAAATATGGCCACAAATATTGGCTAGCTGTTGATAAGGAGAGCAAATATCTGGCAAATGGCTTCCCTTATCTAGGCAAAGATGACACACGCCGTGCTGAGGACCGTTTAGCTGACCATGTGGTAATGAAGTTATTGGACCCGTTTTTGAAAAAAGGTCGCAATGTTACAACCGATAATTATTTTACTTCAGTAAAATTAGCTAAATAGCTAAAAAGCAAAGGAACAACCATCGTTGGAACACTGAACAAGATAAGGCGAGAAGTGCCTAAAGAAATAAAATCCATGAAAGAGGAATTGTACAACACTAAAGTGTTTAGAAATGAAGACAATTTTACACTTACAGTATATCAAGGAAAGCCCAACAAAAATGTTGTCATTTTGAGTTCCGTCCATCCAGATGTTGTTGTTGCGTCTGATTCCGCTAAAAAAAATCCAGAAACGGTAAAGTTTTACAATGAAACAAAATATGGAGTAGATGTAGTGGATCAGATGGCACGAAAATATACCACACGAACATGCACAAGGAGATGGCCTGTTCATGCATTTGAAAATGCCTTAGACTTTGCGGGTATAAATGCATGGATAATATTCAATGAGATAACCCACCAAAAAATGTCACGCAAGGCATTTTTGCAAACGCTTGTGAGAGAGTTGAGTGGTCCTTATGTCACAGATAGGGAAAAGGGTTCCACGTCCCAAGTTTCTACATGCTCAGAAGTGATGGTTCAAACAAAATTTTGCCAGATCAAAGAAAAGTGCAAGAAAAATAGATCTGTCGGCAATTGTAAGACTTGTGGTAAGTCTTTGTGTGGGCAATGTACTGCCATAAATCAAAGGCAATGCCTAAAATGCGAAACACCAAATGTTTAGAAAGTGAATTCTGCGCCATATTTTCATTTTTTATGCTCCTCCACCTACATTTTCTCTGCTTTTTGTTCTTCAGTTGTTGTTTATATGTGTGCACTTGAATAAAAAAAAATGTTTGAAAAACGTCTATTATAATTATTGTTATTTTCTGTAGAAAAATAAGAAAAGCAGAAAAAAAACAATCAAAAGCATTACTGTTGGATTCACAATAATAATACATTACAAAAAATATAATTATTAATAAATAACCACAAATGAAACTCTAAAAATAAACGAAAACAAGCAAGGAGTCAAAATGACTCCTTTCAGTAGTTCTAGGCGGGGTCACGAGTCCAGTAGTCCTAGTGTTAAGGATGAACTTGCTCGTGCCGACCCTCCCACTGCGTTAGGTGACTTTATTAACTACTGCATCCGTATTGATACTCGTCTGACTGAACGCAGGCAAGAGAGATGGTTCGAAAGCAATCGCACTAACCTTTTCCTACCTTCCTCTCCAGCTAAGGAACCTTTGAGTAGGATTACACGGGAACCTGAACCTGAACCCATGCAGGTAGACTCTTTACAACGACGGGTTAGTGATGCAGCAAGGAATATCGTTTTAAGGAGAATCTATGTTTCTATTGTGGTAAGTCAGGGTACTTCATTATAAACTGCCCCAGCCATTCTCGTAAGACTACTGCAGCACTCATTCATTGTGAGTGTTGCGAGAGGGGATCTGTCAGGTCCGAGCCTCAGGCTCCAGAGAGATCTGCAGCAACAGATCTTGATTTCTCGGACTTAAACTCCGTTACCTCTGAGGACGTTGACTGTGTAAACGCTGCCATTTTTCAAGTTTCCTCAGCGGTGTCCCAGCTGAGTTGTAAGAAAAACAATTCTCATTGCTTTCTTTCCATTAAACTCTGGGTTGACTCAGCTTGGGTGTCTAGCTCTGCTATGATCGACTCAGGGGCAAGTGGAAATTTTATGGATGTCTCCTTTGCTCTGAAACAGGGGATACGTTCAGTGAAGAAGGCTACTCCAGTACAGATGGAAACTGTGGATGGCTCCCTGCTGACCTCTGGACCAGTGGATCAGGAAACAGAGCCTTTGAGGGTTCTTATGGGTAAAGATCATCAAGAGAAACTGTCCTTTATGCTTATCTCTTCTCCCCACTTTCCCATTATTCTAGGGCTACCATGGCTGCAGGCTCAGAATCCTACCATTAACTGGGAGACCAAGGAATTACACTTTCCAGAGAAACAGATGAGTCCAAAAGTTTCAGCTTGCTCTGTTCCTAAAGGAACCATGTCAGTCCCTGAACTACCAGCTGTATACCAGGACTATGTGGATTTATGTGACAAGAAGAACGCTGACCAGCTTCCTCCTCACCGTCCATATGATTGTCCAATTGAATTATTGCCTGGAGCAGAGATACCTTTTGGTAAGATCTACCCCTGGCGGGGCCCGAGCTAAAGGCTTTAAAGGATTACATAGACGAAAATCTAGCCAAGGGCTTCATACGCCCCTCTTCATCTCCTGCAGGTGCACCCATCTTCTTTGTAAAGAAGAAAGATGGATCTCTGAGACCATGCGTAGACTATAGGGAACTCAATAAGGTTACTATTAGAAACCGTTATCCATTGCCTTTAATCCCTGAGTTATTGGAGAGAGTGCGACATGCCAAAATTTTCTCTAAACTAGATCTTCGTGGGGCCTATAACTTAGTCCGTATTAGACCTGGGGATGAATGGAAGACTGCATTCAGGTCACGCTATGGACACTTTGAATATCTAGTTATGCCTTTTGGTCTGAGTACCGCCCCAGCCACTTTCCAACACTTGGTGAATGACATCTTCAGGGATCTCCTAGATACATTCGTGGTAATTTATTTGGATGATATTCTAATTTTTTCTAACTCCACAGAGGAACATCATGGACATGTGAGAATGGTCTTGGAACGTCTAAGACAAAATCATCTTTACATCAAACTTGAAAAGTGTGAATTCCATAGGACCGAAATTCAATTTCTGGGGTATGTACTGTCTACACAAGGAATTAGTATGGATGGAAGCAAAACCCAAGCCATCAAGGATTGGCCAAGTCCTAGAAATGTGAAGGAGGTACAGCGCTTCATCGGGTTTGCCAACTTCTATAGACGTTTCATTAGAAATTTCTCTGAGGTAGTGTCACCTATCACCCAACTTACCCGGAAAGAGTCTAGGTTCTCCTGGACTCCCCAAGCCCAGGAAGCATTTTCCCGTCTAAAAGATAAATTTACCACTGCACCTATCTTAGTACATCCCAACCCCGAGCTTGCCTTCATAATAGAGGTGGATGCTTCAGACTGTGCCGTTGGAGCTATACTCTCTCAGAGAACAGGTGAGAAGAATGTCTTGCATCCCTGTGCCTTCTTTTCCCAGCAGTTGTCTTGGCTGAGAGGAACTACGATGTGGGCAATAGAGAGTTGTTGGCCATTATTGCCGCCTTCAAAGAATGGAGACACCTTCTTCAGGGAGCTGCACAGCAAATAGTCGTCCTGACAGACCATCGTAACCTTGAGTTTATCAGGTCGGCTAAGTGCCTGACTCCTCGCCAGGCTCGCTGGAATCTTTTCTTAAACCAATTTAATTTTATCATTTCTTATAGACCAGGATCGCGCAATGGAAAGGCTGATGCACTCTCTAGGATTTACTCAGCAGAGACACGTCCAATTACTCCTCCTAAGACTATTCTTCCTGACTCTAGATTCCTAGGAGTAATTCATAATCAAGACCTACTTAAGGACATCAAGGAAGCATACCATGCGGATTCCTTTTTGGCACAACCCCAAGGGACGTAAGTCTTGTCTTTAAGAATGGTGTGTGGATTCAGGGACAACGCCTGTATATTCCTGAAACAGTCAGATTGAGAGTATTGCAACTCATCCACGATTCCAAGATAGCTGGGCATAGAGGAATTCTAAAGACACAGGAATTTCTCTCTCGTTTCTTTTGGTGGCCCACTTGCAGGAAGGATGTTTTAAACTATGTCACTTCATGTGAAGTCTGTGCAAGATGCAAAACACCTCGCTCCTCACCAACTGGTCTGTTACAGCCTCTTCCCACCCCTCCCGCCCGTGGGATCCATTTCTATGGACTTCATTGTGGAGTTACCAACCTCTCAAGGGAAGAACACCATTCTAGTGGTGGTTGACCGTCTAACAAAGGCAGCTCATTTTATCCCTTGTGTTGGCTTACCCACTGCAAAACAGACATCAGATTTGATGATTAAAGATGTGTTTCGCTTACATGGAGTACCGGATGAGGTTATTTCGGATCGAGGGGTGCAATTCACTTCTAGGTTTTGGCAAAATTTCTGTGCAGCATTGGACATTAAAGTAAACCTTTCTTCTGCTTTTCATCCCCAGACTAATGGACAGACCGAACGAACCAATCAAACCCTGGAGCAGTATCTCCGCTGCTTTATCTGCCACCTACAGGATGATTGGGTGGATCTACTTCCATTAGCTGAGTTCTCGTATAACAACTCTCAGAGTGCCTCCACTAAGCAGTCTCCTTTTACTCTAATCTAGGTTATCATCCTAACATTCTACCACGATTTCCCATAGAAACGCCTTTACCAGCAGTGGCTGAAAGAATCACGTCTTTACAGAAGAATATGGATCTTCTAAAGGAGAATCTGGAATCGGCTCAGGAAAGGTACAAGAAAGCAGCAGATAAATTTCGTAAACCTGCACCAGCTTTCAAGGTAGGAGACTTGGTCTGGCTGTCAACCAGAAATCTTAAGTTAAGGATTCCATCGTCTAAGTTGGGACATAAGTACATTGGACCCTATAAAATCAGTAAAATTATAAGTGCCGTTGCTTGTCGTCTTCAACTGCCCAGAACTATGAGAATTCACCCTGTCTTTCATGTATCCCTACTAAAGGCTGCGATACCCAATACGTTTCCTGGACGTTCTTCTCCTTGCCCTGACCCAGTGCTAGTCGATGGTCAGGAAGAATTTGTGGTGGAAAGGATTTTAGATTCCAGGTTGTATAGAAATCAGTTACAATATCTGATTAAATGGCAGGGCTACCCAGTGGAGGACAACTCATGGGAACCAGTCAATAACGTTAATGCTCCTCGCTTGCTCCGTCAGTTTCATCAGAGGTACCCACACAAGCCTGGCCTGAGGTCATCCGGAGGTTGTCCCTAAGGGGGGAGTAATGTAAGGTTCTGTGTACATGTTCCTGAAACTCAGTTTGTTCGTCAGCCATTTTACTTTCTGTCTTGCTGCAGCTATCTTGCCCTCAGTCAAAATGGACTTTCCAGCTTGCATGTTCCCGCCCTGATTCTCTCCTTTTGCTTCTTAAGCAGCCACAGCTGAGCAATCAGTGCTTCAGAATCTAGCCTGCAGTGAACCTGTGACCTGACTCCTAAAGCCTTGGACCTTGTACTCCAGCTATTCCTACTGAGGAACTCTGAAGCACTTGTGGACTCTGAACCCTGCTCTTTGAAAGACCCACGTTTGCATGGACTTACGGTAACAGAGAAGAAGATCCTGAACCTGTTGTGGAGAGTGATTGCTGAGCTTAGATTACTCTGGTCTGCTGTGTCTCCTGCTTCTGTGTCTGCAAACTGTGTGACTATTTTTGCCAACTTGTATGAAGTAATACAAGACTTTCTATATCAAACCTGTGTCTCATGTATTTTCATCGCACCCAAGCACAAGACGCTATATGAACTGTACTACATACATTACAGCCACCTTGAGTGGCGACACCTGTCTGGTATCCTTTCTTGCCTTGCCTACCGCCATGTGTGCTTTATTGGCTGTCTTTGCTCCTGTTTTATAAGCTTCAACCACGGCTATACACCTGCCTAGTCAGTTTTATGAGTCTGACTCGACCCTCAGCACTTTGGTTCAGCCTGGGCCTTTATGTTTTTGCCCTATTTAGGCTCCTCCATTGCTGGATCAAATTTCATTACAATTGCTGACCAGCATTTTGGGTAAGCCGTTGTGTTTAAGTATTTGGCTTTATGGCAGTCTTACTATGTGAGGTTATTTATATTCCTGTAGGGAGCTATTGTTTTGCCAATATTGTGGATAGTGGTTATCTTTAAACCTTTTGCCCCTTCATTTTCCTAGTTTCTTTGCAGCAATTGGATGGTTCTCGGTCTTTTTTTCCCATCTTTTTCTTGGTGATTTTTTGCATTCATACATAATCATTATATATTTATGGGGGTACTCTGCTGCTAGTTTCTTTTATGGGCAAGATTTAATATCATATTGTTCTATCTCCTCACCCTCCTCTGATATTATTTGATGGTATGCTGCTTACACATCTGCATATACACTGGTATTTACTTCACATGTTGGTTAGGCTTTAGGTTATAGCTTTATTATAAGCTTATTTGATATGTAAGTACGTCACATATGTGACTTTTTAATGTTTTTAATGTTTTTTGGTGTGTTTTTGTACTCAATAAAATGTGACATTATATGCATTGTTGGTGGTAATCCTTTCTAGATGGCCTATTTCTTTTTCTTTTTTTGTCTTGACATACAGCCCTTTTAGGCCAGATTGAATCCCACTGCTATTTACCCTGTGGTGCCCCCTCATTTTGAGTAACCTTTCGAAAAGTTCCAGATTTTGGAACAAGTACCACAACCCATTCGAGGGGGAGACAGTATAAAACAGTTAAAACGATGGGAGGCTTTCTGGATACACACACTGGACATCCTAGCCCCTAAAGTGCTTAATAGTGACTATGACCTCCTATCATTCATATAATACCCCCACCACAAATATTATTTACATTTGATTGTATCTGTATTTCACCTGTGGTGTATCTTGGTACATATGGCTGTATAACAATTGAAAATAAGTTGATAAAAATTGTGCTATTTTTGTATGAGTATCGGTCATATCAGAATTATGCTCTTATCTTCATACAGTTCCAATTTTAACATGTCTTTTTTTTGTTTCTCCATAGAGTCACCTCTATTAGAAAGCAATCATCTCCACACTCTGGACTGCACCCTCTTTCACCACTTATACTAGCAACTTGTCCCTAGAAATCATTATCCCCGTTCTGTGTCCACTTCCTGTCTTTGGAACGCAGTGGAAAGCAAAATACCAGGGTTGGAACGCAGTAGCTCCTCCTGGAATGCACATCCATGCCTATCTGGTGACGTGACGTCCGGCTTCACCACATTAGGATGCTGATTGGCTATACTGGCCACCGGAGCCCGCACCTTCCCTTTTTCAGCTCATTGGCTTAGTGCCATCACTGAGGACCAGCGTTGGATACCACGTCTAGTACACACCACTGTGGCATGGCGCACTTAACCCGTTACTCACAGGTCAGTCACCAACTTTATCTTCTCCCTCTGCATTAAAGCGCTGGTTTGCTGACAGCGCTCTTCTATGTCTATGATTATCCTGCAGTATTTTTCCTGCTATTCACTTCACTGCATGGTTTTAACCACAATACATTTGCTTCCAGGTTCCAATATCTGTTTTACCGTATGACCCAGAATAAATTGGTATGTTGTGCTATACATATAATAACATATTGCATTCCCTCATGCCCACACATGAATTTTAGATATATTTTTATTATAGATGTAGTGATCCTTGACTGAATTTACTGGTCCATCTAACCGGCTAAGCCCATTCTAAACTGGTATGTCCTATAACTCACATTTTTTCATCAATTTTCTGGCCATATTTCTATGGTCCTTTTTCTTCTAAAACTGCAATCATGAGACGGGTTCTAGCTACTAGACTATCAGCATTTGTTATAGCCTCTACTTTGTAACTCTATTTGATCATGTCTCTATGAATTATTGTTGTATATACCTTATTTGTTTTTTCTTTTTATTTTGTAATCTATTTTGTAGTAACTGATGAAGGTCTGTTGTAAGACCGAAACATTTTGTTTACTATGACCGTGGACAACATTAAACTATCGTTTGATCACTTAAGTTATGTGCCGAGTTTCTTAATATTTGCCATAAATGAGACCTTGGTTTCTCTGGAGGCTGACATGTCTCTGGCTATCCATGTGGACTGCTGTCTTCACCAAAGACATAAAGAGACACCACAATTTTAAGAGTAGTCTTGGGCTAATGGAACTTAGAACTGAGTCAATCAAGGAACCCATGCATTTGGGGGGGACAACTCATTTAATTGGTTCTCCTGCAGTTCAGCGTAAAGGGGAGTGTGTTTTTTTTATGGTGGGGAGGATAATTTTGTGAGTACTTGTCCTTCCATACATAATTGCAAAACAGCAGCCGGAAAACTAAGGAACCTGGGTTACGGAGAGATTAACGACCTGCTTGTGCACATTTCCTCTGTGGGTAGGTCACAGTTTCAGAGACTTTAGCCACATAACTCTGCACCCTTGAGCCAGTGGTATTTTACTCAGGTCATATGAGTGAGGCATCTGCAGTTAGGAGCCATGCACTTGGAATTAATTGATTGTTATGTGCTAGAGGTTTTGCCCTGTCCTGTGATTCTTGTACTGCCTTCTCTTATGCTGCACAATCCCGTAGTGGATTGGCAGATTCGGAATGCACTAGGAATATATTGCTAGAGGGCTTGCCGTCTCCTGTGGTTCTTGTATTACCCTGGCTTACGCTGGACAATCCTGTAGTAGCCTGGCAGACGCGGGAAGTGGTAAGGTAGAGGGAGTAATTTCAAGTACACTGTTTGGTCACCCGGTTTACCTGGATGGATACCCAGTCTCTGCCAGAATACCTGGAATACCTGTATGACATCAGGGATATGTTTTCAGAAAAGGGTATAAAGAATTCCCTCTTTCTCACCCTTATGATTGTGGCGTTACTCTTCTGGATGTGGTCAAGCTGCCTAAGAGCAGGTTATATAAGCTCTCTGGTCTGGAGAGGCAGGCCATGAATGACTATTTAGCAGAAAGTCTCGTAAACTGTAATATCAGACCTTTCTTATCTCCAGTGGCAGCTGCTTTTTTCTTTGATAAGAAAAAAGATGATGGATTAAACCCCTGCCTAGATTTCCATAAAATTAATTGGATCACGGTCAAGGATCTATATTCTCTCCCTCTCATTCCAGACCTCTTCAACCAGATCACTGGGGCAAAATAGTGCTCAAAACAGGACCTCAGGGGGACATATAATCGCATTCTGATTAAGGAGTGGGATAAGTGGAAGACAGCCTTTAAAACACCTGATGGAAACTATGAAAACCTTGGGATGCCATATGATTTGAATAATGCTCCCGCCATCTTTCGTAATGACATTTTTTGTCACCAAGCAGGTAGATTTCTGATGGTCCATCTTGATGACATATTGATTTATTCGTCTGACTTTGAATCTCATTAGGTACATGTCAGGCAGGTCTTACAGATATTCACAGACAATAAATTATTGGTCAAACCAGAGAAATGTATGTTCTCAGTTCAGGAGCTCCCTTTCAGGGTTATCAATTATCATCCACATGTATACGCATGGATCCAGTGAAAGTCTGGGTGGTACTGGACTGGGATCGTCCTGAAGACTGAAAAGCTTGCAAAGGTTTTTAGGTTTTGCCAAATAATACTGTAAGTTTATGAAGAACTTATTGGTACTGTCCAAACCTCTGGTGGAGATGACCAGGAAAGGAACGGACTTTTCCAAATTGTCCAATCCAGCTAGTGAGGCATGTGATACTTTAAAAAAATGTATTGCTTCTGTTGCGCTTCTTATATAGCTTGACGCCACTCAGCCATTCATTGTAGAGGTTGACATGTCTGAATTGGGGGTATTGTCGCAGGTCGCATATCCAAGTAAATGGTGTCCATGTGCATGATTTTTAAAGAAATTGTCATCCGCTAAGAAAAACTACATTGGTAAAAGGAAACTTGGCAATAAGGTGGGCTTTTGAAGAGTGGCACCATTTTTTGTAGGGGTCAACACAACCAGTCATAGTAATTACGAATCATAAAAATCTTTTATATTTGAATCTGCAAACCATCGGACAGACAAGATAATGTTCACCAGATTCATCTTTTTTGTGACGATTAGGCTATGGGATAAGAACATTAAGACAGCTGCTTTATTTCACAGTTATTCTGCAGGAGGAGATAATTGTGAACTAATTCCTTTATTACAGAAAGGTGTAGCGATTACCACTATATGTTCTTTTCTGGGGAGGGAGGTCGTAGAGGCTCAGGGGGACGCCCCTGCTGCTTGTCCTTCAGGTAAACTGTTTGTTCCTGTTAATCTTCGTATTAAAATTTTAAGTGAACATCATGATTCAGTCTTGGCCAGACATCCTAGTAATAAAGCCACCACAGATCTTTTTCTAGTTGTTTTTAGTGGTCTGGAGTGCACCAGAATGTTCATGTAGATGCCTTCAGTATTTTTGAGCATTCTAAGACCTCACATACTCATATTTCTGGGGCTCTTCAACCTTTGTCGATTTCCTATAGGCCTTGGACTCATTTATCAGTGGATTTCATCACTGATCTACCCATGTCGGCAGGTAATACTGTTTTATAGGTGGTAGTGCACAGATTCATAAAGATGTCTCATTTCATTGTGCTACCTGCTTTACCTAATGCCAAGACTTAGGAGCAAATTTTTACCAAAGAAATCATGAAGTTACATGGGACTCTTTGTGATATTGTTTCCGACTGAGGAGTGCAATTTATTTCCAAATTTTGGAAAGCATTTTGTTCTCGTTTGGGGGTCCCGCTTACATTTTCTTCCGCCTTCATCCACAGTCTAATGGGCAAACTGAATGTGTGAAGCACAATCTTGAGTCATAATTATGTGTTTTGTGTCCAAGAATCAGAAGAATTTGTTATTTTACATTCCTCTTGCTGAATTCACTGTGAATAACTGTTTTCATGAATCCTCTGGTAAGTCCCCAATCTTTGGGGCATATGGATTTAATCCTCAATTCTGCTCCTTCAATAAGAATCATTCTTGAGGAATACCTAAGGAGGAACAGTTTTATGTATCTATTACATCAGTGTGGCAAAGTGTTTTTGATCATTTAAAGAAGATGGGGTCCAAATATAAGTGTTCCTTATCAGAGACATTTGGTAGGTCCGGACCTGTGTGTTGGTGGTTTGCTGTGGTTGTCCTCAAAGAACATTAAGTTGAAGGTTCCTTCTTGGAAACTATAATCCATGTTTATCAGTCCCTATAAGATTTTGGCCTTCCTAAATCCAGTAGCCTTTCGCTTTGCTTTGCAACACACTTTTAACATTCATGAGTTTCACCGATTTCTACCAAAAAATATATTGCTTCTTCTGAACAATCTCCACCACCACCTTCCCAAGTCATTCTTGATGGAAAATTGGAATTTCAGATAGCTAAGATTATCAATACTTGCTTGTTTTGTCTGTCGTTTTCAGTATCTGGTACACTGAAAGGGTGATGGTCCTGAAGAGAGAGAATGTAGGTACGAGGATCTGATGTTCATATGATCAAATCAACATGTGTCCAATTATACTTAGGGGCACTAAACATGAATACAACAATTCCCATATAAAGTGCATACAGGACAAAGAAGAGATCCCAACAATTAGAATAAAACGCAAAATTTTATTAGAACATCATTAAAAAACATATAAAAAACACATAAAAAAAGCAAAATGCCGTCTAGGGGACGCTAGAGCACACTACTGCAATATCAAACTCCAAGAGGGATCATATGTAATGCAACATAGGGGCTGTAAACTACCAATATCAAAATGATATAAAGCAGATCATAAAATACTGCAGTTAATCCTAACAATAGTGCATCTTCATGGAGCAGATCCCATGTGCATATATCAATAAATAAATATTGAGTAGTATAGTTGCAATAAATTATCAGTACCAGACCCTACAGGAATAATCTCATTAACCTTCAAAATTTAGCTGCATATCAACAAGGTAGGATACAGTAAAGTTTACAATGTCAATGGTCTCTCTTAGAAGAGGGGTACTGTCCAAGGATACAGCGACAGAAAGGGTCCAGAACATTGGTGCATCTAGTTTCACAAACTCTTCAACTGGTTAGAAGTACTTTCCCATCTTATTAAACAGTGCTTGTTTTTTCCTTGCTGGCATTGCAAGAGTTAATCTGATCAGTTGAAGCTCATGGAGCTTCAAGAGTGTGAAAAGGCCTGGGAGTCATTGCTTGGTGGTAGTAATAAGATGTGTCTATAACCAGACAGGTAACTATGACTAGCAGATAGGCCGGAGAGGTGAGCAGAAAGGAGAGTATAAGGGTATGTTTCCATGTTCCGGAATACATCTGGACTAGCTGCGGATTGAACGCTGCGTACAGCCACAGCGTTTAATCCGCAGCGTCCAGATGTTACAGCATAGTGGAGAAGATTTGAAGAAATCCAGTCTCCACTATGCGTAGTAAAACTCAGGTGACACACCCACAAATCCGTACATGGGGAGCGTCTTTATAGAACACAGCATGTCTATTTATCTTGCGGACACGCGCCGTCTCCGCAAGATAAATAATACAGTCTATTGATATGATGTGGTGATTCCGCATGTGTTCAATGAACACTTGCGGAATCAACGTGCGTAGAAAGGGGGGCAGCACTTTGGGCGGAGCGGGCTTTTCGCTGCTTCCAAAACTCCGGCAATCCAGACCGTAGATACATACCCTAAGGATATAAGTTTTTTTTTACATATATTTTAACCTTTTGCTCCTTCATAGTTCACCAAAATGTCAGATAGTGGCTGCAATTTTGTTTAACCCTTGTGGAAGCAAAATGCAAAAAAAAAATCGTCATTTTGTCAAATACGTATTTTTATAATATGTGAGTAGAATATCCATTCGAATATATTTGCTCATCTCTAATAACGAATATGCAATTGTATATGCAAATTGAGAAAATCTGAGAAATAAATAAATTGAGAAACAAAGACATGTATGAAGGAAAGGGATTAAATGTGCATTTTGTATATTTGTAAACAATCATACGTCTACCTTTTCATGTAAGCTATAAATAAATATGTAAAGTAGGTTCAAAAGATTTCATCTTACAGACTAGCATTGCACTACTAGTAAATACTGATATTTTTTGACAACTATAATGCCTTCTTTTAAATCAAAAATAAATTTACACTTTCTGAATATAGAAGTGGATATTATCATTTTCCAAAGGAGAAATAGGAAATGATGAAAATGGAGTAATGGTAATTGATATGTATTTCATGCATGATTTTCAATGGCATAAAGATTTCTATGAAATTTGATATAAAAATGGATAATACTAAAGTGTAATCACTCCACCACACCTTGGGATTAGTCCAATTAAAGTTGCATGTGAATAAGAAGGGACTAACATTGCTGTTAAATAGAGCTTGGTGCATTGTTTGAATATCAAATTTTCTAAATTTCCTGAATTTTCCTTCTCAAAATGATTCGTTTTGAATAAATTGCTATGCTGAACAGCCTGTAATTGCCTGGAAAACACGTGTGGGATTTCTCCTAGGGCTATACTGAACCCCCTTATGAGCTCCTTAATACAAAGCAAGATAATTAATTTCCAAGTGACCTGACACTATAATACAAGGAAAAAATGGATGGTAATTGGTGGTAACCAAAAGCTTATTAACAACACACAGCAGTATCACAAGTTTTAGAAAACGCAAATTATAAAAAAAGAGCAAAAAATGTTTCTCTGCCTTGCTGTTGTTTATAATCAGAATGTGCAAACAGAAGAAGCCTTTTTCACACTGGTTAGTAAAAAAAAATCCTTTGTGATAATTATAAAACGCTTTTTTCTATCCTAAATGAAATAGCAATACATTTTCCCAAGCAGTTCAAAAATTATCCTTTTATTTAATGAGAAAAAACAAATGGGCTGGTTTCAAATTACTTACACAAACTGGAATGATATTATCAAAATGAGTAAGGAATTACTAAGGGTTTCCTATCAAGCTATCCAGAAATTGCCCCTTTTTTAGGAAGCAGGAACAGGCTAGCTGTTTTCATAGTGAAACAAACGAAGACTTGTCATCAAGCCTTTCCATAAGTTAGCCCTATTTGAGAATTGTTTCATGTCTTGTATACCTTCAAGAAGGTCTCTCAGCACTATACAACACAGTGAGCAGTCGGGAGATCTGTGACTGATATAGCTGTACAGTGTCAGCGGTGGAAGCCACATGATAGAGAATTAGGATGGGGCAAACAAGAAGACGTTTGGCAGTATAGTGACAGCAACAGCAGCCTCAGCAGCATTATTACCACTGTATAAGATGGCATGATGGCTAGAGATTGGATGCCCAATGGAGTGTGGGCCATTAACAATGGTGGCAGCAGATCCGTGTAGAAGACAGTCAATAAATAATCAGGCAGGCACATGGTTTAATCATTGGTATCAGCCATAAGTGAAAGAAAGCAAACATGTTCCATGCCTGCTTCTTTTTGACAAATGTAAGGATTTCTAAGCCTGTGGATAACTTGGTCCATTGATAAAGCAACTGACTGTGGTAAATACCTTTTCTGACATAGAAAACTGGGTCTTGCTACTGGCCCAATCTGCTGAGGAAAAAGTCCATGATATTGGAGCTCAGGGTATCTAAGAAGTGTAGGAAAGACAGAATCTGGCAGATTAGATTGTCACAAAGGCAGATAAAACATTTGGATCATTGTGGCACATGTACTGATATGGAAATTTAATTAGGATAAAAATATCCTTCAGTGTTTGCTGCTTGCCATGTCCAAATCTCTATATAATGTCTTCTTTGAGCGCTCAGAACGAAATGAAAACTGTCCACAACGCAAGTGTCAGTATAACAGTTCGTCAAAGACATACATTTATTATTCATTCAAGGTTTTATACCTTTACAAAAAGGGGCTGGCTAGTCAATTAACATACAATTAAAAGCTACTAGATTATTGGCTGTTCTAGTGTAAATATGATAATTATGATAATCATGATAAAAGAGCTGAAGTTGCAGAATTATTGTTTTATATTCTTGTGACCTAGTTGTCTTGCATAACTATAATGTAAACAACAGATATCTAATAGGACTTTTTGTACTTCATGTATTTGTTCCTTACGAAGGCCTTATGAAGGCCAGATTTCTTTAAAATGACTGATTATAGCTGGCCTAGAAATATGTGAGCACAGGGTTTTTTAGCAAGTGAGATCTATCTAACTGTGAACTGTGAATACATATATGTGAATATACTTTGAATATATGGAATACATATATATTTCCATGACAGTCCCCCCTTAGATACCACTTGCCCTAAAAACCTGCTCCTGGCCCAAAGCGCTGCAACTCTTTTGTGCTGCCGGCGGGTTGAGAATATGCCTAGCGCATGTCTCCCCCACCGAATACAGACTTTTCGCAAATGTGGGTTTATGTGTTTGCAATCATAATCTCATAGTTGATAGGATGTTTCATCAAGGATGTGTATTCTCAGTCTGGAGGTAGTTCGGAGATCTGGTCAAGCCAGGCAGTTCCATCTGGACTGGTGCGAGGTCCAAGATGGTGAGTGGCATCAAACTGGTTGTCTCCTGAACAGTTTTTTCCATTATCCTGCAGATACAAGGAATAACACAGCAACCAGTAATTAATGCAAAAATGAGAACCCCCATAATGGCTGTCCCAACCTGTGCCAAGATTTTCTGCCACCCACTCATCCACCCAAAGTATCGATCCCATGGGTCAGTGACACCTGAGTTCTGTTTCAGTTCCTCTGATAACTCAGTAAGTTTCTGTATTGCCATTGTGACTTTACCATTTGGGCCAGTGTTGTCTGGGATGTAGGTGCAACAGGTGTCTTTGATCATTTTGCAAACACCTCCTTTCTCAGCTAGAATCATATCCAAAGCCATTCTATTCTGGAATGCCATAATGGAAGTGGGGCCTAACTGTGCTGTGAAACCTTTTACAGCATCTATGGTGAAGTTAACGAATCTCTGCTGGTTATAATAGATGTAATTTATCCAATCAACATTTTTGTTTATAGTTACTAGTGGCAATAGTGACTCAAATCCTGCTTTAACTTGGTCTCTGGCCTTGAACTCATCAGGTAGGTCATCTGTCTGGTCAGTCAGAGCATCCACGACATCCTTCATGGCTTAGGTGTCTCTCCTGGTACGGGAGCTTCCTTGCAATGCAATACGTGGATCCAAACAGGCTTTCTCTCTAGTTCCACAGAGGTTGATGTCATCTGGGGCTCTTGGACAGGATCATCAAATCTGGCAGTGAAGAGAAAAACTCGAGAATGGACATTAGTTTTTGACCAATTCAATTACATAAGTGTTATGATTTGGTAGCAGAGGAGAGCAGGCAAAAAAAAAAGGCAATACACCAGAGAGGTTGGAATCTATGGGATTGCAGTACCCTGACTAACCACCACAACTAAAGGCAGCCGTGGAGCGTTCCTACGTTGGTCCTAGACGCCTCGTCACAGCCTGAGAAGCTAACTACACCTAAAGATAGAAAAAGGAAAGCTATCTGCCCCGGAGCAGATCCCCAAAGAACATAGGAAGCCCCCAAACATGTAATGGCGGTTAGACAAGAGGAAATACTGACAGAGACAGAAAATAGAATGAGCAAACGCTGGGGCCCAATCTGTCTAGATAGAAAAGGATAGGAAAGGCACTTACTACAATCCCAAAAAACCCTGAAAAGTACCAACTCTACTAATTACAAAAACACCTGAGATCACACGACCTCTACCACCTAAATTAGTTCTCTGGTGTAACAAAAACTAAACAGCAACCACTGAAAAAAACTGGAAAAGGCAAATGAACAAACAACAGTGGCTGAACTAAACTGCAAGCACCAAAAAACTAAAAGAAGAAAATGTCTTATCTGTTAGCAGAAGATGCAGGCACGAAACAGCTTTTTCTGAGTCTCTGGGAGTGTGCCTTACGCTAAACAGTGCAATTAGGAGTGTGTCCTGCCATGGTTTGCGTGTCTCTTGGGCAATTTTTCAGCATTCTATTCTTAAGTGTTTCGTTCAGTTTTTCTACCTTCCTGCTGCTCTGGGGGTGGTAAGGAGTGTGTAGGCCTAAATCTGACCTTACTGCTAATCGGGTCTTGTGTGTCAGATTTGCTGTGAATGCGGGTCCCTGATCACTTTCTATCATTTCTGGAACCCTGTATCTGCACACTATTTTCCGAAAGTAGCTTCGTTGCAGTAGTCTTTGCTGACTTGGAAGGCTTCTGTTCATCTTGAAAATACTTCTTTTGACCACAATGGTGTATTTGAATCCTTCACTTGGCGATATCTGGATGTGGTCTATCTGGATCCTTTGAAGCTGGTAGAGTGGTCTTTCCAGATGAGGTGAGGGGGACTTTCTTCCATACGTCCAGGCTTGCATTTGCCGCAGGTCAGACAGCTGCTGGTGAATTTGGCTGTTAGGGTGGAGATCCCTGAAGCGAACCAGTAAGCACCAATCAGATCATTCATCTGTGTCTTTGATATGTGGATGTGGGTCCATGTACCCATTGGACCACCATAGGGTGCATACTTTGTGGTAGGCAGAGTTTGAAGTCTATTATTGATAGCCTTCCTTCTTCACGTGTTGCTTTTTTTTAGCATTCAGCTCTTCTTCTCCTTTTATGAGCTTGGTCTTGCAACTTCTTGAGCAGATCCCAGGACGTCTTTTTGTCAGGTTTCTTGTCTTCAGTCGTCATGTAGTAGCCGTCCGGCTCTACGACCTCTCCGACTTCTCCATGTTGTCTTCCTTTGGCTGCTTCTTTGGCTGCCATGTCCGCCATGTTATTGCCGCATGCCTCTTCTGTTCTCAGTTTTCCATGCACTTTGATTTTTCAAATTGCCACCATTTTGGAAGTTGGAGTATACCCAGTAGGTCCCTGAAGGCTCCATGATGCTTCACGGTTGTCCCGTTTGCTGTGATGAAGTCCCTTGTAGCCCAGATGGGTCTAAAGTCGTGTGCTATGCAATGCAGTAACTGTAGTCCGTGTAGATGTTTGCAGTCTTGCCTTCTGCCATCTGGCAGGCCTTCGTCAGCGCTATCAGTTCTGCTTCCTGGGCTGACAGGCTAGGTGACAGATTTCTGGACCACAGGATTTCTTGATTGCTGGTCACTGCACTTCCTGTGTTGAAACTTCTTCATCATCTGCAAATCTGGAGCCATCCAAGTATCCCCCCTTGGGAGTGGGAGTAGAGTGGCCGGGCTGAGGACTGTAGGTCTGGAGACGGTGACATTATGAGACAAAGGCAATAGAGGCGCCACAAAGATGCCTGGTGGCAGGGAGATTACTGTTGGTTGAGCTTGATTGAAGATTGCCAAGATGTCATGTGGAGTAAGAGTTTCCAGTGGCTGTCCAAGAGTGATTTCAGCAACCTTGTCCAGGAGGGTGTGTGCTGCGGATACTGCCATCAGGCAGGAGGGTGCTCTTCTTGCAACTGGATCCAAGCGGGCTGAGAGGCAGCCTAAAAGTCTCTGTTTTCCCCCGTGAATCTGTGCCAGGACTCCAGTAGCATGACCTTCTTTCTTCCATCAGGTAGACGGAAAGACTTTTCATAGTCAGGTAGGCCTGGTATTGGCGCTGAGACTGTGGAGTTCTTCCAATCTCCTGAATGGGTTGAAGGCTGCGTCTGATAGAAGGAGCGGGGTTGCGTTGATGCAAGCGCACAGAGGCTGCATTAGGACTGAGGCATCAGGGATCCAGGTTCTGCAATATGACACTAGACCAGGGAAAGCCTGCAGCATTCTTGGAGTTGTTGGGGGAGCCATCTTCTCCACAGTGGTCTTCCAGTCTTTTGACATGTGTTTCATCTGGTGGGCAATACAGTGTCCCAGGGATGTAACTTGCTTCTGGCATCACTGGACTTTGTTCTTCCAGACCTTGCGTTGCTGTTCTTCCAGGTAGAGTAGGAGAGACAAGGAATAGACTGTGCAGGTGTCGATGTCAACCACACAAAAGAGAAAGTCATCCACGTGTTGTAGAAGAGTGACTCTTGCATATTCTGCAATCCAGTTGACGAGGATGGAGGACATTGTCTTGGTGAAACTTGAAGGGCTTGTTTTGAGCACCTTGAGACAACACTGTCCATATGCACTGCACTGGTGCGTGAAAGCAGGCCTCCAGGTGGAGGGGAAACACTGAAGAAGGTACTGGCCAGGTTGATCACCGTGAATACCGTTGCGGTGACTGGGACTCTTGAGAGCAGAGTGTGATGGTTCAGCACTGTTGGGGTTTCAAATACCGTAGCCTCTTTCGCGGCCTCCAGGCCTTGCACCATTCTGAACTCAGTGGGGTTTACAGTCTTTTTTTTTCACTGTGGAAAGCTGGGATTGATTCCGATGGGCGAGGCAGCCCAGTTTGGCCTTGTCCTTCAGTATGCGGCAGGGGACTCCCATCTGCTGGTGCAGAGCTGGCGGGAAAACAAGCCGTCTACTAGGAAACCACATCATGAGAGATGACGACCAGCTGGCTTTCTTGTTCTCCACCAAGACAGTCACTGTGTTAGCACCTGCTCTGGTCACAGGGGGTCTTCTTGTTGGGACGTTTCCTTAAACGGCTGCTTTTTTTCTCAGCACGGGCCATCAGTAGTTTCTTTTTCTCCAGCTCGGTCTCAGGTCAGTATTTGTGCACAAGTTTGAAGAGCTGAGTGGCCTTTTTCCGGTCTAGGGCCTGGGTGAACTGGTTGATTGCAGGGGGCACCTCCTGGTGCTTGCAAAAGATGAACCTCTGGCGTTAGAGCTGGATGAGGTGTTGCCATTCCATGAAGCGAGTAGGGTCCTTCTTGAGTTGAAATATCCTGGCCAATGTCAAAGTTCTCAGGCCGTCTTCTTAGGCGAGTTCACTTAGACCTTCAGTTGGTCAGAGACATCTTGACTCTGGGTGATGGAGTGGCTTTTCTGGTACTATGTCCAGCACCTCCTGTGATAGGTCTGCAGTGTGGTTGTTTGAGGTTCCTGTTTCTTCTTGGGTCAGGGGTGAAGAAAGTGTCATGGTCCCATCTTCCTGGAACACTCTGGTCGCTTTCAGCTTCTGCAGTAGGTCCACTCCCAATAGGTTGAGGGTGCAGGTTTTTTACACAACAAACTGGGACATGATGGAGTGTTCTGACTGAGTCCACACGCTCAGGGGCTTCATAATCTGGAAATATCTGACTTGACCATCAATTCCCATGCAGGAAGCAGAAGATTCTGATAGGTAGGTGAGGTTGCGGAGTTCCACAAGAAAAGATATGACTACGCCATCCACTCTCAGGATGTTGGTCCCACTGGTGGGGTTCCTTGTGGACTTGGTGTGCTCTTGTCCTATGGACGGGGTTCTTCACTGCTTTCTGTGTTTCTTCTTTTTCTGGGTGAAGTCAGTGTTCTGCACCGGTTCCGGAAATGACCAAACTCGCCACAGTTGTAACACTTGACATCCCTTCTGTCCCGGCGGGACTCAATCCTTTTTGCTACTGTGAGCAGGGTATCCATTGCTATTGACGTGTACTCAGGCCTGGCTGCTACCAGTGGTTTCCTGATTGGTTCTCTCAGTCCATGCACAAAGGCCTGTGCCAACATCCGTCTGTGTGTCTGATCATGGGTAATGAGGCCCAAATCTTGAAACACTTGCATTACTCTGTCATGGAACTTCTCCACAGACTCTGTCTTGTCTTGACTCGTGACATGTAGGCTGAGAGTTTGTCCTGTCAGTCTGCTTTTGGCCCATTCTCTGAGTTGCTCAATTAGCTTTGGTCCTGTCTCCCAGGCATACGCATCTAACTCTGTTGGAAGCTTGAAGTGTTCTCTCATAATTGGTCAGAATGCATCACCTGCTTTTATTTCCATTACGGTCCAGAGATCAGTCCAGGCTGCTTTCTGCTGGATCTGCTTTCATTTTTTGGCAAAATAGCATGGGGTGTATCCCTGGGTCTGGCAGCATACTGATCACCTGGCTTGGGATGAAGGGCTCATAGGATGGTGCCTCTACCTGTCCCTGCTTTATTGGTGCTTGTGTGTTTTCTTCCCTAGTATTGGGCAGCATGTGTGACGTTGCATCTTCATCTTCATCAGATAAGAAGTGACATGGTGTACTTGGTGCATACACTGGGTGAGATTTGGGCTTTAAAGTTGTCTTGCTGCATGGGGATTTCCCACTTCCTAGCTGAGGCTGCGGTGGATCAGTGTCATGGTTCCATGCTGGCAGCCCTGCTCGGCACTGAGGTTCCTCATTTGTCTCTGTAGCTATACCACCCCCTGTGAAGCCCTAGCTGTGGACTGTTGTGTCTGGGGGCTACATTGATGCTTCCTCAACTACTTGCTGTAGCTGTATCACTGGCATATTTGCGGGAGTCTTGTGTCTACAGGGATCGCACAAGGGTCTGCTGATCAGTCTTGAGAAGATATCCGCTTGAAGAAAGCCTTGCAATTTGGTAAAACAGCTTATTATGGTAATAATAATTTGGACTCCATTTCAGAATTCAGAAAAAAAGTTTCCCTTTTAGCTTTTATAGCAAATGTCTTAAAATATGGCTATCCTACCCTTCCCTTTGCTTGATGGTAACAATACACCTGTCATCGCACAAATATTCGAGCATTCAGATTGCTGGCAGGGCTGGACTAGTTTATTTTTATTGCACCATGGTTATTTTTTATTGTCAGCGTTGTTGTCATCATTATTTTCACTCATATCCTAAGTTTGCCAACTTTAGGTTCCCCCTACATCCATATGCTGTTGTTTTTCTTCCTTTTCTTACTCCTCCTCCCTCTCTTGCTCAAATCCTACAGAATGTATAAAATGGAACTTGAAGTTAAACAAGAAACACAGGGCCTTGGTTTAACTGTGAAAATTGCTGTTTCTCATCCATCCTCCCTTATATTGTGGTGAGTGTTTTTAAGAGGATTAGTATAAGAGGGATGAAATGATTGATTCTACACTTGTCCCAACTGACAAATTTGAATGCCTCTTCTTCTTCTATGACTATGGCGGATCGCAAAGTAGACCAAGCTTTGGTTTGACTGCTGCATGATACAGTAAACACGTAGTTTACAATGCTCATACAAAACTCTAACATTTGCAGAATCTAAATCCAGCACGTTAAGACATAACAAATTAGGCATTCTGCATTTGCAGAGCCAGGAGAGCATGTTTTAATATGGAAGAATAGTTCTAGGTCTTGGCCAAGGTGGAGAGGTTGGAGTGTGACTGAGTCAGTGTGGACAAGTGTCTTTTATACAGGTAACGAGTTCAAAGAGGCGCAATTAATACAGATAATGAGTGCAGAGTAGGAGGGTTTCCTAAAGACAAAACAGAATTTTAGATGGTTGGTAGGTGATCAAATACTTTTTTCATAAAATGCCATTTCATTATGTAAAAAACATACAAAGGGATTTCTGGTTTATTTTTAGATTCTGTCTCTCACAATTCAAAAAAGTGTACCTACAAGTGTACCTGCGATAAACATTACAGAGCTTTCCATTCTTTGTAGGTGAGAAAACTTGCAAAATCGGCAGTGAATCAAATACTTCTTTTCCCCAATGTATATACATTTCAGAACAAGTGTTCGGCAACACAAAAATGAACTGTAAACCTGAAAAGCTAATTTGTAAAAGGAGGTACATGTGTGCTTGTTCTGCCTCTGACATCTAATTATTGTTTTTTCTACTGTTTATGTAGGAGTTTAACAATCTAGTGTTTGGCTCCCTCTAGTGACCAGTGTCATATTCGCAGTTATAATGTTTTCTTTCACTTTCAGCAAAATCCTTTTCCGTCCCTTTGCAATGCATGATGGTAGCTTAAGCAATGCATGATGGTAGCTTTGCAATGTATTCTGGGAGCTTTCCCTCCATTTTCTTCCATTTTCCTTCAGCCTGCATCCAGGAAGCAGCTCATCTTTTCCTCTCCTCTTGCGATAGCATCGCCAGTATGTACTTATGTCTCTCTAGTTAATTCCTGTCCTATATTAGCCCTGTCTAATCAGTTCTGCCTCTGGTTAGGTATTAGTCTGCAAATGTTTATTCACAGTGTACTATGTATTTGTATTTCCACTATGCCCATGTACTGATTGTATGTATATTATGTTTGTATTATAGTTTCACCGCGCCAATATATCAAGTTCAATAAAAGCACAGACCCCATTACAGTCTCCTTATTGGACCCCGGTATAGCGGTTTAGCTGTCTGTATAAGCTGCAATACTGTCATGTGTGCATCGCCACGAAGATCGTCGCGGTTGCACATTCTGACTTCTCACAGCTGAGTTGCTGTTTCTTTGTGTTTGGCAGTTAGGGAGTTAATTCTGTCTGTGCTCAGTTCTGGGACTGGGTGCAGTTTCTTCCGGCTGCAATTAATTATTTGTTGATTGGTTTCCTTTAAATCTCTGGTTGTCTGTGTTGGGAGTTGCCAGTGAAATTCTTCATGCAGACCACAGATAGGATTGTATCTGTATAGACTTAAGTTAAAGAGCTCCTTAGTTGTTTTAAGCTCACCTTGCTTAGAGTTTAATATCCCAGATCATTTATGTTCCTTCTGTGTTTGAGTGTGTATGAAAGTCTGTGTTTTCTCCAGTCTGTCTTATTTGTCTAATCTGTGTATTTAGCAGAGATCAGCCCATATCCCTTTGGTGGTAATCAGAATCCTTCTTAGGACTGATTACAGGGTTCAGGGACTGATAGGAGACAGGGTTAGGCTGGAGACTTGGACCTCTGAACCATTATCAGTACCTCCAAGGTGAGGGATTAGTTAGGACCCCAGTTTAGGGTCAGGTTAGACCCCCGGTCCTCTTCTTTCCTGTGACAGTGTATCAAGTCCTCAAGATTAACCCTGAGTTCAACGGATATCGTGTCAGGTAAATCTATTCTATATTTACATGCTGATGTTGCTAATCTATATGTTGTATAGAGTGTTGTTCTTTTAAGAATAGTTTACTGACATCGTACACATATCATAAGACCGCGTGACATTTTCACTGGCCATAAAATTATTCCCAGTTGCCATGGATCCAGTAGCCCAGCTGGCTCTGCAGTTGCAGGATTATCCATGGAGCTGACGGACATTAAGTCCAAAGTTTTGTCTCCCTCGGAGCAAACCAGATTTGAACCTAAAGTAGCTCTCCCGGACAGGTTCACTGGTGGGCGAGACAAATTTTTTACCTTCAGGGAAGCATGTAAATTGTATTTTCGGCTTCGGCCTCGATCATCAGGGAGTGAAGAGCAGAGAGTGGGAATTGTTATCTCGCTCCTACAAGGGGACCCTCAATCCTGGGCCTTCTCCCTTCCTCCGGGATCCCCGGCTCTACAGTCAGTAGATCGATTTTTTACTGCCCTGGGTTTGGTATATGATGACCCAGATCGGGTCTCTCTTGCTGAGACAAAATTACGTAAGATACAGCAGGGAGATCGTCCGGCGGAGGAATTTGCTTCTGAGTTCCGTAAATGGGCCACAGATACTCAGTGGAATGACCCAGCTCTTAGGAGCCAGTTTTGTCATGGGCTTTCTGACAAATTAAAGGACGTTTTGGCTCAGTATGATTCTCCTCCATCACTGGAGGCTGCTATGGCCCTAGCTATCCGTACTGATAGACGGCTCCGGGAGAGGTGCGAGGTAACTCCGCCCCCTGTTGTTACTCCACCTACTACTAAAGTCCCTTATGTTGAGGTTCCCCTTGTCTGTTCGGATGAGCCTATGCAGTTGGGAGGGACATCATTTCGTAGGAGGGATTGGCGGTACGCCGCAGGACTAGAAGGTGTTTCTTCTGCGGGAAAGAGGGACATTTTGTTGGGGGATGTCCATCCCGTGCCTTGTTGAGCAAAAAGTCGCCGGAAAACTGTTAATCCCAGGTTGTGTGGTGGACGACAACCTGGGAGTATGTATTTCGTCCGCTAGTTCTTCTCAGTTCCTTGTACCAGTGGAGGTGGTGGTTGGTACGAGAGTGGAGAGATTTTCTGTTCTTCTGGATAGTGGTTCTGGGGCTAATCTGGTTGACGCTCAGTTTGCTCAGGCTCAAGGTATGCATCTGAGTGTATTGGTCAAACCGATCCCTATATTCTCCATTGACGCCAGGCCTCTCGGCCAAGGTAGCTTTGTTCATGAGGTTCATAACATTGACCTTCGGGTAGGGGCAATACATAGGGAACTATTATCTTGTTATGTGTTGGAGGGTCTACCTACTCCTATTGTGTTGGGACTTCCTTGGTTGGTTAAACATAACCCTGTGATTAATTGGCAGTCCAGAGATATAAGCCAATGGGGGGAGTTTTGCAAAAGTAACTGCATGAACACAGTCATCAGTGCGGTCGTGCCTAGTACTTTGCCTCCTTTTTTGGAGGACTTTGGGGATGTGTTCTCTGAGGAGGGGTGTCAGGAGTTGCCTCCTCATCGCGTGTATGACTGCTCTATTAATTTACTTCCTGATGCTAAGTTACCTAAAGCTAGGTTATATAACCTTTCTGGTCCTGAGAGGCAGGCTATGAAAGATTATATTTCGGAAAGTCTGGCCAAAGGGCATATTAGACCTTCATCTTCCCCAGTGGCCGCGGGGTTCTTCTTTGTGAAGAAAAAAGATGGAGGCCTACGCCCTTGCTTGGATTTCCGCGAACTTAATCGGATTACTGTTCGAGATCCGTATCCACTCCCTCTGATTCCTGATCTCTTCAATAAAATTGTTGGCGCCAAATGGTTCTCTAAATTGGATCTCAGGGGGGCGTATAATCTGATTAGGATAAAAGAGGGGGATGAGTGGAAAACGGCGTTTAACACGCCGGAGGGACATTATGAGAACCTTGTCATGCCTTTTGGTCTGACTACTGCACCAGCAGTATTCCAACATTTTGTTAATGACATTTTTCGTCATCTGGTGGGGCTGTTTGTGATCGTATATTTGGATGACATTTTAATTTACTCACCAGATCTTGTGTCTCACCAGGAGCATGTGAGACAGGTGTTGCAGATCTTGCGAGACAATAAACTATACGCCAAACTGGAAAAGTGTGTATTCGCCGTACAGGAACTTCAGTTTTTGGGTTTCTTGGTGTCAGCCTCCGGTTTCCGTATGGACCCTGAAAAGGTGAGAGCAGTGCTTGAATGGGATCAGCCAGAGGATCTTAAGGCTCTGCAGCGTTTTCTGGGGTTTGCTAACTACTACCGGAAATTTATTTGTAATTTCTCATCTGTTGTCAAACCTCTCACTGACATGACAAGAAAAGGGACGGATTTTTCTAAATGGTCGGACAAAGCTTGCCAAGCTTTTTCCTCTTTGAAAAAATGTTTTGCTTCGGCACCCGTTCTCATCCAACCAGATGCATCACAGCCGTTCGTTGTGGAGGTGGACGCGTCTGACGTAGGGGTGGGTGCAATATTGTCCCAGGGTCCGTCCCCTGGTAAATGGCATCCGTGCGCTTTCTTTTCTAAAAAATTGTCGTCCGCCGAAAGGAATTATGATATCGGCAATAGGGAACTTTTGGCCATTAAGTTGGCTTTTGAAGAATGGCGTCACTTTTTGGAGGGGGCAGTCCACCCGGTCACCGTCATTACTGATCACAAGAACCTGCTGTATTTGGAATCTGCTAAGTGTCTGAATTCCAGACAAGCTCGATGGTCGTTGTTTTTTACCAGGTTTAATTTTGTTGTCACTTATCGCCCTGGATCTAAGAATGTTAAGGCGGATGCCTTGTCTCGCAGTTTCCCAGGGGCCGGGAAAATGGATGACCCGATTCCTATCCTTCAGGAGGGGGTGGTAGTGTCGGCTGTATGTTCTGAGCTTGAGGAGGAGGTGTTAGAGGCTCAGGGGACGCCCCTGCAGGACCTCCAGGGAGACTGTTTGTCCCAAATCAGTTGAGACAAAAGGTTATTGAGGCAGATCATAATTCTGCTTTAGCAGGACATCCAGGGAGTAAGGCTACTTTAGATCTCCTTTCTCGCCGGTTTTGGTGGCCTAACGTTAATAAAGATGTTTTAACTTTTGTCGCGTCCTGTGGGGTTTGTGCTCGCTCTAAGACCCCTCATACCCCTCCGTCTGGGACCCTCTTACCCTTGAAACTTCCGGAGCGTCCATGGACTCATTTGTCTATGGACTTCATCACGGACCTTCCTCAGTCGTCAGGGAAGACTGTCATACTGGTGGTTGTTGACAGGTTCAGTAAGATGGCACATTTCATTGCTCTTCCTGCCCTCCCTAATGCTAAAACTCTGGCGCAGGTGTTCATTGGGGAGATTGTGAGACTTCATGGGTTGCCTTCTGATGTGGTGTCAGATAGGGGGTCTCAGTTTGTGTCCAAGTTTTGGAGGGCATTTTGTTTACGTCGGGGGATGCAATTGTCATTTTCCTCGGCTTTTCATCCGCAGACCAATGGTCAGCAGAGCGTCTGAATCAAAGCCTAGAGACTTATCTTCGGTGTTTTGTCTCAGAGAACCAGGAGGACTGGTCTTCTTTCTTGCCTCTGGCAGAGTTCGCTCTTAACAACAGGCGGAGCGAGTCCACTGGTAAGTCCCCGTTTTTTGGGGCATATGGTTTTCATCCCCAGTTTTGTACATTCAATGGGGGGGCCCTTCTGGGGTTCCTGAGGAGGAGCGTTTCTCGTCGTCACTTGCTTCAGTGTGGAGAGGTGTATTGAATAATCTGAGTGCTATGGGGAACCGTTATAAACGTATGGCTGATAGGAGGAGAGTTTCTGGTCCAGATCTTAATGTGAACAATCTGGTATGGTTGTCTACCAGGAATATAAAACTTAAAGTTCCCTCCTGGAAGCTGGGCCCCAGATTCATCGGGCCGTACAGGATCAGTTCCATAATTAATCCTGTGGCATTTCGTCTGGACCTCCCTCCTACGTTTAAAATTCATAATGTGTTCCACAAGTCATTACTTAAGAGGTACGTGGCACCAGTCATACCATCACCTCTACCTCCTCCTCCAGTGGTGGTCAATGGTAACTTGGAGTTTCAAGTGTCAAAGATCATTGACTCACGTCTGAATCGCCGGTCCCTTCAGTACTTGGTGCATTGGAAGGGGTATGGTCCAGAGGAGAGGACGTGGGTTCCTGCGTCTGACATTAACGCAGATCGTTTGGTGCGGACCTTCCACAGAACTCACCCGGGCAAACCTGGCCCTGAGGGTCCGGAGGCCCCTCGTAGAAGGGGGGGTACTGTCATGTGTGCATCGCCACGAAGATCGTCGCGTTGCACATTCTGACTTCTCACAGCTGAGTTGCTGTTTCTTTGTGTTTGGCAGTTAGGGAGTTAATTCTGTCTGTGCTCAGTTCTGGGACTGGGTGCAGTTTCTTCCGGCTGCAATTAATTATTTGTTGATTGGTTTCCTTTAAATCTCTGGTTGTCTGTGTTGGGAGTTGCCAGTGAAATTCTTCATGCAGACCACAGATAGGATTGTATCTGTATAGACTTAAGTTAAAGAGCTCCTTAGTTGTTTTAAGCTCACCTTGCTTAGAGTTTAATATCCCAGATCATTTATGTTCCTTCTGTGTTTGAGTGTGTATGCAAGTCTGTGTTTTCTCCAGTCTGTCTTATTTGTCTAATCTGTGTATTTAGCAGAGATCAGCCCATATCCCTTTGGTGGTAATCAGAATCCTTCTTAGGACTGATTACAGGGTTCAGGGACTGATAGGAGACAGGGTTAGGCTGGAGACTTGGACCTCTGAACCATTATCAGTACCTCCAAGGTGAGGGATTAGTTAGGACCCCAGTTTAGGGTCAGGTTAGACCCCCGGTCCTCTTCTTTCCTGTGACAGTGTATCAAGTCCTCAAGATTAACCCTGAGTTCAACGGATATCGTGTCAGGTAAATCTATTCTATATTTACATGCTGATGTTGCTAATCTATATGTTGTATAGAGTGTTGTTCTTTTAAGAATAGTTTACTGACATCGTACACATATCATAAGACCGCGTGACAAATACGTCTGCTTCATTCAGTGAGGACAGAACAGTGCTCACAACTGGAAATAAACATGCAACAACAGCAAACAGTATTGTCATGGCGTGTACAATTACTAAATTAGATCATTAAAACAGTTATTCAAAAATTAAAATGTGTCCTTTAATTCAAAGACGAAAATTTAATAACTATAAAAAAATAACGAGCCATTTACAAAAATTGACGGCACAAGAAGAGCCAGGTAGGTTCATGTGTCAAAAGTAGGCACCAGAAACAGGGTGCTACATTGAGTGGCATGAGCAAGTCTAATATTGGACTATTACAATAACAAAGTATGGCAAAAAGTGTGGAGTAGACAGTTGTGTTTCAATTATAGATTATGGAGTTTTTCATTTTGTCTTTAAATAAAAATCATGGTTTGCACATGTCACAATTTAGGCAGCACACTTTCTGTGATCTTGGTTCTTGGATTTTCGTCTAGTAGCAAAATTAGAAACACCAATTTTTATCCTTCATGCAATAAGCCAGAAAGCAAAAACATTAATGAAGCTCCAAAAAGAAACGCTTTAAACATGGCCAAGGTAACAATTTAAAAAATATATAAGTTTATTATACATTTCATATAAAACATAGATAGTGGATATGGAAGGAAAACAATATGCCATGCCTACTCAAGAGCACTCAAGAGTGAACGTTCCAAACTATTACAGAAGAGGACCAAAAGTATAGACCAAGAGAGCAAAATATGCTGCGTACTAGACTTTAGTTCCAGGATTGACGAAATAAGAAGAATAATTACAAAGCACTGGCCATTTCTTCTGCTTGATGAGACCATCTCTAAATTTGCAGGATCAACACCAGCAATTACGCTTAGAAAATCAAGAAAGCTCAGAGCCCAATTGGTCCACAGTTATCATAAAGGTGAGAATCCACAATTTATTTTTGACTCAAAAGGCCCAACCTGGGGTTGTACAAAGTGTGGCAAATATGTTGCGTGCAAAAAAAAAGCTATTGCAAAGTAATTTACTAATTCAAAAAATGACAAAACATATACAATCACACATAGTATATGCTGCACTGCGAAAGCAGTTATATACCATGCCACATTCCCTTGTGGGCTCATCTACGTCGGCATGACAACACGGGAACTTCATAGAAGAGTAAGGGAGCATGTCATAGATATAGAAGGAGCATATTCCGAAACAGATATTCAAAAATTGAAGCCTATACCACGTCATTTTAGAACAACACACAACTGTGATCCTACAGATTTGGTGGTGAAAGGTATAGACAGAGTTTTTATTAGTCCTCGTGGGGGAAGTTATTGGAAACGCCTACTGGCTCAAAAGGAGGCAAAGTGGATATTCAAGCTAGATACTATAGCACCACATGGCCTGAACGATCATACAGTAATAGCAATGTACCCTTTGTGCCAATATTTTGCTTTAATGCATGTAATGGTTTGACAATGACACTGGTGGATTTCTATGAATGTATTCTCAATATATGATAAAACCGCACAGGTATGACTTATATGTAGTGTTGAGCATTTCGATACTGCAAATATCGGGTATCCACCGATATTTGCTGTATCGGAATTCCGATTCGGAGTTCCGATATTTTTGTCATATCGGATACCGGAATCGGAATGTTCCTGTCACTGTCAGTGTCCGTCGGTCGGGTCTGTCAGGAGTCAGCGGCACTTACCTGGCAGAAGATCCCCGGTGGTCACGTCCTGGACTGCTTGATGGCCGCCATTATCTTCTCCCTGGAGGTCACGTGCAGTTTCTCGCGATAACTGCACTGCTGCCGGGTAATCGCGGCCGTAAAGCAGTCCGATGACGTCACCGCCGGGGAAGCCGGTAAGCAGCTGTGCTGCGTCGGGATGTCAGGCTCTGCCTGACATTCCGATGTAGCAGAGCTGGATCGTCGTGGGACACTCGTTACTATGGACTGCGTCGAACAGGTGGTATACAGTTGGTTTGTTTTTTTTCTTTTTTTCCAGGAGATCGATGGCGTCGCAGGATGAGCGTGTAATAAAAGAAATGAAAACTGTGTTGTCTCTTTTATTTCATTAAAATACTTTTTTCTTGCTGTGTCTTTTTTTTAAACATTTAAAAACTTTGGGATTAATAATGGATCGGTGTCTTATTGACGCCTCTCCATTATTAACCGGGCTTATTGTCACCGTGCAATCAACGGTGACATTAACCCCTTATTACCCCGCTTGCCACCGCTACAGGGCAAGTGGGAAGAGCCGGGTAAAGTGCCACAATTGGCACATCTTTTGATGCGCCAAATGTGGGGCTGCTGCAGCCTGGTATTATCAGGCTGTTGAGGGCCAAAATCCATGGGCCTTGACAGTCTTTTAATACCAGGCCGCAGCAGTCTGCATTTTACTTGGCTGGTTAACAAAAATAGGGGGACCCCCACGCCATTTTTTTTTCAAGGGGATCCCCTATTTTTGTTAACCAGCCAAGCTAAGCAGAGTGCTGTGGCCTGGTATTATCAGGCTTGCAAGGTCCATGGATATTGGATCCTTACCAGCCTGAAAAACCAGGCCTCAGCATTCTGCTTCATCTGGCTGGTTAACAAAAATAGGGGGGACCCCACGCCATTTTTTTTCGAGGGGATCCCCTATTTTTGTTAACCAGCCAAGCTAAGCAGACTGCTGTGGCCTGGTATTATCAGGCTGGCAAGGTCCATGGATCTTGGCTCCTTAGCAGCCTGAAAATCCAGGCCTCAGCAGTCTGCTTCATCAGGCTGGTTAACAAAAATAGGGGGGACCCCACGCCATTTTTTTTTAGAAGGGATCGCCTATTTTTGTTAATCAGTTCCCTCTGACGTCACTGATGGTGTCCCTGGCTGACCTGAAGTGAAAGTGGGGAGCAATCAATTAAGCTTTCCACTTCCTCTTCTGTCAGCCAGGAGAGGAGAAGATTCATTCGGGGGTTTACTGTGAGGCTGCAGCATTAGCTGTAGTCCCTGCAGTAAACATTAACCCTTTCTGATGGATTACACCGTGGGACCTGACTGTGCATCGGATAGGTAAGAATAATTTTGCTTTTTTATTTTATTTTTATTACAGGAAATGGTTTTTGCAGTAAAATAAAAGATGGTCAAAAACATGTGTCTTTATTTCATTTAAATTATTTTTTATTAAAGTGTGTGTGTTTTATTTTTATTTCATGCAATAGGATTAATAATTGATAGTTGTCTAATTGACAGCTCTCAATTATTAACCTGGCTTAAGGTCACCTTTCAATAGCAAGGTGGCTTTAACCCCTTATTAACCCATTCGCCACCACTACAGGGCAATGGGAATAGACGGGCAAAGTGCCAGAAAGGGCGAATCTAATTATAGATTTGCCTTTTCTGGGGTGTCTGGGGGCAGATGTTAGTAGCCAGGGGGGGGCCAAAAATAATGGTTCCTCCCTGGGCTATTATTATCTGCCCCCACTCGCTGGCTTTGTCTGTCTGGTTGAGAAAATAGGGCGGGAGCCCACGCATTTTTTTTCAACAGTTTTACACCTCATATATATATATATATATATATATACATGTCATTGAATTTGTGACACATATATATATATATATATTTATATTTATAGTTCATACACTTCTACATAGTATAATAGCCGCTAATTCAATTGCCGGCTTTTGTGAAAGTACATGAAATGACACATGGTTTACATAGAGTTAACCATGTCATTTCAAGTTGTTCGATATATTGTTTTTACTAACAACTACATGAGTGCATGTGTGCAAAATTTCACACCTGTAGGGGTTAATTAAAGGTGTAAATTCGTAGCAAAAAAGTCCGTTTTTTTTACAACAAATTTACACCTTTAATTAACCCCTACAGGTGTGAAATTTTGCACACATACACTCATGTAATTGTTTGTGAAAACCAGATATCAAACTACATGAAAAGACATGGTTAACTCTATGTAAACCATGTGTCATTTCATGTCGGGTGCTTCTGTATTTTCACAAAAGCTGGCATTACCCGGCAATTGAATCAGAGGCTATTTTACTATGTAGAAGTGTATGAACTATAAATATATGTATATATATATATGTCACAATGACATGTATATATATATATATATATATATATATATGTATTCTATGTATGTATATTTAGTGTTTACAAGGAAAGAAAGGGTTTTTTTTAGTTCCGATATTTCTGTCCCATAGACTTGCATTGGATTTCCGGTATCGGAATCGGGTATCGCCGATACTTTTTGGGTATCGGCGATACCCATTCCGATCTGATACTTCTTGATATCGGGAAGTATCGCTCAACTCTACTTATATGCACTTTAACACATCACTAGATTATGATATTGTATGGTATTGTCTTGGAGTGGCACATATGCTCTTTACATTCAGTCTTATTGTAGTTTGTTTTTATTCTGACATTTTTTGTCACTAATCATGTACATTTCATATTATTGGTGTCAGTACTAATAGTTCTTTGTAGTTGTTGTGCCCTTGGCTGACTGCTCATTTACAATGTGCGGTTATCCGACATACATCTTCCACTTAAGTTACTTCATTCACATATTCCCCTTCTATTTATTTCATTTGTTATTATTATTATCTGGTAATATTCTTTAAACAATCCATCTAAAATCTTTATTTGTATATTCAAAAAAGATGTTCTAAAATAAATATGGATTTCCTAACAGCGGCACATAGGCACTTTATATTTATCCTTATTACTCCCTACTCTGACATTGTTGTCACCAACTATATTATATACACACTGCCCAAAAAAAAAATAAAGGAACACTCAAATAACACATCCTAGATTTAAATGAAAGAAATATTCTCATTGAATACTTTGTTGTGCACAAAGTTGAATGTGCTGTCAACTAGAGATGAGCGACTTTGCCTTTTTTAGGGTCGAGTCGGGTTTCATGAAACCCGACTTTCTCAAAAGTCGAGTCGAACGAAATTGGCCGACTATCGGGAAAAGTCAGAGGTCCGACTGAAACACTAAACCCAATGCAAGTCAACGGGGAAGCAAAGTGGGCATGGAGTGGAGGACAGTAAACACACCTACAGTGCCCATTTCAATGCCAATGACATCAATTCTTATTACTTAAGCTTAGCAACCTTAATTTACTTTATAATAATAGTAGCGCATTCAAAACTGGGGGTTATTTGGCTAAAGTTGTGGGGGGGGGGCAGGGCTGGCTCCAGGTTTTCGTGGCCCCGGGCAAAAGAGTCTCAGTGGGCCCCTTTAACACACACCACAATTCATGATGCTCCGATACGGCAGAGAAATATATGTATAGTACAATGCCAAATACTTCACTTCTTACATTACATGAGTGATATCTATTTTAAATTCTACAATAGCTCAAAAACCGGACAGTATATTCCTCCATACAGTATGATAGCCACCACATAGTGCGCCATACAGAATAATGAGCACCATATATTGCTCCATACATAATTGGTCCCATATAATGTCCCATACAGTATATGATGAGCTCCACGTAATGCTACAGTATATGATGGTCCCCATATAATGTGCCATACAGTATAGGACGGTCCCCATAGAGCAGTGATGGCGAACCTTTTTGAGACTGAGTGCCAAAACTGCAATCTAAAACCCACTTATTTATCGCAAAGTGCCAACACGGCAATTTAACCGGAATACTGAGGTTTTAGATTAGAAAAACAACTCCATACTGTATAATCGCCACCCATGATGCTGTATGCAGCATAATGGCCCCACATGATGATGCATACAGTATAGTGCCCCACATGATATGAATACAGTATAATGGCCCCACATGATGCTGCATACAGTATATTGGCCACACGTGATGCTCCATACTGTTTAATGGCCACACATGAGGCTCCATACTGTATAATGGTCCCACGTGATGCTCCATAGTGAATAATGGCCACCACATGATGCTGCATGCAGTATATTGGCCCACATGATGCTGCATACAGTATAATGACCCCACATAATGATGCATACAGTATAATGGCCCCACATGATAACGCATACAGTATAATGGCCCCACATGATGATGCATACAGTATAATGGTCCCACATGATGCATACAGTATAATGGCCACATATGATGATGCATACTGAATAATGGCCCCACATGATGCTGCATGCAGTATAATGGCCCCACATGATGATGCATACAGTATAATGGCCACATATGATGATGCATACTGAATAATGGCCCCACATGATGCTCCATACAGTAATTTATGGGCCCACATGATGCTGCATACTGTATAATGGCCACACGTGATGCTCTATACTGTATAATGGCCACACATGATGTTCCATACCTATAATGGCCACACATGATGCTCCATACTGAATAATGGCCACACATGATGCTGCATGCAGTATACTGGCCACACGTGATGCTCCATACTGTTTAATGGCCACATATGAGGCTCCATACTGTATAATGGCCCCACGTGATGCTCCATAGTGAATAATGGCCACACATGATGCTCCATAGTGAAAATGGCCACACATGATGCTGCATGCAGTATAATGGCCCCACATGATGATGCATACAGTATAATGGCCCCACATGATGCATACTGAATAATGGCCCCACATAATGATGCATACAGTATAATGGCCCCACATAATGATGCATACAGTACAATGGCCCCACATGATGATGTACACAGTATAATGGCCCCACATGATGATGAATACAGTACAATGGCCCCACATGATGATGCATACAGTACAATGGCCCCACATGAATGATGCATACAGTATAATGGCCCCACATGATGATGTATACAGTATAATGGCCCCACATGATGCATACTGAATAATGGCCCACATGATGATGCATACAGTATAATGGCCCCACATGATGATGCATACAGTACAATGGCCCCACATGATGATGACACAGTATAATGGCCCCACATGATGATGCATACAGTATAATGGCCCCACATGATGCATACTGAATAATGGCCCCACATAATGATGCATACAGTATAATGGCCCCACATAATGATGCATACAGTACAATGGCCCCACATGATGATGTACACAGTATAATGGCCCCACATGATGATGAATACAGTACAATGGCCCCACATGAGATGCATACAGTACAATGGCCCCACATGATGATGCATACAGTATAATGGCCCCACATGTTGCATACTGAATAATGGCCCCACATAATGATGCATACAGTATAATGGCCCCACATAATGATGCATACGTACAATGGCCCTACATGATGATGTACACAGTATAATGGCCCCACATGATGATGCATACAGTATAATGGCCCCACATGATGCATACAGTATAATGGCCCCACATGATGCTGCATACAGTATAATGGCCCCACATGATGATGCATACAGTATAATGGCCCCACATGATGCATACTGAATAATGGCCCCATATACTGCTGCATACAGTATAATGGCCCCACATGATGATGCATACAGTACAATGGCCCCACATGATGCATACAGTATAATGGCCCCACATGATGCTGCATACAGTATAATGGCCCCACATGATGATGCATACAGTATAATGGCCCCACATGATGCATACTGAATAATGGCCCCATATACTGCTGCATACAGTATAATGGCCCCACATGATGATGCATACAGTACAATGGCCCCATATACTGCTGCATACAGTATAATGGCCACACATGATGCTCCTTACTGAATAACGTCCTTGCATTAAAAAAAAACTACTCACCTCTGCCCGTTCCAACGCTGATATCGCTTCCTCATCTATCACACACACACAGCGTCTCACACACACACACACACACACACACACACACACACACACACACACACAGCAGCTTCACAGGCACAGCGGCCAGACTCACCTCTCCACGACCTGGCAGCTTCCTTCTCACTTCCTCTCACACATTGAGCGGCGCTGCAGGCCGGCTGACGTCATTTTTCAGCCGCTCAATGTGAGAGGGAGCTGCAGTCAGGGAATAACTGAGGCGAGGCCGCGTGCCAGCTTTGAGGGCTCTGCGTGCCCTCGCTGGCACGCGTGCCATAGGTTCGCCATCACTGCCATAGAGTATAATGAGTCCCACATATTGCTCCATCCAGTATAATGAGTAGCATATAAAGCTCCATACAGTATATGATGGGCCCCATATATTGCTCCATACAGAATGGGCTCCATATAATGCTCCATACAGAATAGGCCCATATGTGCTCCATATGATGCTCCATACTCTCTATGATGCCCCATAAATAATGAACCCCATATGATGCTCTAATATATGATGGGCCCCATGGATGATGCTCCAGTGTATGATGGGCCTATATAATGCTCCATATATAATAGGCCCCATATGATGCTCCAGTATATGATGGGCCCCATGGATGATGCTCCAGCATATGATGGGCCTATATAATGCTCCATATATAATGGGCCCCATATGATGCTCCAGTATATGATGGGCCTCATGGATGATGCTACAGTGTATGCTAGGCCACATTTATAATGCCACAGTGTATGATTGGCCCCATATATAATGCTACAGTTTCTAATGTGCCCTGATGGGACGGTCAAGAAAGAGGAACCTATTATGAATGTGCTGGAGATAGTTTCTGAGCAGAGGCTCCCTCTGGTGGTTGCAGACAGTACTGAACCTTACAGCGATGATTGGCAATCTGGGATCACGGACTGGACTGATATAAGGGAGGTTCCCTCCCATGATGGTCTCCGGTGACCAATTGTTCTTGTCTCAATTGTGGTTCCTGGTTCATTTGGAAGTCTGCTGGAGTCTTGCATGTATCTGCTGCTTTCAGATAAGATATTTTCTGCTTTTCTTTTTGTGCTTGCTTTTTGCATAATTTTCTGCACTTTTGTGGAGGTCAGCCAGGTCCCCTCCTGGGGCCTGTGCTTCTCTCAGTTTATCTGTAGCCACTGTTATTTGTTCATTTGCTTTTTCCTGTTTTTTCAGTGTCTGCGGCTTAGTTTTGTTACACCAGAGATCTGATTTAGGTGGTGGAGATCGTGTGATCTCAGGTGTTTTTGCAATCAGAAGAGTTGGTATTTTTTAGGTTTTTTTTGTTGGATTGCAGTCAGAATTCTTTCCTGTACTTTTCTGTCTAGACAGATTGGGCCCCAGCGTTTGCTCATTCTATTTTCTGTCTGTGTCCGTGCTTCTTCTTGCCTAACCGCCATTACATGTTTGGGGGCTTCCTATTTTCTTTGGGGATCTGCTCCGGGGCAGATAGCTTTCATCTTTCTGCCTTTAGGTGTAGTTATCTCTCAAGCTGTGACGAGGCGTCTAGGATCAACGTAGGAACGCTCCACGGCTACCTCTAGTTGTGTGGTTAGTTCAGGTTAGTGCAATCCAATAGGTTCCAGCCTCTTTGGTGTATTGCCGTTTTTGCTTTTTCTCCTCAGCTACCGAAACATAACAGTATCACCGGCCCAAACTGAAAATTATATGGTACTCACAGAAGGGAAAAATAGTGTGGAAAGAAAAAAAAAAAGTTGTCAGAGTTGTCAGAGTTTTTTTTTTTCTGTTTGTTGCATTTTTTCGCTCTTTTTCTCTGGGTGCTGAGGAGGATTTTTTTTCTCTCAATGGAGTTTGCACAGTTGTCTGGCCGTGTGGATCAGCTTGCCACTGAGGTTCAGAGTATTGCTACCTATCTTGCTGGGTTGCCGGTTGTGGAACCTAGGATTCCCATGCCAGATTTGTTTTTGGGGATCGGGCTAAATTTCTGAATTTCAAAAATAACTGTAAGTTGTTTTTTTTTGCCTTAAAACCTAAGTCCTCGGGGAGCACAGCACAGCAGGTTCAAATTGTCATCTCTCTCCTGCGCGGCGACCCTCAGGATTGGGCTTTTTCCCTGACACCTGGGGATCCTGTTTTGAATGATATTGATGTATTTTTTCTGTCTCTGGGGTTATTGTATGATGAACCTAATGTCACTGATCAAGCTGAAAAAACCTTGTTGGCATTAAATCAGGGTCTTGAAGACGCTGAGTTGTACTGTCAGAAATTCCAAAAGTGGGCAGTCCTGACCAAATGGAATGATGATGCTTTGGCAGCCCTTTTTCGGAAGGGGTTGTCAGAGAATGTAAAGGATGTTATGGTGGGATTCCCTGTCCCTCTGGTCTCAATGATTCTATGTCATTGGCTATTCAAATTGACAGACGTTTGCGTGAGCGCAGAGGTATGCGTGAGATGGTTTGCCTTGTGAGCCAGCTCCTGGGCCCATGTAGTGTGATGGAGTGACTTCTGGGGCTCAGTGTCATGAGTTTTGAAAGTGCAATGGGTTATGTTTCTACTGTGGTGACGCGTCCCATGCTATTTCCGTCTGCCCTAAGCGGAGAAGACGTTTTGTCTTGGGTAGTGTTCAGACTAAATTTCTGCTGACTGTTACCCTGATTTGCTCCCTGTCCACATTTTCTGCTCAGGCTTTTGTTGATTCAGGAGCAGCTATTAACCTGATGGATTTTGACTTTGCCAATTGTTGTGGGTTTCCCATGATACCCTTGCGTAAGTATATTCCCCTACCGGGCATTGATTCTACCCCTTTGGCGGAGAATAAACCCCAGTATTTTACTCAGGTGATAATGAGGGTTGAACCAGATCATCAGGAGAGTGGCAAAATTCTGGTGCTGCATAATCTGCATGACATTATTGTACTAGGTTTCCCTTGGTTACAGTCTCATAATCCTGTTTTGGATTGGAAATCTGTGTCTGTGACGAGTTGGGGCTGCCAATGTGTTAATACTGACACTCCTGTTTTTTCTGCCTCTCCCCAGTCTCAGGATGTTCCTGACTTTTTGACTGATTTTTCGGATGTATTTAGTGAAAGTAAATCTGCATCCTTGCCCCCTCACAGGAGCTATGATTGCGCTATTGAATTAGTGCCTGGTGGTAAATTTCCTAAAGTTCGCCTTTTTAACTTGTCTGTACCTGAACACGATGCTATGCGATCATATATCAAGGAGTCATTGGAGAAGGGTCATATCAGACCATCCTCTTCACCCTTGGGTGCCGTTTTTTTCTTTGTGGCCAAAAAGGATGGTTCATTGAGGCCGTGTATTGATTATCATCTCTTGAATAAGATCACTGTGAAGTATCAATATCCGTTACCCTTGATTTCTGACCTGTTTTCCAGAGTGAAAAGTGCTAGTTGGTTTACCAAGCTTGACCTCAGGGGGGCGTATAACCTTATTCGCATTAAGCACAGGGATGAATGGAAGACGGCGTTTAATACCCCAGAGGGCCATTTTGAGTACCTAGTGATGCCCTTTGGGCTCACTAATGCTCTTTCCATCTTCCAATCCTTCATGAATGATATTTTCAGGGATTTTGTGGATAAATTTCTGATTGTTTATTTGGATGATATCTTGATTTTTTCCAATGACTGGGACTCTCATGTGAAACATGTTCGGAGTGTGTTCCAGATTTTGAGAGAGAATGCACTGTATGTAAAGGGATCAAAGTGTCTTTTTGGCGTACAGAAGGTCTCATTTCTGGGATTCATTTTGTCTCCATCTGTTATTGAAATGGACCCGGTCAAGGTTCAGGCCATCTGTGATTGGGTCCAACCTACTTCATTAAAGGCTCTTCAGAGATTTTTGGGTTTTGCCAATTTTTATCGTAAATTTATTGGTAATTTCTCCGGTATTGTTAAACCATTGATTGATTTGACCAAAAAGGGTTCTGATGTGGTGAATTGGCCTCCTGAGGCAGTTTCTGCGTTTCAGGAACTTAAGCAGAGATTCACTTCTGCTCCTGTTCTACGGCAGCCTGATGTTTCTCTACCGTTTCAGGTGGAGGTTGATGCCTCTGAAATTGGGGCAGGTGCCGTTTTGTCCCAAAGAGATCCAGAGACCTCCAAGAGTAACCCTTGTGCCTTTTTCTCTCGAAAATTTTCTCCAACTGAACGTAATTATGACGTGGGTAATCGGGAGTTATTGGCCATGAAGTGGGCCTTTGAAGAGAGGAGACATTGGCTGAAAGGGGCTTCCTATTTTCTTTGGGGATCTGCTCCGGGGCAGATAGCTTTCATCTTTCTGCCTTTAGGTGTAGTTATCTCACAGGCTGTGATGAGGCGTCTAGGATCAACGTAGGAACGCTCCATGGCTACCTCTAGTTGTGTGGTTAGTTCAGGTTACTGCAATCCAATAGGTTCCAGCCTATCTGGTGTATTGCCGTTTTTGCTTTTTCTCCTCAGCTACTGAAACATAACAGGAACACATGTGCATTCTGTCGATTGACGCAGAAAAGGCTTTCAACAGGGTGCACTGGGATTTGATATTTCAAACATTAGAAGGAATTGGCTTAAAAGAAAGTATGCTGCGTAGAATTTCTGCCCTGTACTCATCTCCCAGTGCTCAAGTTAAAATGAATGGCGCACTGTCAAACACATTTTTAATTCGGAACGGCACGAGGCAAGGCTGTCCTCTTTCACCCTTGCTTTATATACTCACTATGGAACATCTAGCAACCGCGATACGGAATAATCCCTCCATTAGAAGCATAAAAGCCCAATCAGAAGAGCACAAAGTGGCACTTTTTGCAGATGATGTCCAATTGTATGTCTCTTCCCCAACTATAAGTCTCCCAAATCTTATCTCAGAATTACATAGATTTTGTTGTCTGAGCATTTTCAAAATTAATACCCACAAATCGGAGATTCTCAATATCTCAATCCAACCAAGTGAGGTGGGGAGTTTGGCAGCTTCATTTCCCTTTAAGTGGTGTTCAGATTCTCTTACCTATCTAGGAATAAAAATCACCGCCAAAGTATCTAATCTTTATGAAGCAAACTTTAAGACAGCTTTACATAAAGCTGAGTTAGACTTAGAAAAATGGCATAAACTACCTTTATCTTGGTTTGGAAGAGTGAGCGCTATTAAAATGGATCTATTACTCCACCTCCTATATTATTTCCAAACAATCCCCTTGTATTTACCTGCCTCCTTTTTCTCACGTCTTAAAAAAGTGATTACTCGTTTAATTTGGTCACAAAACGAGCACATATTTCATACTTTTTGTGAAGTAGATCGAAGCAAGAAGGGGGAAAAGGTCTGCCAGATTTTGCTATGTATAGTCAAACAGCAATTGGTACATGTATTTTAGAGCTGTTTAATAATAAAAACCCAAAAAAATGGGTTAAATTAGAAAATGATTTTAATGGACATGACTCCCTAATAGTTATTTAGTCCCCGACGGAAAAACGTGATATACCTTTACCCTTCCTCACAAAAAACATGATATCATTTATCAAAAGAGGGAGTCGAGAGCTGGGAGTCTCTTCGTCTCCTGGCCCTCTAACTCCTATATATGACAATCCATCCTTTCCTGCAGGATTAAAAAGAGACACTTATCTACATAAAAATAGAACTTCATACCCCATAGTCCGTGATTATGTTCCAAGGACATATCAAAAAACTGACCGGCACATCCAAACATAGATCCAGTGTGAACAGGTGCTAAACCTAGAGTCACCAACTCATATACATACAAGAAAAAAAGGTAGCACACTGTAGCGCTATAGCTTGCAAACACGAAATATGAAAATATGAAAAATATGAAAAATGAATTGCATCACTGCCTTAGAAATATGAAAAATTGAGAAGTCTTAGCGCATAAGATGGCCAAACTATGTGAGCCTGATAGCCACGTCAAGGCTCTTCTCGTATATCAGGTCCTAACTAATGCCAATCCTCACTTAGAAAAGTCTGTCTGCATGGGAACATATGAATCCTCTCTTCAGACTAAAATCTACATCTCTGTGGAGGGGTAGTGAACCTGGTGTAATTAAAAAGCCTGTGACCAACAGGTGGAGTGCTCAGGTAGAAGGTAAATGAATACATATCAAAAAACTGACCGGCACATCCAAACATAGATCCAGTGTGAACAGGTGCTAAACCTAGAGTCACCAACTCATATACATACAAGAAAAAAAGGTAGCACACTGTAGCGCTATAGCTTGCAAACACGAAATATGAAAATATGAAAAATATGAAAAATGAATTGCATCACTGCCTTAGAAATATGAAAAATTGAGAAGTCTTAGTGCATAAGATGGCCAAATTATGTGAGCCTGATAGCCACGTCAAGGCTCTTCTCGTATATCAGGTCCTAACTAATGCCAATCCTCACTTAGAAAAGTCTGTCTGCATGGGAACATATGAATCCTCTCTTCAGACTAAAATCTACATCTCTGTGGAGGGGTAGTGAACCTGGTGTAATTAAAAAGCCTGTGACCAACAGGTGGAGTGCTCAGGTAGAAGGTAAATGAATACATATCAAAAAACTGACCGGCACATCCAAACATAGATCCAGTGTGAACAGGTGCTAAACCTAGAGTCACCAACTCATATACATACAAGAAAAAAAGGTAGCACACTGTAGCGCTATAGCTTGCAAACACGAAAATGAAAATATGAAAAATATGAAAAATGAATTGCATCACTGCCTTAGAAATATGAAAAATTGAGAAGTCTTAGTGCATAAGATGGCCAAATTATGTGAGCCTGATAGCCACGTCAAGGCTCTTCTCGTATATCAGGTCCTAACTAATGCCAATCCTCACTTAGAAAAGTCTGTCTGCATGGGAACATATGAATCCTCTCTTCAGACTAAAATCTACATCTCTGTGGAGGGGTAGTGAACCTGGTGTAATTAAAAAGCCTGTGACCAACAGGTGGAGTGCTCAGGTAGAAGGTAAATGAATAATATCAAAAAACTGACTGGCACATCCAAACATAGATCCAGTGTGAACAGGTGCTAAACCAAGAGTCACCAACTCATATACATACAAGAAAAAAAGGTAGCACACTGTAGCGCTATAGCTTGCAAACACGAAATATGAAAATATGAAAAATATGAAAAATGAATTGCATCACTGCCTTAGAAATATGAAAAATTGAGAAGTCTTAGCGCATAAGATGGCCAAATTATGTGAGCCTAATAGCCACGTCAAGGCTCTTCTCATATATCAGGTCCTAACTAATGCCAATCCTCACTTAGAAAAGTCTGTCTGCATGGGAACATATGAATCCTCTCTTCAGACTAAAATCTACATCTCTGTGGAGGGGTAGTGAACCTGGTGTAATTAAAAAGCCTGTGACCAACAGGTGGAGTGCTCAGGTAGAAGGTAAATGAATACATATCAAAAAACTGACCGGCACATCCAAACATAGATCCAGTGTGAACAGGTGCTAAACCTAGAGTCACCAACTCATATACATACAAGAAAAAAAGGTAGCACATGTAGCGCTATAGCTTGCAAACACGAAATATGAAAAATATGAAAAATATGAAAAATGAATTGCATCACTGCCTTAGAAATATGAAAAATTGAGAAGTCTTAGCGCATAAGATGGCCAAATTATGTGAGCCTGATAGCCACGTCAAGGCTCTTCTCGTATATCAGGTCCTAACTAATGCCAATCCTCACTTAGAAAAGTCTGTCTGCATGGAACATATGAATCCTCTCTTCAGACTAAAATCTACATCTCTGTGGAGGGTAGTGAACCTGGTGTAATTAAAAAGCCTGTGACCAACAGGTGGAGTGCTCAGGTAGAAGGTAAATGAATACATATCAAAAAACTGACCGGCACATCCAAACATAGATCCAGTGTGAACAGGTGCTAAACCTAGAGTCACCAACTCATATACATACAAGAAAAAAAGGTAGCACACTGTAGCGCTATAGCTTGCAAACACGAAATATGAAAATATGAAAAATATGAAAAATGAATTGCATCACTGCCTTAGAAATATGAAAAATTGAGAAGTCTTAGCGCATAAGATGGCCAAATTATGTGAGCCTGATAGCCACGTCAAGGCTCTTCTCGTATATCAGGTCCTAATTAATGCCAATCCTCACTTAGAAAAGTCTGTCTGCATGGGAACATATGAATCCTCTCTTCAGACTAAAATCTACATCTCTGTGGATGGAGGGGTAGTTGAACCTGTTATTTAAAGCCTGTGACTAACAGGTGGTGCTCAGGTAGAAGGTAAATGGAAAACATATCAAAAAACTGACCGGCAATCTCATAGATCCATGTAACGGTGCTAACCTAGACACCACTCTGATACATACAAGAATAAAGTACACAGTTCACTATAGCTCTGCCAAGAACGTAGATATGAATTGAAAAGGATTAAATGTTCCATCGACTGCTTAAAATAATGAAAAATTGAGAAGTGTTAGCGACATAAGATGCAAACTTATGTGGCTATAGGCCTCAAATTTCTCTTATGCGCTAAATTATCCAATCTCTTTAATTCTGTTGCAGTGATATGAATCTTTTTCATATTTCAAATTCATATTCTGTGTTGCAAGCTATAGCGCTACAGTGTGCTACCTTTTTTTCTTGTATGTATATGAGTTGGTGACTCTAGGTTTAGCACCTGTTCACACTGGATCTATGTTTGGTATGTGCCGGTCAGTTTTTTGATATGTATTCATTTACCTTCTACCTGAGCACTCCACCTGTTGGTCACAGGCTTTTTAATTACACCAGGTTCACTACCCCTCCACAGAGATGTAGATTTTAGTCTGAAGAGAGGATTCATATGTTCCCATGCAGACAGACTTTTCTAAGTGAGGATTGGCATTAGTTAGGACCTGATATACGAGAAGAGCTTGACGTGGCTATCAGGCTCACATAATTTGGCCATCTTATGCGCTAAAACTTCTCAATTTTTCATATTTCTAAGGCAGTGATGCAATTCATTTTTCATATTTTTCATATTTTCATATTTCGTGTTTGCAAGCTATAGCGCTACAGTGTGCTACCTTTTTTTCTTGTATGTATATGAGTTGGTGACTCTAGGTTTAGCACCTGTTCACACTGGATCTATGTTTGGATGTGCCGGTCAGTTTTTTGATATGTATTCATTTACCTTCTACCTGAGCACTCCACCTGTTGGTCACAGGCTTTTTAATTACACCAGGTTCACTACCCCTCCACAGAGATGTAGATTTTAGTCTGAAGAGAGGATTCATATGTTCCCATGCAGACAGACTTTTCTAATGAGGATTGGCATTAGTTAGGACCTGATATACGAGAAGAGCTTGACGTGGCTATCAGGCTCACATAATTTGGCCATCTTATGCGCTAAACTTCTCAATTTTTCATATTTCTAAGGCAGTGATGCAATTCATTTTTCTATATTTTTCATATTTTCATATTTCGTGTTTGCAAGCTATAGCGCTACAGTGTGCTACCTTTTTTTCTTGTATGTATATGAGTTGGTGACTCTAGGTTTAGCACCTGTTCACACTGGATCTATGTTTGGATGTGCCGGTCAGTTTTTTGATATGTATTCATTTACCTTCTACCTGAGCACTCCACCTGTTGGTCACAGGCTTTTTAATTACACCAGGTTCACTACCCCTCCACAGAGATGTAGATTTTAGTCTGAAGAGAGGATTCATATGTTCCCATGCAGACAGACTTTTCTAAATGAGGATTGGCATTAGTTAGGACCTGATATACGAGAAGAGCCTTGACGTGGCTATCAGCTCACATAATTTGGCCATCTTATGCGCTAAGACTTCTCAATTTTTCATATTTCTAAGGCAGTGATGCAATTCATTTTTATATTTTTCATATTTTCATATTTTGTGTTTGCAAGCTATAGCGCTACAGTGTGCTACCTTTTTTTCTTGTATGTATATGAGTTGGTGACTCTAGGTTTAGCACCTGTTCACACTGGATCTATGTTTGGATGTGCCGGTCAGTTTTTTGATATGTATTCATTTACCTTCTACCTGAGCACTCCACCTGTTGGTCACAGGCTTTTTAATTACACCAGGTTCACTACCCCTCCACAGAGATGTAGATTTTAGTCTGAAGAGAGGATTCATATGTTCCCATGCAGACAGACTTTTCTAAGTGAGGATTGGCATTAGTTAGGACCTGATATACGAGAAGAGCCTTGACGTGGCTATCAGGCCTCACATAATTTGGCCATCTTATGCGCTAAGACTTCTCAATTTTTCATATTTCTAAGGCAGTGATGCAATTCATTTTTCATATTTTTCATATTTTCATATTTCGTGTTTGCAAGCTATAGCGCTACAGTGTGCTACCTTTTTTTCTTGTATGTATATGAGTTGGTGACTCTAGGTTTAGCACCTGTTCACACTGGATCTATGTTTGGATGTGCCGGTCAGTTTTTTTGATATGTATTCATTTACCTTCTACCTGAGCACTCCACCTGTTGGTCACAGGCTTTTTAATTACACCAGGTTCACTACCCCTCCACAGAGATGTAGATTTTAGTCTGAAGGGAGGATTCATATGTTCCCATGCAGACAGACTTTTCTAAGTGAGGATTGGCATTAGTTAGGACCTGATATACGAGAAGAGCCTTGACGTGGCTATCAGGCTCACATAATTTGGCCATCTTATGCGCTAAACTTCTCAATTTTCATATTTCTAAGGCAGTGATGCAATTCATTTTTCATATTTTTCATATTTTCATATTTCGTGTTTGCAAGCTATAGCGCTACAGTGTGCTACTTTTTTCTTGTATGTATATGAGTTGGTGACTCTAGGTTTAGCACCTGTTCACACTGGATCTATGTTTGGATGTGCCGGTCAGTTTTTTGATATGTATTCATTTACCTTCTACCTGAGCACTCCACCTGTTGGTCACAGGCTTTTTAATTACACCAGGTTCACTACCCCTCCACAGAGATGTAGATTTTAGTCTGAAGAGAGGATTCATATGTTCCCATGCAGACAGACTTTTCTAAGTGAGGATTGGCATTAGTTAGGACTGATATACGAGAATAGCCTTGACGTGGCTATCAGCCTCACATAATTTGGCCATCTTATGCGCTAAGACTTCTCAATTTTTCATATTTCTAAGGCAGTGATGCAATTCATTTTTCATATTTTTCATATTTTCATATTTCGTGTTTGCAAGCTATAGCGCTACAGTGTGCTACCTTTTTTTCTTGTATGTATATGAGTTGGTGACTCTAGGTTTAGCACCTGTTCACACTGGATCTATGTTTGATGTGCCGGTCAGTTTTTTGATATGTATTCATTTACCTTCTACCTGAGCACTCCACCTGTTGGTCACAGGCTTTTTAATTACACCAGGTTCACTACCCCTCCACAGAGATGTAGATTTTAGTCTGAAGAGAGGATTCATATGTTCCCATGCAGACAGACTTTTCTAAGTGAGGATTGGCATTAGTTAGGACCTGATATACGAGAAGAGCCTTGACGTGGCTATCAGGCTCACATAATTTGGCCATCTTATGCGCTAAACTTCTCAATTTTCATATTTCTAAGGCAGTGATGCAATTCATTTTCATATTTTCATATTTTCATATTTCGTGTTTGCAAGCTATAGCGCTACAGTGTGCTACCTTTTTTCTTGTATGTATATGAGTTGGTGACTCTAGGTTTAGCACCTGTTCACACTGGATCTATGTTTGGATGGCCGGTCAGTTTTTTGATATGTATTCATTTACCTTCTACCTGAGCACTCCACCTGTTGGTCACAGGCTTTTTAATTACACCAGGTTCACTACCCTCCACAGAGATGTAGATTTTAGTCTGAAGAGAGGATTCATATGTTCCCATGCAGACAGACTTTTCTAAGTGAGGATTGGCATTAGTTAGGACCTGATATACGAGAAGAGCCTTGACGTGGCTATCAGCTCACATAATTTGGCCATCTTATGCGCTAAAGACTTCTCAATTTTTCATATTTCTAAGGCAGTGATGCAATTCATTTTTCATATTTTTCATATTTTCATATTTCGTGTTTGCAAGCTATAGCGCTACAGTGTGCTACCTTTTTTTCTTGTATGTATATGAGTTGGTGACTCTAGGTTTAGCACCTGTTCACACTGGATCTATGTTTGGATGTGCCGGTCAGTTTTTTGATATGTATTCATTTACCTTCTACCTGAGCACTCCACCTGTTGGTCACAGGCTTTTTAATTACACCAGGTTCACTACCCCTCCACAGAGATGTAGATTTTAGTCTGAAGAGAGGATTCATATGTTCCCATGCAGACAGACTTTTCTAAGTGAGGATTGGCATTAGTTAGGACCTGATATACGAGAAGAGCCTTGACGTGGCTATCAGGCTCACATAATTTGGCCATCTTATGCGCTAAGACTTCTCAATTTTTCATATTTCTAAGGCAGTGATGCAATTCATTTTTCATATTTTTCATATTTTCATATTTCGTGTTTGCAAGCTATAGCGCTACAGTGTGCTACCTTTTTTTCTTGTATGTATATGAGTTGGTGACTCTAGGTTTAGCACCTGTTCACACTGGATCTATGTTTGGATGTGCCGGTCAGTTTTTTGATATGTATTCATTTACCTTCTACCTGAGCACTCCACCTGTTGGTCACAGGCTTTTTAATTACACAGGTTCACTACCCCTCCACAGAGATGTAGATTTTAGTCTGAAGAGAGGATTCATATGTTCCCATGCAGACAGACTTTTCTAAGTGAGGATTGGCATTAGTTAGGACCTGATATACGAGAAGAGCTTGACGTGGCTATCAGGCTCACATAATTTGGCCATCTTATGCGCTAAGACTTCTCAATTTTTCATATTTCTAAGGCAGTGATGCAATTCATTTTTCATATTTTTCATATTTTCATATTTCGTGTTTGCAAGCTATAGCGCTACAGTGTGCTACCTTTTTTTCTTGTATGTATATGAGTTGGTGACTCTAGGTTTAGCACCTGTTCACACTGGATCTATGTTTGGATGTGCCGGTCAGTTTTTTGATATGTATTCATTTACCTTCTACCTGAGCACTCCACCTGTTGGTCACAGGCTTTTTAATTAACCAGGTTCACTACCCCTCCACAGAGATGTAGATTTTAGTCTGAAGAGAGGATTCATATGTTCCCATGCAGACAGAATTTTCTAAGTGAGGATTGGCATTAGTTAGGACCTGATATACGAGAAGAGCCTTGACGTGGCTATCAGGCTCACATAATTTGGCCATCTTATGCGCTAAGACTTCTCAATTTTTCATATTTCTAAGGCAGTGATGCAATTCATTTTTCATATTTTTCATATTTTCATATTTCGTGTTTGCAAGCTATAGCGCTACAGTGTGCTACCTTTTTTTCTTGTATGTATATGAGTTGGTGACTCTAGGTTTAGCACCTGTTCACACTGGATCTATGTTTGGATGTGCCGGTCAGTTTTTTGATATGTATTCATTTACCTTCTACCTGAGCACTCCACCTGTTGGTCACAGGCTTTTTAATTACACCAGGTTCACTACTAGTGTTGAGCGATACTGCTCGATATCTAAAAATATCGGATCGGAATGGCATCGCCGATATCACTAAATATCGGCGATATCCGATTCCGATACCGGAAGTCCCATGTAAGTCTATGGGAACAAAATATCGCAACTAAAAAAACACTTTCTTTCCTTGTAAACACAAAATATACACACTTAGAATACATATATATATATATATATATATATATACATGTCATTGTGACATATATATATACATATATTTATAGTTTATTCACTTCCACATAGTAAAATAGCCTCTGATTCAATTGCCGGGTAAAGCCGGCATTTGTGAAAAGACAGAAGCACCCGAGGGTCCAGTCGCCACAGAGATGTTGCATCGCACCCAGCGGTGTGACAACTTACTCTCAGGTAAGGAGGAAACACCCCATTGACTCCAACCACTGCATTCAACAGTACACTATGCCAGCTGAGTGTAGGCGGACCCAATGGGATGGTCTAGCTCAGGCTGGTTAGAACAGGGTGTAGCTAGTTGGATGGGAGGGGTTGAGGCAGCCTTATTCTGCATGTCTTTGTAGTAAGAATTGTTTCCTTTCCTGCTTTCTTACTACGTCGCATACTCCACTCTGCTACATCACTCTGCATCATTGCTCTATCTCACATCTATCTGCCCTGGAAGGATACCGTCTTACCTGTACAAGACTTATCACCTAGCTGCACTACACCATCCCTGCCAGAGGACCTGCACAGCAGCGCTGGTCACCCTAACCAGGTACTACAGGTGGCGTCACGACAAACTACACAAACATTCTATCATCCCCTGGAAATATCCCACATTCCAGTGAGCGACCAGGGCACGGACATAGCTGTGCTTCCCGTCACATCCCACATAGAAGTCGACGGGCTTGGTGCCGAGTACCCCCAAAACCTGTGGCTCTGTGCGACTCAACTTTGGCATCACGAACAGGATTCAGAAGCTCGCTATAAGCGAGTCCTGTGTGCCTTAATTGAACTGTTTTTTTGCTTGAGAATTGCAAAAATCATCATAGACTGTATTTGCCATTTTCCCGTCATATCTGCGCCACGAGGCACAGGTGAAGAATAAGGGCGTGCTCTTGTGGGCGTACACTCACTCCGTGGCGCGAAAACGATGTCCGCACACTCTAAATGTTACTGCAATGTAAGATCGTGCCCCACAGCTCTGGAGTTCCGCCTCCTCATCCTCCTCAGTGGGCGGAAATGAACGCGAAGGTCCCGCCTCCCTACAAAAGATGTCGCCTCTCCTGATGCTAATGACACATGTGACTTGGCAGAGATGGCGAATGGACGTGAGCAGAAGTGGGAAGGGATGGAGGAGTCAGAGCTCTCCTCCCACGGAAGCGACCCGATCGCCATGGAGCCACCGTTTGGCACCCGGCCTGGAAACCCTCCTACACTGGAAGAAGCGGAGGATACCCTGAGAGACCTGGCCCGGCACCGGGAGGAGGTCGCCAGGATGGAAGCGAGCTGGCGGGCCCTAAAACTACAATTGGAGCGGCGATAATCCCTCTTACCCCCTGAAGTGTCTGTACCGGAAGGTGAGGCACCCGTTCCAGTAGAGGAGGTCGTGCGGGCATCCCAGCCCTTGCAATCTGAACCGGTTGCCAGTATCTCAGTGGAGGCACCCGTTCCAGTACAGGAGGCCGTGCGGGCATCCCAGCCCTTGCAATCTGAACCGGTTGCCAGTATCACAGTGGAGGCACCCGTTCCTGCTGAAAACGCAGCACCAGCACCCCAGATCCCGCTGTCTGCCCCCGTCGCTGAGGCAGAAGAAGCGACACCCGTCCTCATGGAGGAGGCCGCGCAGGCACCAGAGCTCTACCTGCCTGTACCGGAGCCCCGACCGTCATCTGTTCCAGAGCCGGCTGCTTCCGCCACAGGTGAGCGCCGCCAGGACTGGCGGGCGCCAGGAGAGCTGCCGCAAACCGGACATCGTAAGCTGGCATTTGATGGTGGAGACATGGAGCTGCTGGTGGAGGAGAATTACAACCGGCGTCAGGAGGAAGAGTGGAGACGTCGGGAGCAGAAAGCAGAGCGACAAAGGGAGCAGCGAGAATCCCAAAAGCTTCGGCAACGTCACCTGGAGAAGGACCTGGTAGAGAAGGCACGTATGAGAAAGGATAAAAGTACGGTGAGGGAGCCGCGGCGTAAGGGTGCAGTACGGAACTTTAAGTTAAAAGGTGGTTGGGGCTTCATCCAGGAGCCTGGACTTTATTTAGAAGTTTTTGTAACCTGGCGGGACGTGGAGGCTCACCTCCCAGAAGGACACCTGGGGAGGGACCTGTTGCCAGGAGACTTGGTGACTTACACCCGACACTGGGGTTACAATGGATGGTACGCCCTAAATGTTACCAGGTGCGACCCCTACTCCCCAGAGTGTCAGGAAACTGACAGACCCTACGAGCCTTCAGCCTCCCCCAACCAGGCCTCTGCACAAGTGCCCACCCCACGCCGTAAATCTCCCCAGCCTCCCTCAGTGGTCTCCTCAGCAGCCCCAGCTATGGACATGATAATGATAGCTGGCCCGTACCCGGCGCCTGTTAGGCCCCCTGGGGTTCGTACAGTCCGGGACATAGGGTTCCAGACCCGGAGGGAGACGAAAGAGGTGGCCACACAGACCCAGATAGCGGGTCACGACGTCACTGTACAGGCCACACGACGTCATCAGGTCTGGGTGGACCCTCCTGTCACGGATGTTTGGCAAGCTCCAGAAGAGTACCAGGTGGTACCTGTAAGAGGCCAGCCAAAGAAGTCTAAATAACCCAGACAGGGTCTCTGTATGTAAATAGTTAAATTATTGATGTACCCGGACGGGTGAATGTTCATAAAAAGAAGTTTATTGTTGCCTTAATATACCCAGGTTGGGTAATGGTTTGATGTACCCGGACGGGTGAATGTTCAGAAGAACAAGTTTATTGTTGCCTTAATATACCCAGGTTGGGTAATGGTGTTTCACTGTAATGAAAATGTTGAACTTTGAAGCCATGAACTGTACTGGCTCACAAACTTTTCTGTAAATAGTTGGCACTTCGGTGCTCCATCTTGGTTTTACAAAATACTTTACTGTGCACTATTTTCAACTACCTCAGAAACTAAAAACCCGTTTGGTGTGGCCGAAAGTGAGGTCTGCTCAAGGAAAGTCTTGCAGCCCATCCAAGACCACAGTTGGAGGTTTGGAGCGGGTCCTCCACAAGCACAAGTAAAGGACACTGTGAAGTTACCCCGGTGGGGTTGTAGTCCTAAGAAGTCTCCACGAACTTCGGCACTAATGCTATTTGAACTTTTGTTGAATATGTATTTATTAACACACATGTATAACACATATCAAGGGTATGAACATTAACAAAACATGTCACATAATATAAGCCATTTGCACTTTTGTAATGTTATTATTAAAAATTTTATTATGCAACGTTTAACTTGAAGTGTTTCCTGCTTTCTTACTACGTCGCATAGTCCACTCTGCTACATCACTTTGCACCATTGCTCTATCTCACATCTATCTGCCCTGGAAGGATAGCGTGTTACCTGTAGAAGACTTTTCACCTACCTGCACTACACCATCCCTTCCAGAGGACCTGCATAGCAGCGCTGGACACCCTGACCATGTACTACAGGTGGCTTCACGACAAACTACACGAACATTCTATCATCCCCTGGAAATATCCCACATTCCAGTGATCGCCCAGGTCACGGACCGAGCTGTGCTACTCGTGACATCCGCCATAGAAGTCGACGTGATCGGTGCCGAGTACCACCAAAACCCCTGTCTCTGTGCGACTCAACTTCCCTCACTGTGCTGTCACTTTACATTTACAATGCCTCTGGGTTTTTTTTTTTTGGGGGTGGGGAACATTCAGACTTTTGCTATGGGGCCCCATGATTTATATGTACGCCCTGCTGCTGAGGCATGGTATTTAAGGCTGTTAAGGAGCCAATAGCCATGGACCTTGCCAGCAGCGTCGGACTGGAGTACCTTGGGCCCACCAGAGAAAAATTATTCTTGGGGCCCACCATCATACTTCCCAACCTTTGAAGAAGGGAAAGAGGGACAAAGGCTGTGGCACGCTGTGCCTGCTGCAGCAAATTTTAGGCCATGCCACGTTGCACCACAGACTGTCCAGGAGTTGGTGGATGCTTTAGTCCAGGTGTGGGAGGAGATCCCTCACGAGACCATCCGTCGCGCTCATCAGGAGCATGGCCAGAAGTTGTAGGGAGGTCATACAGCATACCTCCCAAATTTGGAAGACAGGAAAGAGGATTAAAGGCTGCGGCGCGTGTTGCGCGCCTCTGAAAATTTTAGGCCACGCCCCGACAACACCCATTTCACAGCTAATCACACCCATATCCTCGCCCCAAGCGTAACCATTTAGCACTGCTGATCACACTGACTGGTAATGAGTGCACAGTGGCTGGTACTGAGGAAAAGAAAGAAAGAGCAGCGAGAGAGAAAGAACAATCAGAGAAAGAAAGAGAGGAAAGAAAGAAAAGAGAGAAAGAAAGAACAGAGAGAAAAAAGAACAGAGAGCGAGAAGGAAAGAACAGAGAGCGAGAAAGAAAGACTAGAGAGAGAGCCATAGGCGTAGCTAGGGTTTTGGTTTAGTGGGGGCAAAACTTCTGAGTGCGCCCATCATCAGAGAACCTCAGCAAATGACCGCGCTGTTGGCCAAAATAATCTATACATAAAAAGACCAATATTGATATTACCGCCATATGGTCTGTGTTAAATAATACCAGTCCTACAGAACATATAATAGATTACAGCACAGGTACAGATAATGACTTACCGCTGATGTTCTTTCTAATGGAATTGTTCACTTTTCATGTCTTTTCCATCTGGCCCACACCGACATGACGACTTCTCCAGCCAGGACTCGACTGCACCCCCATTAAAAAAAAAATAAAAAAAAACCTCACCTCCCGGCTCCTGTGCTGCTCACTGTTCTCCCTCTCAGCGTCTGACAGTGGGCGCCGGCAGGTGATGTTATTGCGCCTGCTGTCATACGCTGAGAGGGGGATTATGGGAGAGAAGGAGCGCTCGCTCCTTCTCTCTCCATGTGGTCAGCTTTATCGGCTGGATGCCGATACAGCTGACCCTCCGATGACGGGTGGGGGGCCCACTGCTGGCACCGGGCCCCCCCAACGCCTGTTCAGGCCCGATAGCTTCCGGGCGGCAGAGCAGGGAGAGCGATTCTCCCTGCTCTGCCGCAGAATGTAACTGTATCGTAGCTCCAGGTGGGCCCCCTCAGAGCGCGGGCCCCGGGGCCACTGCCCCCTCTGCCCCGCGACCTATCCTTTCAAATCAGGGCCCACCACGCAGGAGCTGGGGCCCACCGTAGGTTTCTCCGGTGTCCCGGTGCCTCAGTCCGACCCTGCTTGCCAGCCTGATAATACCAGGCCACAGCAGTCTGCATATCTTGGCTGGTTAACAAAAATAGGGGATCCCCTCTAAAAAAATTTGGCGTGGGGTCCCCCCTATTTTTGTTAACCAGCCAGATGAAGCAGACTGCTGAGGCCTGGTTTTTCAGGCTGCTAAGGATCCAATATCCATGGACCTTGCCAGCCTGATAATACCAGGCCACAGCAGTCTGCATATCTTGGCTGGTTAACAAAAATAGGGGATCCCCTCGAAAAAAAAACGGCGTAGGGGTCCCCCTATTTTTGTTAACCAGCCAAGTAAAATGCAGACTGCTGCGGCCTGGTATTAAAAGACTGTCAAGGCCCATGGATTTTGGCCCTCAACAGCCTGATAATACCAGGCTACAGCAGCCCCACATTTGGCGCATCAAAAGATGTGCCAATTGTGGCACTTTACCCGGCTCTTCCCACTGCCCTGTAGCGGTGGCAAGTGGGGTAATAAGGGGTTAATGTCACCGTTGATTGCACGGTGAGAATAAGCCCGATTAATAATGGAGAGGTGTCAATAAGACACCGATCCATTATTATCCCAAAGTTTTTAAATGTATAAAAAAAAAGACACAGCAAGAAAAAAGTATTTTAATGAAATAAAAGAGACAACACAGTTTTCATTAATTTTATTATACTCTCATTCCTGCGACGCCATCGATCTCCTGTAAAAAAAGAAAAAGAACAAAACAACAGTATACCACCTGTCCGACGCAGTCCTTAGTAATGAGTGTCCCACGACGATCCAGCTCTGCTACATCGCAATGACAGGCAGAGCCTGTCATCGCGACGCAGCACAGCTGATTACCTGTTTCCTCGGCGGTGACGTCATCGGACTGACTGCTTTACGGCCGGGATTACCCAGCAGTCACTGCAGTTATCGCGAGAAACTGCATGTGACCGCCGGGGAAAGATGATGACGGCCATCAAGCAGTCCAGCCCATGACCGCCGGAGATCTTCTGCCAGGTAAGTGCCGCTGACTCCTGACAGACCCGACCGACGGACACTGACAGTGACAGTGACAAATCCGATTCCGGTATCCGATAAGACGAAAATATCGGAACTAAGTATCGAAAGTCCGATAGAGCTAATATCGGCCGATACTCGATACTTGCGGTATCGTATCGCTCAACACTATTCACTACCCCTCCACAGAGATGTAGATTTTAGTCTGAAGAGAGGATTCATATGTTCCCATGCAGACAGACTTTTCTAAGTGAGGATTGGCATTAGTTAGGACCTGATATACGAGAAGAGCCTTGACGTGGCTATCAGGCTCACATAATTTGGCCATCTTATGCATTAAGACTTCTCAATTTTTCATATTTCTAAGGCAGTGATGCAATTCATTTTTCATATTTTTCATATTTTCATATTTCGTGTTTGCAAGCTATAGCGCTACAGTGTGCTACCTTTTTTTCTTGTATGTATATGAGTTGGTGACTCTAGGTTTAGCAACTGTTCACACTGGATCTATGTTTGGATGTGCCGGTCAGTTTTTTGATATGTATTCATTTACCTTCTACCTGAGCACTCCACCTGTTGGTCACAGGCTTTTTAATTACACCAGGTTCACTACCCCTCCACAGAGATGTAGATTTTAGTCTGAAGAGAGGATTCATATGTTCCCATGCAGACAGACTTTTCTAAGTGAGGATTGGCATTAGTTAGGACCTGATATACGAGAAGAGCCTTGACGTGGCTATCAGGCTCACATAATTTGGCCATCTTATGCGCTAAGACTTCTCAATTTTTCATATTTCTAAGACAGTGATGCAATTCATTTTTCATATTTTTCATATTTTCATATTTCGTGTTTGCAAGCTATAGCGCTACAGTGTGCTACCTTTTTTTCTTGTATGTATATGAGTTGGTGACTCTAGGTTTAGCACCTGTTCACACTGGATCTATGTTTCGATGTGCCGGTCAGTTTTTTGATATGTATTCATTTACCTTCTACCTGAGCACTCCACCTGTTGGTCACAGGCTTTTTAATTACACCAGGTTCACTACCCCTCCACATAGATGTAGATTTTAGTCTGAAGAGAGGATTCATATGTTCCCATGCAGACAGACTTTTCTAAGTGAGGATTGGCATTAGTTAGGACCTGATATACGAGAAGAGCCTTGACGTGGCTATCAGGCTCACATAATTTGGCCATCTTATGCGCTAAGACTTCTCAATTTTCATATTTCTAAGGCAGTGATGCAATTCATTTTTCATATTTTTCATATTTTCATATTTCGTGTTTGCAAACTATAGCGCTACAGTGTGCTACCTTTTTTTCTTGTATGTATATGAGTTGGTGACTCTAGGTTTAGCACCTGTTCACACTGGATCTATGTTTGGATGTGCCGGTCAGTTTTTTGATATGTTTTCATTTACCTTCTACCTGAGCACTCCACCTGTTGGTCACAGGCTTTTTAATTCACCAGGTTCACTACCCCTCCACAGAGATGTAGATTTTAGTCTGAAGAGAGGATTCATATGTTCCCATGCACACAGACTTTTCTAAGTGAGGATTGGCATTAGGTAGGACCTGATATACGAGAAGAGCCTTGACGTGGCTATCAGGCTCACATAATTTGGCCATCTTATGCACTAAGACTTCTCAATTTTTCATATTTCTAAGGCAGTGATGCAATTCATTTTTCATATTTTTCATATTTTCATATTTCGTGTTTGCAAACTATAGCGCTACAGTGTGCTACCTTTTTTTCTTGTATGTATATGAGTGACTCTAGGTTTAGCAACTGTTCACACTGGATCTATGTTTGGATGTGCCGGTCAGTTTTTGATATGTATTTATTTACCTTCTACCTGAGCACTCCACCTGTTGGTCACAGGCTTTTTAATTACACCAGGTTCACTACCCCTCCACAGAGATGTAGATTTTAGTCTGAAGAGAGGATTCATATGTTCCCATGCAGACAGCCTTTTCTAAGTGAGGATTGGCATTAGTTAGGACCTGATATACGAGAAGAGCCTTGACGTGGCTATCAGGCTCACATAATTTGGCCATCTTATGCGCTAAGACTTCTCAATTTTTCATATTTCTAAGACAGTGATGCAATTCATTTTTCATATTTTTCATATTTTCATATTCGTGTTTGCAAGCTATAGCGCTACAGTGTGCTACTTTTTTCTTGTATGTATATGAGTTGGTGACTCTAGGTTTAGCACCTGTTCACACTGGATCTATGTTTGGATGTGCCGGTCAGTTTTTTGATATGTTTTCATTTACCTTCTACCTGAGCACTCCACCTGTTGGTACAGGCTTTTTAATTACACCAGGTTCACTACCCTCCACAGAGATGTAGATTTAGTCTGAAGAGAGGATTCATATGTTCCATGCAGACAGACTTTTCTAAGTGAGGATTGGCATTAGGTAGGACCTGATATACGAGAAGAGCTTGACGTGGCTATCAGCTCACATAATTTGGCCATCTTATGCGCTAAGACTTCTCAATTTTCATATTCTAAGGCAGTGATGCAATTCATTTTTCATATTTTTCATATTTTCATATTTCGTGTTGCAAGCTATAGCGTTACAGTGTGCTACCTTTTTTTTCTTGTATGTATATGAGTTGGTGACTCTAGTTTAGCAACTGTTCACACTGGATCTATGTTTGGATGTGCGTCAGTTTTTTGATATGTATTCATTTACCTTCTACTGAGCACTCCACCTGTTGGTCACAGGCTTTTAATTACACCAGGTTCACTACCCCTCCACAGAGATGTAGATTTTAGTCTGAAGAGAGGATTCATATGTTCCCATGCAGACAGACTTTTCTAAGTGAGGATTGGCATTAGTTAGGACCTGATATACGAGAAGAGCCTTGACGTGGCTATCAGGCTCACATAATTTGGCCATCTTATGCGCTAAGACTTCTCAATTTTTCATATTTCTAAGGCAGTGATGCAATTCATTTTTCATATTTTTCATATTTTCATATTCGTGTTTGCAAACTATAGCGCTACAGTGTGCTACCTTTTTTTCTTGTATGTAATGAGTTGGTGACTCTAGGTTTAGCAACTGTTCACACTGGATCTATGTTTGGATGTGCCGTCAGTTTTTTGATATGTATTTATTTACCTTCTACCTGAGCACTCCACCTGTTGGTCACAGGCTTTTTAATTACACCAGGTTCACTACCCCTCCACAGAGATGTAGATTTTAGTCTGAAGAGAGGATTCATATGTTCCCATGCAGACAGACTTTTCTAAGTGAGGATTGGCATTAGTTAGGACCTGATATACGAGAAGAGCCTTGACGTGGCTATCAGGCTCACATAATTTGGCCATCTTATGCGCTAAGACTTCTCAATTTTTCATATTTCTAAGCAGTGATGCAATTCATTTTTCATATTTTTCATATTTTCATATTTCGTGTTTGCAAGCTATAGCGCTACAGTGTGCTACCTTTTTTCTTGTATGTATATGAGTTGGTGACTCTAGGTTTAGCACCTGTTCACACTGGATCTATGTTTGGATGTGCCGGTCAGTTTTTTGATATGTTTTCATTTACCTTCTACCTGAGCACTCCACCTGTTGGTCACAGGCTTTTTAATTACACCAGGTTCACTACCCCTCCACAGAGATGTAGATTTTAGTCTGAAGAGAGGATTCATATGTTCCCATGCAGACAGACTTTTCTAAGTGAGGATTGGCATTAGTTAGGACCTGATATACGAGAAGAGCCTTGACGTGCTATCAGGCTCACATAATTTGGCCATCTTATGCGCTAAGACTTCTCAATTTTTCATATTTCTAAGCAGTGATGCAATTCATTTTTCATATTTTTCATATTTTCATATTCGTGTTTGCAACTATAGCGCTACAGTGTGCTACCTTTTTTTCTTGTATGTATATGAGTTGGTGACTCTAGGTTTAGCACTGTTCACACTGGATCTATGTTTGGATGTGCCGGTCAGTTTTTTGATATGTTTTCATTTACCTTCTACCTGAGCACTCCACCTGTTGGTCACAGGCTTTTTAATTACACCAGGTTCACTACCCCTCCACAGAGATGTAGATTTTAGTCTGAAGAGAGGATTCATATGTTCCCATGCAGACAGACTTTTCTAAGTGAGGATTGGCATTAGTAGGACCTGATATACGAGAAGAGCCTTGACGTGGCTATCAGGCTCACATAATTTGGCCATCTTATGCGCTAAGACTGGGGGGGGGGGGGGGGGGGGGGGGGGGGGGGGGGGGGGGGGGGGGGGGGGGGGGGGGGGGGGGGGGGGGGGGGGGGGGGGGGGGGGGGGGGGGTATGTATTCATTTACCTTCTACCTGAGCACTCCACCTGTTGGTCACAGGCTTTTTATTACACCAGGTTCACTACCCCTCCACAGAGATGTAGATTTTAGTCTGAAGAGAGGATTCATATGTTCCCATGCAGACAGACTTTTCTAAGTGAGGATTGGCATTAGTTAGGACCTGATATACGAGAAGAGCCTTGACGTGGCTATCAGGCTCACATAATTTGGCCATCTTATGCGCTAAGACTTCTCAATTTTTCATATTTCTAAGGCAGTGGATGCAATTCATTTTTCATATTTTTCATATTTTCATATTTCGTGTTTGCAAGCTATAGCGCTACAGTGTGCTACCTTTTTTTCTTGTATGTATATGAGTTGGTGACTCTAGGTTTAGCAACTGTTCACACTGGATCTATGTTTGGATGTGCCGGTCAGTTTTTTGATATGTATTCATTTACCTTCTACCTGAGCACTCCACCTGTTGGTCACAGGCTTTTTAATTACACCAGGTTCACTACCCCTCCACAGAGATGTAGATTTAGTCTGAAGAGAGGATTCATATGTTCCCATGCAGACAGACTTTTCTAAGTGAGGATTGCATTAGTTAGGACCTGATATACGAGAAGAGCCTTGACGTGGCTATCAGGCTCACATAATTTGGCCATCTTATGCGCTAAGACTTCTCAATTTTTCATATTTCTAAGGCAGTGATGCAATTCATTTTTCATATTTTTCATATTTTCATATTTCGTGTTTGCAAACTATAGCGCTACAGTGTGCTACCTTTTTTTCTTGTATGTATATGAGTTGGTGACTCTAGGTTTAGCAACTGTTCACACTGGATCTATGTTTGGATGTGCCGGTCAGTTTTTTGATATGTATTTCATTTACCTTCTACCTGAGCACTCCACCTGTGGTCACAGGCTTTTTAATTACACCAGGTTCACTACCCCTCCACAGAGATGTAGATTTTAGTCTGAAGAGAGGATTCATATGTTCCCATGCAGACAGACTTTTCTAAGTGAGGATTGGCATTAGTTAGGACCTGATATACGAGAAGAGCCTTGACGTGGCTATCAGGCTCAATATTTGGCCATCTTATGCGCTAAGACTTCTCAATTTTTCATATTTCTAAGGCAGTGATGCAATTCATTTTCATATTTTTCATATTTCATTTCGTGTTTGCAAGCTATAGCGCTACAGTGTGTACCTTTTTTTTTGTATGTATAGAGTTGGTGACTCTAGGTTAGACTGTTCACACGGATCTATGTTGGATGTGCCGGTCAGTTTTTGATAGTTTCATTTACCTTCTACTGAGCACTCCACCTGTTGGTCACAGGCTTTTTAATTACACCGGTCATACCCTCCACAGAGATGTAGTTTATTGAAGAGAGGATTCTATGTTCCCATGCAGACAGACTTTTCTAATGGGATTGCATTAGTTGACCTGATATACGAAAGAGCCTTGACGTGGCTATCAGCTCACATAATTTGGCATTTATGCGCAAGACTTCTCAATTTTTCATATTTTAAGGCAGTGATGCAATTCATTTTAATATTTTCATATTCGGTTTGCAGCTATAGCGCTACAGTGTGTACCTTTTTTCTTGTATGTAATGAGTTGGGACTCTAGGTTTAGCACTGTTCCACTGGATCTATGTTGGAGTGCGTCAGTTTTTGTATGTTCATTTACTTCTACTGAGCACTCCACTGTGGTCACAGCTTTTTAATTCACAGGTCACTACCCTCCACAGAGATGTGATTTTAGTCTGAAGAGAGGATTATATGTTCCATCAGACAGCTTTTCTAAGTGAGGATGGCATTAGTTAGGACCTGATATCGAGAAGACCTTGAGTGCTATCAGGCTACAATTTGGCCATTTATGCGCTAAGACTTCTCATTTTTCATATTTCTAAGGAGTGATGCATTCATTTTTCTATTTTCATTTTATTCGTGTTGCAAGCTATAGCGCTAATAATTTGGCCATTTATGCGCTAAGACTTCTCAATTTTCATATTTTAAGGCAGTGATGCAATTCATTTTTATTTTTTTTCATTTTTATATTTCGTGTTTGCAAGCTATAGCGTACAGTGTGCTACCTTTTTTTTTTGTATGTATTTGAGTTGGTGATCAGGTTTAGCACCCGTTACATGGAATCTTGTTTGGATGTGCCGTCAGTTTTTGATATGTATTCATTTTTCCTTTACCTGAGCACTCCACCTGTTGGTCACAGGCTTTTTAATTACACCAGGTTCATACCCCCCCCAAAAAGATGTAGATTTTTAGTTGAAGAGAGGATTCATATGTTCCTGCAGACAGATTTTTTAAGTGAGGATTGGCATTAGTTTTGGACCTGATATACGAGAAGAGCCTTGACGTGGTATCAGGCTCAATAATTTGGCCATCTTTTGCGCTAAGACTTCTCAATTTTTCATATTTCTAAGGCAGTGTGCAATTCATTTTTCATATTTTTCATATTTTCATATTTCGTGTTTGCAAGCTATAGCGCTACAGTTTTGCTACCTTTTTTTTCTTGTATGTATATGAGTTGGTGACTCTAGGTTTAGCACCTGTTCACACTGGATCTATTTTTTGGATGTGCCGGTCGGGTTTTTTTTTTGTTTCATTTACCTTTACCTGAGCACTCCACCTGTTGGTCACGGCTTTTTAATTACACCGGTTCACTACCCCTCCAAGAGATGTAATTTTTGTTGAAGGAGGATTCATATGTTCCCCTGCGAAAAGACT
>JARQOD010000005.1:441754673-441862226 GCA_033576555.1 Oophaga sylvatica | reverse complement strand
CGCTGTGTGGCAAGATTTCCCCATGGAAATTAATTTTCAGGATGGCCTGTTGACATTTGGACACGGCGTGCCATATCGGTGCAACGGTAAACGTTCACGGGTCCATGGAGGTAGACCGTGACGCTCCTGCAGCGATGATTCCGAGGAACTGGAATAGGAGGAGGAATCATAGTGTACAGACTTGATTCCTGCAATCCTTGGAGTTGGCAGAACACGTACAGCGCCACTCGCAAGATCAGTACCCCCGGCTGCACAACATTGACCCAATGGGCAGTGAGGGAAAGGTATTGTCCCCTGCCAGGGGTGTTAGAACCCTCTTGTTAGGTTTTGTTCAGTTTGCTGGTCACATGACCTTTTTTCCCAATTTAGTCTGGCTCCGCCCTTCTGGCTTTGCTTGATTTAAAAATTTATTATCTACTGTTAACAAGCCGGGTGCTTAGGTGCCTTAATCTGTGAGTTTTGCTTGATGTTAGGATCACAAAGATTTATTTTCTGTTAAATTATCCATGCTACAATTATGTTAGGAGGTGTCCACCTTTCTCCCATTCCCTAGATCTTGTAGGGATTACTCCCTCGCAACTATAGGTCTTCGTTCACACTAGATGAGGACTTTAGCGGGTCTGGCGCAGGTCGGGTTTCCCCGTTACATCGTAGGGATTCAGCTTAGTTGTATTGTAGGGACAGAAATTCCCTTCTTTCCTTACGGTTGTAGCAGATCATAACAATGGTACTGGTCCACGCATCGGTGGTAAAGGTGGACCTTGCTACTGAGGGCTTTTAGTAGCGCATGTTAATTTTTCCCTCCAACATGCTTTTGCAGACCAGGGACGTCTTGCCTGCTGAAATGAAATCGGCTTGGCACATTGTAATTGTGGGATTGACAATGAATTCAGTTACGGAAACTGTCTGTCCCACCACCTGAATCACAGCATTTCCAAGGGACGGGAGTTTTGCAATGCCAGCATTCAGAGCCTGTGCTCGTGCATGGTTTGCGAGTATGGCCGTCTTTATCCCATGCCTGTGCTAACCGCTGGCTGTTTTGTGGCCTGGGAGGTGAGGATGACAGGGAACTTGCTGCTGTGTGTGGAATAACAGTTTGTCTCTGGACAACAGGGGCCCGGGAGGTTCTTCCTGGGATCCTGTGAGGAAGCATAACCAGCTGTGTGTGAAGCTCGATGAAGAGGCTTCAACACAACCTGAAGATGTAGGTGCTGCTGTAGGTTGGCCTACATCTCCAGTGTGTCTTTGTAACTCAACTACGTGCTTTGGTCCGCACATGTTTCCACATATTTGGGGTATTGAGGTGACTGACACTTTTAGCTTTTTTTTAATTTTTTGATTACACAGCTTGCATTTCACATAGCAAATATCATGTGCAAGTGTGTGAAAAAAGGACCACGCAGTGCAAGTCCTGGGAGCGCACTTTTTTTTTTTGACTTTTGGAAGACAACTGCTTCCGAACAGGTGCCAAACTGGAGGCACGGGCAACCGAGCCCTGCAGCCTAACTCTCCCTCCTGTTTGTACCGTTGGGGAAATTTGTCTTCCTCTATCTTCCTTCTATCACTAACCATTTCTCTAGGCCTCTCCCAGTCATCAACCAAAGTACTGGTTCTCACCCACAAAGCTCTCCACAGTGGCAGCACCCCCCTACATCTCCTCCCTCATTCTATCTATCGGCCTAACCGACTGCTGCGCTCTGCAAACGACTTTCGACTAACCTCTGCACTAATACACCCTCCCACTCCCGACTCCCAAGACTTCTCCTGCTCTACGCCAACCCTCTGGAATGCTGTACCCCAAGAAATTAGGACTATCCAAATTTGCATGGTTTCAGGCGCTCCCTCAAAACACATTTGTTCAAGCGGCCTATCACATTCACTAATCAAAGTCATTCTATGTATTCTGTGTAAGTGTGTTGTGTCTCTAGCCCATTCACTATCTCCACCCTCAGTCCCTTAAATGGCTGGAACATCATTGTAAATGCACCATTGTATATAAACACCTATACTTTGTATCTCCCCCATCTCATTGTACATTGTAAGCTGTCACGAGCAGGGGCGACTTATTTAGCTTAAATTATTGTATTGTTAACGTTGTTAACTTATGACTTGTGTTCTGAAACTGCAAAAATGTAAAGCGCTGCGGAATATGATGGCGCTATAAAAATAAAATTATTATTATTCCTCTGAGCTGCTCCCACCACCTTCCTGTTCTTCAAAAGCCATGTTGGTATTGGACCTCATCATCTCCACTACCCTCTTCCAACACCTGCTGTTGGTGGTCTGGCCAGCACCATGCTCAACAGAAACTGGCACCGGGCCTCATCATCATCATCAGATGCGTTCTGCGGTGTGCTGACCATCGGCACGTCTCACCCGCCTCTTCAGATTCAGAGAGACACAGCTTGTTGCGCATCCACTGCATACTCCCTCTTCTTCCCCATTACAGAATGCTGCTTGGCTGGGCCCCTGTTTTGCAAGCCAATAGATTCGAGAAAGAAGCAGACACTCAGCTGGCTTCCTGTACAAACTCTCTGACTGCCTGGGCAAATTTGCCAGGCGGTGAAGAGACGATGGTTGCCCAACAGTGCTGTGGTCCCTGAGAGGAGGTGGAAAGCAATTGAAGTCGATGCATTGGCTGAGATCCAAACAACAACGGCTTCAATTTGTTCTTCCCGCAGCAGGGGGTACCCCCGAGCTCCTACAAAAGTGCGCATAAAGGAACGCTCACGGCCCGGGAAAACTGTGGATGCTGTGTCACTGGGGGGGCCGCAGCAGCCACAGAATCCCCACGTCCTCTCCCTGAAGAAACTCCACGACCACGTCCTTCTCCCTGCCTTCTTCATCTTGGGTAATTGAAAAAAGAAAGTCTGAAAAGTTATAAGGCCTAATTGGTTATTCCACAGAGACTGCAGTGAACACTGCACAAAACTGTTTCAGTAGGTGTAAAGGGCCCCTTGTGTACTTCTATAGTGTTTGCAACCAATGTATTGTAACGGATGGAACGCGTCACACTAATAGATTTTATTTATTTGTAATAGAATGGAGCACAACAATTAGAGAAAAATTTCAAGATGTGCCAGTACACACGCTCAGAGACACAACCACAGTGGTTGAAGAACTAACTGGAGCGTATCTGCCTCCAAAAAGGAAAACCCAGACTACAGTGAACACTGAAACCAACGTTTCACAAAACCCAACGCGCTCAGCAGGAAGGCAGTCTGTGCTCAAAACAAAGGCGCAAGCAACATCCACGTACCCTTTAAAAAGCTAATAAAAAAAATTATGTAGTAGTGACGCACACTTTTTGAGGTACATATTACACGCCATTAAACCATCTGTGGCTATCAGTCTCTTTTATTTTACCTTACATCCTTGCATCTTGCAACCAGCGGATAAATAGCAATTTTCACTATGCACTATGCACTTTTTAAGGTTTGTTGTTAATAAAACATGATTATGCCACATATTATGAGTATTACATGATGGAAATTGTATAATTTTGTATAAACTGTTTAGTGACATTATCAGCAAATGTAACATTTTAGTAATGTCACAGATAACTTGTAATGCTGATGATGTTTTGAAGTCAGACATTCATTGTCTAATACAATAAAAATGGTGTACATACTGTTACTTATCCATCATTAAATGGATTCAGATATGTACTTGTATGCTTTTAATGTACAACCATATAGCAATTCCTTAACAATTTATTTTGTGGTTTGCATTGCTGTTAACATGTAATGTATGTGTTTATGTTTGTCAATTCTTTATTTATCTAGATATTAGTTTAAATGAAATCATCATCTTATGGTAGTAAAGGTTTATCTATCTCTTGTTTGAAGTATAGACATTTAAAATTGACAGGTAACAAGGAAATTACTTGATCTATATTAAACATCCTCCTTGACCCGGGCTCCAACACCGCCAGTTTGTTTGCTCGGAAGTGCTGTTAGCACAGTCAACACTTGCTCCTGTGTTTACTGGGGTTCAGTAACGTCACTGTCCTCGTTTGTGCCATTGGCTCTTTCCTTCTGCTGCCCCTCCGGGTTCCATACCGTCAGCTGTTCTCCCATGCCTTTGGCCTAGGTGCCTCCTGTCGTATCCGATTTCCAGCAACGTCGCTGGTCCTTGGTAGTGCTTTGGAGCACAGACCCTCCTGCTTAGTAACCGTGTCCCCAGAAACGTCACTGGTCCCTCGGTTGTGCCATTGCTCTTTTCCTCGCTGCCCCTCCGGGTTCCCAGTACCGTCAGCTGTTTCTCCGCAGTGCCTTTGGCCTAGGTGCCTCCATCCGGTATCCGAGTTCCACAACGTCTGCTGTTCCTTGGTAGTGCTTTGGAGCACAGGTACCTCCTGCTTTGTAACCGTGTCCCATAACGTCAGCTGGTCCACGGTTGTGCCATTGGCTCTTTTCCTTCTGCGCCCCTCCGGTTCCAGCACAGTCAGCTGGTCCTCGTTACTTGCATTGGCTCTTGTACCTTCTGCTACCCGTCCGGTTCCAGTACCGTCAACTGTTCTCTCCGCATGCCTTTGGCCTAGGTGCCTCCATCTGGGTATCCGAGTCCAGCAACGTCTGCTGGCCCTTTGGGTAGTGCTTTGGAGCACAGGTACCTCCTGCTTAGTAACCGTGTCCCAGTAACATCACGGGTACAAATTGTGCAACAAATACAAGATACGGAACAAGAGACACAAGAACAATAAGCAAAGATCTAAAAGCAGAAGAACATGAAGTATAAGACCAAAATGAAGAGCAAAATATATGCTCTAAATTCTAAGCAGAAGAAGACTAAGCAGTGTATGGGGGTGAGTCCGTTCCTCCTCGTGGTGCCCCTGGAAAATGCCCGCTGCTGCAGGCTAAACTGAACACGGACAAATACTGTTGTAATTTAAATCTTTTGTGACAGCAAGAACGGAAGGATGAAAAATTCATACTTTGACAGATTACAAGTACAGAATTCTCTGTCACAAATAAGAATATGATGAAGAAGATGAAGCAGAATATGAATAAGAAATAATAGTTTAATAAGAAGAATATAGTAATGTTAACAAAGATGAATAGCAAAAGTTTAAGAAGAAGATAAAGAAGGTGAAGAAAGAAGAATAATTGATGAAAAAGAGATGCCTGCAGAAGATTATGAAGGAGAAAGTGTGTGAAAAGTTAAAAAGGAGAAGATGAAGAGCAGGAAGTTGTGTAATATACATATTTGCCAAAAAAAAAAACGTTAACATTGTCAATTTTCTTCGTCAATCCGAACATCTTTAAAAAAAAAAAAATATTTATTCTATTCCATTTGATTGGGTAAACATCTATGCCTTTAATGTCTCCTCAACCTTCCCCAATACATTCTACATTACTCTTTCTTGTTTTCCTTCATGTACAATTAACCAACAAGGCAAGAATGGGTTTTTTTTAATTTCGATATTTTGTTCCCATAGACTTACATGGGACTTCCGGTATCGGTATCGGGTTACGCCGATATTTTAGGTGATATCGGCGATACCATTTTCCGATTCCGATACTTTAGGATATCGGAAAGTATCGCTCAACTCTAACCGCCATTATATGTTTGGGGGCTTCCTATTTTCTTTGGGGATCTGCTCCGGGACAGATAGATTTCAACTGTCTGCCTTTAGGTTAGTTATCTCTTAGGCTGTGATGAGGCGTTTTAGGATCAACGTAGGAAAAGCTCCACGGCTATCTCTAGTTGTGTCGTTAGTTTAGGAATCTGCAACCCATCAGTTACCAACATCTCAGGTGTCTGCTGCCCTGCTGTTGTTCCTGTCCTCCTCAGCTACCGAAACACAACAGTATCACCCCGGGCCCTAACTGAAAATTATATGTTACTCACAGAAGGGAAAAATAGTGTGGAAAGAAAAAAAGTTGTCAGAGTTGTCAGAGATTTTTTTTTTCTGTCTGTTGCAATTTTTTCCCTCTTTTTCTCTGGGTGCTGAGGAGGATTTTTTTTTCTTCAATGGAGTTTGCACAGTTTGTCTGGCCGTGTGGATCAGCTTGCCACTGAGGTTCGGAGTATTGCTACCTATCTTGCTAGGTTGCCGTTGTGGAACCTAGGATTCCCATGCCAATTTGTTTTTTGGGGATCGGGCTAAATTTCTGAATTTCAAAAATAACTGTAAGTTGTTTTTTTTCCTTACAGCCTAAGTCCTCAGTAACGCAGCACAGGTTCAAATTGTCAACTCTCTCCTGCGTGGCGACCTCAGCATCTTGTCTAACCGCCAATATAGTTTGTGGGCTTCCTATTTTCTTTGGGATCTGATTCCGGGGCAGATGCTTTCATCTTTCTGCCCTTAGGTGTAGTTATATCTCAGGCTGTGACAAGGCATCTAGGATCAACGTAGGAACGCTCCACGGCTACCTCTAGTTGTGTCTTAGTTTAGGAAAACTGCAACCCATCAGTTACAAAATCTCAGGTGTATAATATAACAGCCCAGGCAAGATCTCCCATTGGAGATCAGGGGTCACATGCTCGGTTACAGCAGCGACTCCCATTGGTCCGCCAGGAAGGTCCTGAAATTACTTGTGTTTTGGAACATTTTCTCATTGGTCCTTTTCTGGAAGGTCCTGTAGCGGCAACTATAAAAGGTGTGCATGTCCACTCGGCCATACGCTAGTATGAATTGTGTTATGTGCTTTGTGCCAGTGTGATCATGCACGCATGTGGTTAGGGCTCGGCTGAAATAAGTCCCTAGAATACCGGCACCTCCGTGAGGAGATTTGTATGCACGTGTTCAAGGCTTGACTGAAATAGCCTCTAGAATACTGGCTACTCCGGTGAGCAGTTGCTTGTTTGTGTAGCTGACTGCATGACCACGGACTGCTATCTGCACAGCAGTTATCTGTGTACCCCTGTGGTGTTAACAGGACACAGTATCTATCTCTGCGTCTCTACCTCAGCGATTCTGTGGTGTAACAGAGTTCGCTTATCCTGATATATAGTGCCACAGCATCTATGTTTGCGACCCTGTGAAGTAACAGAGTTCGCTCATACTGCCATCTTACTAGCAGCAGGCTCTGCCTGCACGGTGGACCCCGGGCTGCGAACGCACCCATTATTTATATTTACTTGTTGCGTTCCACAGACCCTAACACTACGGGCCTGCCAGATAACCGCCGCTGCGATGTCGATGCCTGCTGCAGATCCTTCTCCTCTTCTGAGCTATTGCCAACGGCACCCTCTTCCCCCAATGGATGCCAATCCGGGTCAACAATTGGGTCATCCATCACCTCCTCTTCAATTTCATCTGTACCTTCCTCTGTGTCACCGTGTAAGGTGGTATACTATGAGGGAAGGGGCACCTGAGTTTCATCAGGGTCACATTCTGGCTCAGTAGATTGCGAGGGCAATGTAGTGCTCTTGGTGAATGTACCAGCAGAATCATAGAGCAGTGGCTGTGCATCAGTGCACTCCATCTCTGATCATGTTGGACTGGGAATTCGGGATTTGACTTGATAACCCAGGCATGGTATGTGAAAAGAGCTCCATGGTGAAATCTGAATTGTGGTCTCCCGCATCCTTCCCTTTTGGTGAGGGTGAAGGACACAAGTAAATGGGTTGTTCCTGACCAGAAGGCTGCACTGACGACTCAGTGCTTGGAGTTTTTGAAACTTCAGAAAAGGAGGCGATAGAGCTGGAGGCTGTTTCGGCAATGTAAGACAAAACCTGTTTGTGATGCTCCGGCTTTACAAGCGGTTTATGTAGTCCCAGAAAAGCGAGCCATCCAGGCCTTCTGGAGCCAGACGATGACGCAGGCTCAACACCTCCTGCCTTAGGTGCTATTATGCTTTTGGCACTACCAGCAGATGAACCACCACCATCAGTACCAGGTGACCTCCCATGGCCACGTCCGCGGCCTCTTCCACCATACTTCCTCATGTTTGTGAAAATGTACCCAAAATACCAGCAGCTATATGGTACTGTATCAGAAGCGTACAGCTGTATACGGTAAAGGTGAAAAATTTTGATCTCCGTATATATTTGCGGAGTAACAGACACAGACTCTCACAGGTTCTGTATGGATTACACCAGAATATAAAAAGCAAAAAAATTGTACTGTATCAGTAGCATACAGCTGTATACAGTGTTGGGTTAATTATAATTCTCCTTATATATTTCAGGAGTAACACACACGGTCACAGGCTCAGTATGGATAACACCAAAATATGAAAAGCCGAAAAAGTGTACTATAAACTGTAGCGTACAGCTGTAACAGTTTGGATTAATTTTAAATCTCCTAATATATTTCAGGAGTAACACACATGGTCACAGGCTCAGTATGGATAACACCAGAATAAGAAAAGCAGAAAAAGTGTACTGTATGTTAGGGTCTGCGGAACGCACCAAATATTTGATGTGGAGAGGTGCGTTTCGCAGCCGGGGGTCCACCGTGCAGGCAGAGCCTGCTGCTAGTAAAATGGCGCAAGAAGCGAACTCTGTTATCCCGCAGAGTCGCCAAAATAAACGCCATAACGCGCTGAGGCAAAATGTGCGAACTCTGTTTATCCACAGAGCCGCTAGAAGGAGTGCCGCAGCGCTATATGGCGATGTGTGCGAACTCACTTAACACAACTGAGTCGCAAAATAAACACGTAGGGCGCTGTCTAGCGTGAAAGCGAACCCTGTTACGTCACAGAGCCGCTGAGACAAACTTCTGTGTCCTGTCAGGCACCCAGGTACACAGTTAACTGCTAAGCGGACATAGAACGTGATCATGCGCTAATGTCCTTGCAGGAGTCACCCGCAATCTATGGCGTCTGAACGCCAGACCCTGAATACGGCATTCAAACTCCTCACCGTTTATGCCGGCAATCTAGGGCATGTAGGACACAGACCCTGACCAGCTAGCATACCAAACTCCTCACCGAATAAGTCGGTATTCTAGGGGCTTATTTCAGCCAGGCCCTAGCCACAAAAACGCATGACCACGCTGGCGCAAAGCATATAAAGATTGATATTAGCACATGGCGGCCCAGCCATGCTAACCCTTTTATAGCAACAGCTACAGGACCTGCCAGAAACAAGGACCAATGAAACTTGTTCCAGAACACCAGTAGTCACAGGACCTTCCTGGCAGACCAATAGGAGCTGCTGCAGTACCTGAGCATGTGACCTCTGATCTCCAATGAGAGATCTCACTCTGGGCATGCTCAGAAGGGGAAAACAAGGACTCTGTCCTAAAGACGTCTGCTCGCCGCTAACCAGTACTGGCCACAATAGCAGAGCCTGGAGGAACAGCAGTAATCCTCTGCACACTGTTAGACTGGGCGAGACGCTGGGACCGACGTCTAAGCTGAGCAGGCTCCACTGCAGACGGAGACGAATGGGAGACCGCAGCGGGACTGGTTCGAGACTCCCCTTGTGCAGCAGCGGGAACACAAACCCTAACATTGCCCCACCTCCTGAGGCCCCCCCTTCTCTGGGCCTCGCTACACTCAAAGGCAGCGATGAGCTGCGGAGCATGAACATGCTCGGCAGGCTCCCAGGAACTATCCTCAGACCCATAACCCCTCCAATCCACCAAAAAGATTTTTTTGCCCCGTACCACCTTGCACTCTACAATGGCATTCACCTCGTAGTCGTCTGAAGACGAACCCGACTTCCCGACAGATGACTTAGGCAACCGGGAGATGACCACGGGTTTTATGAGGGACACATGGAAGGTGTCGGAGATACCAAGGCGAGGCGGAAGGGCCAAACGGTAAACCACAGGGTTCACCTGCTCGAGAACCTTGAAGGGACCCAAATAGCGGGGTGCCAACTTAGTGGATTTCACCCGTAGCCTGATGTTTCGGGCGGAGAGCCACACTAGGTCGCCAGGAGCAAATGTCGGAACGGGACGCCGATGGGCATTGGCAGAAAACCTCATCCTTTCCTTGGAAGCCTGAATGGCATCCTGGGTGCGTCCCATATGTCCCGTGCTTCCACAGCCCAGTCTGCCACCCTGGAGTCAGCGGAAGCCACGGGCATGGGCACCGGTACCCGCGGATGCTGACCGTAATTTAAGAGGAATGAGGTCTGTCCGGTGGAGTCAGCCACAGCATTGTTTAGCGCGAACTCCGCCCACGAGAGAAAGGATGTCCAGTCATCCTGCCTGGCAGAGACAAAATGTCGCAAGTAGGTGACCAAGGTCTGGTTGGCCCTCTCTACCAACCCATTAGTCTCGGGATGATATGCAGAGGAGAGGTTCAACTCAATGCAAAGTAGATGACACAACTCTCTCCAGAACCGAGACGCAAATTGGGGACCTCGATCGCTGACAATCTTGTCTGGCATACCGTGTAGACGGAAGATGTGTCTAATAAATAATGCTGCCAAGGCCCCTGCAGAATGTAACCGTGGTAGCGGCACTTAGTGCACCATTTTGGACAAGTGGTCGGTGATCACCCAAATGATAGTGCAACCCCGAGACTTGGGTAAGCCCACCACAAAGTCCATCCCGACCATCTCCCAGGGCCTGTCTGCCACCGGCAAAGGAAAAAGTAACCCAGCTGGCCGTTGTCGAGGGGACTTGTTCCTGGGCAGGAGACACACGCCTGAACATACTCCCTGACGTCACGTAACATATGTGGCCACCAGTATGTCCTCGCAAACAACTCAGTTGTCCTCTTTGTCCCAAAGTGTCAACCCACCCTGGACGAGTGTGTCCAAGAGAGTACCTCAAGTCGCAAATTAGTGGGCACAAAGGTATTGCCCGGAGGCATAGACTCTAGCGAACCCGGGGCTACAGTTCTCAGGCTTTCTTCGGGGACAATAAGCCGAGGCTCCTCATCCTCCTCCTCTGATGACACTAAGGAGCGAGAGAGAGCGTCGGCCCGAACATTCTTCTCACCGAAGAGAAAATGGAGGGTGAAGTGGAACCGAGAAAAGAATAGGGACCATCTGGCCTGGCGAGAATTTAGCCGCTGAGCCGTTTGCAAATATACCAAGTTTTTGTGGTCGGTGAAGAGTTGGAAGGGAAAACAAGCCCCCTCCAGAAGATGTCTCCATTCAGAGAAGGCCAATTTCATAGCCAGCAACTCCCTGTCCCCGATGGAATAATTCTTCTCTGCTGGTGTAAAGGTCTTAGAAAAGAAGAAGCAGGGATGCTTCCGACCTTGAGCATCCTTTTTATAAAGGACTGCTCCAGCACCAACAGAAGAGGCGTCCACCTCTAAAATAAACGCAAAATAAACATGCTAGGGCGCTGTCTAGCGTTGAAAGCGAACCCTGTTATGTCACAGAGCCGCTGAGACAAACTTCTGTGTTCTGTCTGGCACCCAGGTATACAGTTAACTGCTAAGCGTACATAGAACGTGATCATGCGCTAATGTCCTTGCAGGAGTCACCCGCAATCTATGGCGTCTGAACGCCAGGCCCTGAATACGGCAATCAAACTCCTCACCGGTTATGCCGGTAATCTATGGCATCTAGGACACCGACCCTGACCAGCTAGCATACAAAACTCCTCACCGAATAAGTCAGTATTCTAGGGGCTTATTTCAGCCAGGCCCTAACCACACACACGCATGACCACACTGGCGCAAAGCATATAAAGATTGATATTAGCGCATGGCGGCCCAGCCATGCTACCCTTTTATAGCAACAGCTACAGGACCTGCCAGAAACAAGGACCAATGAAACTTGTTCCAGAACACCAGTAGTCACAGGACCTTCCTGGCGGACCAATAGGAGCTGCTGCAGTACCTGAGCATGTGACCCCTGATCTCCAATGAGAGATCTCACTCTGGGCATGCTCAGAAGGGGAAAACAAGGACTCTGTCCTAAAGACGTCTGCTCGCCGCTAACAAGAACTGGCCACAATAGCAGAGCCTGGAGGTACAGCAGTAATCCTCTTCACACTGTTAGACTGGGGAGACGTCTAAGCTGAGCAGGCTCCACTGTGGACAGAGATGAATGGGAGACCGCAGTGGGACTGGTTCGAGACTCCCCTTGTGCAGCAGCGGGAACTCTAACACTGTATCAGTAGTATACAGTGTTGGGGTAATTTTAAATCTCTGTATATATTTCAGGAGTAACACACACGGTCACAGGCTCAGTATGGATTACACCAGAATATGAAAAGCAGAAAAAGTGTACTGTATAACTAGCGTACAGCTGTATACAGTGTTGGGGTAATTTTAAATATTTGTTTATATTTGAGGAGTAACACATACGCTCACAGGCTCAGTATGGATTACACCAGAATATGAAAAGCAGAAAAAGTGTATTGTATCAGTAGCATACAGTGTTGGGGTAATTTTAAATCTCCGTATATATTTCAGGAGTAACACACACGCTCACAGGCTCATTATGGAGTAGAGCAGAATATGAAATGCATAAAAAGTGTACTGTATCAGTAGTGTACAGCTGTATACAGTGTTGGGTTAATTTTAAATCTCCTAATATATATCAAGAGTAACACACTCGGTCACAGACTCAGTATGGATAACACCAGAATATGAAAAGCAGAAAAAGTGTACTGTATCAGTAGCGTACAGCTGTATACAGTGTTGGGGTAATTTTAAATCTCCGTATATATTTCAGGAGTAACACACACGGTCACAGGCTCAGTATGGATAACATCAGAATATGAAAAGCCAAAAAAGTGTACTATATCAGTAGCGTACAGCTGTATACAGTGTTGGGTTAATTTTAAATCTCCTAATATATTTCAGGAGTAACACACACGGTCACAGGTTCAGTATGGATTACACCAGAATATGAAAAGCAGAAAAAGTGTATTGTATAACTAGCATACAGCTGTATACAGTGTTGGGGTAATTTAAATATTCGTATATATTTGAGCAGTAACACATATGCTCACAGGCTCAGTATGGATTACACCAGAATATCAAAAGCAGAAAAAATGTACTGTATCAGTAGCGTACAGCTGTATACAGTGTTGGGTTAATTTTAAATCTCCTAATATATATCAAGACTAACACACTCGGTCACAGGCTCAGTATGGATAACACCAGAATATGAAAAGCAGAAAAAGTGTACTGTATCAGTAGCGTACAGCTGTTTACAGTGTTGGGGTAATTTTAAATCTCCGTATATATTTGAGGAGTAACACACCAGAATATGAAAAGCAGAAAAAGTGTACCGTATCAGTAGCGTACAGGTGTATACAGTGTTGGGTCAATTTGAAATCTCTGTACATATTTCAGGAGTAGCACACACATGCTCTCTCAATATGGATTTGACAGTAATACACAAGGCAGAAAAACGGTACTGTATCAGAAGATACCAGCTGTATACGGTTTTGGGGAAAGTTGAAATCTCCGTATATATTTCCAGAGTCACACACAGAGACTCAGCATGTATTTGTCTGTGATACCAGCCGGTACACCGGAGTGTGAGGAGTGTACAGCTCTATACATTGTGGGAAAAAATGAACGCTCAGTAACTGTGCAGAAAAAAATAAAAGTATTAGTGCTGTGTAGGTACTGTGTTAAAAAGCACTCTGCACAGCAGCATACACACAGCAAATGAAATTCCTCCACTGTCACTGGCAGGCAAGCCTAATAATCAGCTCTGCTGCTCCACACAAGAAATTCCTCACCTCTCACTGACAAACAGCAGCCTAATAATCAGCTCTGCTGCTCCACACAAGCAATTTCTCCCCTGTCACTGCACACTAACTGTACAGCTAATTGCTATCAGCACAAGCACAGAATTATTGATTTTTTTTACTGCCTAATGCTCTCCCAACTGAGAACCAGCTCCAGCAACCTCTCCTTACGCTAAGATCGGCAGAAATAAAATGGCGGTTGGCGGTGAGGGCTTTTATGCGCACTATGACGCCACACAAAGCAAGCCAATCACTGCAATGCCCTTCTCTAAGATGGTGCTGGCCGCTGCCCATGTCATCGCGTTGCCCACAGTCTGCGTTCTTGCTCATTGGCTGAGAAAAGGCATTTCAAGCATTATGGGAAAACCTACTTTGGCGCTCGGTTTGCTGAACGCATGGCCAACCTCATGCTATGGTCGGGTTTCGCTTGGCAAAACCCGACTTTGGCGAAATTCGGTCTGTTCTGAATCTGACCGACCTGTTTCGCTCAAATCTATTGACCACACAAGAACCGCAGCTCTGATGAGATGCAGGAAGGATCACAAATAAACATTTACACACAGGTACCTTATAAGCGATCGTTTCCATTCCTTTTGTCTCCACGCAGTACAGATGCTATGATGAATCTTCATTCCCAGTGCTCATCTCGGCAAACTTCCCTCTTCGCCGTCTTCAGCAGCACAGCCAGACATGGTGCACTTAAAAATAAAAGTATCATTATACTGGCCCATAGATATAGATATCTCTCATGCTGCACCCTTGAATACACAATTGCCCCTTACTGTGCTTCCTGCAGAAAATATACCTCCCACACTGCCCCTCTATCCTGTAATATTCCCCACACTGCTTGTCTCTATAATGCCTCCCAAACAACTCTGTTCTGTAATATTTCCCACAGCACAGCTCCTCTCTGTAATGTCTCCCCATGCTTCTCTCTGTAATATCCCTTGGCACAGCTCCACTCCATAATGTTGCTCCAAACAGTTCCTCTCTGTAATATTACCCCATACAGCTATTCTCCTTAATATTAATATTACCCACACAGTTCCACTCAACAATATACCTCACACAGCTCCTTTCCATAATGTCCTCACACACAGATTCTCTCTTCATAATGTCCCCACTCACAGCTCTTCTTCGTAATATTCCTCCCCACACAGTTCCTCTCCATAATTCTGCCCACACAGATCCTCTCCGTAATTCCCCCACATAGCTCCTCTCCATAATATTACCCCCACGCAGCTCCTCTCCTTATCATTTCCTGCAACAGCTCATCTCCGTAATTTGCCCCAACACACAGTTCCTCTCTGTAATTTCCCTACACACAGCTACCCTTCATAATTTTCCCACACACAGCTCCTCTTAATATTCCCCCACAGAGCTCCTCTATGTAATCCCACTCACACACAGCTCATCTCCATAATATTACCTCCACACACACCCTGTCCCTTTGCATAATGTTCCTCATTCAAAATCCTCTCACCTATTGCCTCATAATGTGGCCTCATAGTAGCAGCAACCCCCCTCCTCCTACAATAGGATGTTTTTATCACGAACACCGCACTGCACTTGCTCACTGAGCCAGTGCGCGTGTCCTGAATAAGACAGACTGCACTCAAAGATACCTGTGGAGCGGGGCAGTAGCAGTGAAGATGCGTGCTTCAGACTAACAGGATCCGAAGCACGTGACTGCCAAGGGGTGGCGCCGGCCACAGGTCTCTCAGAGGGAGCAGTAACAGATAGAGAATGCTTCAGGCCAGAGGACCTGAATCACGTGACTGCTGGTGGGCGTGGCCTAAGCTCCAGAGAGCTATGAGCGGAAGGAAAACTCCTAGAAGGGTAACTACGGGACAGAGTTACCAAGGGGCATAGACAAAACGGATCGTCAGGATAGCCAGGTCATAAACAGAGGGAGCAACGCAGTACAACAGGAGCAGGCAGAGAATAACCAGAATGTAGCCAAGGGATCAGAAAACCAGAACGGGCAAATATACAGTACCAAGACAGTAGACAAACTCACAACGAAGAGACGGACCGGGTCAAAACCAAACAAGCAACAAGATCAGGCACAAGGCACAGGCACACAGGAGGTCAACTAACTCAGCCGAGGGCAGGAGTATAACTGACACCAGACCTAGGTAAATTGGCAACTAAATAGCCGCCCTCTGCCAGAGAGAGGCTGAAACCACTAACCCCAGTCTGATCAGGACGGGACAAAGACAAAACCCCGTCCTGGGTCATGACAGTTTTTTCTTGAGTTCCTCCTGAAGCGCTTACTTTTTCACTTGAGTCCTCTTCTGCACTGCGGCACTGGCTACTACAGCAGTGTGATGAGGTCACAGTGTGGTGTGATGACTTTATCATGCTGCTGCACATCGGGGCGGGGAAGACACAGATACAGTTGAATATAGAGAGATGAGAACCGGGCTGAATGTTGAGCAGGTCTGATCTAACCTGTTAATGCTTCATTGACAATTAGTCTACCAGGCCTTGTACCTAGAAGGATCTGATTGGTTAAGGGTTATGTTGCACACAGAAAAATTGATTTGGTCTCTAGTTGCCATGTCAACCAATCAGAACTATTCAGTCACAGTCGGAGGTGACTATGGGTTGCCAAACTGATCAATTTTACTTAGTCTAACTTCTCGCTTGATGCTATCATTTTTTATAGCAGCATCAGAAATTGCTGAAATCCGGTTTTAACATGTCCAGCACTAGCCTGGATGTGTATAATAGCTGACATTTGCTGTGAATGGCAAGAGCAAAATTCTTGAGCCCATGCCATCTATCAGACATAACTGCATGCCCAATAGCTGAAAAATTCCTGCAACCTGGACATAGTTATGTCCATTCGTGGGAAGGAGATTAGAAAAACCTTTGTTAACATCAAAGTATTACCATTACTTATTTGTGACCTCAATGTCTGACTTTGAAGAAAAATGTTATAAAGCAATTTTATCATTATCTGAATTTTGGAAATCTTCCCAAGTTATCGGCCTCTTTTCCCTTATAGGAAAGCATTAAAGGAGATGTCCCCTTTTAGAAAATTCCAGTCCCCGCGGCTGCAGTTTGTACAAAGAAACAAATCACCCATTAGTCATCATCTCTGTGTCTGCAACAGAGTCTCCGCCCATGTCTACAAAGGAAGAGCCACTAAGCTCAGTGATTGACTGACGCATTGTTGATAAGAAGTCAGTGGTGAGGCCAATGCAAGATGTCAGGAGCAATGGAGGAGACTCAGTAGTGAACCCAGGGAGTGTTTATTTTTTTATAACAAACTGAACCTTGGAAACCGGGATTTTCAGAAAGGTGAGAACCCCTTCAACATGTTGTGACTAGCTCTAGAACTCTAGCATAAAAAGGATATAAAACATAAAGTGCATAACAAATAAAAATAGAAAATTACATCTTAAGACCAGTAGCTAAAGACCTACCATGTTTTTAATTTACTGAGATATTGTTATTCCTTTTAAGAAATTATTTTCGAGAAGCCAAATAACCACTTTGAATTAGCAACAAGCAACTGATATTAATGTCACAATGCTGCTGACATTACATGATGACATATATTAAGCAGCTAATTCAATTTAGCCAAGACCACAATACAATTTCTGTGTTACTCCAAAGGAGCAGAAAAATGTCAATACTGTTACATTGTATATGATATTTCTTCTCTTCATGATACCATGTTTTGTGCATGTTTGTGATCTACAGTAAGTAGTGACATGTTGTGTAGATATTTAATGAACTTGTGTTAACATTGTTTATTATTCCACCCATTTGATATTTGGAGAAACTTTTCAGTTTCATTATATGGTTTATGCTTTGTGCTATTTTCAAATTCTGGCTATCCACTCGAAAATGTATTTTTTCATTTTATTGGATATATTTTCATCTAATGAATCAAGCCTTTAATCCTAATGCTTTGCAAATAAATCAGAATTTATTTTTAAATGGGTAGACATGACACACAAAATCTAGCCTTAAGGACATAAAAATTATCAACTCTTTTTACGGTTTTTGCAGCCTTCAACTAAGATTAGCAAAATTTTTCATATCTGCATGTTAAATAACTTAGAACACTCAATCTTAAAATATATTAAAATGTGTTATTCCAGGCATGTACATGTTTATTCTGAGCATTGTTGTATATATACATTAGTGTTGACATTCATATAGACAAATCAAAGTTTTCCATTTGCTCTATGTTAATTTTAGCAATGTTCTTACCTAATGTGCTGACTTTGATAAATGAGAATCCTATAAGCTAACATTACTTCTTCCTTCAGGGGAAATTAATATTTTAAATAGCATTTTGTAACAATGTTTTAGCTAGAAATAATACTTGAGTGTTGAATCCTAACATGTATTTAGTCATCTTATTATTACACACATTCTAATTTTAATTTTAACTCTAAATCTTAACAACATTGATATCTAAATTTGTCTCCTTTTTATCACCTATTCTTGGATAATTATAAAATTATTAATAATTTTAAAACAAATTATTTCAGATTGTGTACTAAATAAAGCAAACAAATGATTGGATAGGTCTGCTGTGAAATAAATTTAATGAAATTTCCAGGTCCCTGAAAATTTGAACAATTTCTGAAACAATTTGTGCAAATTGTTAAAAAAAATGCCCAGCACTAGTGTTGAGCGATACGATACCGCAAGTATCGGGTATCGGCTGATATTAGCTCTATCGGCCTTTCGATACTTAGTTTCGATATTTTCCATATATCGTATACCGGGATCGGAAGTTCCCATAATTCTTTGAGAGGCAATGTGATTTTAGTCAGCCAATGAGGAATCCTAAGAAGTGTGGGCACATCCTGTACTGCTGCGGTCATGTTAACTAATGGCATGGCTGTGATTGGATGCTGAAATGATGTCAGAATGCACTATAAAAGGCGCCGCCGCCATTTTAGCGTCACTGTGCTGTGAATTCAGTAAGGGACAGAACGCTGCTGTGCTGACTCTGAGGGACAGTTAGAGATTGCGATTTAGTGTACTGTGCTGTAGGCAGGCTAGCACCAACCGCTGTGTAAAGCTTCCTTTTGCCTGCAGTGTTGTTTTAACAGCTCTGCAAGGTGTGTGTGAGTGCAGGTGACGCTGCAGTTTGCTCTGCATGCAACGCTGTCTGTAGGCATCTGCACGTGTCACTCACAGACTCTTTTTTTTTTCTTCAGTGTAATTCTTGCAGCTCCATGCAATTTAACTATTAGTGTGACGCGCTTCCATCCGTATCCAATACATTGGTTGCAAACACTATAGAAGTAGACAAAGGAGTAGCCTTTCACAGATTGTGAACAGTTGTGTTTCAGTGTTCACTTCAGTCTGTGTTTTTTATTTTTTGAGTGCACATCACGCTCCAGTTACTTGTTCAAGCACTGCTGCTTGTACTCTGCTGAGCGTGTCTCAGTGCCTCATCCTTTTCATTTATCTCCAATTGGTTCTGCTCCATTCCATTTAAAATATAATCTATTAGTGTGACGCGCTTCCATCCGTATCCAATACATTGGTTGCAAACACTATAGAAGTAGACAAAGGAGTAGCCTTTCACAGATTGTGAACAGTTGTGTTTCAGTGTTCACTTCAGTCTGTGTTTTTTATTTTTTGAGTGCACATCACGCTCCAGTTACTTGTTCAAGCACTGCTGCTTGTACTCTGCTGAGCGTGTCTCAGTGCCTCATCCTTTTCATTTATCTCCAATTGGTTCTGCTCCATTCCATTTAAAATATAATCTATTAGTGTGACGCGCTTCCATCCGTATCCAATACATTGGTTGCAAACACTATAGAAGTAGACAAAGGAGTAGCCTTTCACAGATTGTGAACAGTTGTGTTTCAGTGTTCACTTCAGTCTGTTTTTTTTTTATTTTTTGAGTGCACATCACGCTCCAGTTACTTGTTCAAGCACTGCTGCTTGTACTCTGCTGAGCGTGTCTCAGTGCCTCATCCTTTTCATTTATCTCCAATTGGTTCTGCTCCATTCCATTTAAAATATAATCTATTAGTGTGACGCGCTTCCATCCGTATCCAATACATTGGATGGAAACACTATAGAAGTAGACAAAGGAGTAGCCTTTCACAGATTGTGAACAGTTGTGTTTCAGTGTTCACTTCAGTCTGTGTTTTTTATTTTTTAAGTGCACATCACGCTCCAGTTACTTGTTCAAGCACTGCTGCTTGTACTCTGCTGAGCGTGTCTCAGTGCCTCATCCTTTTCATTTATCTCCAATTGGTTCTGCTCCATTCCATTTAAAATATAATCTATTAGTGTGACGCGCTTCCATCCGTAAGTATTCAAGCAGCTGACAGCACTCGGGAGTTAGCACGGATGCACGTTCAGGCGTTCAAGGATCCAAATGAACAACAGTCCAACGAAAAAAATAGGAACAGCATCCAATCCAGGTGAAGTATAACAAGTCTTTATTCAGCCACCATAAAATACGACGTTTCGGCCATTTTCAGGCCTTTATCAAGTATACAAAAACAGGCAAAATGGTGTCCTTAAATGGTGTGGAGGAGCCAATCACCATCCAGGAACCGCCCATAATACAAATAGACATATATACAGAATATACAACGATAATTAATTTAAAATAAAACGATAATTAATTTAAAACAGTGATCAAAGCTCAAAATAGTGACATCATAGAAAAATACAACAATGTTATAATTGTGCATGTAATATGCTGTAGATTACCCCATATAAACAATATCACCATTTAGTCTGCCAATCGATGATCTATTACTGCACACTCCCATTCTGGTGCTGCACCAATCATGTACTCACTAGCAGCAGCGTCCTCCATATCCAATCAGTGTCAGTTCAGCAGCGCTTAGTCAGAGCACTTGTCCAATAGCCCACAGGATAACAAATCGGGAGGCACACCTAACTCACTCCCCACTGTGTAGGTAAACAAAGGCACATGTTCAGAAGTCATCATAGCAAACGCCCAGTGGATCATGTGAACACCAGCGTCATCAGACACCCAGTCACATGACCGCAAGCATCATCCGAGGTCTAATCACATGTTGTCCCATCATAAGCCTCTATTCCAGGCTGAAAACACTAAAATAGCGCGCGATCACCGGCATCATCCGACACCTGAAAAAAGAACACGCATGCACAATAAACTCTATCGTTATTTATACTACTCCAGATATGTCATCAGAAAACCTGCAGGTCACATGATCGTCAGTATTGGCATACTGTAAGCAAGAGACCGCACATGCGGATCTATATAGAATGGAAGATTAACAATAGCAAACGCCTAAAGAAATATATATAATATCTACAAAATAAATGATGTCATCAGGAACCATTAAGTCACCACTCCGATCACTCCAGATAATAATCCTACGAAAACAACAAACATAAGTAAAATATATATCTAAAAACAAACACAGAATATAGATGCAAAAATTACCTAGCACAAATATGCAAATTATATTCGATATTCAACCCCTTTGGTTGCAATGTCTCCAAAACGGAGATCCACCGGAGTTCTTTCTGTTTAAGCAACTTAATCCTGTTGCCACCTCTCCTGAGGGGTGGAACCCCGTCAATAACTCTAAATCTCAGCTGACTGACCAAGTGTCCACATTCTACAAAGTGCTTAGATACCGGCAGTTCCATCATCTTCGTCCTGATAGTACTTTTGTGTTTACTTATTCTAGCCTTAACCTCCATCGTTGTCTCGCCTATGTACATGAGTCCACATGGACACACGAGCATATAGATTACAAAGCTAGATGTACAAGAGTACCGTTCCTGTCACCACGAAATTTCAGTAGTTTCTCATCCAAGTGTTTCTTGAACGTGTCCCATTCTTGTACTGTCAACTGCATAGTCATTTGTTTCTCCAAATCATCGATTTTATTCTTCACCAATACCATTTCTGTGTGGAGAAACTCGATATTCAAAAGCATTAGATCAAATGAATACTTATTAGTGATCGATTCAAATTTATTACAAAATTGCATATTGTCTGCCAGTAATGTAGGCCGCAGATGTGGCCTTAGTCCACGAGGTATCCTGTGAACTCTGTGATACTCGCACAGAGTCATGGCATGCAACTCGTGTGAGATATATTTTCTCCTCTCATTTTCATATCTCTTATTCAACATCTCTATGGTAGGTTTATTCAAAAAAGACATATCTATCTGTGTTCTGGCTAGGATTCTTTTAGCATCTTCATCTGTGTATGAAAATATAGCGGCATTGTCCAGTTCACCCACCTCTGGTTCAAGTATCAAAGTCTCCATGACCGGTGCACGTCTGCCAGGATCCACAATCCACAAGTATTCAAGCAGCTGACAGCACTCGGGAGTTAGCACGGATGCACGTTCAGGCGTTCAAGGATCCAAATGAACAACAGTCCAACGAAAAAATAGGAACAGCATCCAATCCAGGTGAAGTATAACAAGTCTTTATTCAGCCACCATAAAATACGACGTTTCGGCCATTTTCAGGCCTTTATCAAGTATACAAAAACAGGCAAAATGGTGTCCTTAAATGGTGTGGAGGAGCCAATCACCATCCAGGAACCGCCCATAATACAAATAGACATATATACAGAATATACAACGATAATTAATTTAAAATAAAACGATAATTAATTTAAAACAGTGATCAAAGCTCAAAATAGTGACATCATAGAAAAATACAACAATGTTATAATTGTGCATGTAATATGCTGTAGATTACCCCATATAAACAATATCACCATTTAGTCTGCCAATCGATGATCTATTACTGCACACTCCCATTCTGGTGCTGCACCAATCATGTACTCACTAGCAGCAGCGTCCTCCATATCCAATCAGTGTCAGTTCAGCAGCGCTTAGTCAGAGCACTTGTCCAATAGCCCACAGGATAACAAATCGGGAGGCACACCTAACTCACTCCCCACTGTGTAGGTAAACAAAGGCACATGTTCAGAAGTCATCATAGCAAACGCCCAGTGGATCATGTGAACACCAGCGTCATCAGACACCCAGTCACATGACCGCAAGCATGTCACATTTTGAGCTTTGATCACTGTTTTAAATTAATTATCGTTTTATTTTAAATTAATTATCGTTGTATATTCTGTATATATGTCTATTTGTATTATGGGCGGTTCCTGGATGGTGATTGGCTCCTCCACACCATTTAAGGACACCATTTTGCCTGTTTTTGTATACTTGATAAAGGCCTGAAAATGGCCGAAACGTCGTATTTTATGGTGGCTGAATAAAGACTTGTTATACTTCACCTGGATTGGATGCTGTTCCTATTTTTTTCGTTGCGCTTCCATCCGTATCCAATACATTGGTTGCAAACACTATAGAAGTAGACAAAGGAGTAGCCTTTCACAGATTGTGAACAGTTGTGTTTCAGTGTTCACTTCAGTCTGTTTTTTTTTATTTTTTGAGTGCACATCACGCTCCAGTTACTTGTTCAAGCACTGCTGCTTGTACTCTGCTGAGCGTGTCTCAGTGCCTCATCCTTTTCATTTATCTCCAATTGGTTCTGCTCCATTCCATTTAAAATATAATCTATTAGTGTGACGCGCTTCCATCCGTATCCAATACATTGGATGGAAACACTATAGAAGTAGACAAAGGAGTAGCCTTTCACAGATTGTGAACAGTTGTGTTTCAGTGTTCACTTCAGTCTCTGCGTAATAACCACACTTAGGCCTTATAACTTTTCTGACTTTCTTTATCAATCTACCAAGATGAAGAAGTCAGTGAGTAAGGCACGTGGTCGTGGCCGTGGAGTTTCAGCAGGGAGAGGACGTGGGGATTCTGTGGCTGCTGCCGCCCTCAGTGACACAGCATCCACCAGTTTTACCCATGAGCGTTCCTTTATGCGCACTTTGGTAGGAGCTCCGCGTGCCCCCCTGCTGCGGGAAGAACAAATTGAAGCCGTTGTTGGTTGGATGGCAGCCAATGCATCGACTTCAATTCCTTCCACCTCCTCTCAGGAACACAACACTGTTGAGCAACCATCTGTCTGTTCACCGCCTGTCAAATTGCCCAGGCAGTCAGAGAGATCTGTACAGGAGCCAGCTGAGTCTCTGATTCTGTTCTCAGAATCTGTTGGCTCGCAAACACGGGCACAGGCAAGCAGCATTCTGCAATTTGAAGAAGAGGGAGTATGCAGTGATGCGCAACAGCTGTGTCTCTCTCAATCTGAAGAGGCGGGTGAGCCAGTGCCGATGGACAGCACACCGCAGAACGCATCTTATGATGATGATGAGACTCAGGTGCCAGGTTTTGTGGAGCATGGTGCTGCCCAGACCATCCAACAGCAGCAGGTGTTGGAAGAGGGTAGTGGAGATGATGAAGTCCGAGACCCAACATGGCGTGAGCAACAGGAAGGTGGTGGGAGCAGCTCTGAGGAAGAGATTGTCCCAACGGTACAAAGAGGAGGGAGAGGTAGGCTGCAGACTCGCTTGCCTGTAGCCTCCAGTTTGGCACCTGTTGGGAGCAGTTCTCTTAGAAATGTCAAAATTGGCGCTCCCATGACTTGCACTGCGTGGTCCTTTTTTGACAGACTTGTAGATGATATTTGCTATGTTCAATGCAAGCTGTGTAAGCAAAAAGTTAAAAGAGGTAAAAATATCAGTAACCTGAATACCACAAATATGTGGAAACATGTACGGACAAAGCACGTAGCTGAGTTACAAAGACACACTGGAGATGCAGGCCAACCTACAGCAGCACCTACATCTTCAGGTCGTGTTCGAGCCTCTACCTCCAGCTCACACACACCTGGTTCGGCTTCCTCACAGGATCTCCATGGAAGAACCTCGGTCACTGTTGTCCATAGACAAACTGTTATTCCACCCACAGCAGCAAATTCACAGTCATCGTCACACTCCCAGAACAAAAAACAGCCATCGGTACCATAGGCATGGGATAAAAGACGGCCATACTCGGCAAACCATCCACGAGCACAGGCTCTGAATGCTGGCATTGCAAAACTCCTGTCCCTTGAAATACTGTCATTCAGGCTGGTGGAGACTGACAGTTTCAGGAACTTTATGGCATTGGCAGTCCCACAATATAATGTGCCAAGCCGATTTTATTTCAGCAGGCAAGCTGTCCCTGCTCTGCAAAAACATGTCGAGGAAAACATTAAACATGCGCTACTAAACGCCATCAGTAGCAGGGTCCACCTGACCACCGATGCGTGGACCAGTACCCATGGCCAGGGACGATACCTTTCCCTCACTGCCCTTTGGGTCAATGTTGTGGAGCCGGGTACAGATCTTGCCAGTGGCGCTGTACGTGTTCTGCCAACTCCAAGGATTGCAGGAATCCAGTCTGTACACATTGATTCCTCCTCCTACTCCAGTTCCTCAGAATCATCGCTGCACGAGCCGTCACGGTATACCTCCACATGGACCCGTGAACGCTTACCTGTTGCGACCGATATGAGCACAGCCGTGGCCAAACGTCAACAGGCCGTCCTGAAATTAATTTCCATGAGGAATCGAAGCCACACAGCGCAGGAGCTCTGGCATGCCATCAAGCAGGAGAGCGACGTGTGGTTTTTGTCAGCTAATCTCCAGCCAGGCTTGGTAGTGTGTGACAATGGCCGAAATCTGGTGGCAGCTCTGGGCCTTGGCAACCTCACTCACATACCATGTCTGGCACATGTGCTCAACTTGGTCGTGCAGAGTTTTTTGAGGGACTATCCGGATCTTGATGCACTGCTGCACAAGGTCCGCCTAGAGTGCGCTCACTTGCGACGTTCCAGCATGGCCAGATCGCGCATTGCAGCTCTGCAAGTCAGATTTCGCCTTCCTGAACATCGCATCATATGTGACGTACCCACCAGGTGGAATTCCACGTTACATATGTTGGAGCGGTTGTGTGAGCAACAGCCAGCAGTAATGGAGTATCAGCTGCAACAGGCGCAATCAACTCGCAATTTGCGCCGTTCACACTTCACCACTACTGAGTGGGCCTCTATGAAGGACATCTGCGATGTTTTGCGTGCGTTTGATGTCTCAACGCGGATGGCGAGTGCAGATGATGCACTAGTCAGCATGACTGTCCCCCTTATCTGCCTGCTTCAGAAATCACTGAAAGCACTAAAGGAAGAGGTTTTGGAAGAGGTGGAGGATGAGGAGTCACAAATTCAATTACCTTCATGACAGTCAGCGCAACGTGGTTCCTCACAAAGGGCTGGGCAGGGCTCACTTTGTGAGGAGGATGAGGAGGAGGAGGAGTCAATGGAGGAGGAAGAAATCCCTACAGAGGGAGGTACACAACGCTCTAGTCAGTATGTAGAGCGAGGGTGGGGTGATGCAGAGGAGGCAGAGATGACGCCTCTTCCAGAGGACAGCCTTTGTTGGCCAGTTGGGAGTCTGCAGCACATGGTTGATTTCATGCTTCAGTGCCTGAGAAACGACCGCCGCATCGCCCACATTCTCACCACGTCAGATTATTGGGTGTACACCCTCCTAGACCCTCGCTACCGGGACAACTTACAAACCCTCATCACACCGGTGAACCGGGACCGTAAAATGCAGGAGTACCAAGACACACTGGTGCAATCCATACTGTTGTACATTCCAGCCGAGAGAGCTGCTGCTGCTGCTGCTACTGCTTTACAAAGCAGCTCTGTGCGTCGAGGCAGTGTAGACACCTCTACAACAAGAGGGAGCACAAGCAGCGCCTCTGCACAGGGCAAGAGCTGTATGTTACAAATGTGGCAAAGTTTTGTGACAGCGCCAGCAAGGTCTACACCATCCGAGACGGCTCCAGTCACCAGGAAGAAACGTTTCCGTAAGATGGTGACAGACTACTTGGCTTTCCCTCTAAGTGTACTCCCAGATGCCTCTTCCCCTTTCAAATTTTGGGTCTCTAAGTTGGATACATGGCCAGAGCTTAGCCAGTATGCATTGGAGGTGCTGGCTTGCCCTGCTGCCAGTGTATTATCTGAGCGTGTCTTTAGTGCTGCAGGTGGTGTAGTAACAGACCGTCGCATGCGACAATCCTCAGAGAATGTAGACCGGCTTACTTTTCTGAAAATGAACAAGGCATGGATCTCACCTGAATTTGCCTGTCCGTTTTCAGATTAAATAACTGTTTGGCAACGTTTTCCATGTCTCCTGTTATGTTCATCTTTCTACCACCTGAACTCTACTCCCTGGGCTACAACACCGCCATTTGTTGCTCGTAAGTAATTGGCAGGGGTACTGACTCCTGGCCAGCCTGGATACAGCACGACAGCTGTTTCCTGGCAGTGTGAACGTCAATTATCCTCCAATAAGTTGTGCTGTCGTGTTGCATTCGGGTTAGCCGACTCTATGGTGCCTGCAGTTTAGGTGATTCCTATGTGTGCTGTGGGATATGTAAATAAAGGCGGTTTCCATTGTGACAATATTACAAGCACCCACTGTAGGACTGTGTGATTCGGTAACTGCGGACGGCTTGCGTCCTGTCAACTTACATTTTCATGGGTGCGTTCTTCTACCCGTCCGGGGTCCAGTACCGTCAACTGGTTCTCCCCAGTGCCTTTGGCCTAGGTGCCTCCATCTCCGTATCCGAGTTCCACCAACGTCTGCTGGTCCTTGGTAGTGCTTTGGATCACAGGTACCTCCTGCTTAGTAACCGTGTCACAGTAACGTCAGCTGGTACTCGGTTGTGACATTGCCTCTTTTCCTTCTGCTACCCGTCCGGGGTCCAGTACCGTCAACTGGTTCTCCCCAGTGCCTTTGGCCTAGGTGCCTCCATCTCCGTATCCGAGTTCCACCAACGTCTGCTGGTCCTTGGTAGTGCTTTGGAGCACAGGTACCTATGCTTAGTAACCGTGTCACAGTAACGTCAGCTGGTACTCGGTTGTGACATTGCCTCTTTTCCTTCTGCTACCCGTCCGGGGTCCAGTACCGTCAACTGGTTCTCCCCAGTGCCTTTGGCCTAGGTGCCTCCATCTCCGTATCCGAGTTCCACCAATGTCTGCTGGTCCTTGGTAGTGCTTTGGAGCACAGGTACCTCCTGCTTAGTAACCGTGTCACAGTAACGTCAGCTGGTACTCGGTTGTGACATTGCCTCTTTTCCTTCTGCTACCCGTCCGGGGTCCAGTACCATCAACTGGTTCTCCCCAGTGCCTTTGGCCTAGGTGCCTCCATCTCCGTATCCGAGTTCCACCAATGTCTGCTGGTCCTTGGTAGTGCTTTGGAGCACAGGTACCTCCTGCTTAGTAACCGTGTCACAGTAACGTCAGCTGGTACTCGGTTGTGACATTGCCTCTTTTCCTTCTGCTACCCATCCGGGTTCCAGCACAGTCAGCTGGTCCTCGTTACTTCCATTGTCTCTTGCTCCATCTGATACCCGTCAGGGTTCCAGTAACGTCAGCTGTTTCTCGGAAATTAGACGACCTTAAAGACCACCCAGAAGAAGATGACGACAACAAGGACGACGAGCATGAAGCCAACCAGCCTGAACACCATCACAAAGAAAAAATAAAAGATTACCCAGAAGAAGATCACCAACAGGACAAAGAAGGTTAAGACAAACTACAAGATACAGAACAAGAGACAGAAGAACAATAAGCAGAAGATCAAAAAGCAGAAGAACATGAAGTATAAGACCAAAATGAAGAGCAAAATATATGCTCTAAATTCTAAGCAGAAGAAGACTAAGCAGTGTATGGGGGTGAGTCCGTTCCTCCTCGTGGTGCCCCTGGAAAATGCCTGCTGCTGCTGCAGGCTAAACTGAACACGGACAAATACTGTTGTAATTTAAATCTTTTGTGACAGCAAGAACGGAAGGATGAACAATTCATACTTTTACAGATTACAAGTACAGGAATCTCTGTCACAAATAAGAATATGATGAAGAAGATGAAGAGGAAGAAGATGAAGAATTTGAATATGAAGAAGATTAATTAGTTTAATAATAACAATATGAGTAATGTAAACAAAAACATGAATAGCAAGAAGTTTAAGAAGAAGATTAAGAAGGTGAAGATGAAGAATAATTTGATGAGAAAGATGATGCTGCTGCTGAAGATTATGAAGGAGAAAGTGTGGCACTGGCAAAAGTTAAAAAGGTGAAGAGCATGGAAGTTGTGAAACATACATATTTGCCAAAATAGAAAAAAGGTTAACAACATTGTCAATTTGTTAGTCAATCCAAACGTATTTCCAAAAAATATATATATTAATGCTATTCCAATGCATTGGGTTAAACATGTATGCCTTTATTGTCTCCTCAACCTCCCCCAATACATTCTACATTAGTCTTTGTTGTTTTCCTTCATGTACAATTAACCAACAAGGCAAGAATGTTTTTTTTTAATGTCGATATTTGGTTCCCATAGACTTACATTGGACTTCCGGTATCAGAATCGGATATCGACGATATTTAGTGATATCGGCGATACCATTCCGATCCGATATTTTTAGATATCGAGCAGTATCGCTCAACACTACCCAGCACCATTTCACACATTGCTGAAGACTGCATCAGCCAGAGAGCAGGCTCACATGATTTCAGACAGACAAAAAGACCAAAAATATTTAGGTGGCCTTTATGTCAATCTTCTTTGCTTATGGCTTTCATACAATTTTACTGATCGGTCATTATAGAATAGTTCAGCATACACATGCATCTATATGGGGATGTACCTTTTTTATATGGTCTGATTTCTGTCACCATGTATTTACCTTTTCCAATAATTTTATTCAAATTTTCAAGGACGGGAAGGGAAACAATAGGGAATAAGGAAGGGAAAGAGGGAAATAGAAGGAAAGGGAAAGGAAAAAACAGGAAAGGCAGTGAAGGAGGAAACAATATGAAATTGTAACTATAGTACATTAGTGACAAAGTTTATAACATAAAATGAACTAATAAGAAAGAAAACAGACAAGTACTTTTCGTATATTAGGGAAACAATTCCATCCATTTGGACCATTTTTTGAAGAATTTATCGCAGTGGTTATTAACCAATGCTAGTTTATATTCAAACGATTTATGAAGTGTGATTTTATCAACAATGTCTTGAAAAGAGGGTGACTCTGATTTTTTCCAGTAGAAAGCAATGCTGTTTTTGGTTACCAGTAGGATATGGACTATTAATAATCTCAAATGTGGGTCAATTTTTTCAGTATTTAGTGTGAGAAGGGCCAATTGAGGTGTTAGTAGAATTTGTTTAGAAGAGATGGCATTAATAAGACTCGAAACTTTCTTCCAGAGCGGACGGATTTTCGGGCATTGCCAGAAAATGTGTAGGAGATTACCATAAAAACCACAGTTTCTCCAGCAATTAGGTGAATGAATTTTGTTAATTTTAGATAATCTAGCAGGAGTAAAATACCACCTTGTGAGGAGGTTGTGGTATGATTCTTGAAGGGCCATAGAGAGAGAAGATGCATAGGAAAGAGTACATGCATATTCCCATTCAGAGTAGTCAAACGTTAAATGAAGTTCCGACTCCCATTTGACCATGTTTTGTGTTTTGACCAACTGCGTGCTGTGGTTAAACCATTGGTAGACGTAGTTAAGACTCCAAAAAATTTTATGATCTAAGTTGCAAAGTAAATTTAAAACCGGTTCAGAAATCCGAGGGCACACTTGCAGGAAGACATTAATTTGTTCCTTGAGAATAATGTAGTGAAAAAATGATAGGGAGGATGAATGGAAATGTTCTTTAATAAAACAATAAGGATAGAATTTAGAACCATTGTAGATATCTCCCAGTTTCTTAATACCCAATTTGAGCCAGAGAGGGTCTAAGACCAATCCCCTAGATTCATGGATAAGAGATAATGGAATATTCTTGAGGATATCACAAACCTTTTTTGGTTTAGCAAGCCTTTTCCAGGCCTCAAAGGAGGGCTGGAGAATGGGGTGGGAACTATAAGGAATTTGCTTATTTAAGAAAAAAAACCTAATACTAACAAATGGGGAGGTTTGTTGTTGTTTAAAAAGAGTTCTAAATCGTACCAGGCTGGAGGGCCTTTATGAGACCACCAAAAACAGCTCTGTTTGATCAGATTAGCAGAGTAATAAGCCAAAATGTTCAGTAGTCCAGCTCCACCATAAAGTTTTTGATTATAAAGAACATTTTGAGCCACTCTGGCTTTCTTCCTACCCCAAATAAAATGATTAAGTGAGCTTTGCAAACTGGTAAGGAATGAGGAGATTTTCAGCGGGAGCGACCTGAATGCATATAAGTTTTTTGGTAGAATATATGATTTTACAGTCACGATCCTTTCCCACCATGATAAGTCTCTATCTTTCAGGGCATTTAAGACTTTATTTATGGTAGTAGAAAGGATTTCTAAATTTGTGGGAATCAGGACTTAATATTTTTGGTAAACTGCAAGCCTAAGTATGTTAAATGGTCATCAGTTAAGTTCCAAGGGGAAATCGATGCTAAATCAGTCAGTTGAGCAGTGGTTAAGATAAAACTGAGGATTTTAGACTTTGAATTGGTAACTTTAAAAAAAGAAATTTTGGAAAAAAGATGGAGTTGAGTTTGAAGGGCTGAAATTAAGTCACTTGGCTTGGTCAGAGTGAGAATATCGTCGGCAAAAAGCCCAATTTTATAATCTCTGGTAGATGATTGAATTCCTGAGATATTTTGGTAATTTCTAATAAGTTGTGCCAATGGCTCTATTGCCATGACAAACAGTAGGGGCGATAACGGGCAGCCTTGCCTAGTGCCGTTCGTAATGCTAAAAGGAGATGAAAGGCAGTTATTTAAGTACATTTTTGCTGTGGGTTTGGCATATAGGGCTAAGATGTTAGAAAGAAAATGAGAATGTATCCCAAACTTCTGGAGAACGGCACGTAGATACGTCCAGTTAAGACAATCAAACGCCTTTTCGGCATCAAGAGATATGACTGTGGCACTGAGTTTTTGGGAAAAAATTATTTTCATCAAATTAATGAGCCTTCTCGTCCCATCTGTTGATTGCCTTTTTTTAAGAAAACCAAGCTGATCTTTAGAAATCAATTTAGGAAGGAACTGACTTAGCCGATTAGCCAGTATTTTTGCGTAGATCTTTACGTCTGTGTTTATAAGGGAGAATGGTCGTTAACTGGCAACATTTTGAGGATCAGAATTGGGTTTGGGTATAAGGATTATGGAGGCTTCCAACATCTCATCAGGGAAATGACCAAGCTTAAAAGCTACATTAAAGACTTTTCTAATTGAGGGGCTAGAAGATCACCAAAGGCTTTGTAATAGTCGTTGGAGAAGCCATCAGGCCCTGGGACTTAAAAGATTTTAAGGATTTAATCACCTCCAGTATTTTGCTTTTATTAAAAGGCAAAGAAAGAAAATTCAGATCCTCGGCACTTAATTTAGGCAAGTCTCTTGATGAAAGAAAGGAGTCGATATCTGCTTTAGTTGGTTGAGCCAGTGGATGGGTTTGTTGGAGGTTGTATAAATTATTGAAGTATTCTGCAAATGAGTTGGCAATATCCTTGGGATGGGTTAGGGTAGTTTGTGCATGGGTCACAATTTTGTCTATTTTGTTTCGGATTCTAATTTTATTTAAACAATTAGTCATATACCTGATGGGACGAATGAGTGAGGTATATTGTTTAAATCTAGAAGATTTCAGGGCTGAATCATAGAATGAAAAAATAGTCGATTTCAATTCTTGCCGGAGATTAGAGAGTTCAGTTTGTATTATGGGACATGGATTGGACCTGGAGGTCTGAATCCGTTCTCTTTCCTTGATGGAAGATTGTAGAGATTTAATTTTATTTCTATTGGATTTCTTGAATCTGGAAGAAATATGAGTCAGAATTCCTCTCAGAACCACTTTATGAGCGTTCCAGAGAGAGAACGGTTTAAGGAGAGGCGTGTCGTTTTCTTTAAAATAGTTAACTAGGGCAGTATTAATTTCTGATTTTATATCGGGATACTGGAAAAGGGAGGAGTTACATTTCCATAAAGACTGGGTATTAATTGGTGCTCCAACTAACATTTCCCCCACAATTGGGGCATGGTCAGAAACAGTTTTGGGAAGAATCTCAACCGAGACGAACTTAGGCAAAGAAAATACATCTGTTAAGATTAGATCTATTCTAGAGGCCGATTGGTGGGGAGTAGAGTTGAGCGATACTTTCCGATATCCTAAAGTATCGGAATCGGAATGGTATCGCCGATATCACTAAAATATCGGCGATACCCGATACCGATACCGGAAGTCCCATGTAAGTCTATGGGAACAAAATATCGCAACTAAAAAAACCCCAATCTTTCCTTGTAAACACTAAATATACACACATAGAATACATATATATATATATACATGTCATTGTGACATATATATATACATATATGTATAGTTTATACACTTCTACATAGTAAAATATTCTCTGATTCAATTGCCGGGTAAAGCCGGCTTCAGTGAAAAGACAGAAGCACCCGACATGAAATGACACTTGGTGTACATAGGGTTAACCATGTCTTTTCATGTCGTTTGCTATCTGATTTGCACAAACAATTAAATCAGACTATGTGTGCAAAATTTCACACCTGTAGGGGTTAATTAAAGGTGTAAATTCGTTGTAAAAAAAACAGACTTTTTTGCTACGAATTTACACCTTTAATTAACCCTACAGGTGTGAAATTTTGCACACATAGTCTGATTTAATTGTTTGTGCAAATTAGATAGCAAAGGACATGAAAAGACATGGTTAACCCTATGTACACCAAGTGTCATTTCATGTCGGGTCACCTTTAATTAACCCCTACAGGTGTGAAATTTTGCACACATAGTCTGATTTAATTGTTTGTGCAAATTAGATAGCAAAGGACATGAAAAGACATGGTTAACCCTATGTACACCAAGTGTCATTTCATGTCGGGTTCTGCATTTTCACAAAAGCCGGCAATTGAATTAGCGGCTATTATACTATGTAGAAGTGTATGAACTACAAATATAAATATATATATATATGTGTCACAAATTCAATGACATGTATATATATATATGAGGTGTAAAATTGCTGAAAAAAAATGCGTGGGCTCCCGCCCTATTTTCGCAACCAGACAGACAAAGCCAGTGAGTGGGGGCAGATAATAATAGCCCAGAGAGGGACCATTATTTTTGCCCCCCCCCCCCGGCTACTAACATCTGCCCCCAGACACCCCAGGAAAGACAAATCTATAATTAGATTCTCCCTTTCTGGCACTTTGCCCGTCTATTCCCATTGCCCTGTAGCGGTGGCGAATGGGTTAATATGGGGTTAAAGCCACCTTGCTATTGAAAGGTGACCTTAAGCCAGGTTAATAATTGAGAGCTGTCAATTAGACAACTATCAATTATTAATCCTATTGCATGAAATAAAAATAAAACACACACACTTTAATTAAAAATCATTTTAATGAAATAAAGACACATGTTTTTGACCATCTTTTATTTTACTGCAAAAACCATTTCCTGTAATAAAAATAAAATAAAAAAGCAAAATTATTCTTACCTATCCCATGCACAGTCAGGTCCCACGGTGTAATCCTTCAGAAAGGGTTAATGTTTACTGCAGGGACCGCAGCTAATGCTGCAGCCTCACAGTAAACCCCAAATGAATGAGTTCCTCTCCTGCCTGACAGGAGAGTAAAGGCTGGGTGTCACATAACGATACACCAGCGATCCCGACAACGATATGCACTTGTCAGGATCGCTGGTGTATCGCTACATGATCGCTGCTGAGCTGCCAAACAGGCAGCTCAGGCAGCGATCTGGGACAGCGACACTGCGGGTAACATCGCTTAAGGGCCCGTCTCACATAGCGATATCGCTACCGAGATCGCTGCTGAGTCACTAGTTTTGTGACGCAGCAGCGAGCTCACCAGCGATATCGCTGTGTGTGACATTCAGCGACGATCAGCCCCCCTGCCGGGTATCGCTGATCGTCGCAGAAATGTCAGGACCTTTTTTTGATCGCTGGTTTCCCTCTGACAGGCACGCATCGCTGCGTGTGACAGGCGGGAGACCAGCGATCCGCTGGTAACCAAGGTACACAGCGGGTTTCCAGGCACCGCGCAGCGCTTGGAAACCCGCTGTGTACCTTGGTTACCAGCGGATCGCTGGTCTCCCGCCTGTCACACGCAGCGATGCGTGCCTGTCAGAGGGAAACCAGCGATCAAAAAAAGGTCCTGACATTTCAGCGACGATCAGCGATACCCGGCAGGGGGGCTGATCGTCGCTGAATGTCACACACAGCGATATCGCTGGTGAGCTCGGTGCTGCGTCACAAAACTAGTGACTCAGCAGCGATCTCGGTAGCGATATCGCTATGTGAGACGGGCCCTTAAGTGGAAAGCTTAATTGATTGCTTTCCACTTTCACTTCAGGTCAGCCAGGGACACAATCAGTGACGTCAGAGGGAACTGATTAACAAAAATAGGGGTTCCCTTCGAAAAAAAAATGGCGTGGGGTCCCCCCTATTTTTGTTAACCAGCCAGATGAAGCAGACCGCTGAGGCCTGGATTTTCAGGCTGTTAAGGAGCCAAGATCCATGGACCTTGCCAGCCTGATAATACTAGGCCACAGCAGTCTGCATATCTTGGCTGATTAACAAAAATAGGGGATCCCCTCGAAAAAAATTGGCGTGGGGTCCCCCCTATTTTTGTTAACCAGCCAGATGAAGCAGACCGCTGAGGCCTGGATTTTCAGGCTGTTAAGGAGCCAAGATCCATGGACCTTGCCAGCCTGATAATACCAGGCCACAGCAGTCTGCATATCTTGGCTGATTAACAAAAATAGGGGATCCCCTCGAAAAAAATTGGCGTGGGGTCCCCCCTATTTCGTTAACCAGCCAGATGAAGCAGACCGCTGAGGCCTGGTTTTTCAGGCTGGTAAGGATCCAATATCCATGGACCTTCCCAAGCCTGATAATACCAGGCCACAGCAGTCTGCTTAGCTTGGCTGGTTAACAAAAATAGGGAATCCCCTCGAAAAAAAAAACGGCGTGGGGATCCCCCCTATTTTTGTTAACCAGCCAAGTAAAATGCAGACTGCTGCGGCCTGGTATTAAAAGACTGTCAAGGCCCATGGATTTTGGCCCTCAACAGCCTGATAATACCAGGCTACAGCAGCCCCACATTTGGCGCATCAAAAGATGTGCCAATTGTGGCACTTTACCCGGCTCTTCCCACTTGCCCTGTAGCGGTGGCAAGCGTGGTAATAAGGGGTTAATGTCACCGTTGATTGCACGGTGACAATAAGCCCGGTTAATAATGGAGAGGTGTCAATAAGACACCGATCCATTATTAATCCCAAAGTTATTAAATGTGTAAAAAAAAAACACAGCAAGAAAAAAGTCTTTTAATGAAATAAAAGAGACAACACAGTTTTCATTAATTTTATTGTACTCTCATTCCTGCGACGCCATCGATCTCCTGTAAAAAAATAAAAAAAACAAACCAACAGTATACCACCTGTCCGACGCAGTCCATAACGACAGTCCCACGACGATCCAACTCTGCTACATCGCAATGACAGGCAGAGCCTGTCATCGCGACGCAGCACAGCTGATTACCTGCTTCCCCGGCGGTGACGTCATCGGACTGACTGCTTTACGGCCGGGATTACCCAGCAGTCACTGCAGTTATCGCGAGAAACTGCATGTGACCGCCGGGGAAAGAAGATCGCGGCCATGAAGCAGTCCAGGACGTGACCGCCGGAGATCTTCTGCCAGGTAAGTGCCGCTGACTCCTGACAGACCCGACCGACGGACACTGACAGTGACAGACCCGATTCCGGTATCCGATAAGACGAAAATATCGGTACTCGGAATCGGAATTCCGATACAGCCAATATCGGCCGATACCCGATATTTGCAGTATCGGAATGCTCAACCCTAGTGGGGAGCGGAAAAGTGACTATTCTCTCTGGAGGTCGTGTTTAAACATCGAAACACATCAAAGAATTCTGATTTAAATATCCAATTACTAAGGGTGATATACTTGTGTCTGTTTACAGCAGTAGAATCCATTGTTGCATGCGGGACCACATTAAAATCGCCCAAAATAAACAAGAAGCCTCTCTTGATAGAGTTTAATTTTTTGCTTAATTTGTTTAAAAATTTAATTTGCCCTGTGTTGGGGTCATAGACATCTATGATGGTATAAGTGTGAAAATTTAAGTTGCAGACCAGGATGTGGTAATTACCTCTATCATCCTTATATTCATTTAGCAATTCAAAAGAAAGGGAGCTATGAATCATAGTAGCCATTCCTGCTTTCTTTTTGGGGTTAGAGGATTCGAAAATATTTGGATAATTTTTATCAGAAAAAGGGGGATGATTACTTTCTTTAAATTTGGTCTCCTGCAAGCATACAATATCAGGGTGTAGCCGGTTAATTTCTGAACTGATAGTGAACCTCTTTCTTGGACTGTTGAGTCCTCTAACATTGTAGGTAACCAACTTTAACTTCATTACAAACAAAAAGTTGGTCCAATTTAGTATGGAATATGGATGGAAAAAATGTACTTGTCACAAAAACAAGGAAATAAAACAACCATATAACAAGGTGCTTATTAATACAGAATATGAAAAAAAACAAACAAACACCGAGCTCAATAATATATGAGAAAAGGGAGAAATCCTCCGGAAAGAGTCTAACCAGATAGACTCTACAGTACTCCTTCTACAGGGATAGTCTGTGGACAAAAGCTCACAGAGAACATCCTCGCGAAGTAGTATTTAAGAGAAAGTCAAACATCTAAACGTAACAGTAGTTTTAACAATAGTTTTAAATAAAGAAAGACATTAGGACCATTAGGTCCAGGATTAGGCCCGGAGAGCGGAAAGTTCAGGTTGGATCCCCTGTTGGTGAGGAACAAGAGATATTACTGTTTGATGGGGTCTTAAGTGAAGACAGAAATTTTTGACCTTCCTCTGAGGAAATAAGATTGTGGTTTTGCCTTTATAAATAACTATCAGCTTCAACGGGAAACCCCATTTGTAGTTAATTCCCCTATCTCTTAAGACAGTCGTAAAGGATTTGAACGTTTTCCTTCCTTCCAGAGTTTCCTTGGAAAGATCGGCAAAAATCTTCAAGTATTTATATGGCTCAGGAAAGCCTTTACGTTCTTTTACAAAGTTTAGAACCTGCTCTTTGACCTGAAAAAAGTGAATTTGTAATATAATGTCACGTGGGAGATCTTTTGGTACAGAGGGCGGCTTAGGTAGGCGATGGATTCTATCTATGGTGAGATCATAGTTAGATAGTGTCGGGATCATGGATTTGAATACTCCCCTGACAGAATCACTTAGTTTGCTAGCAGGAACAGTCTCAGGTATACCTCTGATCTTGACGTTGTTTCGTCTGCTCCTATCCTCCATATCTGCCAATTTAGTCTTAAGTTTGACTAGTTCAGATTTGAGGTCATAGTAGTCTCTAGATGAATTTTTGGTTTTCCTCTCTACAACTGACAGTCTCTCCTCGTGATTTTCAATTTATTATTAAATAATCAAACGTATCTTTGAGCATTTTTTCCTGTCTGTCAAAGTTAAGCTGCATGCTATGGTTGATTTTATCAACAAGAGCAGACATGTACAATTCAGTATATGTGTTAGCGGGGCCCAGCGCACCGACGATGCTAGAGTCCTCCCTCCTAAACCGGACCCTTTCAGGGCCAGAACCAGGAGAAGAGTCTGAAGAGTTATCATCTTGGGCACCAACTTGAGTAGCGCAATGCTTCCCCAAATTTCTCAGACCCTTTCTTTTCAGGGAGAGAGAGAGATCCATATCACCTGCGAGATTGGGAGAATTATTTATGGATTTGGTAGGATCAATTAATTTCTTACTATCATCTGTCTGGCCAAACGAGTTTGGCTTATGAGATTTATGCGTCTTCCCATTTTTTATTGGGGATCTAGATCTTTGGGGACTCAAAGTGTTAACTATAGTCTTAGAGGGGTTACAGTGAAGTCCCTTATTTCTTTGGGGTTTTTGAACCCCAGAAGAAGACATGGCTATTACTTTAGGTATTAGATATAATACAAATGATCTATTTAGTGATATAGGTGATAGAAGCCTAGAACAAAGGTTTAATTAGCAGGAGTAGAGGAAACCTCACAAATATTATAAAGTTATGGTTAAGGCCGTAGCAAACAGATAACTAGTTAAGTAGTGATAATGGAAGAGTCACCAAATAGATTCAGTATTAATAAGTAATAAGTAATTTGTCAATGAGTATTTATAAAGAACTTGGGTAAGGTCATATAATATTAGAATAACCCAGTAGTAAAGATAGTAAGTTGACTATGTGGCTGACAAACTCAAGATGCTGTAATAAAAAAGATTAGACAGCAGGCAGTGAGATTAACAAATAGCAAACATCAACCATGAATTTTGAGAAGCATAAAAGGATAAGGGAAGCCAGGGAGGACAACTAGCCCCAGCAATCCCACCTGTCAGGAAAATCAAAATAAAGTCAAGTTCAAAGTCTTACACTTTTGTTGAAAAGGAATCCGTATGGTGATAAATGGTGTAACAATGTCGTCATGAGTTTCCAATGGCAATATAGAGAAAAAGGATCCTAGTAGCATATATCTTTAACAGTGAGCCACCATGGAAGAGTCCCTGCCAGCGTCGCCTGCCTCTTAATGAGTCACAGGGCAACACCGGTAAACACTAGCCATGGCACCCTTATGGATTTTAGCAAAGAAGTTGATCTATCATATGAGTCAAAAGCACTTGCAGAATACACAAACTTTCTTCTCACACAGTGATGCTCCAGTTGCTGCACCGAATTATCAGCAGCCAGCCGCTGGGTTTTCTCTCAGCGCTGGACCCGCCACAGACTCCAGGAATTTCTCCGTCTAATATGTCAGGAGGAAGCGATGAGATCCATACAAGTTAGATTGTCGTCACAGTGAGATACAGAAGGGGCCACACCAGAGCACAAGGAAGGAGGCTTCACCTCAGCCGCACCCGCCAAGTACTTGAATCCTCCGCTGTGATGTGGAGAGCGCACGCCAATGCACAGACCCGTTCAGGTATGGCTGCCCTCTAGCGCTGCTGCACGTGTTCAAAGCAATACTGGCCAGCTGCATGGCGAGTCACGGGGAGCCACAAAGGAGCACAAGGGAGGAGATTTTCACGTCAGCCGCTCCCGCTGAAGATTTGAATCCTCTGTAATGTGGAGAGTGCGAGCACAAACCCGCTCAGGGACGGCAGCCTCTTGCCTCTGCTGCGCACGCCCAGACACAACACAGTCTAAAAATAGCCGCTTATATTCTACAGTATTACCTCAGACGTCAGCAGTTCAATAAAATAAGCCGACATGAACTAAGGGATTTTATGAGAGGAATATATCTCAGTCACTCCAGTAATTCTTGTGGGATGAAGGAAAAGAGAGAAAAAAGATTTTATTGTGAGGCTCTCACTGCGGCAATAGTCCAAGAGTTCCTATTATAGGTGTCTTACAGGAATTGCCTTTCATGCAATACCATATCAAAAATGGGCAATTTAGGTCTCAAAATGATCTTAGAATTAAAGTGTATATGGTTTGACTATAAATGAGAAAAAATTAAGCATTTTTTGTCGTTATTAGCAAGTTTGTGAAGATGTTACCTCAGAGCTCCAGGACCACACGTCTCACTCCATAGCAGTCCTAAGCCACGCCCCATCACCATGTATTTACAATATTAATATATGCATATGTATTATTGCTTACTTTTGGGTTTTCTTAATCACATGATATCAGGTGCAGCCTTGCAGCTATTGCATCACATGGTCTTGCCTAGCTACTGTATGAGAAGACACAAGGAAAACATTGGGCATTTTAGGGTTTTACTTATTTGAAATTAGAGGCTGGAGCAGCTTATCAATAGAGATAGATTGGCCTACAAGCAAATGTTATGTACTTTTTCACTGCTGAAGAACATAGCATAAAAATTAGAAGTGATAGTCTCTGTCTGGATTTAAGTGATGCGGAGCTGCAAGACCTGCAGAGCCTGTGTGACTGTGAATTGATTTACCAGTGATAAACCAGTGATAAACCATTTTTTCCTTCATTCTTGATGTGCTGCAAATATGGAAGGCAGCATAAGTCCCCTCAATCCTAATTTTCCTATAAAAGAAAAATACTGAAAACAATATGAGTCTGGCTGTGAAAGTGTGCTTTCTGGCTCGTGAGGTGGCCAAGACTTAACGTGACATACTTTAGTATTTCTTTTTGTAAAGTTATTGTTTTAAATACAACAGTCTACCTTACAAACTGTGCTTATTTTTTTTTAAAGTTTTACCATTTTTTTGCCCACTTGTTTTAATAGTCCAATTTATAAATTCACACATCACATGAACACAGTGGTCTAAAGTAGGTTCTAGCTTTTGAGACATGTACCTAGCTATACTTGGAAATTTTGGGGTTGTTATTTATTTTAATTTGTTTTACTAAATTTATTTTTCATCTTTAAAAAAAATACTGCATGATGTAACCGAATGATCATTTCCAGGCAACTGCCTACATGTACAATATAATAATGTAACTTTTTTGATTTGTGTTGGATTCTTTGTCAAGGAAGTTAAATTTAGAAAAAAAGGTAAAAAAAATACAATAAGTTTGGTGTTTTGCAAAACTGTTTTACTAGTCTAATTTAACAAATATATGCACTACAAAAATGCTGTAAGTTACTTCATTTTCTTTGTGTGTACAATGTAGCTCTTTAAGGACAGTGGAATTTTTGACAAAAGTAGAGTAAATTAAAAAAAGGTAACAATAAATAAATATATATCCACACATATGCGTAATGTTTTGCGTAATTGTTTTATTTGATATGGAAGTATGCATTTCCTGGAAAAGACGTAACAGGTGACTTGAATTAACAAAGAAATTTACTTAGTATAAAGTTACAATTAAAAAGGGATAAAGATAAGAGATAAAGAATGTGTATAAAAATATCTCTATCATTATGAAAGAGAGAGATTTGACTTACTGCAAAAGAAGCAGTTTTTAAATCAAAATGTTGGCTCACAGCAATGAAGTATTTACAAATGTCAAAACCAAAGTTCTACTGTAAGTTTGCATAAAGAATCTCCAGGATTGTAAAGATATTTTTAACTTATAATGATAAAAACAATCAGCCTTGTCCTTTCTAAATCATTGTTTTTCAAAACATTCTGCATAGTTGAACTGAGAAAAGTGCAATACAGTAAAAAAAAAAAATTGTAGATGATATCTTTGATTAATTTTATCATACTACATACTACACCAATTTATCAACATTGCCTGCTGTTGACCCATGTTCCTTTTTCGTCATGTACATACTTAACAATGTAACTTTTTAGGGTTGTGAATTTAATGTCAATGAGGCAGGGTAAAAAAAAAACATAAAAATACAAAAAAAGTTTAACGTTTTGCATAACTGACTTACTAGACCAATTTAACAATTGCACGTGCTTGAAAAATATTACTATAAAATAGAACCCGGTACTCAACTTAGTGTAAAGATTGTAGGTGATTTTATTCAATCCCAAACAGTAGCATTACAAAACATTTCGGCTCCATACAAGAGACCTTCGTCAGTTGCAAGAGGCTATATTGTAGTCAGGTCTACTAGGTAATAGGAGAGTGGATGCAGCCTTAGTTGTAGCTGCTGACATGGTGTCCACAACTAAGGCTGCATCCACCCTCCTGTTACCTAGTAGACCTGACTACAATATAGCCTCTTATAACTGAGGAGGTCTTTTGTATGGACCGAAACGTTTTTTAATGCTACTGTTTGGGATTGAATAAAATCACCTACAATCTTTACACTAAGTTGAGTGCCGGGTTCTATTTTATATTAATTACGGTTTGGGAACCTACCTGAGCACAATCAGTCAGTTGTGCACACGTTTTCTATGTACTGAAAAATATTACAGACTGTTCCTGTACTTACTAGTCAATGTATCATTCATTGTTGTGGTTCTTGGAGGTTGGAGGGGATTGTGTTTAACATAAAAAATACAATTTTAAAAGCAAGATTCTACAGGTAAACAACTGGCTACGCTGATGATGCCATCAGCAACTATTTGGATTTCTGGATCACAGAGTAAATTACCTATATGAGGGACTACTTGCTAGAGATGGGCTGCACCTTACCAAGACTGGAAAACGTGTTTGAAAGTTGCCTTGCTGCACTCATCAGGAGAGCTTTAAACTAGAACATTGTGTGAAGGGAAGCAAAAGGCCAGTAAAAGCCATGCAGCAAACAAATACTACTGAGAGCTCTGGTATTAGAAGTGGAAAGGAAGAACAAAGACAAAAAAAAAAATCAGAATAATAACAATATTGGAGAAAGAGAAACCAATCACAGGCTAAAATGTTTCTCTACAAATTACAAAGCATGTGTCAACAAACAAGGAGAATTGGAGCTACTAATGCAGGAAATAAATATGGTGTTATTAGCATCACTGAAACATGGTGGGACTAGTTTACTATGGGTGTACTGTCATATTGTAATGTGTGTAGTACAGTTCATATAGCGTCTTGTGCTTGGGTGCGATGAAAACACATGAGACAAAGGTTTGATATAGAAGGTCTTGTATTACTTCATACAAGTTGGCAAAATAGTCACACAGTTTGCAGACACAGAAGCAGGAGACACAGCAGGCCAGAGTAATCTAAGCTCAGCAATCACTCTCCACAACAGGTTCAGGATCTTCTTCTCTGTTACCGTAAGTCCATGCAAACGTGGTTCTTTCAAAGAGCAGGGTTCCAGAGTCCACAAGTGTTTCAGAGTTCCTCAGTAGGAATAGCTGGAGTACAAGGTCCAAGGCTTCAGGAGTCAGGTCACAGGTTCACTGCAGGCTAGATTCAGAAGCACTGATTGCTCAGCTGTGGCTGCTTAAGAAGCAAGAGGGAGAGAATCAGGGCGGGAACATGAAAGCTGAAAACTCCATATTGACTGAGGGCAAGATAGCTGTAGCAAGAGAGAAAGCAAAATGGCTGACGGAAAAACTGAGTTTCAAAAACATATACAAAGAACCTTACATTACCCCCCCCTTAGGACAACCTCCGGATGGCCTCAGACCAGGCTTGTCTGGGTACCTCTGATGAAACTGGCGGAGCAAACGAGGAGCATTAACGTTATTGACTGGTTCCCATGAGTTGTCCTCCACTGGGTAGCCTTGCCATTTAATCAAATATTGTAACTGATTTCTATATAACCTGGAATCCAGAATCCTTTCCACCACAAATTCTTCCTGACCATCGACTAGCACTGGGTCAGGGCAAGGAGAAGAACGTCCAGGAAACGTATTGGGTGTTGCAGCCTTTAGTAGGGATACATGAAAGACAGGGTGGATTCTCATAGTTCTGGGCAGTTGAAGACGACAAGCAACGGCACTTATAATCTTACTGATTTTATAGGGTCCAATGTACTTATGTCCCAACTTAGATGATGGAATCCTTAACTTAAGATTTCTGGTTGACAGCCAGACCAGGCCTCCTACCTTGAAAGCTGGTGCAGGTTTACGAAATTTATCTGCTGCTTTCTTGTACCTTTCCTGAGCCGATTCCAGATTCTCTTTTAGAAGATCCATATTCTTCTGTAAAGACGTGATTCTTTCCGCCACTGCTGGTAAAGGCGTTTCTATGGGAAATCGTGGTAGAATGTTAGGATGATAACCTAGATTGGAGTAAAAAGGAGACTGCTTAGTGGAGGCACTCTGAGAGTTGTTATAAGAGAACTCAGCTAATGGAAGTAGATCCACCCAATCATCCTGTAGGTGGCAGATAAAGCAGCGGAGATACTGCTCCAGGGTTTGATTGGTTCGTTCGGTCTGTCCATTAGTCTGGGGATGAAAAGCAGAAGAAAGGTTTACTTTAATGTCCAATGCTGCACAGAAATTTTGCCAAAATCTAGAAGTGAATTGCACTCCTCGATCCGAAATAACCTCATCTGGTACTCCATGTAAGCGAAACACATCTTTAATCATCAAATCTGATGTCTGTTTTGCAGTGGGTAAGCCGACACAAGGGATAAAATGAGCTGCCTTTGTTAGACGGTCAACCACCACTAGAATGGTGTTCTTCCCTTGAGAGGTTGGTAACTCCACAATGAAGTCCATAGAAATGGATCCCCACGGGCGGGACGGGGTGGGAAGAGGTTGCAACAGACCAGTTGGTGAGGAGCGAGGTGTTTTGCATCTTGCACAGACTTCACATGAAGTGACATAGTTTAAAACATCCTTCCTGCAAGTGGGCCACCAAAAGAAACGAGAAAGAAATTCCTGTGTTTTTAGAATTCCTCTATGCCCAGCTATCTTGGAATCGTGAATAAGTTGCAATACTCTCAATCTGACTGTTTCAGGAATATACAGACGTTGTCCCAGAATCCACACACCATTCTTAAAGACAAGACTTACGTCCCTTGGGGGTTGAGCCAACAAGGAATCCGCATGGTATGCTTCCTTGATGTCCTTAAGTAGGTCTTGATTATGAATCACTCCCAGGAATCTAGAGTCAGGAAGAATAGTCTTAGGAGGAGCAATTGGACGGGTCTCTGCTGAATGAATCCTAGAGAGTGCATCAGCCTTTCCATTGCGTGATCCTGGTCTATAAGAAATAACAAAATTAAATTGGTTTAAGAAAAGATTCCAGCGAGCCTGGCGAGGAGTCAGGCATTTAGCCGACCTGATAAATTCAAGGTTGCGATGGTCTGTCAGGACGACTATTTGTTGTGCAGCTCCCTGAAGAAGGTGTCTCCATTCTTTGAAGGCGGCAATAATGGCCAACAACTCTCTATTGCCCACATCGTAGTTCCTCTCAGCCGAAGACAACTGCTGGGAAAAGAAGGCACAGGGATGCAAGACATTCTTCTCACCTGTTCTTTGAGAGAGTATAGCTCCAACGGCACAATCTGAAGCATCCACCTCTATTATGAAGGCAAGTTCGGGGTTGGGATGTACCAATATAGGTGCAGTGGTAAATTTATCTTTCAGACGGGAAAATGCTTCCTGGGCTTGGGGAGTCCAGGAGAACCTAGACTCTTTCCGGGTAAGTTGGGTGATAGGTGACACTACCTCAGAGAAATTCCTAATGAAACGTCTATAGAAGTTGGCAAACCCGATGAAGCGCTGCACCTCCTTCACATTTCTAGGACTTGGCCAATCCTTGATGGCTTGGGTCTTGCTTCCATCCATACTAATTCCTTGTGTAGACAGTACATACCCCAGAAATTGAATTTCGGTCCTATGGAATTCACACTTTTCAAGTTTGATGTAAAGATGGTTTTGTCTTAGACGTTCCAAGACCATTCTCACATGTCCATGATGTTCCTCTGTGGAATTAGAAAAAATTAGAATATCATCCAAATAAATCACCACAAATGTATCTAGGAGATCCCTGAAGATGTCATTCACCAAGTGTTGGAAAGTGGCTGGGGCGGTACTCAGACCAAAAGGCATAACTAGATATTCAAAGTGTCCATAGCGTGACCTGAATGCAGTCTTCCACTCATCCCCAGGTCTAATATGGACCAAGTTATAGGCCCCACGGAGATCCAATTTAGAGAAAATTTTGGCATGCCGCACTCTCTCCAATAACTCAGGGATTAAAGGCAATGGATAACGGTTTCTAATAGTAACCTTATTGAGTTCCCTTAGTCTACGCAGGGTCTCAGAGATCCATCTTTCTTCTTCACAAAGAAGATGGGTGCACCTGCGGGAGATGAAGAGGGGCGTATGAAGCCCTTGGCTAGATTTTCGTCTATGTAATCCTTTAAAGCCTTTAGCTCAGGCCCCGCCAGGGGGTAGATCTTACCAAAAGGTATCTCTGCTCCAGGCAATAATTCGATTGGACAATCATATGGACGGTGAGGGGGAAGCTGGTCAGCGTTCTTCTTGTCACATAAATCCACATAGTCCTGGTATACAGCTGGTAGTTCAGGGACTGACATGGTTCCTTTAGGAACAGAGCACGCTGAAACTTCTGGAGTCATCTGTTTCTCTGGAAAGTGTAATTCCTTGGTCTCCCAGTTAATGGTAGGGTTCTGAGCCTGCAGCCATGGTAGTCCTAGAATAATGGGAAAGTGGGGAGAAGAGATAAGCATAAAGGACAGTTTCTCTTGATGATCTTTACCCATAAGGACTCTCAAAGGCTCCGTTTCCTGATCCACTGGTCCAGAGGTCAGCAGGGAGCCGTCCACAGTTTCCATCTGTACTGGAGTAGCCTTCTTCACTGAAAGTATCCCCTGTTTCAGAGCAAAGGAGACATCCATAAAATTCCCACTTGCCCCTGAGTCGATCATAGCAGAGCTAGACACCCAGACTGAATTGTTTTTCCTACAACTCAGCTGGGACACCGCTGAGGAAACTTGAAAAATTGCAGCGTTTACACAGTCATCGTCCTCAGAAGTAACGGAGTTTAAGTCCGAGAAATCAATATCTGTTGCTGCAGATCTCTCTGGAGCCTGAGGCTCGGACCTGACAGATCTCCTCTCGCAACACTCACAGTGAATGAGTGCTGCAGTAGTCTTACGAGAACGGCTGGGACAGTTTATAATGAAGTGCCCTGACTTACCACAATAGAAACATAGATTTTCCTTAAAACGATGTTCTTTGCGTGCATCGCTAACCCGTCTTTGTAAAGAGTCTACCTGCATGGGTTCAGGTTCAGGTTCCCGTGTGATCCTACTCAAAGGTTCCTTAGCTGGGGAGGAAGGTAGGAAAAGGTTAGTGCGATTGTTTTTAAACCATCTCTCTTGCCTGCGTTCAGTCAGACGAGCATCAATACGGATGCAGTAATTAATAAAGTCACCTAACGCAGTGGGAGGGTCGGCACGAGCTAGTTCATCCTTAATTAGTGGAGACAACCCCTTTCGAAAAATAGATTTTTTGGCGGAACTGTCCCAAGTGGTATCAAGGGCCCATCTCCTGAAATCCAAGGCATATTCGGCTACCGAGTGCTTACCTTGGCGCAAGGTTAACATGGCTGCTTCAGCTGTTGCACCTCGATTGGGGTCATCAAACACCTGCCCCATAGCTGAAATGAAAGCATCAAGATGATCTAAACATTCATCCTCAGTCTCAATCAGAGGGTTTGCCCACATCAAAGCCTTGTTGGTAAGCAACATAATTATAGTAAGTACTTTAGATCGTTCAGTGCGAAATTGTGAAGCATGTGTAGAAAAAATAAGATTGCATTGGTTAATAAATCCACTGAATTTCTCACGTTCACCGCCAAAACGAAAAGGGGGCAACTTGGGAATCCCAGAACTCGGGGCTACGGCAGGAGCCTGGACTCGCTCCTCTAGAACCTCAATCCTGGCTCGCAAATCCTGGGCAGTCTGTCCAAACACTTGCAAATTGTAATTAGTGAGGTCCTGTAGATTTGTTAAGCGGGTTTTTATAGTTTGTAAATCTGCAAGGATATTATCAGTCACTCCGCAAAGTTCCTTTATGCGGGCTTCCATCTTCCAAATCTTTTAAGACAAAAGTACTGGTAGGAGAAGAGAAAAGAGAAAAAAAAAAAACAATAGTGTTTACCTGTGGTAACACTGCAGAGAAAAAAAAACTTAAGGGAACTGCTCACCTGGAATGGTTGTGAGAAGTCACAACCACTGTCATCACAGAAAGTACAACCGGACATCTGATATCCACAGTTACAGCAGACACAGCCTTTCCAGACCCAGCAGACACTAACGTTTGGCTTCTGAATCTTGTAATGTGTGTAGTACAGTTCATATAGCGTCTTGTGCTTGGGTGCGATGAAAACACATGAGACAAAGGTTTGATATAGAAGGTCTTGTATTAGTTCATACAAGTTGGCAAAATAGTCACACAGTTTGCAGACACAGAAGCAGGAGACACAGCAGGCCAGAGTAATCTAAGCTCAGCAATCACTCTCCACAACAGGTTCAGGATCTTCTTCTCTGTTACCGTAAGTCCATGCAAACGTGGTTCTTTCAAAGAGCAGGGTTCCAGAGTCCACAAGTGTTTCAGAGTTCCTCAGTAGGAATAGCTGGAGTACAAGGTCCAAGGCTTCAGGAGTCAGGTCACAGGTTCACTGCAGGCTAGATTCAGAAGCACTGATTGCTCAGCTGTGGCTGCTTAAGAAGCAAGAGGGAGAGAATCAGGGCGGGAACATGAAAGCTGAAAACTCCATATTGACTGAGGGCAAGATAGCTGTAGCAAGACAGAAAGCAAAATGGCTGACGGAAAAACTGAGTTTCAAAAACATATACAAAGAACCTTACACATATGCAGCTTCAAGTGTATTGTGAGAAAGAGTATTTAGTGGTAGATTTGTTTCACTCAAGTGGACCAGGCTATCCTCCACAGGTATGAAAAAATGTACATCTGTCAAAATTAATTTGGCATGCATCAGTGCCAACTCTCATTCACCTGTGGCTGATGTGAAGGAATAAATCAAACAAACCATCTGCCTGCTTGTCTTTATGTTATGTTCTAAACTGTTCTGCTGCCAACAGTGCCAATGACCTATGCTGTGTCAGATATTTACTCGCTGTAAATCATGTAATTTATACTGTGCTGTTGCCAGGGCTACCATTTTGGGCCCTACACTTTCAGACATCTCTTTTCCAGCATATTTTGTACCATGTGGCTTCTGCCACTGCTTTGCCACCATTTATTCACACCTGCCACAAGTATCCTATCTGGCAATTATGTTTTATTGTCCTATATTGTACTACAGTTAACAAACAGTCATAGCTGGCACTGTACTGCAGCTGATAATCATACACCATTCACAGTACACAAGCATGAAACTGCTCCCAAAGTTTGGATAATTTATTTCACATCTTGTTAACAAGTCACTGTTTCTTCCTTTTAAAAATAGCTAACATATTCTTGCTTGTAAATAAATTGATAATTTTTAAATGTCTTGATAAAAGGCCATTGTAATTGTTTAGTTATTTTGCGAAAAAGAAATTAGTTGAGCATACCCAAAAAATATATTTTTTTACTCCTAGTTGAGAAACACTTTTAAAGCATCACTCCTGTCTCTGCTCAATAAATAAAGGGATAATTTTTAGATAACTTGTGAAAAAGCTATGGGTTCTTCATTTAGCAAAGAACAAAGCTCCTCATACTCACAAAAGAGGGATAATTTTTGTTCCTTACCATGTAAAAAAGCTATTGCTTCTTCCATGTGCACCACCTGTGTAAAGTACTGTATAAACAACATCTGCTCACAAAAACAGATCATGTTTGGACTTTTTTTAAAATTTGGAACACATAAATAATGTTATTGCAGTGTGTATTTGAACAGGCTGTAAGTTACCACCAGTTACCAGTTTTCCTTTGAGGTTACTTTCACATTGCTAAGTCTGTGTGTTTGCATTAACACCCTTCATAACTGTATGTTCTGCTCTGGGATGAACATTTGTGGTGGGAGTATAGCACCTCACTTCCTTCCACAAGTGGCTGATGTGGCTTATTTAACCCCTTAGTGACAGAGCCAATTTACAACTTAATGAACAGGCCAATTTTTACAATTCTGACCACTGTCACTTTATGAAGTTATCATTTTGGAACGCTTTAATGGATCCCGCTGATTCTGAGATTGTTCTTTCATGACATTTTGTACTCCATGTTAGTGGTAAAATTTCTTCAATATGACTTGCGTTTATTTATGAAAAAAAAACGGAAATATGGTGAAAATTTTGAACATTTCGCAATTTTCAAAATTTAATTTTTATGCCCTTAAATCAGAGTTATGTCACAGAAAATACTTAGTAAATAACATTTGCCACATGTCTATTTTACATCAGCGCAATTTTGGAAACAATTTTTTTTTTGTTAGGACGTTATAAGGCTTAAAAGTTAACCAGGGATTTCTCATTTCTTCAACAAAATTTACAAAATTATTTTTTTAGGGACCACACCATATTTAAGGTCACTTTGAGGGGTGTAAATGACAGAAAATACCCAAAAGTGACACCATTCTAAAAACTGCACCCCTCAAGGTGCTAAAAAACACATTCAAGAAGTTTACTAACCCTTTACGTGCTTCAAAAGAACTGAAGCAATGTGGAAGGAAAAAAATAACATTTAACGTTTTTTTTTACAAACATTTTACTTCAGAACCTTTTTTTTATTTTCACAAGGGTAAAAAGTGAAAACAAATCACAAAATTTGTTGTGAAATTTCTCCTGAATGCACCGATATCCCATATGTGGGGGTAAACCACTGTTTGGGTGCACGGCAGAGCTTGGAAGGGAAGGAGCGCCTTTTGACTTTTTCAATGCAGAATTGGCTGGAATTGAGATTGGACGCCATGTCACATTTGGAAAGCCCCTGATGTGCCTAAACAGTGGAAACCCCCCCACAAGTGACACCATTTTGGAAACTAGACCCTTTAAGGAACTTATCTAGATGTGTGGTGAGCACTTTGAATAACCAAGTACTTCACAGAAGTTTATAACAAAGAGCAGTAAAAATAAAAAATCATAATTTTTCCACAAAAATGATCTTTTTGCCCCCAAGTTTTTATTTTTACAAAGGTAACAGGAGAAATTAGACACCCAAAGTTGTTGCGCAATTTGTCCTGAGTATGCTGATGCCCCATATGTGGGGGTAAACCACTGGGTGCACAGCAGAGCTCAGAAGGTAGGGAGAACCGTGTGACTTTTTGAACGCAAAATTGGCTGGAATCAATGGTGGCACCATTTCGCATTTGGAGACCGCCTGATGTAACTAAACAGTGGAAACACCCTAATTCTAACTCCAACCCTAAACGTAACACACCACTAACCCTAATTCCAACCCTAGCCATAACCCTAACACTAATCCCTACCCTAACCATAACCCTAACCGCAAACCTAACCCCAACACATTCCTAACCCTATTCCCAACCATAATACTAATCCCAATCATAATCCCAACCCTAACCCAAACCCTAACCCTAACACTTTAGCCCAACTCTCTTTAGCCTAACCCTTACCCTAAAACTTTAGCCCAACTCACTTTAACCTAACCTTAACCCTAAAACTTTAGCCCAACTCAATTTAGCCTAACCCTAATGGAAAAACGAAAATGAATTTATTTTCATTATTTAATTATTTTTCCCCAACTAAGGGGTGATAAAAGGGGGGTTTATTTACATTTTTTTTATTTTGATCACTGTGATAGCGTTTATCACCGTGACCAAAATGAACCAATAGGAAAAATCTTCCTACTGTTGCCGGGTGCCGGCCGGCAGATTCCTGCGGGCGCACTGCACATGCACCAGCCATTTTCTGACAGAAGAAGATGGTGGTGCCCACTGGAGGATGCAGAAGGGCTCGAGGACCATCGGGAGGTACGGGGGGATCGGGGACCCTATTTCTTTCTCCTCTGATGTGCGATCACATCAGATGAGAGAGAAATTGAATGGAACATCAGATTTTTTTGCAGTGGCCGTTATCTGGTTTATATCGGTGATCGCAACCCTGGTTCGGTAAAAACTGTTCCGAATCATGTTCTCTGGGGTTTCGGCTAACCCTGCAGCCGAGACCCAGGAGAAAATCGCCCCTCAGACAGATCACAGCAGGCGCACTGCACATGCGCCCGCCATTTTCTGACCGGAAGAAGATGGCGGCGCCCACCGGAGGATGCAGGAGGGCCCGAGGACCATAGGGAGGTACAGGGGGATCGAGGACCCTATCGGATTTTTTTTTGCGGTCGCCATTGTCTGGTTACATTGATCAAGGATATTTTTCTTTTCTGTAGAAAAATAATACTGCAGGTTTTGCACAATAAGCCACAGCTTTCTTCCTTCTCTGACCAGACTGATCAAAGAGTATTTCAGGATCTTGTGGACTTGCTACAGGAGGGGGAGATGGCTCCAGGTAGGCCAAAATTTCCATTTAGGAATAATCACGGGTCTCGCCTCCTTTTTCTATCATTCCATCAGTGAGGATATTTTTTGAAATGGTCAAAAAGGAAATTGAGGCTCTACCTTCTAAATTACCCACTGCATTCAATTTGACCACACTTGAAAAACGTGCTCTCTCTGGTTTGAAGTCCAATAATGACTTCATTATTAGGGAGGCTGATAAGGGTGGCAATATAGTATTCTGGCCACATCACCTTTATCAAGAGGAAGCACATAGGCAGCTGGACAACCCGAGATGCTACCGCCGATTGCCTTCTGATCCTACTGGATGTTTCTCAACCAGATTGAGATCTCTAATTGATAGAGCCCTGGACCTGGGGATTATTAATGTGGGTGAACGTGATTTTATTTGGGTAGAGCAGCCGACAGTATCTACCTTTTACATGCTGCCCAAAGTTCACAAGAGCTTACAGGTGCCCCCAGGCAGACCCATCGTTTCCAGCATAGGTAGTTTATGCGAGAAAGCATGAACTTACCTTGACTTCTTCCTACAGCGTTCGTTGTTCAATTACCATATTATATTAGGGACTCCTCGCATTTTATTTCAACCAATCAGGGTTTGACGTTATCTCCACATGAAATTATGGTCACATGCGATGTGGAATCCCTTTACTCTAATATTGATCATAAGGATGGCATGGAAGCAGTGCTCTACTTTTTGGACCTTCAACTGGATTCGGATAGGATGCATGATTCCTTCTTGCTTGATCTACTTGACTTTGTTCTTAAACATAATTTTTTCCTATTTGACAGGACATATTATCTCCATACCTCCGGAGTGGCAATGGGGGCGAGATGTGCCCGCCTTCACAAATTTATTTTTGGGATGGTGGGAGGCCACTGTTGTCTACAATTCCAGGTGGTTCCACAACAAGGTACGTCATTGGTCTAGATACATAGACGAATATCTTCTTCATTTGATCGGGTTCCCCTGATGAATGTGTTGCATTCCTAGATTCTCTGAATGACAACTCTTTGAACATTTTTCTTACCCATTTCATCTCGCCCTCTTTAGTGAATTTTTTGGACCTTTCTATCAAGTGCAACAATGGTGTTTTGTGTACATCACTGTATCGCAAACCTACGGCTACGAACAGTTTGTTAGAATATTGCAGCTTTCACCCAGTACACACCAAAATGGGGATCCCTGTGGGCCAATTTTTAAGGGCCAGGAGAAATTGCACGGAGGATCAGGATTTTCGTAGTGAAGCACAGGATTTCACGCAGAGATTCAAGAAGAGGGGTTATCCCAGTAAATGCATCTCTCGGGCTTATCAGAGAGCCAATATGCATTCCCAGGAGTCACTATTGGTCTCGAGGAACAAATCTACGGACAATCACGTTCAATTTATCACCAATTACAACACGAGCTGGTCCCAGGTGAGAAATATTCTGCAGAAGCATTGGGGCATTCTGACTACCGATCTTCAGACATCTCAGGTAGTGAGTCAACAGCCACTCTTGACTGCTAAGAGGGTACCTAATCTAAGGGACATACTTACCAAGAGCCACTATACGAGACACGTCACTAGATTGAACCGGGGTATTATTTTGAAAGGATCCTTTCCTTGTGGCAACTGTAATGTCTGTCCCTTCATGCATCCCATGTGGGATACTTTCTACCATCCCATTGATCATGGGCAGTTTAAACTGAAATCGTATATTAATTGTAAGACTACCAATGTGGTTTACGCAATTATTTGTCCGTGCCCACAAATTTATGTCGGCCAAACATCACAGGAATTGAGACGTAGGATTCAGAGGCACTTTTCCTCTATCCACACTGCTGAGGTTGATGCACGTCAGGGTAAGGTTCTCACCTCGGTGGCATCACACTTTCTACTCCATCATGAGGGCAGATACTCTAACACTAGAATTGTAGGCCTTGAACATTTGATTGGCTCGATTAGGGGTGGTCCATTGGATAGAAAATTGTTACAGGCGGAGGCAAAATGGATCTTCACATTGCATGCTACAACTCCCTTTGGAATTAATGAAGATCTTCTCTTCACAGGTTTCCTAGGATAAAGACTTAATTTACTATTGCCACTTTTACTATGGATCTCCTTTATTGGATGGGCGGCCAAACCTTTTTTCGGCTGTAAACATCATCTGTATCATGCTGAAGCAGCATGGACTTTTATAGTATATGTTACAATTCCTTCACATCAGTGAGGGAAATGTTTTCCAGACTCCTCAGAACAAAGTGTTACATCCTTACTATGGACATTTCTATAATGGAATTTGCAGCAGATGGGTGATTATACTATCTTATGGTTATGCCTGACAGATGGGAAGTTATACTCCTCCTTCCCTTTTTCTTCCACTGGAGCAGCTTCATCGTATGTTGGTGGTCTCACCAACATTCTACATATGTCCAGTGAATTGGTTTACATGGCCAAGACGATCACGGAACCTCAAGCTGTGGACGATTTTTTTCTTATCTTTCTTCCTTATAGGTGATGGCTTGAATCGGCACATGACCTCATTTTTTTGGGGTACACATATACTCACACTTCCGGCAGGGAATGAAGATTTTGGTGCATATCTTCTATGGACTATTATGTATATGACTTATGTATATATATGCATTATAGTGTTTTTTTTGGGTTTTTTTTGCAGTCAATTGTGGGTTTTATATTTGTTCTCATTGTTATCATGCTTATAACATAACCATTTTTTGCATATAATTATATTATATATCCGACAGACATGTGGTGCAATGTATCTCACACTTATTGGTTGTGGTATCGGTATTTGATATAAATTTGCTGTATTGGATTTATAATTATAATGTTCTTTGATTTATATCATTACTTATCTGCTTATGCATGCTAATACTATATATTTATACATGTATTTATTGATTATTGTCTACTTTCCATTTCATATGTGCTCATAATTGCTGACCATGTCTGCGCCCTTTTGATAGGCAGAGGGATTTATCCTCTTTACATTTCCACATTTCATCCCTCCACTATGCAGTGCTGCTCTCTCTGACCGACGCTTGCATAGTGGAGTTTTTCATGAACAGACGTCTGCTCACTCCCACTTCCTGTTGCGTCATCCCTGCTCCCCTCCATGGACGCCAGCACACATGTGGCTTGCATATTCTCATCATTACAGGTATTTATGAGACTGAACTGGCAGAGGCTAGTTACCTTCCCCAGATGAAGCCGTCCGGGGGACGGTGACACACGTCGAGCACCCCACGCTGTTGATATCCTGCTCTCCATGCTCCTCATCATGACTCTGCCTTATTTGGTGCACATGTGAGCTTTCCTTTGGCTATATGTTTCATGCTTAGCCATTTATTCATGGTCCTTTCATGGGCACATGTTATGTGATTCCAACAATCTGTTTCATTTCTTATTGTTGCTTTTATATTACTTTGTGGCTGACTATCCTGTGGACATGGTCTTTTTTTTTTCCACATCTCATGTACTTGCAATTTGGTGCAGGGCTTTGTTTTATGTAGGTGCTATGTTTCATTCTGCCTCAGGTACCTCAGATATCTATTTATATCATTCAATTCACTTATGAGGTTCCTTATTAGGTCTAACAATTTTTCCTGAGGCATCTTTGCACAGACGCTCTGGGTCTTTACATACAGTATGTGCGCATTTGAATCATATGGTCCTTTATTTGAAAAAAATCACATAAAAAACTTTTTAGCAAAAACACATCATGAAAAACAGTCTTACCAAGGCTGATCAATGACCAAATACACTAGCAGGATGCAGCAGGCTCCCATATATAAAGGTTGGAGAAGCAACAGGTTCTTACCACTGATAAAAGCAGCCACCCTATCACAAAAACAGTGATGATGAAGGTGTTAACTGCTTAGTGGGAAAAAAAAAAGCACACAAATGTAAGTTGCTTAAGACATGAATGTCATGCACAGTGTCTGGATAACAGCCTATTTTAAACGCCTATGATGGAAGGCGGGCTGGTCAGCACTGAATGTGCACAACACAATAAACCAAGCCTTCAAAAAAGAAGCCTGGGTGCACCCTGCAAGAAATGATAAAAAGTGCAAAAAATGATGCATATGATAAATGCATCAAATGAGGTATTGGTTACTATTTTGGCCAAAGCAGATAAGCTCGCAACCCAACGTCAAGGGTCCCCATTTTATTGCGAGTCACTAACTAGACATAAATTCCAAAAAAATCACATAAAAAACTTTTTAGCAAAAACACATCATGAAAAACAGTCTTACCGAGGCTGATCAATGACCAAATGCACTAGCAGGATGCAGCAGGCTCCCATATATAAAGGCTGGAGAAGCAACAGGTGCTTACCACTGATAAAAGCAGCCACCCTATCACAAAAACAGTGATGATGAAGGTGTTAACTGCTTAGTGGGAAAAAAAGCACACAAATGTAAGTTGCTTAAGACATGAATGTCATGCACAGTGTCTGGATAACAGCCTATTTTAAACGCCTATGATGGAAGGCGGGCTGGTCAGCACTGAATGTGCACAACACAATAAACCAAGCCTTCAAAAAAGAAGCCTGGGTGCACCCTGCAAGAAATGATAAAAAGTACAAAAAATGATGCATATGATAAATGCATCAAATGAGGTATTGGTTACTATTTTGGCCAAAGCAGATAAGCTCGCAACCCAACGTCAAGGGTCCCCATTTTATTGCGAGTCACTAACTAGACATAAATTCCAAAAAAATCACATAAAAAACTTTTTAGCAAAAACACATCATGAAAAACAGTCTTACCAAGGCTGATCAATGACCAAATGCACTAGCAGGATGCAGCAGGCTCCCATATATATGCCTTTATTTTCATGATGTGTTTTTGCTAAAAAGTTTTTTATGTGATTTTTTTGGAATGTATGTCTAGTTAGTGACTCGCAATAAAATGGGGACCCTTGACGTTAGGTTGCGAGCTTATCTGCTTTGGCCAAAATAGTAACCAATACCTCATTTGATGCATTTATCATATGCATCATTTTTTGCACTTTTTATCATTTCTTGCAGGGTGCACCCAGGCTTCTTTTTGAAGGCTTGGTTTATTGTGTTGTGCACATTCAGTGCTGACCAGCCCGCCTTCCATCATAGGCGTTTAAAATAGGCTGTTATCCAGACACTGTGCATGACATTCATGTCTTAAGCAACTTACATTTGTGTGCTTTTTTTTTCCCACTAAGCAGTTAACACCTTCATCATCACTGTTTTTGTGATAGGGTGGCTGCTTTTATCAGTGGTAAGCACCTGTTGCTTCTCCAGCCTTTATATATGGGAGCCTGCTGCATCCTGATAGTGCATTTGGTCATTGATCAGTCTTGGTAAGACTGTTTTTCATGATGTGTCCTTTATTTAGAACCAGTACCATTGTGCCTGCTGTATGCTATACTATATGCGTATATATATTGATTGCAGCTCTTTTCTCTATATATGTGCTATGTTCTAACCTTGCCTCAGGTATTCATTCATGTGGCTTATATTTGCACATGAGGCCATTCATCAGGTCTAACACTTTTTCTTGTGGAGTTATTCCCAGCATGCTTTAGGTTTTTCCACATGTGGACCATTAGGATTACATTATTTCTCTGTATTTCCATGTGTCACCATGGTATTATTAATCATTCATAGGAGAAGAGTTATTATACTATTTGTTATTCTTATGCAGCATGTTGTAGCAGGATACATGGGGGCTGTTGCTCATTGTTTTTAATGTTTTTAATCATCTTTGTCAATAAAGTTTCTTTTGTTCTATGATATTGTCATTGGTGGTGTGCATTTATATTGATGGTCGCTTTTTTTCTCCTTTTTTGTGCATACTTTTTGGATCACCTTTGCACCCCCTGTATTTATGATTAGACTGTGCAGTGCGTCCATATTATTTATTCTGGCCTGGAGAAAATTCGACTCTGCGGGGCGCTATACACTTTTTCCACAGTGCCGTGGTTTAAGCATCCTTAACTACCGCCGTTTAAAAGGCGTATCGGCAGTCGTTAAGGGGTTAATAGCCAGAATCTGTTTCTAATAGCCAGAGTTGTTAAACATTTAAATGCTACTCTCAATTTCTGAAAGCAGCCTTTAAATTAAGTCACAGCCAGCATGATCATGCATGGCTCCAATAGCCCCCATTACACGATCATGTAATGGGTTATTATGATAGCTGGGAAGCTGCTGATTAGAAATGAGCAAATCTGTTCGGACTCATTTCCAAATGCGATCGGAAGCGAATATTGTTTTTGCAATATTCGTCGAACACAGCTGAATGTCATTAGAGTCAATGGGAGTAGAAATTACCGAATATACTGATCATTAGACATACATTCGGCATGAATATTGTTCGAATATAGCTCGAAAATATCAAAATCACATTTGGGGACAAAATCCGAACAAATTCGCTCATCTCTACTGCTTATGGTCCTTTTTCTGCCATCTTGGTCAACCGTTATAACTCAGCTGCATGCTTAGTTTCAATGGAGACTTGGATTCTCCTTATATACTACAATATTTTGGAATTGCTGTAAATGGAGATAGTAAAAATATAGTGAAAAGTGAAGAAAAAGGTTTAAATAATGTAAAAAAAAATGTTATGTCATTTGAGTCCTCAGCCTTTTCATCTATTAAAAATAAAAAAATAAGAAATAACATATTTGGTATAATTATGTCCCTAAATGTGTGATCTATCAAAATATGAAATTAGTAACCTGATCAATAAACACAAAAATGATAAAAATCAAATTGCCAGAATTACTGTTTCTCGGTCACCACACCTCCCTTAAAAATACAATGAAAAGCAATCAAAACATTGGATGGACTACAAAATAGTTTCTATGAAAATGTCAGCCTACCACGCCAAAACAAGCCTCCACACAGGTCAACTGATGGAAAAGCAAATATGTTATGGGTCTCAAAATGTGTTAGCAAAACATTTTTTACAAAATTTTTGAAATTTTGTAATCATTTAACAAAAAATTAGCAAAATTGGTTTATATGTAATCATACTGACTTGAAGAACCAGGTTTCCCACTTTTACCATACAATGAATACTGTAAAAACAAGCCCCAAAAAACAGTGGCACAATTGCATATTTTTCACTATTTCAACCCCTTTGGAATTTTATTATTTTTATTTTGTACATTACACTTTAAAACAAATAATGTAATTGAAATTTACAACTCATCCTGCAAAAAACAAGCCCTCCTGCAGCTATGTTTATACGGAAAACAAAAAAAAGTTACAGTATGGCTTTTGGGAGCAGAGAATGAAAAAGTGAAAGCGCAATAATTAAAAATTGCCTAGGATGAAGGTGTTAAAGAGCTCAAAAGAGGGTAATAAAATCCTAGAATCTTCGGAGTGTTACTAGTGTTGAGCGATACGATACTGCAAATATCGGGTATCGGCCGATATTAGCTGTATCGGCCTTTCGATTCCGAATACCGATATTTTCGTCATATCGAATACGGAATCGGGATTGTCACTGTCACTGTCTGTGTCCGTCGGTCGGGTCTGTCACTGTCAGTGTCCGTCGGTTGGGTCTGTCAGGAGTCAGCGGCACTTACCTGGCAGAAGATCTCCGGCGGTCACGGCCTGGACTGCTTCATGGCCGCCATCCTCTTCTCCCCGGCGGTCACATGCAGTTTCTCGCGATAACTGCAGTGACTGCTGGGTAATCCCGGCCGTAAAGCAGTCAGTCCGATGACGTCACCGCCGGGGAAGCAGGTAATCAGCTGTGCTGCGTCGCGATGACAGGCTCTGCCTGTCATTGCGATGTAGCAGAGCTGGATCGTCGTGGGACTGTCGTTACTATGGACTGCGTCGGACAGGTGGTATACTGTTGGTTTGTTTTTTTTCTTTTTTTACAGGAGATCGATGGCGTCGCAGGAATGAGAGTACAATAAAAGAAATGAAAAGTGTGTTGTCTCTTTTATTTCATTAAAATACTTTTTTCTTGCTTTGTCTTTTTTTTATGCATTTAATAACTTTGGGATTAATAATGGATCGGTGTCTTATTGACACCTCTCCATTACTAACCGGGCTTATTGTCACCGTGCAATCAACGGTGACATTAACCCCTTATTACCCCGCTTGCCACCGCTACAGGGCAAGTGGGAAGAGCCGGGTAAAGTGCCACAATTGGCACATCTTTTGATGCGCCAAATGTGGGGCTGCTGTAGCCTGGTATTATCAGGCTGTTGAGGGCCAAAATCCATGGGCCTTGACAGTCTTTTAATACCAGGCCGCAGCAGTCTGCATTTTACTTGGCTGGTTAACAAAAATAGGGGGACCCTACGCCGTTTTTTTTTCGAGGGGATCCCCTATTATTGTTAAACAGCCAAGCTAAGCAGACTGCTGTGGCCTGGTATTATCAGGCTGGCAAGGTCCATGGATATTGGATCCTTACCAGCCTGAAAAACCAGGCCTCAGCGGTCTGCTTCATCTGGCTGGTTAACAAAAATAGGGGGGACCCCACGCCAATTTTTTTCGAGGGGATCCCCTATTTTTGTTAACCAGTTCCCTCTGACGTCACTGATTGTGTCCCTGGCTGACCTGAAGTGAAAGTGGAAAGCAATCAATTAAGCTTTCCACTTCCTCTCCTGTCAGCCAGGAGAGGAACTCATTCATTTGGGGTTTACTGTGAGGCTGCAGCATTAGCTGCGGTCCCTGCAGTAAACATTAACCCTTTCTGAAGGATTACACCTTGGGACCTGACTGTACATCGGATTGGTAAGAATAATTTTGCTTTATTATTTTATTTTTATTACAGGAAATGGTTTTAGCAGGAAAATAAAATATGGTCAAAAACTGTGTGATTATTTCATTAAACTTCTTTTTTATTAAAGTGTGTGTGTTTGATTTTTCTTTCATACAATAGGATTAATAATTGATAGTTGTCTAATTGACAGCTCTCAATTATTAACCTGGCTTAAAGTGACCTTTCAATTGCAAGGTCATTTTAACCCCTTATTAACCCATTCGCCACCGCTACAGGGCAATGGGAATAGACGGGCAAAGTGCCAGAAAGGGCAAATCTAATTAGAGATTTGCCCTTTCTGGGGTGTCTGGGGGCAGATGTTAGTAGCCGGGGGGGGCCAAAAATAATGGTCCCTCTCTGGGCTATTATTATCTGCCCCCACTCACTGGCTTTCTCTGTCTGGTTGCGAAAATAGGGCGGGAGCCCACGCCTTTTTTTTCAGCAATTTTACACCTCATATATATATATATACATGTCATTAAATTTGTGACACATATATATATATTTATATTTATAGTTCATACACTTCTACATAGTATAATAGCCGCTAGTTCAATTGCCGGCTTTTGTGAAAATGCAGAACCCGACATGAAATGACACTTGGTTTACATAGAGTTAACCATGTCTTTTCATGTAGTTTGATATCTGATTTGCACAAACAATTACATGAGTGTAAGTGTGCAAAATTTCACACCTGTAGGGGTTAATTAAAGGTGTAAATTCGTAGCAAAAAAGTCCGTTTTTTTACAACGAATTTAAACCTTTAATTAACCCCTACAGGTGTGAAATTTTGCACACATAGACTGATGTAATTGTTTGTGCAAATCAGATTGCAAACGACATGAAAAGACATGGTTAACCCTATGTACACCAAGTGTCATTTCATGTCGGGTGCTTCTGTCTTTTCACAGAAGCCGGCTTTACCCGGCAATTGAATCAGAGGTTATTTTACTATGTAGAAGTGTATAAACTATACATATATGTATATATATATGTCACAATGACATGTATATATATATGTATTCTATGTGTGTATATTTAGTGTTTACAAGGAAATAAAGTTTTTTTTAGTTGCGATATTTTGTTCCCATAGACTTACATGGGACTTCCGGTATCGGAATCGGATATCGACGATATTTAGTGATATCGGCGATACCATTTCGATACGATATTTTTAGATATCGAGCAGTATCGCTCAACACTAAGTGTTACACATCATTTTTTGGTAATAACAGGTTCAGTAGTTGTTTCAACTGGAGCTAATTGAATCTCTGCAAATTCAATTATTTCAAAAATTTTGCTGAAACTTGCAAATTTTAATTCGAAAAAAAATCAAATATCTCTAGTAAAAAAAAAAGGAAAAAGACGTCAAGAAAAATAGATAATTCTTTTGACTCTCTTACTACCTATTCAAAATTACTTTGCTGCTTAATCCCTTCCCATAAATCGATGAACTGTACATCTGAATTGCAAGTATCATTCTGTAAAAGTGCAGTCTATCACAATATGAAATGTATTAACCCATTAACAACAAATAACCATATAGTTATTTGTCATGTATTGCACGGGCACAGTAGTTTTGGCTGTGCCATTCTCTGCTACACTCCTGTGTGTGCTAGGTCCAGACCTAGCTCTAATCCCAGAACTTTAGCCCCACAGATGTCATTGTCAACTATGACAGCACATGTGAGGCATTTTAATAAGTAAGATCACTCCCTCTGTAAACTGGCACTACTGCAGTGTGATTGAGAGGTGGCTATAGTTGCTATGGCAGCAAGGAAACCTAACAATGTCATTCGCTCATCCTGCAATCTGAAGGCAGAGTCTAATAGGCTTCCTGTCAGTTAAACACTGGCAACTTAGATAATGCATTGTTTTTTTATAGCTAGTACAGTGTATTATCAATGGAAAAATCCCTTTTTTAATGGTTATGAAAAGAAACAAACCCTCGTAAAAACATATAACAGGCAATAGCACATACTATAATCCAATATTTTTTATAACAATTTGTACTATAACACAAATTTTTATCCATTTCCAATAATAATAATATAATAATAATCTTTATTTTTATATAGCGCTAACATATTCCGCAGCGCTTTACAGTTTGCACATATTATCATCACTGTCCCCGATGGGGCTCACAATCTAAATGCCCTATCAGTATGTCTTTGGAATGTCAATGTTGAATGCCTTAAAGAATATAAAAGATTGAACAACTATGTCAGAATTGCTGTTTTTGATCATTTGTCCTCACAAAAAAAAATGAAATAAAAAGTGATCAAAAAGTCATATGTATTGAAAAATAATACTAAATTGCAGCTCATTATGCAAGAAACAACCCCTTTTACAGCTATGAAAAAATTTGAAAGTTAGAGCTCTCACAATTTGACAACCAAAAAATGAATTTTTTTTTTGTAAGTTTTTTTGTGTGCAAAAGTAGCAAAACGAAACAATATAAATTGGATATCAAATCAAAAATCATTACCACCAAAAGAAAAAACAAAATATTCCATTTTTTTTATGTCTCCTAACAAGTAATTAATTAAAAAGCGATCAAAAAGACGTTTTTATTTAATAGTAGTACCTGTAAAATCTACAGCTTGTTCTGCTCAACCACTCTCACAGCTCCATATGCAAAGATTTATATTATGGGTTTCAGAATAGAAATTAATTAACCATTTTATGTCATATGACACAAACTTACATTACATTGCATTGCCTTTGATGAGCGCTCGCAAGCCAAGCCTGCATCTTTCCCGGCTGAAGTATTCAGCCATCATCTACCTCTAACAGCTGAGTGCAGAGACCTGCTGTTAATCTTTTAAATGCCACTGTCAATCTCTGACAGCGGTAATTAATACATGCTGGCAGGGGGGGTGCATTATTCCACGCTCCCCTTAGCACACCTGTGAAGTGGTCATGGTGAGCCGATGGGTTGCCATGACAGCCAGGGGTATGCTGAAGACAGACCCATATCCGAAAAACAAAAATATTACAGGTCTCTGAAAATGCAGAAAAAAACGAAAGAATCTTTCTTTACAAATTTTTTAAAAAAATTTCACCACTTAAATAAAAAAAATATACTTGTTTGGTATCTGCATTCTCCTTGTTGCCTGGAGAATCATATTGCCAGGTCAGTTTAACCATATAATAAACATGGTAAATAAAAAACTCAAATAACAAATGTGGAAATGCATTTTTTTTTGCAATTTCAGCACTTTTTTTCCCCATATTCCAATACATTATGTGATAGATTGAATGGTGTAATTGAAAGTACAATTCGTCCCACAAAATACAGGTCCTTATATGGCTATATGGATACAAAAAATTATTCCTCTTGAAAGACGGGGAGGAAAAAAGAAAACAAAAAAATAACTGAAAATTGTCTGGTTATGAAGGCACTAAAGATACCTATGGAAAAAAATCTGCAAAGCTCAACAAGTAAATAAGAATGTATTTTATTATCAACAATAGTTTTAAAAAATAAACTATTGGTAGACATATAAAATAATGCAATGGTTAGGTGGTCATTGTACCACACTCCCAAGCAGAATAATGAGGGATCATAATCGTTAATACCTAAGCATTGAATACAGATAAACAAAAAAGAAAGAGTCCACTATAATCAATGCCTTAAAGCAGCATTGATAATTAGTAGTGTTGAGCGATACTGCTCGATATCTAAAAATATCGGATCGGAATGGTATCGCCGATATCACTAAATATCGTCGATATCCGATTCCGATACCGGAAGTCCAATGTAAGTCTATGGAACAAAATATCGCAACTAAAAAAAACCTTTATTTCCTTGTAAACACTAAATATACACACATAGAATACATATATATATATATTACATGTCATTGTGACATATATATATACATATATGTATAGTTTATACACTTCTACATAGTAAAATATCCTCTGATTCAATTGCCGGGTAAAGTCGGCTTCTGTGAAAAGACAGAAGCACCCGACATGAAATGACACTTGGTGTACATAGGGTTAACCATGTCTTTTCATGTCCTATGCTATCTGATTTGCACAAACAATTACATCAGTCTATGTGTGCAAAATTTCACACCTGTAGGGGTTAATTAAAGGTGTAAATTCGTTGTAAAAAAAACGGACTTTTTTGCTACGAATTTACACCTTTAATTAACCCCTACAGGTGTGAAATTTTGCACACATAGACTGATGTAATTGTTTGTGCAAATCAGATAGCAAAGGACATGAAAAGACATGGTTAACCCTATGTACACCAAGTGTCATTTCATGTCGGGTTCTGCATTTTCACAAAAGCCTGCAATTGAATTAGCGGCTATTATACTATGTAGAAGTGTATGAACTATAAATATATATATATATATATATGTGTCACAAATTCAATGACATATATATATATATATATATATATGAGGTGTAAAATTGTTTAAAAAAAATGCGTGGGCTCCCGCCCTATTTTCGCAACCAGACAAAGCCAGCGAATGGGGGCAGATAATAATAGCCCAGAGAGGGACCATTATTTTTGGCCCCCCCTGGCTACTAACATCTGCCCCCAGACACCCCAGAAAAGACAAATCTATAATTAGATTCGCCCTTTCTGGCACTTTGCCCGTCTATTCCCATTGCCCTGTAGTGGTGGCGAATGGGTTAATATGGGGTTAAAGCCACATTGCAATTGAAAGGTGACCTTAAGCCAGGTTAATAATTGAGAGCTGTCAATTAGACAACTATCAATTATTAATCCTATTGCATGAAATAAAAATAAAACACACACACTTTAATTAAAAATCATTTTAATGAAATAAAGACACATGTTTTTGACCATCTTTTATTTGACTGCAAAAACCATTTCCTGTAATAAAAATAAAATAAAAAAGCAAAATTATTCTTACCTATCCCATGCATAGTCAGGTCCCACGGTGTAATCCTTCAGAAAGGGTTAATGTTTACTGCAGGACCGCAGCTAATGCTGCAGCCTCACAGTAAACCCCCAAATAAATGAGTTCCTCTCCTGGCTGACAGGAGAGGAAGTGGAAAGCTTAATTGATTGCTTTCCACTTTCACTTCAGGTCAGCCAGGGACACAATCAGTGACGTCAGAGGGAACTGATTAACAAAAATAGGGGTTCCCTTCGAATAAAAAATGGCGTGGGGTCCCCCCTATTTTTGTTAACCAGCCAGATGAAGCAGACCGCTGAGGCCTGGTTTTTCAGGCTGATAAGGATCCAATATCCATGGACCTTGCAAGCCTGATAATACCAGGCCACAGCAGTCTGCATATCTTGGCTGATTAACAAAAATAGGGGATCCCCTCGAAAAAAATTGGCGTGGGGTCCCCCCTATTTTTGTTAACCAGCCAGATGAAGCAGACCGCTGAGGCCTGGTTTTTCAGGCTGGTAAAGATCCAATATCCATGGACCTTGCAAGCCTGATAATACCAGGCCACAGCAGTCTGCATATCTTGGCTGATTAACAAAAATAGGGGATCCCCTCGAAAAAAATTGGCGTGGGGTCCCCCCTATTTTTGTTAACCAGCCAGATGAAGCAGACCGCTGAGGCCTGGTTTTTCAGGCTGGTAAGGATCCAATATCCATGGACCTTGCAAGCCTGATAATACCAGGCCACAGCAGTCTGCTTAGCTTGGCTGGTTAACAAAAATAGGGGATCCCCTCGAAAAAAAAACGGCGTAGGGGTCCCCCTATTTTTGTTAACCAGCCAAGTAAAATGCAGACTGCTGCAGCCTGGTATTAAAAGACTGTCAAGGCCCATGGATTTTGGCCCTCAACAGCCTGATAATACCAGGCTACAGCAGCCCCACATTTGGCGCATCAAAAGATGTGCCAATTGTGGCACTTTACCCGGCTTTTCCCACTGCCCTGTAGCGGTGGCAAGTGGGGTAATAAGGGGTTAATGTCACCGTTGATTGCACGGTGACAATAAGCCCGGTTAATAATGGAGAGGTGTCAATAAGACACCGATCCATTATTAATCCCAAAGTTAATAAATGCATAAAAAAAAGACAAAGCAAGAAAAAAGTATTTTAATGAAATAAAAGAGACAACACAGTTTTCATTTCTTTTATTGTACTCTCATTCCTGCGACGCCATCGATCTCCTGTAAAAAAAGAAAAAAAAAAACCAACAGTATACCACCTGTCCGACGCAGTCCATAGTAACGACTGTCCCACGACGATCCAGCTCTGCTACATCGCAATGACAGGCAGAGCCTGTCATCGCGACGCAGCACAGCTGATTACCTGCTTCCCCGGCGGTGACGTCATCGGACTGACTGCTTTACGGCCGGGATTACCCAGCAGTCACTGCAGTTATCGTGAGAAACTGCATGTGACCGCCGGGGAAAGATGATGGCGGCCATGAAGCAGTCCAGGCCGTGACCGCCGGAGATCTTCTGCCAGGTAAGTGCCGCTGACTCCTGACAGACCCACGACCAGACCGGAGACACTGACAGTGACAATCCCGATTCCGGTGTCCGATATGACGAAAATATCGGTACTCGGAATCGAAAGCCCGATACAGCTAATATCGGCCGATACCCGATATTTGCAGTATCGTATCGCTCAACACTAATAATTAGGGAAAAGAAAACTGAGGATGGGTGTCATATAACTAAGATATTATACATTACCATCAATGAGATCTCACCTATTGATACTGCTATTTATTACTTTAGTTATGTGACATCCCTCCTTCCTTTTCTTTTGCATTATTACCAACACAGTTTTAAAGTATTAATTATATTAGGCTCTTTTTTTAGCATCCGTTTTCAATGCTAAGGTGTTAACAATTATGATCCATCATTTTCCTGATTGGGAGTGGGATGCCATTGTCCACCTAATTATTATATTATTTTATATATTCGTCTAGACTCTTTATATGTATACCAATTGTTTTGTTAACTAATGCTAATAATAAAATATATTCATATTTTTTGTTGAGCTTAGCACATTTTTTCATAGATATTTTTGATTCTGTGATTAATATTGGTTTTATACTTTAAGCTCAGGATGCTAATTGTAGAAGTGAAAAAAATTTAATAGTTAATAAGTTATATATACCCCAGAATGATTCTACTGACAGGTACAACTCATCCAAAAAAAAAAACATGCCTTCATATGACTGCGTTTCCATAAAAGTAAAAGTTGCGGTTCCTGCAAAATTACAATAAGAAAGTGAAAAAAAAATTGTCATAAAGTCCTTAACTGTCTGTGACAATGAGGGGTTGTACAGTTTAATAATCAGTTATTAGTTACATTTAAGAGTCAATAACATATTTTTTCACAGTTTTTAAGGAAAAGTATTGTCAAAAAATTGCCTATTGTTTATCATTTCACTCCATTAAAGCACTACTCAATCGCGCTTTTCAAAATTTAGCACTGGAGTGATGGGACTAATGTAATTTCCCTTCATCCAGTATTAAACTCGCCAACAGGTCAGGTGTTAGGGGAAAAGACTGGGTAATTTCCCCAAGGCTCTCATAAATTTACATTGAAAGCTTGTGATGGTTATCTCTGACTTCCATTCAACCAGAGGTTGTGGTCACAAGATGGCTGTGCAGGATCGGAGCTGTGCTTGGAACAACTGAAATCAGCTTAGCTAGAGTCAGGGAACATAGATAAGTGACACCTCTACATTGCTGAAGCAAAAATAACCAAAACAAAAAGTGATGCTTTATGCATAGTTTGTATTAAATGATAAAATGTTTTTTTTCTTTTTTGTCTGTTATAATAAACATTTTTAGAAAAAATTGAAATCATGCAGTTCTCACACTAACTAATTCAGTTTTAAAACTATCTCTTCTACCTTTGTTGTAAAGGTGGAGACAGATTTTCTGTAGCATTTAAGTGGTTAAATTGCTGGGATTGGCATTAATTTCGTCTCTGCTTTCATGCTAGGATCAAGGACATAACGATATCTGTGTGACCGCGACTGGGCCCATGTGGGAGGGGGTCTGCCGACACATTGGGTCCCTGTACCATAATAAAAGCCAATCAGAGGCTTGTAGCTGAGGTCAACGTGCAAGTCATTAATGGCAAATGACAGTGACATCATGTGCTGTCCATGTGATGCTCATTGCTTAAATACTGAAGTCATCTGCTGGCCTTTGCATTAGCTACAGAAGAGGATGACATACAGCTTGTGAGCTAGGGAATGTGAGTAGAATCGTTACTTTTTATATACGTTAAAGAACAGACTGAGGCAGAAATATGCCAGGATGTGCCCAGGATGGAAGACATATCTAGTGAGCCCATGTTGGAGGACATATATACTAGGATGAGTTCAGGATGAACATATATACAACCAAGGGCACAAAATGAGGGAAGTACATATTAAAATGGGAGAAGTACACACCAGAATTGGCCCAGAATAGGGAACATATATACCAGGATGGAGGACATATATGAATAGAATGGGAGGAATAAGGCTAAGCAACAGCACATGTGAAAAAGACTGGGTATACTAATAGATCACAGACTGAATATGAGTCAACAGTGTGATGCAGCAGCAAAAAAGGCAAATATAATTATGGGATGTATTAACAGAAGCATACAGTCGAGATCACGTGAAGCCATTATTGCCCTCTACTCCTCTTTGGTCAGACCTCATCTGAAATACTGTGTCCAGTTTTGGGCACCACATTTTAAAAAAGACATCAACAAACTGGAGCAAGTTAAGAGAAGAGCGACCAGAATGGTGTCTCGTCTGCAAACCATGTCCTATGAGGAACGGTTACAGGATTTGGGAATGTTTAGCTTGCAAAAAAGAAGACTGAGAGAAAATTTAATAGCTGTCTACAAATATCTCAAGGGCTGTCACATTGTAGAAGGATCATCTTTATTCTCATTTGCACAAGGAAAGACTAGAAACAATGGGATGAAACTGAATGGGAGGAGACACAGATTAGATATTAGAAAAAAACTTTTTGGCAGTTAGAGTGATCAATGAGTGGAACAGGCTGCAACGAGAGGTGGTAAATTCTCCTTCAATGGAAGTCTTCAAACAGAGGCTGGACAGACATCTGTCTGGGATGATTTAGTGAATCCTGCTTTGAGCAAGGGGTTGGACTAGATGGCCCAGGAGGTCCCTTCCAACTCTACCATTCTATGATTCTATGATTCTATGATTCATAGCTAGGGGTTCACATGTACATTTACATCTACGGAGGTGCACCCTGACTGTCAGCATAGAGGAAGTTGATAATGCATTTACTGAAAATTTCCATAAAAAGAATAACATATTATTGCCATATACAGTTCTGACCATACCATGGTATATACCAGTCCTGCAGAACAAAGAGATCACAATGCAGCTATAGAAACTTACAGTAGAGTTGACTTTCTTTCTGATAGAGTCATTCACTTTCCTTTCTTTTCCATCTGGCTTACACTACCATAACTTATTCCAGCCACGACTCGTCTGCAGTTTACAACAAAGACGTGACTTCTCACATTTACAGCACCATCTCCAACTATGCCCAATCTCTTCATCTTGCTGCCACACCAATGCTGAGCTGTTGCTGAAAGTACCCCACATAATATGTCCACCACTTTGCCCTATAAAGTAAAATACTGCTGTTCTGCCCTCTAAATGCTAATATTGTGCCATAGAAAATATTGATACCCTCTGCAAATGCCCTAGAAAACAGAGCCTACATTTTGCCTCTAGAAAGAAACAATGTGCCTAGTTTTCCTATTTGATGGTCACAATACCCTGAGTGCCCCTATAACAATAATGCTTCTTAAGCACCCAGTAAAGATTTATTCATGCCCTCTGGGTCCCCAATATATAGTTCCTATTGGCACAGTGTGATGTCATCACAGTTCCCTATAGGCAGTATGATGCCTTACACTCAGCATGATATTCTCCTCAACTCCCCCATACATAGCATAATGGACCCACAGCTCCCTATAAACAGTGTGATATCCCCACATCTCCCTATAAACATTGCGATGTTCTCGCATATCCGTATGCACAGTGTGATGTCCCCACATTTCCCCTATGAAGTGTGATGTCATCACATCTCCCTATACACAGTGTGATTTCCCCACATCTACCTATACACAGTGTGATGTCCTCACAGCTCTGTATATATAGTATGTTGTGGCCCACAGCTCCCTACACAAAGCACGATGGACCCACATTCCCCCCATACACAGTATGATATCACCGACAGCTCCCCTTGAATAGCATGGGGGAGCAAGATTGACCCACATCTCCTCCCATACACAGTATGATGTCACCCACAGCTCCCTCTTGCATAGCATGATAGACTCCAGTAGTCTCCTACAGCTCAAAATAGCTCTCAGTAGCCACCATACTACATGAAGGCTCCCAGTAGCCTTACACTGCATGATGGCCCCGAGTAGTGCCCTACACTGAATTATGGCCACCAATAGTCCAATCACGCTGCATCTTGGCCCTGTAGCAACGCACCAAGATACAGGATGGCCCCAGAAGCCCCCTCACACTGCATGATGCCACACAGTAGTCCCCCACACTGCAGGAAGGTCTCCAGTAGCCCCCACACTATATGATGGCACCTAGTACCCCCACACTGCATGATGGCTTCCAGTAGCTCTTTCTAAACTGTATGATCACCTACAACAGCCCTACCCACACTGTATGATGTCCCCCAATAGCCAACTCACACTATATGATGACATCCCATAGCCACACCATATTGTGTTATGGTCTCTAGTAGCATCCCCTTAAACTATGTTGCCCCCAGTAGCCACACTACCCTTTATGATGGCCCCAGTAGACCCAACACTGTGTGATGGTCTCCAGTAGCCCACCCACACTGTATGATAGTCCCACACTGCATGATTGCCCTTAGTAGCCCCCACATACTGCATGATGGCCTGCAGTAGCTCCACTTCCACTGTGTGATGGCACCTAGTAGCCCTACCCACACTGTATGATGTCCCCCAATAGTCACCTAACACAATGACATCCTATAGCCACCCCACATTGCATTATGGCCCCCAGTAGTGCCACCACACTATGTTGGCCCACAGTAGCCACCCTTCCCTCTATGTTGGCCTGCAGTATCCCCCCACACTGCATAATGGTCTAATGGTCTCCAGTAGCTCTATCCGCACTGTATGATAGCCTTCCATACTTCAAGATGGCCCATAGTAGTCCCCAGACACTGTATGATGGCCAACAGTAGCTCTACCCACACTGTATGATGGTGCCCAGTAGCCCTATCCATACACCCATACTGTATGATATCCCCCAGTAGCTCCCTACACTGTATGCTTGCCCTAAGTATGCCCCCACACTGAATTATGGCCTCCAGTAGCCCCCCACACTGTATGATGGATATTACAGCCCCACACCATGTGCTGTCATTCCTAAGATCAGTCCTTGCCACCAGAACGTAAGTATTTTGTTGTTGTATTGTATTGTATTCTGTGTTTTTCTATTCTACAGGAGTTGCCACTTTGACTACTGTAAATGCATGATACTAATGTTTTTCTTTTCTTTTCACAGCACCTGGAGCAGCACCCTGCAACCTGGTCCGGGAGCGGTCCTTCATCAAGCTGCCTCGGACCCGTCCTAGCCAGCCACCAGCCAAGAAGCAGCTTGCGGGCTGGCAACACAGACAGCTGGAGACCAGGAAGCTGGTATGTCAGGTCTTCCCCTGTCCCAGGTCTCTGCCACTGGTTTTTCAGGCTCTTCCCGCCAGCGGCAGACGGCCTCGGACAGGAACCTCATGCCCGAGTTTATTCACTTGAGCTCGGTCTTTCATAATGGCCTCAAGGCGCTGAGAGACAGACTGGAAAGCTGTGAGCTCCAGCTGAATGTGATGCAGGCCTGCAACACTGCTTATATGCAGACTATGCAGCAGAGTCAGTACATGCAGCAGCCAGAGGTGGCATTTCCAACTGTGCCACCACTGACTCGCTTCACCTCACTATCGACTTCTGCTGCATACCACTGCATGGCCGCCAGCATTGCAAGCCATTCGGGAAACCAACAGACACACCCAAGGCCGAGTGCAGCTGGACACTCCCCCGCCACCACCATGGCAAGCGCTGCTCCTGGCTGGACCGCCAACACCACCCCTGCCTGGACAACCACCATCACCACTCCTGCCTGGACCACCACCGCCACCAATCCAGCCTGGACCACCACCGCCACCACTCCAGTCTGGACCACCACCGCCACCACTCCAGTCTGGACCACCACTGCCACCACTCCAGCCTTGACCACCACCACCACCACCGCCGCCACCATGGAAAGGCCACAGCAGCTGGGGGACTTCCATTCCATGTTCGCACCCACCACTGCCACCACGGACCCTGGCAGGACTTACCCCACCACCAGCTTGCTGTACCAGCTTGAGGATCCTGCCAAGCGGTCCCACAGCTCAAGGCAGTCCCCCAGCTCCAGGTGGTCCACCAGTGCCAGGCGGTCCACCAGTGCCAGGCCCAGGCATGAAGACGGAACTTCAATAAGCCACAAAAGGAAGCACAAAATGGACTAAAAACAAAGTAAAAAAGGACTCTTGAAATCCCTCCACTCTCACCTCCCACTGTATCTGTGTTATCAAGTCTGTCTTCCAGTGTGTCTGTCCCGCCCCATGCCTCAACTCCCATCCCTGAGCTCCCTTCCCCCTGTACTTTAATTGCCCATTCCCCTAGAACTCCTTCATTGCCTTTAAGCAATTCCTCGTCACTCCACCCCCCAGTTCCCACCATCTTCCCCCAAACGTCGCACCCAGTAATAATTTTTTTTTTGGTTCTTAAAAAAGGACATTTTTTTTTTTTGTGTAACAGTGTTTGGCAATTGTTCTTTCGCCGCCTACAAACACTGCGCCGTACAATTTGTTTTTTGCCACCTCATTGCTCCAGGACTGACACGTTTTTTGTGTCAGTCCAGGAGCTATGAGTTGTCAAAAACACAAATATGACTAGTCTTTTCACCACCACTCTATTCAGTCTGCTTAATATTGGACACAGACTGAATAGATGATGGAGCTAAGTGCAAGGCGTCACATCTATTCTCACCTGGGCAGGTGTCATAAAGAGTGAAGGATGCTAGGGCATCCCAAAATCACTATTTGTAACATCAGTCCAGGTGATATAAATATTAGACAAAAAAAACCTGACTGGCACATCCAGACTAATGTGAACTAGGTGCAAACCAAGGGAAGCTACCCCCATGTAAAACATACAAAAAAAAAAAAAAGGCTGCACTCAAGCATACTAAAGCATGACAATATGGAATACATGAAATTTAGAATAGCAATATGGCTTTGGAATATAAGGAAAAATTTGAGACGCTTAGTATAAACATTTGGCCAAACATTTTAAAGCCCACCAACCATCGTCAAGGTGGTCTCAATACTGGTGAGTCCCTGACCTAATGTGAACATACTCTATTAGGCTGATATCTGAATTTCTGGGTGAATGTTTATACTAAGCGTCTCAAATTTTTCCTTATATTCCAAAGCCATATTGCTATTCTAAATTTCATGTATTCCATATTGTTATGCTTTAGTATGCTTGAGTGCAGCCTTTTTTTTTTTTTGTATGTTTTACATGGGGGTAGCTTCCCTTGGCTGCACCTAGTTCACATTAGTCTGGATGTGCCAGTCAGGTTTTTTTGTCTATTGAATGTTAGCTTGCTGACCGAGCACTCCGCCCCCACCAGGTGGTGATTTTAATTACACCAGGTCCCTACTTTACCCATAAATGCAGGCATTCTGACAGAGGTGCATATTCACCCAGAAATTCAGATATCAGCCTAATAGAGGTATGTTCACATTAGGTCAGGGACTCACCAGTATTGAGACCACCTTGACGATGGTTGGTGGCTTTAAAATGTTTGGCCAAATGTTTATACTAAGCGTCTCAAATTTTTCCTTATATCCAAGCATTGATTAAATTCTTATTCAATGTCATGCTTAGTATGCTTGATGCAGCCTTTTTTTTTTTGTATGTTTTACATGGGGTAGCTTCCCTTGGTTTGCACCTAGTTCACATTAGTCTGGATGTGCCAGTCAGGTTTTTTTGTCTATTGAATGTTAGCTTGCTGACCGAGCACTCCGCCCCCACCAGGTGGTGATTTTAATTACACCAGGTCCTACTTTACCCATAAATGCAGGCATTGCTGACAGAGGTGCATATTCACCCAGAAATTCAGATATCAGCCTAATAGAGGTATGTTCACATTAGGTCAGGGACTCACCAGTATTGAGACCACCTTGACGATGGTTGGTGGCTTTAAAATGTTTGGCCAAATGTTTATACTAAGCGTCTCAAATTTTTCCTTATATTCCAAGCCATATTGCTATTCTAAATTTCATGTATTCCATATTGTCATGCTTTAGTATGCTTGAGTGCAGCCTTTTTTTTTTTATATAAAATTAGTTGTATTATCTCCACCGTCGCTGCAATCTGCATTATTGAACACAGACTGAGAGATGATGAGGTCATACAACTTTTCTATCTACACCATGTTCCAAATTATTATGCAAATGATATTTTTCTCTGATTTTCCTAAGTGGTCGGTGCAAATGACAGCCAGTCTAATAAAAGTCATCACCCGTTAGAGTATACATCGAATTTTATTGAAGAAGCCTTCCAATGATAACAGTATAATTTCCAAAATGAATAAAAACTCAAAATGCACTGTTCCAAATTATTAGGCACAGTAGATTTTCTAAGCATTTGATATGTTTTAAAGACATGAAAATGCTCATTTGTGGAATTTGTAGCATTAGGAGGTCACATTCACTGAACAAAAAAGCTATTTAACTCCAAAACATCCTAACAGGCCAAGTTACATGTTACATAGGAATCCTTCTTTGATATCACCTTCACAATTCTTGCATCAATTGAACTTGTGAGTTTTTGGAGAGTGTCTGCTTGTATTTCTTTGCATGAAGTCAGAATAGCCTCCTAGAGCTGCGGTTTTGATGTGAACTGCCTCCCACCCTCATAGATCTTTTGCTTGATGATACTCCAAAGGTTCTCTATAGGGTTGAGGTCAGGGGAAGATGGTGGCCACACCATGATTTTATCTCCTTTTATGCCCATAGCAGCCAATGAATCAGAGGTATTTTTGCAGCATGAGATGGTGCATTGTCATGCATGAAGATGATTTTGCTCCTGAAGGCACGTTTCTGCTTTTTATACCATGGAAGAAAGTTGTCAGTCAGAAACTCTATATACTTTGCAGAGGTCATTTTGACACCTTCAGGAACCTTAAAGGGCCTTACCAGCTGTTTCTGCATGATTCCAGCCCAAAACATGACTCCTCCACCTCCTTGCTGATGTCACAGCCTTGTTGGGACATGGTGGCCATCCACCAACCATCCACTACTCCATCCATCTGGACCATCAAGGGTTGCTCGACACTCATCAGTAAACAAGAATGTTTGAAAATTAGTCTTCAGTAGTGTTGAGCATTCCGATACTGCAAATATCGGGTATCTGCCGATATTTGCTGTATCGGAATTCCGATTCTGAGTTCCGATATTTTTGTCATATTGGATACCGGAATCGGAGTTTTCCGACCAAGTCTATGGGAGTTCCTGTGTCACAGAACGAAGTACGTGACACAGGAACTTCCCGATACTGTCACTGTCAGTGTTGGTCGGGTCTGTCAGGAGTCAGCAACACTTACCTGGCAGAAGATCCCAGGCTGTCACGTCCATCCGTCCATCCAGGCCGGTGATTACCCTCTCCCTGGCCGTCACGTGCAGAATCTCGCGATAACTGCAGTGACTGCCGGGTACTGGGTAATCTCGGCCAGCTGTACTCTCGCGACAGCTGGCCGTAAACCAGTCCGGATGACGTCACCGCCGGGGAAGCCGCAATGGTAAGCAGCTTTGCTCTATGTGGATGTCAGGCTCAGCCTGTCATCCAGATGTAGCAGAGCTGGACTCGTCGTGGGACACTCGATATTTTGGACTGCGTCGGACAGGGAGTATATGTGTTGGTTTATTATTTTTGTTTTTTTACAGGAGATCGATGGCGTCGCAGGAATGAGAGTGAAATAAAATTAATGAAAACTGTGTGGTGTTTTATTTCGCTAAAAGACTTTTTTCTTGCTGTGTATTTTTTAAAAAAATTTACAAACTATGATTAATAATGGATCGTGTCTTAATGATCAATCAAAGGTGACATTAACCCCTTATTACCCCGCTACAGGGCAAGTGGGAAGAGCCGGGTAAAGTGCCACAATTGGCGCATCTTTGGATGTGCCATTTGTGGGGCTGCTGCAGCCTGGTATTTTTAGGCTGTTGAGGGCCAAAATCCATGGGCCTTGACAGTCTTTTAATACCAGGCCGCAGCAGTCTGCTTTTTACTTGGCTGGTTAACAAAAATAGGGGGACCCCCACGCCATTTTTTTTTTAGGGATCCCCTATTTTTCTTAACCAGCCAAGCTAAGCAGACTGCTGTGGCCTGGTATTATCAGGCTTGCAAGGTCCATGGATATTGGATCCTTACCAGCTTGAAAAACCAGGCCTCAGCAGTCTGCTTCATCTGGCTGGTTAACAAAAATAGGTTGGACCCCACGCCATTTTTTTCGAGGGGATCTCCTATATTTGTTAATCAGTTCACTTCAGGTCAGCCGGGATTCCCTCTGACGTCACTGATGCTGTGGGTGTCCTTGACTGACCTGAAGTGAAAGTGGGAAGCAATCAATTATGCTAACCACTTCCTCTCCTGTCAGCCAGGAGAAGAGATGATTCAGTCGGGGGTTTACTGTGAGACTGTCAGCATTAGCTGCGGTCTCTGCAGTAAACATTAACCCTTTCAGAAGGATTACATTGGGGGACCTGACTGAACATCAAATAGGTAAGAATAATGCTGCTTTATTATTTTATTTTTATTACAGGTGAACAAGGGCTTCGCAAGGAATGGCAGTAAAATAAAATATGGTCAAAAACTGTGTTTTTATTTCATTAAAATGATTTTTAATTAAAGTCTGCGTGTTTTATTTTTATTTCATACAATAGGATTAATAATTGATAGTTGTCTAATTGGCAGCTCTCAATTATTAACCTGGCTTAAACTCACCTTTCAATAGCAAGGTGGCTTTAACCCCTTATTAACCCATTCGCCACCGCTACAGGGCAATGGGAATAGACGGGCAAAGTGCCAGAAAGGGCGAATCTAATTATAGATTTGCCTTTTCTGGGGTGTCTGGGGGCAGATTTTAGTAGCCAGGTGGGGGCCAAAAATAATGGTCCCTCTCTGGGCTATTATTATCTGCCCCCACTCGCTGGCTTTGTCTGTCTGGTTGAGAAAATAGGGCGGGAGCCCACGCATTTTTTTTCAACAATTTTACACCTCATATATATATATATATATATATATATATATATATACATGTCATTGAATTTGTGACACATATATATATTTATATTTATAGTACATACACTTCTACATAGTATAATAGCTGCTAATTCAATTGCCGGCTTTTGTGAAAATACAGAACCCGACATGAAATGACACATGGTTTACATAGAGTTAACCATGTCTTTTCACGTAGTTTGATATATGGTTTTCACTAACAATTACATGAGTGTGTGTGTGCAAAATTTGACACATGTAGGGGTTAATTAAAGGTGTAAATTCGTAGCAAATAAATGCGGTTTTTTTTACAACGAATTTACACCTTTAATTAACCCCTACATGTGTCAAATTTTACACACATACACTCATGTAATTGTTAGTGAAAACCATATGTCAAACTACATGAAAAGACATGGTTAACTCTATGTAAACCATGTGTCATTTCATGTCGGGTGCTTCTGTAATTTCACAAAAGCCGGAATTGCCAGAAAATTGAATCAGAGACTATTTTACTATGTAGAAGTGTATGAACTATAAATATATGTATATATATATATATGTCACAATGACATATATATATATATATATATATATATGTATTCTATGTGTGTATATCTAGTATTTACTAGGAAAGAAAGAGGTTTTTTCAGTTCCGATATTTCTGTCCCATTGACTTGCATTGTGTTTCCGATATCGGATCAGAGATACCCGATACTTTTTGAGTATCGGGCTGATCCAATCAGATCCGATATTTTGGGATATCGAGCAGTATCGCTCAACACTAGTCTTCAGGTATGTCTGGGCCCACTGCAACCGTTTCTGCTTGTGAGCACTGTTTAGGGGTGGCCGAATAGTAGGTTTATACACCACAGCAAGCCTTTGAAGGATCCTACACCTTGAGGTTCGCGAGATTCCAGAGGCACCAGCAGCTTCAAATAGCTGTTTGCTGGTTTGTGATGGCTTTTTAGCAGCTGCTCTCTTAATCAGATGAACTTGCCTGGCAGAAACCTTCCACACGTCTGTGCTCAGAATCAGCAACTAATCTCTTAACAGTACGATGACCACGCTTATGCTTTCGGGAAATATCTAATGTTTTCATCCCTTGACCAAGGCATTGCACTATTTGATGCTTTTCAGCAGCAGTGAGAGATTCTTTTTCTTTCTCATGTTACTTGGAAACTCTGTCCAGCTTAATAGTGCGGAACACCCAGTTTTCCTTTTATTGGGCTCACATGGCAAACTAATTATCACAGGTATCTGAGATTGATTTTAGTGATCCAAAGAACCCTGAGACACAATACCATCAATGGGTTTCATTTACAAAAAAAAACGCTATGGCACGTAAAACCAATTTGCATGATAATTTGGAACACGGTGTAGACTCACCTGGTCAGGTGTTCTATAAAGTCAGGATGCACAAAACACAGCATCTTGAATTCACTGGACACCTGGGCAGGTGAGTATTGTATTGGAGTGTATAAAGACAGAGTGCACTCGGTACAGGTATCAAAACAGGTTTTTTTTTTACAACAAAATATATAAACACACAGGTACAGTACAGACCAAAAGTTTGGACACACCTTCTCATTCAAACATTTTTCTGTATTTTCATGACTATGAAAATTGTAGAATCACACTGAAGGCATCAAAACTATGAATTAACACATGTGGAATTATACATTACACTTTACAAAAAAGTGTGAAACAACTGAAAATATGTCTTATATTCTAGGTTCTTCAAAGTAGCTACCTTTTGCTTTGATTACTCCTTTGCACGCAGAAAATTTGAACGGCTGGACTCTACATGCCTAGTTCCCACCGTGAAGCATGGAGGAGGTGGTGTGATGGTGTGGGGGTGACACTGTTGGGGATTTATTCAAAATTGAAGTGGTGAGCGGTCCAGCTCACCCCAAACCACCAGGTCTTCTGGCGTAGCACCCCAACACTCTCCTACTTGGTCAAATAGCCCTTACACAGTCTGGAGGTGTGTTTGGGGTCATTGTCCTGTTGAAAAATAAATGATGGTCCAACTAAACACAAACTGGATGGAATAGCATGCTGCTGCAAGATGCTATAGTAGCCATTCTGGTTCACTATGCCTTCAATTTTGAATAAATCCCCAACAGTGTCACCAGCAAAGCATCCCCACACATCACACCTCCTCCTCCATGCTTCACGATGGGAACCAGGCATTTAAAGTCCATCCGTTCACCTTTTCTGCGTGCAAAGCAGTAATCAAAGCAAAATGTGGCTACTTAGAAGAATATAAGACTATAAGACATATTTTCAGTTGTTTCACACACTTTTTTGTAAAGTGTAATGTATAATTCCACATGTCTTAATTCACAGTTTGATGCCTTCAGTGTGATTCTACAATTTTCATAGCCATGAAAATACAGAAAAATCTTTGAATTAGAAGGTGTGTCCAAACTTTTGGTCTGTACTGTACATAAAACACAAGAAAACATTTCTGCACCATTTTATCTTGCCATGCCACATGTCCTACATCAGAAACAAAGTAGGAGGCAAATTGGTCCATCATTTGGCCAAATTCTACTGTTGACCTGAGAGGGTGAAGAGTGAAATCAGGCAATGGGTTAGCAACAGGTTCATCAAGTTCAAAGTTAGGTCGCTCTTTAGCCATAACAAAATTATGAATAACCACACACGCTTTCATCACCTCATCCACTGTTTCCAGTTTAGGATACATGGCTGTGCCGAGAATGCGCCATCTGGACACAAGAATCCCAAAGGCACACTCTACAATTCTTCGTGCCCTGGTCAGTATGTAATTAAATATTTTTTTCGTGTGGTCCAAGTCCAATGAAATGAAAAAAATATTAGTACATGGCAGAACAATAATTCTGCAGGCTTTTGTTTAGTACATGGCATAACAATAATTATGCAGGCTTTGGCTTAGTATATAACATAGCAAAAATAACTATGCAGGCATTGGTTTTTAAATATTACTGTAATGTGTATAGTACAGTTCATATAGCGTCTTGTGCTTGGGTGCCATGAAAACACAGGAGTCACAGGTTTGATATAGAAAGTCTTGTATTACTTCATACAAGTTGGCAAAAATAGTCACACAGTTTGCAGACACAGAAGCAGGAGACACAGCAGGCCAGAGTAATCTAAGCTCAGCAATCACTCTCCACAACAGGTTCAGGATCTTCTTCTCTGTTACCGTAAGTCCATGCAAACGTGGGTCTTTCAAAGAGCAGGGTTCAAAGTCCACAAGTGCTTCAGAGTTCCTCAGTAGGAATAGCTGGAGTACAAGGTCCAAGGCTTCAGGAGTCAGGTCACAGGTTCACTGCAGGCTAGATTCTGAAGCACTGATTGCTCAGCTGTGGCTGCTTAAGAAGCAAAAGGAGAGAATCAGGGCGGGAACATGCAAGCTGGAAACTCCATATTGACTGAGGGCAAGATAGCTGCAGCAAGACAGAAAGTAAAATGGCTGACGAACAAACTGAGTTTCAGGAACATGTATACAGAACCTTACATTACTCCCCCCTTAGGGACAACCTCCGGATGACCTCAGACCAGGCTTGTGTGGGTACCTCTGATAAACTGACGAGCAAGCGGGACATAACTTTTGACGGTTCCCATGAGTTGTCCTCCACTGGGTAGCCCTGCCATTTAATCAGATATTGTAACTGATTTCTATACAACCTGGAATCTAAATCCTTTCCACCACAAATTCTTCCTGACCATCGACTACACTGGGTCAGGGCAAGGAGAAGAACGTCCAGGAAACGTATTGGGTGTCGCAGCCTTTAGTAGGGATACATGAAAGACAGGGTGGATTCTCATAGTTCTGGGCAGTTGAAGACGACAAGCAACGGCACTTATAATTTTACTGATTTTATAGGGTCCAATGTACTTATGTCCCAACTTAGACGAATTATGCAATTGTCTTAAGAGGTGAAGCTAGACCTAAGTCCACCTTTGAAGGTGCAATCTACAATTCAATTCGCCCTTTACGACCTTATCACTGACCTGATATAGCCAAACAGAATCTCAATTTGCAGACACTTGTTTCGGTTCACCTGTATGCAAAGCGGAGATCTGTTTGGCTGGGGTAGAGGCGTCAGACATTGGTCCAAGAATATCGTCATTGCGGAGATCAACTGCTAAGCATGCAGAGAGACTTAAAGCGCATGCCCTTGGAAATTGCAAATATGGAGGAGCATTCGCTAAGTCTCTCATTATGCTAGCATGTGACTCAAGGAGTGACGATATTTTGGAAAGGGTCAGAGCTCTCACCAGCCAAAACCAGATCTCCGCTTTGACTGCAGCTGAAACCGAACACAGTTACTGCAATAGAGATTCTGATTGGCTATTATCTAGGTCATGTTTTAAGCTCGTTAGGGTCGACATGACTTGTAGGATTCTACATTCCAAAGTGCACTAGATTTAGCTTCTTCCTCTCTGAAGAGACAATTTGCATATAATATCCCACGGAGCTTGCGCTTTAAGTCCTCACGCATGCTTAGCATGTTGATCTCCGCAAGGAGTGACGATATTTCTTGAACTTAGACGATGGAATCCTTAACTTAAGATTTCTGGTTGACAGCCAGACCAAGTCTCCTACCTTGAAAGCTGGTGCAGGTTTACGAAATTTATCTGCTGCTTTCTTGTACCTTTCCTGAGCCGATTCCAGATTCTCCTTTAGAAGATCCATATTCTTCTGTAAAGACGTGATTCTTTCGGCCACTGCTGGTAAAGGCGTTTCTATGGGAAATCGTGGTAGAATGTTAGGATGATAACCTAGATTAGAGTAAAAAGGAGACTGCTTAGTGGAGGCACTCTGAGAGTTGTTATAAGAGAACTCAGCTAATGGAAGTAGATCCACCCAATCATCCTGTAGATGGCAGATAAAGCAGCGGAGATACTGCTCCAGGGTTTGATTGGTTCGTTCGGTCTGTCCATTAGTCTGGGGATGAAAAGCAGAAGAAAGGTTTACTTTAATGTCCAATGCTGCACAGAAATTTTGCCAAAACCTAGAAGTGAATTGCACCCCTCGATCCGAAATAACCTCATCCGGTACTCCATGTAAGCGAAACACATCTTTAATCATCAAATCTGATGTCTGTTTTGCAGTGGGTAAGCCGACACAAGGGATAAAATGAGCTGCCTTTGTTAGACGGTCAACCACCACTAGAATGGTGTTCTTCCCTTGAGAGGTTGGTAACTCCACAATGAAGTCCATAGAAATGGATCCCCACGGGCGGGACGGGGTGGGAAGAGGCTGTAACAGACCAGTTGGTGAGGAGCGAGGTGTTTTGCATCTTGCACAAACTTCACATGAAGTGACATAGTTTAAAACATCCTTCCTGCAAGTGGGCCACCAAAAGAAACGAGAAAGAAATTCCTGTGTCTTTAGAATTCCTCTATGCCCAGCTATCTTAGAATCGTGAATGAGTTGCAATACTCTCAATCTGACTGTTTCAGGAATATACAGGCGTTGTCCCTGAATCCACACACCATTCTTAAAGACAAGACTTACGTCCCTTGGGGGTTGTGCCAAAAAGGAATCCGCATGGTATGCTTCCTTGATGTCCTTAAGTAGGTCTTGATTATGAATCACTCCTAGGAATCTAGAGTCAGGAAGAATAGTCTTAGGAGGAGTAATTGGACGTGTCTCTGCTGAGTAAATCCTAGAGAGTGCATCAGCCTTTCCATTGCGCGATCCTGGTCTATAAGAAATTATAAAATTAAATTGGTTTAAGAAAAGATTCCAGCGAGCCTGGCGAGGAGTCAGGCACTTAGCCGACCTGATAAATTCAAGGTTACGATGGTCTGTCAGGACGACTATTTGCTTTGCAGCTCCCTGAAGAAGGTGTCTCCATTCTTTGAAGGCGGCAATAATGGCCAACAACTCTCTATTGCCCACATCGTAGTTCCTCTCAGCCGAAGACAACTGCTGGGAAAAGAAGGCACAGGGATGCAAGACATTCTTCTCACCTGTTCTTGAGAGAGTATAGCTCCAACGGCACAGTCTGAAGCATCCACCTCTATTATAAGGCAAGCTCGGGGTTGGGATGTACTAGAATAGGTGCAGTGGTAAATTTATCTTTTAGACGGGAAAATGCTTCCTGGGCTTGGGGAGTCCAGGAGAACCTAGACTCTTTCCGAGTAAGTTGGGTGATAGGTGACACTACCTCAGAGAAATTTCTAATGAAACGTCTATAGAAGTTGGCAAACCCGATGAAGCGCTGTACCTCCTTCACATTTCTAGGACTTGGCCAATCCTTGATGGCTTGGGTTTTGCTTCCATCCATACTAATTCCTTGTGTAGACAGTACATACCCCAGAAATTGAATTTCGGTCCTATGGAATTCACACTTTTCAAGTTTGATGTAAAGATGATTTTGTCTTAGACGTTCCAAGACCATTCTCACATGTCCATGATGTTCCTCTGTGGAGTTAGAAAAAATTAGAATATCATCCAAATAAATCACCACGAATGTATCTAGGAGATCCCTGAAGATGTCATTCACCAAGTGTTGGAAAGTGGCTGGGGCGGTACTCAGACCAAAAGGCATAACTAGATATTCAAAGTGTCCATAGCGTGACCTGAATGCAGTCTTCCATTCATCCCCAGGTCTAATACGGACTAAGGTATAGGCCCCACGAAGATCTAGTTTAGAGAAAATTTTTGCATGTCGCACTCTCTCCAATAACTCAGGGATTAAAGGCAATGGATAACGGTTTCTAATAGTAACCTTATTGAGTTCCCTATAGTCTACGCAGGGTCTCAGAGATCCATCTTTCTTCTTTACAAAGAAGATGGGTGCACCTGCAGGAGATGAAGAGGGGCGTATGAAGCCCTTGGCTAGATTTTCGTCTATGTAATCCTTTAAAGCCTTTAGCTCGGCCCCGCCAGGGGGTAGATCTTACCAAAAGGTATCTCTGCTCCAGGCAATAATTCAATTGGACAATCATATGGACGGTGAGGAGGAAGCTGGTCAGCTTCTTCTTGTCACATAAATCCACATAGTCCTGGTATACAGCTGGTAGTTCAGGGACTGACATGGTTCCTTTAGGAACAGAGCAAGCTGAAACTTTTGGACTCATCTGTTTCTCTGGAAAGTGTAATTCCTTGGTCTCCCAGTTAATGGTAGGATTCTGAGCCTGCAGCTATGGTAGCCCTAGAATAATGGGAAAGTGGGGAGAAGAGATAAGCATAAAGGACAGTTTCTCTTGATGATCTTTACCCATAAGAACCCTCAAAGGCTCTGTTTCCTGATCCACTGGTCCAGAGGTCAGCAGGGAGCCATCCACAGTTTCCATCTGTACTGGAGTAGCCTTCTTCACTGAACGTATTCCCTGTTTCAGAGCAAAGGAGACATCCATAAAATTTCCACTTGCCCCTGAGTCGATCATAGCAGAGCTAGACACCCAAGCTGAGTCAACCCAGAGTTTGATGGAAAGAAAGCAATGAGAATTGTTTTCTTACAACTCAGCTGGGACACCGCTGAGGAAACTTGAAAAATGGCAGCGTTTACACAGTCAACGTCCTCAGAGGTAACGGAGTTTAAGTCCGAGAAATCAAGATCTGTTGCTGCAGATCTCTCTGGAGCTTGAGGCTCGGACCTGACAGATCCCCTCTCGCAACACTCACAGTGAATGAGTGCTGCAGTAGTCTTACGAGAACGGCTGGGGCAGTCTATAATGAAGTGCCCTGACTTACCACAATAGAAACATAGATTCTCCTTAAAACGATGTTCCTTGCGTGCATCACTAACCCGTCGTTGTAAAGAGTCTACCTGCATGGGTTCAGGTTCAGGTTCCCGTGTAATCCTACTCAAAGGTTCCTTAGCTGGAGAGGAAGGTAGGAAAAGGTTAGTGCGATTGCTTTCGAACCATCTCTCTTGCCTGCGTTCAGTCAGACGAGTATCAATACGGATGCAGTAGTTAATAAAGTCACCTAACGCAGTGGGAGGGTCGGCACGATCAAGTTCATCCTTAATCAGTGGAGATAACCCCTTTCGAAAAATAGATTTTTTGGCGGAACTGTCCCAGGTGGTATCAAGGGCCCATCTCCTGAAATCCAAAGCATATTCAGCTACCGAGTGCTTACCTTGGCGCAAAGCTAACATGGCTGCTTCAGCTGTTGCACCTCGATTGGGGTCATCAAACACCTGCCCCATGGCTGAAATAAAAGCATCAAGGTGATTCAAACAATTATCCTCAGTCTCAATCAGAGGGTTTGCCCACATCAAAGCCTTGTTGGTAAGCAACATAATTATAGTAAGCACCTTAGATCGTTCAGTGGGAAATTGTGAAGCATGTGCAGAAAAAAAAAGATTGCATTGATTAATAAATCCCCTGAATTTCTCACGTTCACCGCCAAAACGAAAAGGGGGCAACTTGGGAATCCCAGAACTCGGGCTACGGCAGGAGCCTGGACTCGCCCCTCTAGAACCTCAATCCTGGCTCGCAAATCCTGGGCAGTCTGTCCAAACACTTGCATATTGTGATTAGTGAGGTCCTGTAGGTTTGTAAAACGGGTCTTTATATTCTGCAAATCTGCAAGGATATTATCAGTCACTCCGCAAAGTTCCTTTATGCGGGCCTCCATTTTCCAGATCTTTTAAGACAGGAGTACTGGAAGGAGAGGAGAAGAAAAAAAAAAAAAAAACAATAGTGTTTACCTGTGGTAACACTGCAGAGAGAAAAAAAAATTAAGGGAACTGCTCACCTGGAATGGTTGTGAGAAGTCACAACCACTGTCATCACAGAAAGTTCAACCGGACATCTGATATCCACAGTTACAGCAGACAAAAAAGAGAAAAGGAAAAAAAAACAATAGTGTTTACCTGTGGTAACACTGCAGAAAAAAAAACTTAAGGGAATTGCTCACCTGGAATGGTTGTGAGAAGTCACAACCACTGTCATCACAGAAAGTACAACCGGACATCCGATATCCTCAGTTACAGCAGACACAGCCTTTCCAGACCCAGCAGACACTAACGTTTGGCTTCAGAATCTTGTAATGTGTATAGTACAGTTCATATAGCGTCTTGTGCTTGGGTGCGATGAAAACACAGGAGTCACAGGTTTGATATAGAAAGTCTTGTATTACTTCATACAAGTTGGCAAAAATAGTCACACAGTTTGCAGACACAGAAGCAGGAGACACAGCAGGCCAGAGTAATCTAAGCTCAGCAATCACTCTCCACAACAGGTTCAGGATCTTCTTCTCTGTTACCGTAAGTCCATGCAAACGTGGGTCTTTCAAAGAGCAGGGTTCAAAGTCCACAAGTGCTTCAGAGTTCCTCAGTAGGAATAGCTGGAGTACAAGGTCCAAGGCTTCAGGAGTCAGGTCACAGGTTCACTGCAGGCTAGATTCTGAAGCACTGATTGCTCAGCTGTGGCTGCTTAAGAAGCAAAAGGAGAGAATCAGGGCGGGAACATGCAAGCTGGAAACTCCATATTGACTGAGGGCAAGATAGCTGCAGCAAGACAGAAAGTAAAATGGCTGACGAACAAACTGAGTTTCAGGAACATGTATACAGAACCTTACAATTACGTAACGTAGTACCAGGAGCCGTTCCTCAGGAGGAATCGCACAGTGGAGCTGAGTGTCCTGTCTCCTGATGGCTCCTTGGACATGAGCCAGCAAATCCATAAAGCTTTCTTGGGACATCCTGGTGTAATCCATAAATTTCACTGGGCTGGCCTGGAGCTTGTCAAACAGGGTGTGGTAGGCTCTACTGCTCTCCCGGTCTTCAATTATGGAATGTCTCCAAAAATGCCACCACTGCCGTCTTCGCTGTCTCTCTCTCTCCCTTTGTTGCTGGCAAGCAAATGCAAAAGCCAGAAACAGCCTGATGTCCAGATCTAGGTTAAAGCGAAAACTCTCCCAACGCAGATCAATGGTGACACAGGAAACAGCAGCAAAAGCTGAAGAATTCAGCTGTGACAGGATCTATATAAAGAATTCCCAGGACACACGCCCACTGGTGTCCCATTGGTGGAGTCTTTTTAAAGGATTTTTCTCCTGTAAAATTTGACACCTAGAGAACGCATGCGCATAAAGAACACAAACGCATGCAAAAACTCATTCAAACACTGCGTTTTTTTGTCGTCATGCGTACGCCGATGCGTATAAAAAAAAGCTGCATTTGCATGCGTTTTTGCATGTGTATGCGCTTGTGCACAATGCGCTGCGCACAAAGACTCAAATGTGAAACTAGCCTAAGGCGTCAACGAAGCATAACTACACACATGTCTATCTGTGTACAGAGCCTGTATGCTGTGCCCTATAACCAATATAAATATTTAAAAATGTAAAAATATAAAATTGTAACACAATAAAAGGGTATATGGTCAACATGACAGCAGCAAACATATAAGGATATAAGTTCAACACTTTCACTTGCATTTATAAAACCAGACAATGTCTAAAACAGTTCCCCAATTTAGCAAAACCCACACCCTGATTATTTTACAAAGGAAAACTAAGCAAAAATAAAAAACAAAGTTATATAGCCCAGATATATAAATTGTCTTAAATAATAATAAGCAAGCTATAAAATATTAACCATAACAACATATAGTTGTGAAATAGACTATACTGGGTAGAAATTACTATACGCGGAATACAAATCTAATATTGTTCTGAAAAATTAAAAGACTTTATTTGCTGATTAAAGCATTTTGCTGAGTTCTGGGAACATCACAAATAAGCACAATGTGGTGAGAGCATTTAAAAAGAAAAATGACATGTTTGGCTGCCAGTACTGAGTGTTTACAAGAGAGCTGACTTTATGTGGGTGAGCTGGAGAAAAGCGTTCTCTTTCTTTTTACATCATTTTTCTAAAACACTTTAATTGACAATGTTTTATTTATATTTAGTGAAATAAATAATTTAAAAAGTGAAAATGCCCAGCAAAAGTCAAATAACCTACAGAAAAATTATAATTAAGATCCATGTAGTTTTGTTGCTCTATATATACATCAGTGACAACAGTGGCATCTCCAGGCTACAGCAATCTACTACAGATTAAAAAAGAAAATAAAGATAATGTTAAAAATATTATCGCATTTTGTTGCTTTCTTTCATTTCTGAGAATTGAAATGATTTGCAATATTTAAAGGACATTTATTTCTAAATATAAAAGTAATAAGAAAGTTTATAAAAAACCTTGCAGACTTTATCCTTAATATTAAGGTTTGTGCTGTAATGATTATACAAGCTAATTATTATAAATCGACTTCACAACATAGCCTATTTACATTATTACATTATGCATAGGAAGAAACAATGATCACATAAAAAACACAACGTGTTTCTGCCATGTAGGCCTTCATCAGGTATATAATAAAAGGATTTTGTTGTAAGCTATTTATACCCCATTTTCATTGCTAATGGGTGTGGTTGTACTAGCTGAGGAACCAATCGCTATCTATCAAACTCTTTAGCAATTAATGTATGTATATTATAACTTCATCAACAAGAAAAGAATGTTGTACACACATATTATAACATCCCTCCTTCACCTATTCCAGGGTTAAAACGGTATATCTGTAAATTTTAGACAATCACACGTGTCAATGTACATGTTCAAGATATAATATACATACGCGTTGCGTTTTTATAGCAAAAAATGTTTTAATGTTATTATTGTCTTTTATAAAATTTTGCATTTTACCTAGTCAATAAAATATCATCTGATTTAACAACAAAGATACTTACTTCTTTGGTTATATAACCCTCTTACTCCAAATTGGGTTAAGGATCCTCTGAAGGAAGCGCCCTGATACTTTTTTATTCACAATATCCTGTGGAGAAAATTTTTCCTCTGGGAAAGAAAAATCATCTCCATGTTATTACAGATGGGCAGCATACTGGTGGAAGGATCACCCTTGTTTGCAAACCTTTCCCGGTGTTGTGCCTCCTTGCACAACCACACCAGGTGAGCAAGATTGAAGTTGTACTTTTCTCACCAAGCAAGATTTACTTATCTACTACGCTCAGATAGCCTCTCTTTCCCAGGACCTGATTCACACATTCTAACCTGTCACTCTGTGATATTACTGTACGCAGCACATGAATTGCCGGCTTTTATTCTATCAATCTATATGTGTTTTCACAAATATTTCATTTGAAAACATTGCGTAAATGACATGGAGAATTGCTCTATGTAAAAGCCCATGTTAAAATCGCATTGCAATCGGATAGCAATCACACTGCATTCAAATGTAAATCAGATGCTGGTGTGTAAAATCGGAATGTACTCGCATGACACTCGCATTACACTCGTGCGACTCTAGGAAGGGAGACTCAGATCTATTTTTCATACATTTAGTGTGACGCCGGCCTTAGCAGGCCACTCATCAGTAAGACCAACTGATTGTAATAACAGCAATTCAATCCCCTTTTCACAAATGACATGCTGGTGTCTAAAGGCCCCGTCTCACATAGCGACACACCAGCGATCCCGACAACGATCAGGATCGCTGGTGTGTCGCTACATGATCGCTGCTGAGCTGCCAAACAGGCAGCTCATGCAGCGATCAGAACAACGACACCGCGGGTAACGTTGCCTAGTTACCCACAGTGTATGTTGGATACCAGCCCGCTGGTGCAGGGAGCTGGTAACTAAGGTACACTTTGGGTTTCTAGGCGCTGCGCGGTGCCTGGAAACCCGATGTGTACCTTGGTTATCTGCTCCCCTGCAGCAGCGCGCTGGTGTCCAATGTACACATCGGGTTTCCAGGCACAGCCCTGTGCCTGGAAACCTGAAGTGTACCTTGGTTACCAGCTGATCGCTGGTCTCCCGCCTGCCACACGCAGCGATGCGTGCTGGCCAGCGGGAGACCAGCGATCAAAAAAAGTCCAGGCATTTTTGACACGACCAGCGATTCACAGCAGGGGCCTGATCGCTGGTACGTGTCAGACATAGCGAGATCATTGCTGAGATCGCTGTTTAGCAGCGATCTCGCTATGTGAGACGGGGCCTTAATACAAAAGGGAAGGTTTTTAATGGGTTAATTAAATTTCCTCTCCAGAAAAAGCAGTGAATTTTCACAAATTGTCATATGTAGAAAAAAGGATGTGAGATATAATCCACTGAGCATACATTGCAAATACCATACCATAATTTTTACTAGATTATTGTTCCATGGAATAACGTAGTATACTTTGGCATTTTATGCATATGTTGTATATGGCTCACCACTAGAGATGAGGGAACTTTTCAAGGTTCAATTTGGTTTGGATCGTCGAATGTATTGGTGTTTACTAAGCAGTTCGTCCAACATATCCATTGTGACTTCAATGGGAGGCAAAACCAAACGCACAGACAACACCTTCAGGGAGGTCAAAAAGGTGCAAAAACAGCTAAAATTAGGGGAAGACACCAGGAAAACTGGCATCAATTGACCAGCGATGCACCATGAGACTTTTTCTCACTGTGCTAGCGGTGATCTCACTGAGGTCTCCACAGTTCAGAGGCCCAATTGGAAATGCAGCCTCAGTGACTGACGGAAACCTCGAAGATGTCACCACTTGTCACTGATGTTGAGCTCACAGCAGCTCATTCCTCAGTGGTTTTCAACATGGATGGCCACATCTTGGCACCATTCAAGTTGAATACTTTTTATCCCCAGACATGGATTATGGCATGGGACAGAACGACAGACAGTTGAGGGATATGGTTGTTTTATTTTTTTTATTACAGGAAATCCTGGCTTCAATGGAATGGGCATTAGGTGAGCATAACAATTTTTATTTTTAAATGAAAATGTGTGCTTTGTTTTTTATTTTAAATAAAGGAATTTATTCTGGCTGTGTGTTTATTTACAATATAACTAATATCCATGTCCCCTTACCAGCCTGAGAATACCAGCCCCATCTGTCCGCTTTAGTTTGGTTGGTTGTAAAAAATGGTGTGGACCCCACGCCATTATTTTTAAATTATTTATTTAAATAATTAAAAAATATGGCTTGTGGACCCCTCTAAAGCTGACAGCTGAGGGTTGCAGCCCACAGCTGTTATTTTTCTCTGGTTGCTTTCAAAACTACAGGGGAACCCCATGTCATTTTTTTGGGGGGTCCACCATTTTAATAACCTGGGAAGGCTAAGTATTCCGGCGTGAGCTGATAATAGCCTGGGAATCTTTATGAATACTGTATCTTTCCCAGAATATTAACATCTGTCCCCAACCTTCGGCTTTCCCTCAGCTCTTTATGAAAATTACAGGGGACTCTACTCATTTTTTTTGTTTATTTTTCTATTTATTAACAAGTAAAGTAAAATACACACCCAAGGTAACCTTAGTTTACAGCCTTTAGGTAACCTTAAAATGTACCTCAAAGTTTCATTTGAGGTTTCCGGGTCTGCAAGCTGACGGGAGACCCAGTGGCTTTGAACGCTGGTGACCTGAAAGATTACCTGAGTTCAAGCCACCTGGTCTCATAGCAGCTCCAGTGCTGAACTGCCATTGCTGAACTCACGGCCATTCATCAGTCTGGCACTGGCACTTGCAAAGCAATAGAAACTGCTGCTTTGAACTCAGGTGACCTTACTGTTGTTGACAATTAAGAAAGGAATGGATAGAAAATGAGAGGGAGTCCCCTGTAATTTTCATAATCAGCAGAGAGAAGGTGCTGATGCTAATATTCTGGGAAAGAGACAATATTATTGTATGAGTTCAGCCAATCATGCTTTAACCTGAAATGATGTGGTTTTCAGAGAAAAATATACTTTAAAAGCTGCTGGGACAGAGTCGTACGGGAGACAGGTATGAAAGGTGGGTCTCCGGCACAGGCAGCTTCTCCTCAACCGGTGTCAGTGATTCACAGGTATTTCCATATGCAAGCATACAGGGAGAGACCTTTCACTCAAGGGAAGTGGGAGGAGAGAAGATTCCAGGGACCCGCCTGTCCGACTAGTCTCCTTGCAGCTCAGTCAATGGTGGCTATTAAGGTATGTTTGTCTCTGAAACACCACAATGACATTTGTCAGTCTTACTATGCAGACCAAACCAAGGGCAGTGCAAATAACAGCAGGGCTACATGATTGCAGCTGGATATATGTTTCTCTGAAATGAGAAGCTGACCGGGAACTATATGGATAGATGAGACACAGCAACCAGCCAGCATCTCTCCACTCCAGATGATTGGCAGGACTCTCCTTATGTACACACAGGGGAGAGACTTGAAAGTCGATTTGAATGGGGTGGAGGAAAGCCATTCGAGGACAGTGCCAAATTAATCACATCTCTCCCTTTTTGCCCTGGCTGACTGTTCAGACTGTCTTTTTTTTTAATCGTCAGAGTGTTTCATAGAAGAGAAACATATCTAGCTCCAAGCATGCAGGCAATCTCTGATTCATGCTGCCCGTGATCTGTGCAGCATGAATCGATTGACAGGTTATCTTTAAAGTAATTGATTGATTAGTTCATTGGTGAGAGTTTTTCCCAGTTAATATATTAAGCAGAAATAATTTAAGGAGTTATCATCTATCAACAAAATAGGTGGTAATTTTGCTTAACACTGAGGGTTTGATCACTGGGACCCTCACTAATTTTAAAAATGCCCAATTAAACTGGAGTGGTGACCATGTATCCTCGCTCCTGCTTTATTTATTGTCTATGGCGCTGCTGTAGATAGACTAGCTCCATCCTCAGCTATCTATAGAAGTCTCATATCAATAAATAGAGAAGTGGCACCTCTTCATTCCAGTTGGGCATTTCAAAGAACCTTTCTCAAGCTATAACAAATCCTTTAACATGATGTATACAAGGCCTAATTTTTAAGTTACTAATTTTGTGATTATTTTTCTTTTAATAAAGATCTTTAGAAAGACATTCAGGCTAAGTGAACACGTTCATGAATATTTGCGTTTTTCCCGCGTTTTTTTCCGCGATATTCCGCGGTAAAAACGCGAAAAAAACGCAAGCATTAAGCATCCTATACATGTTAATTGATTCCGCATGTTTTGGCCACATGTTGCGTTTTTTTCCGCGAAAAAAACGCTTCGCGGAAAAAATAGCAACATGTTCATTAATTTTGCGGAATGTAAGCGGTTCATGTGCGGTGGTACCCAGGGTCTGGAGGAGAGGAGACTCTCCTCCAGGCCCTGGGTACCATATCCCTGGTAAAACAATAATTAAAATAAAAAATAATGATATTCTCACCTTCCGGCGGCCCCGCAGTTTCCCGCCTTCAGCGACGCTCCCGGCAACTCCCTGTCCCAGGAGTCCTTTGTGAGAATCACCCAGATGGCGTAGCGGTCTCGCGTGATGCTACGTCATCGGGGTGAATTGTCGCAATGCATCCTTGGGACCGGGAGTTGCCGGGAGCGTCGCTGAAGGCAGGAAAGCTGCGGGGGCCGCCGGAAGGTGAGAATATCATTATTTATTATTTTTTTTATTATTTTTACATTAGATCTTTTTACTATTGATGCGGCATAGGCGGCATCAATAGTAAAAAGTTGGTCACACGTGTCAAACACTATGTTTGACTCGTGTGACCAACCTGTCAATCAGTTTTCCAAGCGATGCTACAGATCGCTAGGAAAACGCTAGCATTCTGCAAGCTAATTACGCTTGCAAAACGCTCGTTTCTGGCGGGAATACGCATACAAAAAAAATGCGTATTTCCCGCGGGAGAAGTGCGGGATTGCCGCGGAAATTTCCGCGGTAATTCCGCAACGTGTGAACTTAGCCTCAAAGTTCAAGTTATTCCTTACAACTAAATTTACCTAATGCAGGCAAGATTATATGCTTTACATGACCTCTTTATGCATAGAAAAAAATGGAATGTAAAATTCCCTATAGAGCATTTGTTGCTAGTCATACACACAATGGATAATTGCACATCACAGTGTAATTTAAAAGCCAACTTTAAACATGTGATGAACAGCCTTCATTTCTAAGAATCTTGATGTGTGTGCATGTTTATTCTATAATTATTCATTGTAGAATCTGTTCGGTACATTACGAATAAAGCAATACAGCATATAAAATGGACCTCAAATGTGATAACATTTTTTGCTTGTTTTTTTAATTTATGGAGAATAATGTGTGTTATGAATAAATTGCAATTCACTATTGACAAATATTAAGGTGTGTGAATGTGTCTAAATTAAGAACAATTTGTGATCAGATTAGATTAAATTGTGAGGTTACGTTGTTCATCTCGTATTCATCCTAGAACTGTATGAATAGATTGAGAACTGTCTATTACCATTAACGGTGTTATTAGGTAATGTCTCCAAACCGTCTGACACTATCAGCATTAGATGACCAGTCTTAGAATACATCGGCACAAGCTCCATTAACAAAACAAATTATACTGCTTATTTTTCAAATTACTCTTATATTTCCTGGAGGAATACAGTGTGGTGAAACAATGCTGAGTTCTTAGAAAATAAGGTTTTGGTATTGTTATTTCATGAAGAATTAAGGTAGATATTGAAACAGACATGTCAGGGAAGCTGACAGGTCCTTTCATATGGGAAGCCATTTTATTGACCTTGAGCCAATAGCAGAATTAGGATGATGTTGAAACATGAAGAAGGAACATTCAGCTGGTATTGGAGATGATTTGACGCTTACCATACAAGAATATAGCATTAAAATTTGGATTGATTTTGTTCACTAATCAAATCTGCAGTCAGAAGTGATTTTCTAGCATTGCTTCAGACTCCCAGGGTAAATTATCACTTGAGAATATTTTGGAGGTACGGTGATCTTAATAATGGGCTAATAGTGTGTAAATTCATTTGTGCTGTCATACAACAAACATGTAGAAATTATACATAATTAATCAATAAAACATTCTGCGTCCACTTCCAAGCTTAGGGTCACAACAGACAGGGAGAAACAGGTCATTGTGATTGTTGGCACATCCTGATAGTGATGTAACTGTGGTTCTGGTTCATGCATTCTCTTTGTAAACTAGACAGAATTTTAAAAAGATGGATAATAAAAAAGTTATTTTTTTCTGAAAACATTAACATGTATTTGTTTAAATATTTTGATTGTTACTAGTATATATTAAATCCGTAACAGACACCAACATTCCTTTTTAAGGGAATCTTTTAATAGGATCATCCCTTCTAAACTGTCTATATGGGCATCTAGACCGTAGGAAGCTGAATAAAATAATACTGTGATTTCTGCAATTCAATGTCTTATTCCAGAGAATATATGTTTTTCTTATATATAAATGAGCTTTCCAGGCTATTGGGCGGACACTTATCTGCATAAGAATCTGCCTCCAAAGCTTATTTTACATGAAGGAGGCTTTACCAGTGTGATGTTTCATTAGACGCCCTCTACTCTCCTGATCTCACTGCAGAGCTGTGTGTGATTATAACAGACACATCTGCAGGTCTTCTCAGTGCTTCAGATTTCATCTCACAGGCAGATAGGGTTGTAATATTGCTACAAAATAGCAGATTACAGAGAGCTACAAAAAATGTGTTTGCAAAAAGACAAAGTTCATTTGTATATTTCTGTGTTTGTGAGGGCTCTTTTACATGTGCTGATATTTCTGGTACTGGAAAAATAAGTACCGGAGATATCAGTGTCCGTGTGTCCATGTGTGTAATACTTGTGACATACGTGTGGTGACCTTGTGCCGCTCGTGTGTCACACCAGTATCACACGTACTGGCGCCTGAGAATTAGTGATACTCTTCCTCGGCGCCGAGTGCTGAAGACAGCTCTAGACAGCTCTAATTATTCTCCCCTGATCGAGCTGCGATCAGCGCTAGCAGCAAAGAATGTTGAGAGTTGTATTCAACTAATAACAGCGAGAGAAGGTGGCAGCTGAAGAGAATATTCATCAGCCACCGCCAGCGCTAGAAATAAATAAGTTTTAAGTAAAAATGATGTGGGGTTTCTCTATATTTTTAATAACCGGCCAGGTAAAACTGACAGCTGAGAGCTGCAATCCTCAGCTGTCAGATTCAGCAAGGCTGGTTATCAAGAATAGAGGGGTCCGAAGGCCATATTTTTTAATTATTTAAAAAGTAATTTTAAACCAGAGAGGGGTTCCACCCATTTTTGACAACCAGCCAAGCTATAGCAGACAGCTGGAGGCTGGTATTCTCAGGCTGGTAAGGGGCTATTGATATTGGCCCACCAGCCTAAAAATAGTAGCACACAGCTGCCCACAAAAGGCACATCTATTAGATGAGCCAATTCTGGTGCTTTGCCCTTCTCTGTCCCTACTTGCTCTTTTGAGGTGGCAAGTGGGGTTCTTATCTGTGAGGTTGATGTCACTATTCCATTAAAGCCCATTGAAATTTCTCACTGTGTCTGCGGTGAACACACTGAATTTTTTTCATGGTGCTGAGATCATCGCAGTTCAGGGTACCAGCCTCAGTGACCTGCAGCAGCCGCAATGATATCACCATTGCTCGCTGATGCTGCGCTTGCAGCAGCTCATTCATCAGTGGAAGAGATGAGTGAATATTTCAATGTTCGGTTCAGATCACGATTGCCGAATTTGCAATATTCGCTGATTTATTTGACGTATATTCACCGAACATAGCTGAACGTCATTGAAGTCAATGGAAGGCAAAAACAAATGCATACACAATACCTTCAAATGGCCCCAAAAAGCTGCCACATCAAACTACGTGCAGACACAAGGAACGTGACCTCAATTCACCCACAGTACAAATTTATAGAATGGCATGGCAGAAATCAGCCATGCATGAGGTATCAGTGTCTGGGCCAGCATTTACAGCTTTGAATTGAACTTAAAATTAAGGCAAGGTGGGTGAGGCATCTGTGTAGACCTGCTGTGCTGGGAGCCCTGACACCACATGCAACAGCTCAACATGATTTTATGCACAGCCACACTCAGGTGTCACAAATATCAGTTTCGTATACTACTATTGTCAGAAAAATCTAAGGATAATAACTTGGGCAGTTGACTCAAAGGAAGTGGAGGCCTACTGCTACAGGCAACACGCATGAAGTAGACCCAACCAGGAGTCTACACATTTACAAAAATTAGTGGCAGACACTGCCAAAGTGGCATCAATTTCGCCAGAGTAGACCTAGTATAATGGGGCAGACACTTCTTCCACTACAGCAAACCCAGCAGATGTAGACTCAACCAGGAGTGTTCACATTTCCAACAATTAGTAGCAGACACTAACAAAGCTGCATCAATTTTATCATAGTAGAAATAGTATAATAGGGACTGCACATCTTCCACTACAGCCAATGCAGCAGATGTACACCCAACCAGGAGTCTCACATTTCCAAAAATTAATGACACCACGAAAGTGGAATCAATTTAAATAGAGTATAACTAATATAATGGGGATCGACACCTCTTTCACAACAGCCAACCAAGCAGATGGAGACCCATTTAGGAGTCTTCAAATTTAAAATAATTAGGGGCAGACACCTCCAAAGTGGCATCAATTTCACCAGAGTAGAAATAGTGTAATGTGAACTGACACCTCTTCCATTACAGCCAACACAGCAGATGGAGACTGTAACGGGCAAGGTTGTGGAACCACTGTTCCATAGCCCTCGGAAAGGCTGGAGGGGATCAACTGGTGGCCTAGCAAATCTGACCTTGGATAAACGACAGCAGAGGAAAACCCTGACACAAGGAGGGACAAGGAGATGGCCCCAGATTCTATTCCAGAGCTGACCTGCAGAGGGTGGCAGCTGACCCCCTAGAGCGGGTAGGCTGGTACGGCCTGAAGGAGGGATGAAGAATGCAGGCAGGCACTGTAAGGACATTGGAACTATGGGTGCACATGGGACCAACTGAGGAACAGAAAAGCAGTGGCAGGTGCGCGCTAGACCGGATTTAAGACAGATGGGCATTGGCAAATGCGAAATAGACCAGCTGATGAACAGAAGAGCAAAGACAGGTACAAGCAGATGGGTACACAGTAGACAAGCAGAAGGGAAAACCTGGGGAACCTGACATCTAGCAAGCATGAAAGGCAAGCTAACAACATTGCTCAAGTACCTCCATATTGGAGGAGGAGCCTTAAATAGAAGATGCCACCCAGATACTGTCTGGGAACACCTTCGAGCAATGCTGCAGTCACTTTAACAGGGAGAGAGCGCATGCAAAATAAGCATAGTACTTGGGGGACACACTGACACATAGGGGGCAAGATGAGCAGGTGGTGTGTGAGTGTGAGACACTGAATGTAATGTCTGTTAGGTATGAGGAGATCCAACAATGGGCCAGGTCTGTAATGACAAGAGATCAGAAAGTCTGTAGTAAGAGGTAATGGTTCACTGTGTCAAAGGTGGATGCCAGGTCCAAAAGAAGGAGGACAAGCTAGCATCGCTTTCTCTTGGCGATTAGTAGGTCTTAGTTGACATTAATCCAGGCAGTTTTAGTTGAATGGTGTGGTAGGAAGCCATATTGATAGCGGTGAAAAAGCAAGCAAAAGGAGAATTGGAATGACAGTTCAAAATGGAGGTGTTGTTAAAGTAGTTTAAAGGCATAGGGGAGAAGTGAAATGGGGCGATAGCTGGACACAGAGGATGGTTTAAGGGAGGGCTTTTTGAGAACGGGTGTGATCAAGGTATGTTTGAATCACGATGGGAAGACACCAGTTGTTAGTGACAGGTTGAAGAGGTGGGTTTGGCTTCGGATGATGCCAAGCCCACCTAATGTTTGGAATGAGGTGGGACGTTATTAGGTCAAGATCACAGGTGGTGAGGCAAAGTTTCCAGCTGAGATGAGAGGAGAGGGAGGGGAGCTGGTGGACGTAGGAGAGAATTTAAAGTACTGAATAGCTGTTTTGATTTGGGAGACAGGTATGATAAGACAGGTGAGAAGTAGATTTGTTTTGCTGCAGTAAGCAATTGCTCAGCATTATTACACTTTCTGTTACTGGAGGGGCTTATACATTACCTTTTTTTGGCAGCCACACAGCGGTATGCTTTGTAGATGAGACAAAGAAAGAAAATGTGCTCAAGTAGATGGCCAGCGCTGCATTAAATGACCTCTGCTCCACTTCCTCCGCCTTAATATGACACACAGTACAGTCCTCAAATGTGACACCTCAATTACTCTTCTTTTCCCCCACATCGCAACTCTCCAACTGTCCAACTGACTAAAGGGAACCACAGATGGCTGAGTTTGCAAATCTCAGTCCTTCGCTGCACTTGCTCCCCTGCATCCATGTACTACTAGCATTGAATAAAGAAAGGATTGTTTTACTGCATCACAGAGTTCCATTTATTTTTTTCTCTTTGGCCTGAACTTTGTACGACAGTGCTTTCAGTTATTGCACCCAGGATTTTGCAAGCCATACATTGGTGGTCCGCCTAGTAAGCTTGAAAAGGTATGTTTTAAGTTGTTTGGTGCTGGTTTTTTCATTTTCCACAACTGAGTCTGCAGATCTGTTCACTAGTGATGAGCAAACACGCTCGCCACTACTCGTTACTCACCCGAGTATCACAGTACTCGTCATACTCGGCGAACAGCGAGCATTTCCGGGATTATTCGGCGGGAACAGGGGTCTCCACCCAGCATTGTTGGAGGACTTTAGAGATCCAATCACGCTGCAGGGTATGTCTGCCAAGCCATGAAACGCCGCAGCCATCTTTGTTGTGGTCGTGCAGTGATTGGCTTGGCCGCACAGCATCATCAAGAGTATAAGAGACCGGACTACGCCCTGCTTGCCGCATTCTGCTCCGTATTCAGAGAGTGTAGTGAGAGCTGCTGCCGAGATAGGCTCAGAATTGGGGATTTATTAGTCAGTGTGGGGTCTACCATCCTAAACTACTGAAATCCTGATAACCCAACAGTCCTTCTAAGGGCTAATTCCGGAGTATATACAGTACAGACCAAAAGTTTGGACACACCTTCTCATTCAAAGATTTTTCTGTATTTTCATGGCTATGAAAATTGTAGAATCACAGTGAAGGCATCAAAACTATGAATTAACACATGTGGAATTATACATTACACTTTACAAAAAAGTGAGAAACAACTGAAAATATGTCTTATATTCTAGGTTCTTCAAAGTAGCCACCTTTTGCTTTGATTACTGCTTTGCACACAGAAAAGGTGAACGGATGGATTCTACATGCCTGGTTCCCACCGTGAAGCATGGAGGAGGAGGTGTGATGGTGTGGGGGTGCTTTACTGGTGACACTGTGGGGGATATAGTGAAGCAGAATGGCTACCACAGCATCTTGCAGCAGCATGCTATTCCATCCGGTTTGCGTTTAGTTGGACCATCATTTATTTTTCAACAGGACAATGACCCCAAACACACCTCCAGACTAGAGATGAGCGGTGTTCGACTAGAACTGTTTGCCAATTTCAAATTCGAGCTGTTTTGGGCGGTGTTCGAGTCGTTCGATGAACCCGAACGATTTGGAAAAAATTCGGCTGTTCGAGATTACGTTCGATAACTGTTCGTGCACCTAAATCATCACTGGATTTTTTAACAGTTATGCTGAGAATCACTGTTAGTACACATTTTGAGTGTCCAGCGTGGCGGGGGGAGGGGCATAGCATGGATCTCTGCAGAGATAATGAAGATCTCCATTTTTTTTTCTTTCCCGCATTTCCAGTGGGCGGTGCAGTCTGTCAGCCTATCAGCAGCACTCACACGGAGCGAGGTGCTTTTTTTCACACAAGCAAGGGCATGTGTCATTGGCTGAGAAATAGAGAGGAAGGTTTAGGGAGTAGGGACTAGTTCGTAATTGCAGCCCTTTTGAGGGCTACGTTACATCAGTTCCTAGCAGTTTTAGCAGGCAGGTCTGTGCTCACTCTTAAATAGAAAGATAGGTAAACTTGGGACAGTGACTATTTGTAATTGCAGCCCTTTTCAGGGCTAGGTTACAGCAGTTGCTATCACTTTTTGTCAGCTACACCAGCGTCCAAATCACTCCTAATTATTCGCTGCATCTATCCTGTTCAATAATTGTGTGCATAGTAGCAGTGTGTACTACTCATTCTATTAGGGCATCTATACAAAGTTCCAGCAGCCTTAAAAAAAAAAATTCTATCTTCATGTTGCCTGGACACTAATTTTGGGCATATTAGCATTCTGTGGTACTTATTGCATTAGGCCATATCTACAAAGGTCCACCAGCCTTAAAAAACAAAAAATATCTATCTGATTGTTGCTTGGACCAGTGTTTCTCAACTCCAGTCCTCAGGACCCACCAACAGGTCATGTTTTCAGGATTTCCTTAGTATTGCAAAGGTGATGGAATTAATACTTGAGCAGGTGATAAAATTATCACCTGTGCAATACTAAGGAAATCCTGAAAACATGACCTGTTGGTGGGTCCCGAGGACTGGAGTTGAGAAACACTGGCTTAGACAATAATTTGGGCATAGTAGTAGTCTGTGGTTCTCATTGTATTAGGCCATCTCTACAAAGGTCCACCAGCCTTAAAAAAAAAAAAAAAAATTCTATCTGCATGTTGCTTGGACAATAATTTTGGGCATAGTAGCAGTCTGTGGTACTCATTGTATTAAGCCATCTCTACAAAGGTCCACCAGCCTTAAAAAAAAATCTATCTGCATGTTGCTTGGACAATAATTTGGGCATAGTAGCATTCTGTGGTACTCATTGTATTAGGCCATCTCTACAAAGTTCCATCAGCCTTAAAAAACAAAAAAAATCTATCTGATTGTTGCTTGGACAATAATTTGGGCATAGCAGCAGTCTGTGGTACTCATTGTATTAGGCCATCTCTACAAAGGTCCACCAGCCTTAAAAAAAAAAAAATCTATCTGATTGTTGCTTGGACAATAATTTTGGGCATAGTAGCAGTCTGTGGTACTCATTGTATTAGGCCATCTCTACAAAGGTCCACCAGCCTTAAAAAAAAAAAAAAAAATTCTATCTGCATGTTGCTTGGACAATAATTTTGGGCATAGTAGCAGTCTGTGGTACTCATTGTATTAAGCCATCTCTACAAAGGTCCACCAGCCTTAAAAAAAATAATCTATCTGCATGTTGCTTGGACAATAATTTGGGCATAGTAGCATTCTGTGGTACTCATTGTATTAGGCCATCTCTACAAAGTTCCATCAGCCTTAAAAAACAAAAAAAAATCTATCTGATTGTTGCTTGGACAATAATTTGGGCATAGCAGCAGTCTGTGGTACTCATTGTATTAGGCCATCTCTACAAAGGTCCACCAGCCTTAAAAAAAAAAAATCTATCTGATTGTTGCTTGGACAATAATTTTGGGCATAGTAGCAGTCTGTGGTACTCATTGTATTAGGCCATCTCTACAAAGGTCCACCAGCCTTAAAAAACAAAAAAATAATTCTATCTGCATGTTGCTTGGGCAATAATTTTGGCATAGTAGCAGTCTGTGGTACTCATTGTATTAGGCCATCTCTACAAAGGTCCACCAGCCTTAAAAAACAAAAAAATAATTCTATCTGCATGTTGCTTGGGCAATAATTTTGAGCATAGTAGCAGTCTGTGGTACTCATTGTATTAGGCCATCTCTACAAAGGTCCACCAGCCTTAAAAAACAAAAAAATAATTCTATCTGCATGTTGCTTGGGCAATAATTTTGAGCATAGTAGCAGTCTGTGGTACTCATTGTATTAGGCCATCTCTACAAAGGTCCACCAGCCTTAAAAAAAAAATCTATCTGATTTTTGCTTGGACAATAATTTGGGCATAGTAGCAGTCTGTGGTACTCATTGTATTAGGCCATCTCTACAAAGGTCCACCACCAGCCTTAAAAACAAAAAAAAATCTATCTGATTGTTGCTTGGACAATAATTTTGGGCATAGTAGCAGTCTGTGGTACTCATTATATTAGGCCATCTCTACAAAGGTCCACCAGCCTTAAAAAACAAAAAAATAATTCTATCTGCATGTTGCTTGGACAATAATTGGGCATAGTAGCAGTCTGTGGTACTCATTGTATTAGGCCATCCCTACAAAGGTCCACCAGCCTTAAAAAAACAAAAAAATAATTCTATCTGCATGTAGCTTGGACAATAATTTTGGGCATAGTAGCAGTCTGTGGTACTCACTGTATTAGGCCATCTCTACAACGGTCCACAAGCCTTAAAAAACAAAAAACAAATCTATCTGCATGTTGCTTGGACAATAATTTGGGCATAGTAGCATTCTGTGGTACTCATTGTATTAGGCCATCTCTACAAAGTTCCATCAGCCTTAAAAAACAAAAAAAATCTATCTGATTGTTGCTTGGACAATAATTTGGGCATAGCAGCAGTCTGTGGTACTCATTGTATTAGGCCATCTCTACAAAGGTCCACCAGACTTAAAAAAAAAAAACATGTATCTGATTGTTGCTTGGACAATAATTTGGGCATAGTAGCAGTCTGTGGTACTCATTGTATTAGGCCATCTCTACAAAGGTCCACCACCAGCCTTAAAAAACAAAAAAAAATCTATCTGATTGTTGCTTGGACAATAATTTTGGGCATAGTAGCAGTCTGTGGTACTCATTGTATTAGGCCATCTCTACAAAGGTCCACCAGCCTTAAAAAACAAAAAAATAATTCTATCTGCATGTTGCTTGGACAATAATTTGGGCATAGTAGCAGTCTGTGGTACTCATTGTATTAGGCCATCTCTACAAAGGTCCACCAGCCTTAAAAAAACAAAAAAAATAATTCTATCTGCATGTAGCTTGGACAATAATTTTGGGCATAGTAGCAGTCTGTGGTACTCACTGTATTAGGCCATCTCTACAACGGTCCACAAGCCTTAAAAAACAAAAAACAAATTTATCTGATTGTTGCTTGGACAATAATTTGGGCATAATAGCAGTCTTGGTACTCATTGTATTAGGCCATCTCTACAAAGGTCCACCAGCCTTAACCCCTTCCCGACCCATGACGCCGACGTCGGCGTCATGAAAACCTGTGCCATCCCGACCCATGACGCCGACGTCGGCGTCATGCTATAAATCATGTTCCTGCGAGCCGGGAGACCGGGGTCATTGAAAGGTCACCCGACCCTCAGTAACAGGACCCTTACTGCATCACCACAGGGGGTTGGCTTAACCCCCACGTGGCCATGATCGCTCTGATTGGCTGTTAAAAGTGAAACAGCCAATCAGAGCGATTTGTAATATTTCACCAATGAAACTGGTGAAATATTACAATCCAGCCATGGCCGATGCTGCAATAGCATCTGCCATGGCTGGACACCAAGATCTGACCCCCCCACACCAAGTCACGGCGGTGATCGGCCGCCGCCATCGAAATATGGCAGCGATCGGTCACCGCCGTCACTGTCTGATCCCCTGATCCTGCGATCGGCTGCCCCACCTACCGATCCCCCCCTCACCTTCCGACGCCCCCTACTCACCTCTCCCGGTCCACCGATGTCCCTGGATCCGTCCCGGCGGCTGCCCGGGATTCTTCATGGGCGCCGCCATCTTGGAATATGGCGGGCGCATGCGCAGTGCGCCCGCCGGTCGGCGCATGCGCAGTGCGCCCTCCATTATACAAAAATTTATTTTGATCACTGTGATAAACTGTCACAGTGATCAAAATAAAAAAAAAGTAAATGAACCCCCCCTGTCATAGGTAGGGACAAATAATAAAATAAAGAATTTTTTTTTTTTTCCTAGCGGATTTTGCTGCTGATCCGCAGCTGATTTTGCTGCGGATCCGCGGCGGATATCGCGGCTGATCCGCGGCAGATTTCGCGGCTGATCCGCGGCAGATTTCGCGGCTGATCCACGGCAGATTTCGCTGCTGATCCGCGGCGGATTTCGCTGCTGATCCGCGGCGGATGCGCTGCTGATTCGCTGCTGATCCGCGGCTGATTCGCTGCGGATCCGCGGCTGATCTCGCTGCTGATCCGCGGCGGATTTCGCTGCGGATCCGCGGCTGTTTTTGCTGCTGATCCGTGACTGATTTTGCTGCGGATCCGCGGCTGATTTGTGCTGCTGATCGCGCGATCCGGCGGATTTCGCTGCGGATCCGCGGCGGATTTCTCTGCTGATCCGCGGCTGATTCGCTGCGGATCTGCGGCTGATTTCGCTGCTGATCCGCGGCGATCGCGTTATGCTATACCGTTACCAGCCGGTTAACGCTACGTGTTGAACGGGCTGGTAAAACGCAATATGAACCCAGCCTTAGGGTTAGAACTAGGGTTAGGGTTAGCATTAGGGTTAAGGTTAGAATTACGGTTAGGGTTGGAATTTGGGTTAGGGTTGGAATTAGGGTTAGGGTTGGAATTAGGGTTAGGCTTGTGGTTAGGTTTATGGTTAGAGTTGGGATTAGGGTTAGGGGTGTGTTGGGGTTAGGGTTATGATTAGGGTTTGTATTAGGGTTAGGTGTGTGTAGGGGTTAGGGTTGGGGTTAGGGGTGTGTTGGGGTTAGGGTCAGAGTTAGAATTGAGGGGTTTCCACTATTTAGGCACATCAGGGGGTCTCCATACGCGACATGGCACCACCATTGATTCATGCAAATTTTGCGTTCAAAAAGTCAAACAGTGCTCCCTTTATTCCAAGCCCCGACATGTGCCCAAACAGTGGTTTTCCCCACATATGAGGTATCAGCGTACTCGGGAAAAATTGCACAACAACTTTGGGGGTTCTAATTTCTCCTGTTAACATTGGGAAAAAAAATTGGGGACTAAAAAATTATTTTTGTGGAAAAAAAATGATTTTATATTTTCACGGCTCTGCGTTATAAACTTCTGTGAAGGACTTGGAGATTCAAAGTGCTTATCACACATCTATGGGAGTTCCTTGGGGGATCTAGTTTCCAAAATGGGGTCACTTGTGGGGAGTTTCTACTGTTTAGGCACATCAGGGACTCTGCAAACGTAACATGACTCCCGAAGACCATTCCATCAAGTGGGCATTTCTGTCACGACGTATAACAGATATATTCAAAGATAGCAACCTATATCTAATGTGACATCATTCTAAATTTCATATAATAGAGAAAATCAACATGTATACATAGTATCTGCCAGCAATGTCTTACCTGACATAATATCCTATGTATTGTGGGTCAATACTGTGTACGTGTCACGCTGTCTCTGGATAGAGGTGGACCGGGGTCTATGCTGACCCTGAACTGGGGTCCTGACTAGTCCCTCTACCTGGAGATACTGTTAATGGTACAGAGGTCCAGCCGGCA
>JARQOD010000005.1:441445523-441754573 GCA_033576555.1 Oophaga sylvatica | reverse complement strand
CATAAATTCTTATTTTTAAAAGCTTGAAATCTTAATTAACTTATATAATAGTTACCCATTGAAAACTGGGGGTTATTCGGCTAAACTTGTGGGGGCGGGTAGGGCTCGCTCCCGCTTTAGTGTGCCCTGGCCAAAGAGTGTCAGTGGGCCCTTTAACACATACCACAATTCCATCATGCTCCGATACGGCATAGAAATATAGGTATAGTACAATGAAAAATACTTCACTTCTTACATGACTGATATCTATGTTAAAATCTACAATAGCTCAAAAAACGCACTGTATAATTCCTTCATACAGTATTATGGCCATCACATAGTGCGCCATAACAGAATAATGACCCCATATATTGCTCCATACAGAATGGGCTCCATATAATGCTCCATAAAGAATAGGCCCCATAGATCTTCATACCCTATATGATGTCCCATAAATAATTAAAGCCCATATGATTCTCCACATTTGATGGGCCCAATGAATGATGCCTCCAGTGTCTTATGGGCCAAAATAATGCTACATATATCATGGGCCCCATTATTAATGATCCAGTGTATAATGGGCACCATAAATGCTACTCCAGTGTCTGTTTTCCCCCATTTACAATGCTCCATTATATGATGGGCCCCATGGATCTGCTCCAGTGTCTGATCTGACCCATTGAGAATGCTCCAGTATATGATGGCCCCATGGATGATGCTCCAGTGTCTTATGGGCCAAAATAATGCTCCATATATCATGGGCCCCATTATTAAAGATCCAGAGTTTAACGGCCCTGTAAATGCTGCTCCAGTTCTGTTTTCCCCCTTTTAGAATGCTGCTGTATTATTTGGGCCCCATGGATGATGCTCCAGTGTGTTCTTGGCCAAAATCATGCTCCATATATAATAGGCCCCATTATTAATGATCCAGTGTATAATGGGCCTGTAAATGCTGCTCCAGTATCTGTTTTCCCTCTTTTAGAATGCTCCTGTATTTTTTATGCCCCATGGATGATGCTCCAATGTCTGATCTGCCCCATTTAGAATGCTCCAGTATATGATGGGCCCCACTGGTGGAAAAAGTCAGAAAAGGGCCCCTGTGCAAGAACAATACATGGGCCCTTTGCAGCCCAAGATCTCCTAAAAATGCAAAATTGCACCTGCTTTGGAGGTATAAATGGGCCCCCTCACTTCTTGGGCCCCTGTGTGGCTGCACTGGTTGCACCAATGATATGGTTGCCCCTGATGGGCCCCATGGATGCTGCTCCAGTGTCTGATCTACCACATTTTTTCATGCTCATGTGTATGCTGGGCCTTATATATAATTCTCCAGTGTATAATGCTCTCCATATATTGCTCCAAACATTAAAAAAATGTAATACCTCTCCTCGCTGTGCACTGCTCTACTCTGGACTCCTCAGCGTTGCCATATTACAGCTTTCTGCACTTGGACTGTTTAGGCAGAGGGCGGACAGACGAGACGTCATCGCGCTCTCTAAGCTGAATGTCACTGTCAGGAAATGAGGAAGACGTCACAGCGTTGGAGCAGGGAGAGGTAAGTATTGCAAGTGCTGGTGCCCTCAGCAAGCAGGGGCGGGCCGACTCGTGGCCGACGGCACTCGCACAGGGCCCCTCATAGTATACCGGTGTGTCTGACGGCGAGTGGGCCCTCCCACCATCAGAGACAATTTTTTGTACTATGAGGAGCCCTGTGCCAGTGCCGTCACCCACGAGTCGGCCCCCCCCCACCTGCTCAGGGAACCGGCACTTGCCCGGGTGCGCCAGGTGCTGAGCCGGCCCTGGGGGGGGGCATTTGTAGTTTTGTAGTCTGTCCACGCTTGCAAGTGCATGTTCATTAAATGTCTAAGCATGCAAATGGTATTCACATTTCTGAGATTTTTCCCTCGGCTAAAGCTCCTTCCGCACTGCTTACAGATAACCTTTGCCTCAATAGGATTTAGGTAAAAAAAGTGCCACACTGGACTGTTCCTATTATGGTATAAATTTTCGGGGCTTGCACGCTGTGCTAATTGACCATCTGGCCAAGCTGTCCTGCAACTTTTTTTTTTTTACAACTTTTAGGACTGCTACGGTACTGTCAGATAAACCACTGCTGCGATGTCGATGCCTGCTGCGGATCCTTCTCCTCTTCTGACTGTTGCCAGCGGCACCCTCTTCCCCCAATGGATGCCAATCCAGGTCAACAACTGGGTCATCCATCACCTCCTGTTCAATTTCATCTGCACCATCCTCTGTGTTACCGTGTAAGGTGGTATAGTATGCAGGAAGGGGCACCTGAGTTTCATCAGGGTCACATTCTTGCTCAGTAGACTGCGAGGGAAATGTAGTGCTCTGGGTGAATGTGCCAGCAGAATCATCTAGCAGTGGCTGTGCATCAGTGCACTCCATCTCTGATTAACGTTGGACTGTGGAATTCAGGAATTGACTTGATAACCCAGGCATGGTTTGTGAAAAGAGCTCCATGGAGTAATGTAAAGTGTGGGCTGCCGCATCCTTCACTTTTGGTGGGGTGAAGGACACAAGGAAAGGTGTTATTCCTGTCCAGGAGCCTGTACTGACGACTCAGTGCTTGCATTTTTTTAACCTTCCGAAGAGGAGGCGATAGAGCTGGAGGCTGTTTCGGCAATGTAAGCCAAAACCTGTTCCTGATGCTCCGGCTTTAAAAGCGGTTTACCTACTCCCAGAAAAGGGAGCCTTCCAGGCCTTCTTGAGCCAGATGATGATGCAGGCTCAACACCTCCTGCCTAAGGTGCTATTGTGCTTTTGGCACTAGCAGCAGATGCAACACCACCACCACCATCAGTTGCAGGTGGCCCCCACGACCACATCCGCTGCCCCTTTCACCATACGTCCTCATGTTTGTGGAAATGTACCCAAAATAACAGCAGATATATGCAGGGCCGGCTCCAGGTTTTTATGGGCCCCGGGCGAAAGAGTCTCAGTTGGCCCCCTTAACACAGACCACGATTCATGATGCACAGATACTGCAGAGAAATATGGGTATAGCACAACGCCAAACACTTCTCTTCTTCCATTACATGACTGATACCTATTGTAAATTGTACAATAGCTCAAAAACCGCCAAATCCTCACAGCGCACAGCACAGACTGGACAGTACAGTCCTCCATACAATATTATGGGCACCACATAGTCTCCCCCTCATCACCCATATAATACTCCATGCAGGATGTCACCCCCCATATAATGCTCCATACAGGATACTGGTCCCCATATAATGCTCCATACAAAATATGGAGCTCTCCTCTGCGCTGTACTGCGTTCTGCACTGTTACGGCTCAGGAAAGGGCGCTGTGGAAAGACTCCCCATTATCATCATGATTGTCTCCCATCATTATCATTTCCTCCTTATCATCATCATTGCCTCCCCATCATCATCATGACCTCCCCATTATCATCAATGCCTGCCCATTATCATCATCTCCTCCCCATCATCATCTTCTCCCCATCATCAATGCCTGCCCATTATCATCAATGCCTGCCCATTATTATCATCATCTTCTCCCCATCATCATCAATGCCTCCCCATTATCAGCAATGCCTGCCCATCATCATCTCCTCCCCATCATCATCAATGCCTGCCCATCATCATCTTCTCCCCATCATCAATGCCTGCCCATTATCATCTTCTCCCCATCATCATCAATGCCTCCCCATTATCAGCAATGCCTGCCCATCATCATCTTCTCCCCATCATCAATGCCTGCCCATTATCATCAATGCCTGCCCATTATCATCATCTTCTCCCCATCATCATCATCAATGCCTCCCCATTATCAGCAATGCCTGCCCATCATCACACACAGACAGCACACAAGCACTCTCTCACATACATACACACACACATACACACACACACATACATACACACACAAAGCACCGCACTACATACACACAGACACACACAGAGACACACACACACAGGTCTTACCTGTCCGGCGTCCCCGCGCTCTTTGCCACAGCCGGCCGCTGAATGATGACGTCATTCAGCGGCGCTGCTGTGAGAGGAAGCGCCGGCGCCCCCTGGAGCCCGGAGCTGCGGCAGCGGAGGCACGGGAGAGGTAAGTATTGTGCCAGCTGATGCCGGGGCCCTGAGCAGGCGGGGAGGGCCCAGTGGCGGCGCTGACACCGCTCTCCTCCGCTAACGGGCGCGGGGGTGCCAGACTGCGAGTGGGCCCCCCCGCCTGCTCAGGGCCCCGGCACTTGCCCGGGTGTGCCGGGTGCTGACGCCGGCTCTGGATATATGGTACAGTATCAGAAGCGTTCAGCTGTATACGGTGAAGGTGAAAAATTTTAATCTCCGGATATATTTCAGGAGTAACACATACAGTCAGAGGCCCAGTCTGGATAACACCACAATATTAAAATCAGCAAAAGTGTACTGTATCTGTAGCGTACAGCTGTATACAGTGTTTGGGGAATTGTAAATCTCCGTATATATTTCAGGAGTCACACACAGATAGTCAGCATGTATTTGTCCGTGATACCAGCCGGTACACGGTAGTGTGAATAGCGTACAGCTCTTTACGGTGTGGGAAAAAATGAATGCTCGGTAACTGTGCAGAAAAAAGAATGAAAGTATTAGTGCTGTGTAGGTGCTGTGTTAAAAAGCAGTCTGCACTGCAGGGTAAACACAGCAATCCAGCTAGCAGGCAGCCTAATAATCAGCTCTGCTGCTCCACACAAGCAATTTCTCCCCTGTCACTGGCAGGCAGCCTAAGAACCAGTGTTGCTGAACACACCAAAATCCTCCCCTGTCACTGCACAGTAACTGTACAGCTAATCGCTATCAGCACAAGCACAGATTTTTTTTTTTGGGCCTGCCTAATGCTCTCCCTACTGAGAACCAGCGTCAGCAACGTCTCCCTACGCTAAGATCGGCAGAAGCAAAATGGCGGTTCGACGGTGAGGGCTCCTATAGGCACTGTGACGCTACACAAGGCAAGCCAATCACTGCAATGCCCTTCTCTAAGATGGTGCTGGCCGCTGCCCATGTCATCACGTTGCCCACAGTCTGCGTCCTTGCTTAATGGCCGAGAAAAGGCCCTTAAAGTACTATGGGAAAACCGACTTGGGCGGAATGGTCCCCGAACACGTGACCGACCTCACGCTATGGTCTGGTTTCGCTCGGCGAAACCAGACTTTGGCCAAAGTTTGCCTTTTTTGAAATTGACCGACCTGTTTCACTCAACTCTAATCAGCACCATTTTTAAAATGCTAATTTATTTTGTTAGCCTTTTAGAAGGTTTAAAAATGTAGCAGTCATTTTTCTTTTTTTTTTAAGGAAATTTGCTAAATTAATTTTTTTGAGGGACCTATCCAGGTTTGAAGTGACTTTGGGGTGCTATATATTGGAAAACCCCAAACGTGATACAATTTTAAAAACAGCACCCCCTGACATATTGAAAACTTCTGTCAGATAGTTTATTAACCTTTTCAGGTGATTTTCAGGATTTAATGCAAAGTGGTATAGCAGGAATGAAAAAGTGTTTGTTTACCAACTAAATGTCACTAACTTCTGAACTTACTGCTAAACCCGGGAGATTCTAAAGCCCCCGTCACACACAGTGATCTCGCTAGCAGGATCGCTACTGAGTCACTAGTTTTGTGACGCAACAGCGATCTCCCCAGCGATATCGCTGTGTGTGACATTCAGCGATGATCAGCCCCCCTGCTGGGTATAGCTGATCGTCGCTGAATGTCCTGGACATTTTTTTGATCATTTGTCTCCTGCTGGCCAGCACGCATCGCTGCGTGCTGCAGGCAGGAAACCAGCAATCAGCTGGTAACCAAGGTACACCGGGTTACCAGGCGCCGGGCGGCGCCTGGGAACCCGATGTGTACATTGAATACCAGCGCGCTGCTGCAGGGGAGCTGGTAACCAAGGTACACATCTGGCTTCCAGGTGCAGCTAAGCGACGTTACCCGCATTGTCACTGTCCTGATCGCTGCCTGTTTGGCAGCTCACCAGCGATCATGTAGCGACACACCAGCGATCCTGACAAGTGCATATCGTTGTCGGGATCGCTGGTGTGTCGCTATGTGTGACTGGGCCCTGAGGCCGCTATTTGGCCATGAACTGTTATGGCAAACATCAGGACCACACAATCATGATCTCGGTGTGTCAATTAGACTAAAGCGGAAGCCCCCACAATCTATTAACCATTTATTTGATGCAGCCTCTTTTGACAGCAGCAACTAAGGGGTTAAACAGATATGGACGGTGCCAACGCTATAGTGTACAGTTGACAGCTGCTGGATTGTCACCTGTATGGGGATGATATTCTCTTATATCTCAGGTCAGCAAAAAGACGAATTGGCTGTCATTAAGGGGTTAAAATTTGCAATAAAGCTTTACTGATTTTATTCTTGGAGCTGGATTTACTTTTTTTTCTGGATATTTTCTACGTTTGGTGGAGACGAATCCGTGCTCAGATTGATCATTTTTCAAGAAAAAACAGGAGGGGTGAGCTGAAAAATTAATTTCTATCAATTTGACTCTCGTTATATCCAGCACTATTTTGCATCCACCAAAAAAAAAAACATATTTTCCAGTGTGGTATATCTGTGACACGCCTCATATGTCCGTGTGATAAAAATTTGTGGATTTTAGGCCGGTATTCCAGTGTTTTCCTGTCTGTTACTCAAGTTATATGCAGCACTATGTTGCATTATTTTAAAAAAACAGGCCACATTTTACAGTGGGGTCTATCGCTGACATTTCTCATATATCCATGTGCCAAAAATTGAGGCATTTTAGGGCTAAATTCCCGTTTTTGGGCAGTCTGTCACTCTGGTTATATCCAGCACTCTTGCATCCACAAAAAAAAAATAAAAAAAAAAATTACAGTGGGGTATGTCGGTAAAAAGATATTTGTTTAAAGTTGTTACGGCAGCTTCATGACTGTGTTAATTGCTCCAACTACTACCACCATCCTCATCTTCAGCCTAGAGGCAGTCACTGCACAGATACAAAGTCTGAGTTCTGAGTAGCAAAGGGTGAACGCTTGGGCGGTGTTGTACTCTGTATTGTACTCTGTCTCTGTATTATGAAGGCTAAATCTTCTTGATGAAATCATGCCTGGAAGAGCCATAGCAATATAACGTTGAAGATCACGGGGACAGGGCTTGCAACTACTGAAGCCTGGTGTTCCTGGGCAGGATTGTGACAAGCTCTCACCTACTAATACTGAACTGGATGGACGATGATGTTTAAAAGGAGCCTTTGCATTTTCTATAGCTAAAGCTAGAGATTTTAACATTTCGGATGCATTTCCAGAGATGTCAATTGGAGAGCGTGGTGGTCAGAGATGTGACTTCTACACCACCAAACGAGCTGCCTCCTCTCCACCACCCGAGGTGCTGCACCCACCACCTTCTGTCTCTTTCCCATTCTCCCGCAGAATGAAAGTCGGCAAGGACAAGGTCCGCTCCCATCTATTACAGTCTGTCATTGTAATTTTTTGGGGGGTAAACAATATCTATTTCTATGTATGTAACCCCTTGTCATGTACAGCACCATGGAATTAATGGCGCTATATAAACAACTAAATAATACTATATGGGTGTTTCCACTAGACAATCCAACATGTTATTGAAGGAATTTTTATTTCTAACAACTCTGGTCAGCTTTGCACAAACTATGTCAACTTGGTAGCTATAAACCAGTGGGCATTGGCACAGTGTCATGTTGACTACAGTCCCCAGATGTTATGTAGGTCCCTAATCTCACCTCTACTTCAGCAGCATGATGAATTAATAGGAAAAGCATGTGGTATTGCTGTAGCTGTTGTTTTCTTGACAAAGAAACTCAATAACATCAATGAGGTGGTTAGTCGCACACGGAATGGAGAAATAGTAAAGATGACAATTGACAAGTAGTTTCACATTTGAGGTAAAACACATCAACAAGTTGCTTTAACTCTTTCAACATTATATTCCAAAGCATTGAAGAAAAAGATGAATATTTTGTGAAACAAATAGGTATGAATAATTAATTACACAAATGATCTAACATTGTCATGACCCAGGACGGGGTTTTGTCTTTGCCCCGTCCTGGTCAGACTGGGGTTAATGGTTTCAGCCTCTCTCTGGCAGAGGGCGGCTATTTAGTTACCAATTGACCTAGGTCTGGTGTCAGTTATACTCCTTCCCTCGGCTGAGTTAGTTGACCTCCTGTGTGCCTGTGCCTTGTGCCTGATCTTGTTGCTTGTTTGGTTTTGACCCGGTCCGTCTCTTCGTTGTGAGTTTGTCTACTGTCTTGGTACTGTGTATTTGCCCGTTCTGGTTTTCTGATTCCTTGGCTACGTTCTGGTTATTCTCTGCCTGCTCCACTTGTACTGTGTTGCTCCCTCTGTGTATGACTGGCTATCCTGACTATCCGTTTTGTCTATGCCCTTTGGTAACTCTGTCCCGTAGTTACCCTTCTAGGAGTTTTCCTTCTGCTCATAGCTCTCTGGAGCTTAGGCCACGCCCACCAGCAGTCACGTGCTTAAGGTCCTCTGGACTGAAGCATTCTCTATCTGTTACTGATTTCTCTGAGAGACCTGTGGCCGGCGCCGCCCCTTGGCAATCACGTGCTTGGGTCCTGTTAGTCTGAAGCACGCATCTTCACCGCTACTGCCTCGCTCCACAGGTATCTTTGAGTGCAGTCTGTCTTACTCCGGACACGCGCACTGGCTCAGTGAGCAAGTGCAGTGCGGTGTTCGTGATAACATAATTCTAAACATACACAAGCTATCAGTGGAGAAATTATTTTCCACCAAAAGTATGAGACTAGTGTCATCTTGTGGAATGATATGCGCCGCAAAGTCCTTCAAATTTAAACTGTTCTGGATGTACTGTACAATTTTCTCTAGAAAATTGGAAATACATGCCATCTATGCTGCTTGCATTAAAGAACTGATTTGCCAGATATGCATGGAGTCAGGTTCACTGTCGCCGCGGGTACCTGTGCTGCGCCTGTCCGGAACTTTCAAGGCTGTGTCCCTTGTTTCCCGGCAGAAAGAATAGGGTAACGACAGGCCCCATTACACAGAAAGAGGGGTCATGTTTAGACAGGGAGCCTGGCCAGAAGCTGAGGGAAAAAAAGCAAAACAGGAGTGAGTCCCCAGCTGTGACCATGTGACCAGGAAGGGGGCAGTGCACTATGCACCCGAAGCGCCGACACTGCAGCAAAATTCAGCAGACAGACCCAGTGACCTAGAGGCATGGAGCCAGCTTAAGAGAAAGCGGGCAAGACATCAAAGATTTGTGGCATGGACAAGCAGAACACAGGAGGCTGCAAAGGACAGTTCCCTTTGTCTCCCACCACTAAAAGCCTTACTGCCATTTACCAAGGTGCCGTTTGCCCAGTAACCGCCAGAGAGCATGGCGCCGTGCGTTCCTTGACCATGAGTACAGCGCACATGCGCAGTAGAGAGAGCCAGTACATGCCACATGTTCAGCGTGGATAACCAATAATTAGAAGGCACAGAGGAATGACAGAGGATGTTGGTACTGTATGCAAGGTACTCCCTCATCATTTTCAAAAACTTTCACTCCATGTGAGAGTCCCCATGCACCTCAGGGACAGGGTGATGGGAGGGTCTGAGAAAACTCCCCTCAAACTTTGCCAGTGTTCCACTGCCTTTGCTGGCTTGGAGTATTGTCTCTCTCAGCTGTACTCCTTGCTTGGCCAACAAACTTTGACCTCTGCTGCCAGCGTTTTCAGATGTGAATTTTTTTAAGTAATTCCGCAAGATGGGCCTTCTGTTCCTCCAACTTTTAGTATACCTGTCCTGGAATAAGAGATGTAAAGTTCTCCTTGTAGCATGGGTCTAGAAGTGTCACCAATCAGTACTGCCCGTCACCCAAAATTTTGATAACGCAAGGGTGACGGGAAAGGCAGGGTAACATAAACTCAGCCATGCATGCAAGACTACTAACAGTCAATACTTCCGTGTCCTCACTAAGAGGATGACTGACCATGCTCTCCTCCTCCTTGTCCTCAGACCTCCAACACTTAGAACTAACCTCAGTAATATCATTGTACAAACATCATTGTAAATACCTTCTTGTAAATACACCCCTGAAATTTTTATCTCCCCCATCTCATTTTATTTCGTAAGTTGTCACGAGCAGGATTGCTTTGTTTGGGTTTAATTATTGTTACCGTTGTTACTTGGTGTAGATTGTAAGCTGTTACCAGCAGGCTAGTTTTGTTTTGGTTTTATTATTGGATTATGGCTGTCGTTGTTACTTAGGACTGTTGTGTTTGAAACTGTTAAACTGTAAATATGTTTTCGCTCCATAATAACTCTCAATCTTCAAATCAGAACACAGCTAAGCAGAATGGAGACATTAATTATGGTGTCATTGATGCTCATCCTGTCGTGGATTCATCAAAGTTTTGGAGAATGTTACATATGTCAGACATCCATGTCCACTCCACAGATGTTAGGTGTGAAGACAGAAATGAATACCGAAAACCTTGTTGATGCTGGTAGACTATTCACCAACTGGCCTCTTCTGTTCACAAATCCTTTCCAACGTCTGCAGTGTAGAGTTCCAAGGCCTGAGGGCATCACACACCAGTCGTTGAGCCAGAATCTGCAAGCGCTGCTGAATCACGGCAAGAGCGGATGAAGGTGACTTTCTAAAATGGATATTTAGAGCGTTGCACTTTTCCGAGCAGATGTGGCAGCTGCATGTCGCTTTTCAAAAACTGTTGACCAATTTGGTTAAGCGCATGAGCCAGGCATGGAACGTGTGTCACCTCGCCACAGAGCAGCCATTAGATTCCAGCCATTGTCACACACAACCATGCCAGGCTGTGGGTTCAGCCGTCTTAGCCACCGATCTGCCTGCTCTTTCAGAGCTGTCCACAACTCGTCAGCATTTTGGGGTCTGTTACAGAAGCGTATTAGCTTCAACACAGCCCCTTCCTGCTTTCATTTGGCAGTGCTGCAGTGCTTCCGCTTGTGACTGATGTGCTACCTGAAGAGGAGGTGAAGGAGGAGGTGCAGGAGCTGTAGACTGTGGGGGCAACCCAGATTGACGTAGGGCCCGCAATACTCAGGGTTTGTGAGGACATACACCTTACCAAGGTCAGAGTGGGTCCCGGCTTCCAGTATGCTAACCCAGTGTGCCCTCAGTGATATGTACAGTCCCTGACCACATGCACTTGTCCACGTGTTTGTCATTAGGTGGACTGTTGTGAATGTGTTGGAGACGACTTCGGAGCTGAGGCTCCCTCCGGTGGTTGCTGAGGGTATTGAACCAATTAAGGAATGGGTGTCAGGTGGGGCTGACTGGCCTAATATAAGTGAGCTGAACTCAAATGATCCTTGCCGGTAAGCAATTGTTGCTTCCAGGTCTTTGTTGCTTTCCTGCTATCATTCAGATAAGTGACTTTCTGTTTTTTTTTCTGTGGTTGGATTTTCCTTGCTTTTTGCAGTCTTGCCTTGGATTTCAGCCGAGTCCCCTTTGGGGGCTTGCGCTGCCCTCTGTTCTCATTTTGTATTTGCACTTGTTCTCTGTTCCATTGATATTTTTTATTGCTGGGTAGCTGTGTGTCACACCAGAGATCTGATTAGGTGGTCGAGATCGTGTGTCTCAGGTTTTTTGTAATCAGAAGTGCTGGCATTTTTATTAGGGTTTTTCTGGGTTGCAGACATAATTTCTCTCCTGTACTTTACTTTCTAGACAGATTTGGGCCCCAACATTTGTTCATTCTATTTTGTCTGTGTTCGTGTGTTCCTCTTGTCTAACCGCCATTACATGTTTGGGGGCTTCCTATTTCTTTGGCGGCTTTACTCCAGGGCAGTTAGCTTTCCTCTCTCTATCTTCAGGTGTAGCTAACTCTCCGGCTGTGCCGAGGCGTCTAGGATCACCGTAGGTATGCTCCACGGCTTCTTCTAGTTGTGCGTTTAGTTTAGGGATCTGCAACCCATTAGGTTCCAGCCTCTCTGGTGTCTTGCTGCATTGGCGGTATTTTGCTCCTGTCCTCCTCAGCTACCAAATCATAACAGTATTACCGGCCAGACTGAAAATTTTATGGTACTCAACAGAAGGGAAGGATAGTGAGCATAAGGCCGGCGTCTGACTTACCGTACAAAAATACGGACCGTATTGTATGGCCGTATTATGCCAAAATGTTGCTGGCACACCAATCCATATTTCATGCGTTTTCAGGGTGCGGCAGCGTATTTTGCGCGTGTAAGCATCTGTATGGCATCTGTATAGTGTATTTTTCTCACCGCCTTGCAAAATGAACATTTAACGGTTTTTAGGCCTGAAACTCATAGAAATCATCTTGCGGATTTCTCGCAAGTCACACGTCTGGTCCGTGTGTAATCCGTTGTTTTCTCGCACCCATAGACTTTCGTTGGCTTAAAATAGGCGTAATACGCGTACAATCGCACCATGCTGCGGGTGTCTCGCACCGTAAGATATGCCCGAGAAAAAACGCATGATCAGAGCTACCCCATAGAGAACTATTGGTTGGTCCGTGTGTAATGCGTGGTTTTCACGCCTCTCACTTGTCCGTATTCCTACTTAGTGTGACGCCGGCCTAACGGAAAAAAAAAAAAAAGGGAGTTGTCAGAAATTTTTTTTTTCTCTTTTTTCTGCTTGTTACATTTTTTCCCTCTTTCTCCCTCCGTGCTGAGGAGGAATTTTTCTTTGTCCTCAATGGAGATTGTGCAGTTATCAGGTCGTGTTGAGCGGATCGCCGCTAAGGTTCAGAATATTGCTGCCTATATTGCTAGGTTGCCTGTTTTGGGACCTAGGATCCCCATGACAGATTTATTTTTTGGGGATCGGTCTAAATTTCTGAATTTTAAAAATAACTGTAAGTTGTTTTTTGCCCTGAAGCCCAAGTCCTCAGGAAACGCTGCACAACAGGTTCAAATTGTCATCTCCCTGTTGGGCGGCAACCCTCAGGATTGGGCTTTTTCCCTGACACCTGGGGATCCTGTTTTGAATTATGTTAATGTGTTTTTTCAGGCTCTGGGGTTATTGCACGATGAACCTAATGTCACTGATCAAGTGGAAAAAACCTTGTTGGCATAGAATCAGGGTCATGAAGCTGCTGAACTGTACTGTCAGAAATTTCAAAATTGGGCAGTCCTTACTAAATGGAATGATGATGCTCTGGCAGCTTTTTTTCGGAAGAGTCTGGCAGAGACTGTAAAGGATGTTATGGTGGGATTCCCTGCTCCCTGGTCTCAATGACTCTATGTCATTTGCTATTCAAATTGACAGACGTTTGCGTGAGCGCAGAAGTATGCGTGAGATTGTGTTGCCTTGTGAGTCAGCTCCTGAGCAAACAGTGTGATGGAGTGACTTCTGGGGCACAGCGTCATGAGTTTCGAAAGCGTAATAGGTTGTGTTTCTACTGTGGTGATGCTTCTCATGCTATTTCAGTCTGCCCTAAGCGGGGAAGACGTTTTGCACGCTCAGTTGTCTTGGGTAGTGTTCAGACTAAATTTCTGTTGACTGTTACCCTGATTTGCTCCATGTCCACATTTTCGGCCCAGGCTTTTGTTGATTCAGGAGCAGCTACTAACCTGATGGATTTTGACTTTGTCAAACGTTGTGGGTTTCCCATGATACCCCTTCGGAAGTCTATTCCTTTGCTGGGCATTGATTTTACCCCTTTGGCGGAGAATAAACCCCAGTTTTCTACCCAGGTGATAATGTGGGTTGACCCGGACCATCAGGAGAGTTGCAAATTTTTGGTGTTGCATAATTTGCATGACATTATTGTACAGGGTTTCCCTTGCTTATAGACTCATAATCCTGTTTTGGATTGGAAATCTGTGTCTGTGACCAGTTGGGGTTGCCAATGTGTTAATACTGACACTCCTGTTTTTTCTGCCTCCCCCCAGTCTCAAGATGTCCCTGACTATTTGACCGAATTTTCTGATGTGTTTAGTGAGAGTAAGTCTGCATCCTTGCCTCCTCACAGGAGTTATGATTGCGCTATTGAGTTAGTGCCTGGTGGTAAATTTCCTAAGGGTCGGCTTTTTAATTTATTTGTATTTGAACATGATGCTATGTGTTCTTATATCAAGGAGTCTTTGGAGAAGGGTCATATCAGACCATCCTCTTCACCCTTGGGCGCCGGCTTTTTCTTTGTGGCCAAAAAGGATGGTTCATTGAGGCCGTGTATTGACTATCGTCTCCTGAATAAAATCAGTTAAATATCAATATCCGTTACCCTTGATTTTTGACCTATTTTCCAGAGTGAAAAGTGCTAGTTGGTTTACTAAGCTTGACCTCAGGGGGGCGTATAATCTTATTCACATCAAGCATGGTGATGAATGGAAGACGGCGTTTAATACCCCAGAGGGGCATTTTGAGTACCTAGTGATGCCTTTTGGGCTCACTAATGCCCCTTCCATCTTGCAGTCCTTTATGAATGATATTTTCAGGGATTTCGTGGATAAATTTATGATCGTTTATTTGGACGATATCTTGATTTTTTCCAACGACTGGTACTCTTATGTCGAACATGTTCGGACGGTGTTCCGGATATTGAGAGAAAATGCACTGTATGTGAAGGGATCAAAATGTCTTTTTGGCGTACAGAAGGTTTCATTTCTGGGATTCATTTTGTCTCCGTCTGTTATTGAAATGGACCCGGTCAAAGTTCAGGCCATTTGTAATTGGGTTCAAACTACTACATTGAAGGCTCTTCAGAGATTTTGGGGTTTTGCTAATTTTTATTGTAAATTTATTGGTAATTTCTCCGGTATTGTTAAACCACTGACTGATTTTACCAAAAAGGGTTCTGATGTGGTGAATTGGCCTCCTGAAGCAGTTTCTGCGTTTCAGCAGAGATTCACTTCTGCTCCTGTTCTGCGGCAGCCTGATGTTTCTCTACCATTTCAGGTGGAGGTTGATGCTTCTGAGATTGGGGCAGGTGCTGTTTTGTCCCAAAGGGATCCGGAGACCTCTAAGAGTAACCCTTGTTATTGTGTTTCGGTAGCTGAGGAGGACAGGAACAACCGCAGGGCAGCAGAACACCTGAGATGTTGGTAACTGATGGGTTGCAGATTCCTAAACTAACGACACAACTAGAGGTAGCCTGTGGAGTGTTCCTACGTTGATCCTAGACGCCTCGTCACAGCCTGAGAGATAACTACACCTAAAGGCAGAAAGATGAAAGCTATCTGCCCCAGAGCAGATCCCCAAAGAAAATCGGAAGCCCCCAAACATATAATGGCGGTTAGACAAGATGAAAACACAAACACAAGCAGAAATTAGATTGAGCAAACGCTGGGGCCACAACCTGACTAAATAGGATAAGAAAGGAGAGATTACTTTCTGCAACCCAGAAAACCCTACAAAAATCCAACAACTCTGATTACAAAAATACTGAGATCACAAGATCTCGCCACCCGCTAAATCAGATCTCAGTGTGAACAAAACCAAGCTGCAGCCGCTGAAAAAACAGGAAAAAGCAAATGAGCAAATAACAGTGGCTGCAGATAAACTGTGAGGAGCTCAGGCCCCAGGAGGGGACCTGGCAGACCTCCACAAAAGTGCAGAAAACAATGCAAAAAGCAAGCACAAAAAGAAAAGCAACAAATATCTTATCTGAAAGCAGGAGATGCAGACTAGACTCCAGCAAACTTCCAAATGAACTAGGAACCACAATTGAGACAAGAACAATTGATCACCGGCAACCATCATGGGAGGGAACCTCCCTTATATCAGACCAGTCAGTGAACCCAGATTGCCATTCCTCGCTGAAAGGTTCAGTACTGTCTGTAACCACCAGAGGGAGCCTCTGCTCAGAAATCATCTCTAGCACATTCATAACAGTACCCCCCCATTGAGGAGGGGTCACCGAACCCTCACTTGTGCAACCAGGCCGATCAGGATGAGCTCGGTGATACACACGGATCAGTCTCCTAGCAAGGATGTCCAAAGCAAACACCCAAGAATTGTCCTCCTGACCATAACCTTTCCACTTGACCAAATACTGGAGTTTCTGTCTAGAAAAACGAGAATTCAATATTTTCTCAACCACATACTCCAGATTGCCCTCAACCAAAACAGGGTCAGGAGGTGCAGCCATAGGAACCACTGGCTCAACAAACCTCTTCAATAAGGACTTGTGGAACACGTTATGGATCTTAAATGTCCCTGGAAGAAGCAAACGGAAGGAAACAGAATTAAGAATCTCCATGATCTTATAAGGTCCAATGAACCTGGGCTTAAACTTTGGAGATGCAACCCTCGTAGGGATATTTCTTGAGGACAACAAAACCAAGTCCCCCACTTTAAACCGAGGACCATCAGCCCTATGTCGGTTGGCAAAACGTTGGGCCTTCTCCTGAGAGAGAGACAACCTCTCCACTACCTGGTCCCAAATCTGTTGCATTCGCTCCACAACAGAGTCAACACCCGGACAGACAGAAGCCTCCGCCTGTCCCGAAGAAAATTGAGGGTGAATCCCAAAATTGCAGAAAAATGGAGACATCAAGGTGGCAGAGCTAGCCTTATTATTAAGAGCAAACTCAACCAAAGGCAAAAAAGAGACCCAGTCATCTTGATCAGCAGACACAAAACATCTCAAATAAGTCTCCAAGGTCTGGTCTGTTCTCTCAGTTTGTCCAATGGTTTGAGGGTGAAATGCAGAGGAGAAAGATAACTGAACACCAAGTTTAGAACAAAATGTCCTCCAAAATCTGGAAACAAACAGGAATCCTCTGTCAGACACAATGTTCTCCAGAATGCCATGTAACCAACCACGTGCTGAAGGAACAAAGGCACCAATTCGGAGGAGGAAGGTAACTTAGGTAATGGCACAAGATGTATCATTTTGGAAAACCTATCACAGATTACCCAGATAACGGTCATTCTCTGAGAAACAGGGAGGTCGGAAATAAAATCCATAGAGATATGAGTCCATGGCCTCTTGGGCAAAGGTAATGGCAATAACAAACCACTAGAGAGAGAGCAAGGCTTGGAGCGAGAGCAAGTCCCACAGGACTGCACAAATTCCCTGACGTCATGAGACAAAGTAGGCCACCAAAAGGACCGACTCACCAAGTCTCTGGTACCAAAAATCCCGGGATGACCAGCCAACGCGAAACAATGAATCTCAGACATCACACTCTTCTTCCACTGGTCTGGGACAAACAATTTCCCAATAGGGCAGCGCTCAGGTTTATCCTCCTGACACCCTTCCAAGGCCAGTCTCAAATTGGGCGAGATGGCAGAAAGAACTACACCCTCTTTCAAAATAACAGTAGGATCAGATAACTCAGGAGAGTCCGCAAAGAAACTCCTCGAGAGGGCATCCGCCTTAACATTCTTAGTGCCAGGAAGAAAAGAAACCACAAAATTAAAACGTGTGAAAAACAAGGGCCACCTGGCCTGTCTAGGATTAAGTCGCTTGGCTGATTTGAGATTAACCAGATTCTTATGGTCCGTGAGGACCACCACCTGATGTTTGGATCCTTCCAGCCAATGTCTCCACTCTTCAAAGGCCCACTTCATGGCCAATAACTCCCGATTACCCACATCATAATTAAGTTCAGTTGGAGAAAATTTTCGAGAGAAAAAGGCACAAGGGTTACTCTTAGAGGTCTCTGTATCTCTTTGGGACAAAACGGCACCTGTCCCAATTTCAGAGGCATCAACCTCCACCTGAAACGGTAGAGAAACATAAGGCTGCCGTAGAACAGGAGCAGAAGTGAATCTCTGCTTAAGTTCCTGAAACGCAGAGCCTGCCTCAGGAGGCCAATTCACCACATCAGAACCCTTTTTGGTCAAATCAGTCAATGGTTTAACAATACCGGAGAAATTACCAATAAATTTACGATAAAAATTGGCAAAACCCAAAAATCTCTGAAGAGCCTTTAATGAAGTAGATTGGACCCAATCACAGATGGTCTGAACCTTGACCGGGTCCATTTCAATAACAGACGGAGACAAAATGAATCCCAGAAATGAGACCTTCTGTACGCCAAAAATACTTTTTGATCCCTTCACATACAGTGCATTCTCTCTCAAAATCTGGAACACAGTCCGAACATGTTTCACAGTCATTGGAAAAAATCAAGATATCATCCAAATAAACAATCAGAAATTTATCCACAAAATCCCTGAAAATATCATTCATGAAGGATTGGAAGACGGAAGGAGCATTAGTGAGTCCAAAGGGCATCACTAGGTACTCAAAATGCTGCTCTGGAGTATTAAACGCCGTCTTCCATTCATCCCCCTGCTTAATGCAAATAAGGTTATACGCCCCCCTGAGGTCAAGCTTGGTAAACCAACTAGCACTTTTCACCCTGAAAAACAGGTCAGAAATCAAGGATAACGGATATTGATACTTCACAGTGATCTTATTCAAGAGACGATAATCAATACACGGCCTCAATGAACCATCCTTTTTGGCCACAAAGAAAAAATCGGCACTCAAGGGTGAAGAGGATGGTCTGATATGACCCTTCTCCAATGACTCCTTGATATAAGATCGTATAGCATCGTGTTCAGGTACAGACAAGTTAAAAAGGCTTGCCTTTCTGGGTGAGCAGGAATCTGCTATAATTAAAATCACCACATGGTGATGGGCGGAGTGCTCGGTCAGTAAGCTAACATAGAAGTAAAAGAAAACTGACTGGCACATCCAAACCAGTGTGAATTAGGTGCAAACCAGGAGCAGCTACCTCCATAGACAATATACAAAAAAGGTTGCACTCTATCGTGCCAAAGCAAGTCAATGTGAAATATGAAACATGAATAGCAATATGGCTTTTGAATATTAGAAAAAAATGAATGAGACGCTTGCATCCTCCTGCCCATTACAACTCAAAAACATTTCCTGAATCCGTACATTACAAGAAAATTCAAAAATGTTTGTGCACGATTTCATGATCTCCCGCTTTGACTATTGCAACCTTATACTCTTTAGCCTCCCTTCTAGCACTCTTTCACCACTCAAATCTATCCAAAACTCTGCTGCCAGAGTAATCCGACTGTCCCTCCATTATTCCCCAGCCTCTCCTCTCTGCCATGCCCTTCACTGCCTTCCTATTGCCAATAGGCTAAAGTTCAAAACCCTAAATATGACATACAAAGCCTTCCACAAACTGTCTCCTCCATACATCTGTGACGTGGTCTCCCAATATCTGGGTCATGACTTCTTCTACGCAAACCCAGTGTGCCGTCAGCAAAATGTACATCCCTGCCCACAAGCACTTGTTCACGGATCTGTGATTAGGTGCACTTTCCCTGTAACAGAATTGTTGATGGACCGGGTAATGTTGTGAGACACGCGCTTATTTGTCTAATGTCGTGACTGCATCTCCGGAGAAATAGTGGCAGGTGGTGACTGAGTACCTTGTTACTGTCACTGCCATCAGGTTGCGTAAAGTGTCTGTCTCCCACGAGCCTAAAATGCAACATTTAGAGCGCAAGCAGATGATAAATTTGTTAATTTAGTACTGTGGCCTGTGGGCCATTGGCTGCGTCTTTCCGCTTACAGTCCAATGACTGGGTTATGGACAACTGAAGGCTGCGCTGGGAAAAGGAAAAATGTTTGACATCCCATATGGGCATTCCAAGTCTAGGAAACCCGCTCCTTTAAATTGGGCATAGTTTTAAATCAAGCCTTCCTCCTCGTCTCATCATCCACCGCCACTAGATCACCAGCGTTAACGTGTTCTGTGCTGCTGCAGCCAGTGTTGAAATCCTAACAAGGGTGGGTGGTTATGCTGTGCATAAAATACTTGTTCTGAAAAAGTTTGAGGTGTACCCCACAGGGGAAATGTTTGCCAGCCCATACACTAAGTGTATGGGCATTCCAAGTCTAGGAGACCGGTTCCTTTAAATTATGACATAGTGGTCATGGGAGATTTCAACTATCCAGACATTTGTTGGGAATCTCTCTCAGGCAAAACTAACAGGTCCAGGAAATTCTTATCCTCTCTTGCTGACAACTTTATCTTCCAAAAGGTAATGGAGAAAACAAGGGGATCTGCTACCTTGGATCTAATCCTCATAAACAAGGAGGAAATGGTGGAGGAGGTAAGAGTGGCTGGGACTCTAGGAGGTAGTGACCATGCTATTTTAGAATTTTGGATAACAAGAGGAGGAAGACCTGTGAAGACTCAGACGTCAAGGTTAGATTTCAGAAAGGCAGATTTTAAGGAACTCAGAAAGAGAATTGGAGGGATCCAATGGCTGGATATCCTTAAGGACAAAAATGTCCAGGAAGGATGGAAAATCTTGAAAAATGAGATTCTCAAAGCACAATCGTTAACAATTCCGAAAAGAGGGAAGAATGGGAAGCATTTAAGGAAACCAGGATGGATGAACATAGAACTTAAACACATGCTAAAAAGGAAGAAAGAAATGTTTATCAAATGGAAAGAGGGAGGCATATCTAAAGAAGAATATAATGCCGTCTGCAGAACCTGCAGGGCACAAATCAGATTATCTAAAGCTGACAATGAATTAAGGCTTGCAAGTGACGTCAAAAGCAACAAAAAAGGATTTTGGGGATACGTCAAAAGTAAAAGAAAAGTCAAAGATGCTATAGGATTTTTACAGGATGAAAATGATGAAATGGTAAGTCAGGATGTTGAGAAGGCTGAACTTTTAAATTCCTATTTTGCATCTGTTTTCTCTCAGAAAGGAAATGTAACATCAACTGATCTTCACTGTCCTATTAAAGGAATAGAAGAATCCAGGATATCTATAAACAGAAAGACAGTGAGGAAACACTTAGCTAACATAAATGAATTCAAGTCTCCAGGTCCAGATGAATTACACCCCAGGGTACTGAAGGAGATAGCAGAAGAAATTCTTGAACCACTGTCCATAATCTTTGAAAATTCTTGGAGAACAGGAGAAGTCCCAGAAGACTGGAGAAGAGCAAATGTTGTTCCTATCTTCAAAAAGGGGAAGAAGGTGGACCCAGGGAACTACAGGCCGGTGAGTCTGACTTCTATACCAGGAAAGATCTTTGAACAAATTATTAAAGAACATGTATGCAAGTACCTGGATAAGAATGAAGTGATTAAACAGAGTCAGCATGGGTTTGTAACTAATAAGTCATGTCAGACTAACTTAATTTCCTTCTATGACAGAATCACTGACTGGGTGGATCAGGGAAATGCTGTAGATATAGTATATCTTGACTTCAGCAAAGCATTTGACAAAGTATCTCACACAATCCTTATTGAAAAAATGACTAAGTATGGAATGGACAAGGCAACTGTTAGGTGGATTCATAACTGGCTTAGTGATCGGACCCAAAGAGTGGTTGTAAATGGCTGCACATCCAGTTGGAAGAATGTCTCAAGTGGGGTACCACAAGGCTCTGTTTTGGGCCCTGTATTGTTCAACATCTTTATCAATGATTTAGATGAAGGAATTGAGGGTAAACTGATCAAATTTGCTGATGACACAAAGCTAGGAGGGGTAGCTAATACTAGAGAAGAGAGAGAGAGGATTCAAAAAGATATACATAAACTGGAGCAGTGGGCAGCAACTAACAGAATGGATTTTAACAGGGAAAAATGCAAAGTACTACATCTGGGCAATAAAAATGAAAAAAGCATATACAAAATGGGAGGAATAGGGCTAAGTAACAGCACATGTGAAAAAGACTTGGGTATACTAATTGATCACAGACTTAACATGAGTCAACAGTGTGATGCAGCAGCAAAAAAGGCAAATGCAATTCTAGGATGTATCAACAGAAGCATACAGTCTAGATCACGTGAGGTCATTATTGCCCTCTACTCCTCTTTGGTCAGACCTCATCTGGAATACTGTGTCCAGTTTTGGGCACCACATTTTAAAAAAGACATCAACAAACTGGAGCAAGTTCAGAGAAGAGCCACCAGAATGGTGACCGGTCTGCAAACCATGTCCTATGAGGAACGGTTGCAGGATTTGGGAATGTTTAGCTTGCAAAAAAGAAGACTGAGAGGAGACTTAATAGCTGTCTACAAATATCTCAAGGGCTGTCACATTGTAGAAGGATCATCTTTATTCTCATTTGCACAAGGAAAGACTAGAAGCAATGGGATGAAACTGAATGGGAGGAGACACAGATTAGATATTAGAAAAAACTTTTTGACAGTTAGGGTGATCAATGAGTGGAACAGGCTGCCACAAGAGGTGGTGAGTTCTCCTTCAATGGAAGTCTTCAAACAGAGGCTGGATAGACATCTGTCTGGGATGATTTAGAGAATCCTGCTTTGAGCAGGGGGTTGGACCAGAAGGCCCAGGAGGTCCCTTCCAACTCTACCATTCTATGATTCTATGATTCTATGAGGCATAGTTTTTAATCAGGCCTTCTTCCATGTCTCATCATCAGCCACTAGATTACCAGCGTTAACGTGTTCCATGCAGCTACAGCCAGTGTCAAATTATTAACAAGGGTAGGTGGTTATGCTGTGCGTAAAATACTTGTTCTGAAAATGGTTGAGATGTACCCCACAGGGGAAAATGTTTGTCAGCCCAATAAGCTTAGTGTATGGCCATTACAAGTCTAGGAGACCCGTTCCTTTTTAATGGGACATTTTTTGTTAAGAGGCCCTCCTACATGTTTCTTCCAAGGGGGGATTGGGTGTATAGGGGTGCATATGACTTGGTAGCAGGGCAGACCTTGCAGTCAATGCATAAGAAAACAGAATGGGAGTAAAAAATGAATAATGTGATGTGGATTTTCCTGTGCCCATCCAGTACCTGGGTTCAAAGGCATATTGGGGTGCAGATGACTTAACAGCAGGGCAGGCCTTGAGGTCAATTCATAAGGAAACAGAATGGAAGTCCAAACCATCCAGTACCTGGGTTCAAAGGCATATTGAGGTTCTTATGACTTGGTAGCAGTGCAGGCCTTGCAATCAATGCATAAGAATAGTTTGGCAGTACGAAATTAATAATGTGAAGTGGATTTTCCAGAGGCCATCCAATACATGGCTTGAAAAGCTTATTGGGGTGCATGGAACTTTGGAGCAAGCCAGACCTTGCATTCAATGCAACATTTTTTCAGGAAGCCCTTCTGTACCTCTCGTGAAAGGGGTATTGGGCTGCGTCATAATTCTTGGCAGCACATCCACTCACTGCATAGGCTATAACAGCATAGGAGACCCACTGTTTAATAATGGCCCTTTAAGAAGATTAATGCTGCCTGATGCCCCTGTAAAAATAGGCACTGTGACTTTAAGAGTCCTTCCTTCATAAATGAAGCAAGATGTGTCTGCTTATATGTCACACACCACATGGCCAGCTAGGTTTGTTAAATGTTACAATGACATTTCCCATTGAATGCATTTGTATTGGTTGAAAGCATTGCTAAAGATTCAAAACTCCTCAAAAATATTGTGTGTGAACATAGCCCAAGTGGTGGAGGAACATTTTTGTTTTAGGTTAATTATTGTGTCTTAGATAAAAATCATTAACCTGGAAAGGATGTTCCTTAACATATTTCCCAGGAAAATCCATTTTGATTTAGTTTTTGTGGGTTTTTTGGTGCGCCTGTAAAAAGGTCGTGAATCTCTGACAACATTGTTTTGAGCTGTGACCTAGAAGTCAGAAATGCTTCCAGGGGCAGTTGCCATGATGTTCCCGTGTCCTTTGAGCAGTGTTTCCATCATTTTCAGACATTTTTAGACCTTAAAAGGACCCCAGGGGGGATAGCGGTAAAAATGCTGGGGTCTCCCATAGATTTACATTGGGCTCGTTGTTCTGTCCGAGTACCCGAGTATTCCAATTTGTTCGACCCGAGCAGCAAGCACCCGAGCATTTTAGTGCTTGCCCATCACTAATTGTCACACATCACTGTGACCGAATTTTGCCAACTTTGAGTAAAAATGCTCGGGAAACCGAATACGAAGCCAAATGCTATGTTCGTGACAAATTTGAGACTGGCGAATGTTTTCTGAACAAGTTCGCTCATCTTTCTTCACTGTTTTTGGATGCAATTCTTTAGAATTTTTAGGCATCAAAATTAATATTAAAGAGCGTAAACTACTGTAGCCACTGAAAAGTAGAAAAAGCCCTTGTCGATGAATACGCTTTTACATTATAATTGCTAAAAAATGCCAGATTAGTATGTTGAAAATTATAAACTAGGCCACTCCATTGTAAAAAGCAAGAATTAAATGAGACCAGAAAAATTCAATAAAAATTACAAACTTTTATTTCAGTACATTGAAAAGAGTGAGGTTCCAAAATTTGGTCACTGGTAAATAAAGGGATGACAAGGGCTTGGACAACATTATCTTTTATGGTACGTTCCCCTCCATCAGGAATTGATGCTGGTTTGACGCAGCATATTTATGCAGCGTCAAACCGTCAGTGGCCAGATGTTACAGCATAGTGGATGGGATTTCAAGAAATTGCATGTCCACTATGCATGCATCTACGCCTGTGGATCACTCGTGAATACTGACATGTGGAAAGTCTTTCAGCAGAAATTTTATCAATAGAATGTTTTGAATGCTGTTTATCAGCATGGTTCACTGAACACATGTGTGGCACCCCAGGAGTTGGTTGCAACAGTGGCATTGCCTTCGTCACAGGGGGTGATGTCATGCCTAGAAGCAAGGAGGGGTCCCATTACCAGGTAACACCAGCATCCAGCACTTTTCCTGACTCAAGACCAGAAGGGGAAGCTCTCACATCAGTTTTCAGGGGAGCTGCCCTATAAGTTCTGGCCTGGATGTGGGGTTAGAGAGAGCTGTGAGAGTAAGAGAAGAGAGAAGTGTAGGAAGCTCTGGGGAGTAGAGCTGTAGCCAAGCTCATCCCAGAGTTGAGCACTAGAAACCGGACACCGGAGTCTGTGGGTACTGAAATCCCGGCAGCTAAATCTGGAGGGCAGGGGACTGCAGGTTTCGTGGCCCCATCTAACATCCATTGGCACAGGAGCATATGAGAGTCCGGAGTTGCCACGAGGAGAGATACCGTGGATAGGCTCGAGCTGCCTGCCATACGGGCAAGGACTTGAGGACGAGCGGGAAAAGAGGCCCGAGCATAGCTTTAGACAGCAAGGATCTCAGAGGACAGCGCAATAGGAAGGCCTCCAAAACCACTTGGCTGAGTGGATCTTAAATTGCTTCCAGGCTGCCCGGATCTCCTTAACCATTTGTTATCTGTGCCCCGGTCTGCATCTTAAACCAAAAAGTAAAGTTAAAGGAAACTACAGCACTCGTGTTTTTCAGTAATTTCTCGCACCCTCAGTCCTGCACCCCAACATCCACGAACCCTATAACTGCCCTGGGGCCTAGATTTGCCTGTGGAGAGTGTAACATCTCTGCTGCATCACCAACCACCCCAGTGGACCTGAATCGCAGCCATCTATTGCCAAACACCACGGGTAAACTTTAGCCCCACATTTTACTGCATGCCCAGGGCCACAGACCGGGTCATTTCTGCCATGACCTTCCTCCCAAAGAACTGTCTGACTTGGACCGAGTACCCCATGGCCCTGGGGGCGCTGCACATGCGGATTTACCTGCGTTCAATAGAACGCAGTGTTTTGGATGCTTGAAAATATGCTGCTTCCAAAGCACTGCTTCTTCTGGATCTTGAGCACATAGCCTAATGCAGGGTTTTGCAAACTGTCACCTCTAAACACAAATATTAAATAATGTCATTACACAAATTTATTAGGGCATATGGCTTATAGTTGGGATATGGGGTGATATTACCTCATTTTTATGTATATAATTATCTTTAAATTATGTTCTCAAATGGATATATCATCCTATTATTTGTTATATCCCATGAATCCTATATATACACCTCATAAAAGAGTAGTACTCAGATAGCCAATTCTGTGTTGCATAAACTATCTTAAACCACTACAGATGTTTTACTATGGTAAAATTATGTTTGTAGGTTTTCATGACAGTAAACTAAACATGACTAGAAATTGAAGAATATAAAAATATTTAGGCCCATTTTCCATGCCAATCTTTATGATGGGGAAGAGTGCAATGCAAGACTTGTGCCTCTTACTGAAATAGGAGAGGCTTGAAGTGGCATGCACCTCCATATGCTCCTTGCCACAAATCTTACTCCAGCTTACATCATTCAGCGACTGCAGTAAGATTTTTGTTGTAAGCTACACAACCATTTGCCATGTACATGTCAAGGCCCTGTCCTACTGTAGCTGTGGCCACTTTGTCATAACATTGCAAAAATGGCATGGAAATGACAAAGTCACACATTTTTCAACAGGCTCACACTATGCAAAAAATTTGCAGCTTTTTATGGCAGTTTTTCTAGCCTAAATTTTTTCTTGATTGGATGACCAGATTAAATATTAGATTCTGGAGAAAAGAATACTGCTCCTGAAGTGTGCATGCTCTAGTAAATGATGGCAATCCTGACTTCATGTAGACAAACCTCAGCACCGAAATGATGATGGAGAGCAAAGATCTTGATGCAATAAGTGAATATTTTATTTTGATACAGCAAGAAAAGGTCCAATGTTCCGACTGACAGTGGTCTTTATCAAGGACATTTGTTTTCTAGAGGAGCCAGGTATGAGGTAGATGAAGCTGTGTGCAGGCAGTGAGAGATCCCACGGATAGGCCCTGATTTATTTAGACTGTCTTTGCACACTCCAGTCTTAATGAAGGGGCACAGTGAAGTAAGTGGAGCCTGATACATTTAGAGGCACATCTTACAAATGGTGTACACCTCCATGTGCTTTGATAAAAATCTTTCTCCAGTCAGTTACACTATGTCTAGTCCAGAATTGGATGGGCAGGCATTACCTTGCCCTGTTCCACCCTTGCACCACCTACTTTTGTAGACCTTGGTGGCATTGGAGCGAAAACATCAAAAGCCAACTCGAGTTGCTTAACCGTGATTTGTGTCAAAAATTTATAAATTTTCAAAGTGGCTTACATTACTTTTCTGGCTTCAACTTGATGAATTAAGGCCATAGTCATGAAGTAAAGTGAAAAAGATGTGGAGTGTATTTTGGATGAGAATCATAAGTATATTGGATTCTTTAACCCCTTTCTGCCATGCAGCGTACTATCCCGTCCATGGTACCTGGGCCCGTATGACCAGGGACGGGATAGTAAGTTGCATGGGATCGGACGCGCTCTCGGGGGAGCGCGGCCGATCTCGGCCGGGTGTCAGCTGATTATCACAGCTGACACCTGGCAATATGTGCCAGGAGCAGTCACGGACCGCTCCCGGCATATTAACCCCTGGCACACCGCAATCAAACATGATCATGGTGAACCAGGGGCACAAGGGAGCATCGCGCAGGGAGGGGGCTCCCTGCGTGCTCCCCTGAGGCCCTCAGAACAACGCGATGTGACTGCGCTGTTCTGAGGGCCTCTTCCCTGCAGGACCCCGGATCCAAGATGGCCGCTGGGTCCTGCAGGGAGGCAGATTCCTCAATGCCTGCTGAGAGCAGGCGCTGAGGAAGCCTGCAGCACTGCCTGTCACATCGCTGGTGTGACAGAGTGCTGTGCACACTGTCACACCAGCGATCTGACCCTATACTGTGATGTCCCACCCTGGGACAAAGTAAAAAAGTTAAAAAAATAAAAATCACACATGTAAAAAAAAATTCCCAAATAAAGAAAAAAAAAATATTCAAAATAAATTCATTTCTTCATGTAAATAAAAAAAAACAAACAATAAAAGTACACATATTTGGTATCGCCGCGTCCGTAACAACCCACCCTATAAAACTGTCCCACTAGTTAACCCCTTTAGTAAACCCCTTAAAAAAAAATAAAAACATATAAAAAAACAATGCTTTATCATCATACCGCCAAACAAAAAGTGGAATAACACGCGATTCAAAAGATGGATATAAATAAACATGGTACCGCTGAAAACGTCATCTTGTCTCGCAAAAAACAAGCCGCCATACAGCATCATCAGTGAAAAACTAAAAATAAAATAAAGCGATGCAAAAATAACTATTTTTTATATAAAATTATTTTTATTGTATAAAACCGCCAAAACATTAAAAAAATGATACAAATGAGGTATCGCCGTAATCGTACCAAGGGCTCCTTTCCACTTGCGAGAAATACATCCGATTCTCGCATGTGAAATCCCAGCTCTGGCCTCGACACGCGGGAGTGGAGTGTGCGGCTGCATGTATTTGTATGCAGTTACTCGCTCCACTCCCGAATGCCGGCCTCAGAGCTGGGATTTCACATGCGAGAATCGTACTATTTCTCGCAAAGTGGAAAGGAGCCCTAACCCAAAGAATAAAACTGCTTTATCAATTTTACCACACGCGAACGGTATAAATGCCCACCCCCAAAAGAAATTCATGAATTGCTGATTTTTGTTCATTCAAATCTCCCAAAAATTGTAATAAAAAGCGATCAAAAAATGTCATGTGCCCAAAAATAGTACCAATAAAAACATCAACTTCGCCCGCAAAAAATAAGACCTCACATGACTCTATGGGCCAAAATATGCAAATATTATAGCTCTCAAAATGTGGTGATGCAAAAACTATTTTTTGCAATAAAAGCGTCTTTTAGCGTGTGACTGCTGACAATCATAAAAACCCAATATAAATAGTAAATCAAACCCCCCTTTATCACCCACTTAGTTAGGGAAAAATAATAAAATTAAAAAAAATTATTAATTTAATTTTTCTATTAGGGTTAGTGTTGGGGCTAAAGTGAGGGTTAGGGTTGGAGCTAAAGTTAGAATTAGGGTTAGGGTTGGGATTAGGGTAAGGGGTGTGTAAAGGTGTGTTTCCACGGTCAGTAATTGCTGCGTGTTTGACGCTGTGCGCTGGCGCAGCGTTAAACACGCAGCGTCCAGATGTTACTGCATAGTGGAGGGGAATTCAAGAAATCCCGTATCCACTATGCGTAAAAACACGCAGGCGGCAGACCTGTGTTAACGGACATGCGGCGCATCTTTTTAGATCGCAGCATGTCCTTTTCCCTTGCGGCGATGCTCCGTCACCTCAAGAGAAATAACACAGGCCTATGTAGCGCTGCGGTGATTCCGGATGTGTTCAATGAACACATCCGGATTCATTGCGCGTACACAAGGGGACGGGCTTTGGGCGGAGTGGACTTTCCGCTCCGTCCAAAGCTCTGTGGTTCCGGGCTGTGGAACCACAGCCTTAGCGTTAGGTTTGTGGTTAGGGTTATGATTAGGGTTGGGATTAGGGGTGTGTTGGGGGTTAGGATTGGAGTTAGAATTGGGGGGTTGCCACTGTTTAGGCACATCAGGGGCTCTCCAAATGTGACATGGCATCTGATCTCAATTCCAGCCAATTCTGCATTGAAAAAAGTTAAGCGGTGCTCCTTCCCTTCTGAGCTCTGCCATGAGCACAAACAGAAGTTTACCCCCACATCAGGTACTCAGGACAAATTGCAAAATAACTCTTGGGGTCTAATTTCTTCTGTTACCCTTGGGAAAATTAAAAATTGGGGGCGAAAATATCATTTTTGTGGAAAAAAGTTATGATTTTTTATTTTTATGGCTCTACGTTATAAACTTCTGTGAAGCACTTGGAGGTTCAAAGTTCTCCCCACACATCTAGATAAGTTCCTTGGGTGGTCTAGTTTCCAAAATGGGGTCATTTGTGGTGGGTTTCCAATGTTTAGGCACATCAGGGCTCTCCAAACGCGACATGACACCCGCAAACCATTCCATCAAAGTCTGCAATCCAAAGCGTTAGTACTTCCCTTCCGAGCCCCGACGTGTGCCCATGCAGTAGTTTTCTCCCACATATGGGCTATCAGCGTACTCGGGACAAATTGGACAACAACTTTTGGGGTCTAATTTCATCTGTTACCCTTGTGAAAATAAAATATTGGGGGTGAAAAAATCGTTTCTGTAAAAAAAAATGATTTTTTTGTTTTTACGGCTGTACTGTTATGTTTCGGTAGCTGAGGAGAAATAGCAAAAATAGCCAAAATAGCAATACACCAAAGAGGCTGGAAACTACTGGGTTGCAGAACCCTAAACTAACCGCAACACTAGAAGTAGCCGAGGAACGTACCTACGTTGATCCTAGACGCCTCGTCACAGCCGGGAATAGCTACACTAAAAGAAGATGAAAGCTAACTGCCCCGTAGCAGAACCCCAAAGAAATAGGAAGCCCCCAAACATGTAATGGCGGTTAGACAAAAAGAAAATACGAACACAGACAGAAAATAGAATGAGCAAACGCTGGGGCCCAATTCTGTCTAGATAGAAAAGTATGGGAAAGAATTCTGACTGCAACCCAAAAATACCCTGACAAAAGTACCAACACTTCTGATTAACAAAAAACCTGAGATCACACGATCTCTACCTCCTAAATCAGATCTCTGGTGTAACACACAGCAATTCAGCAAATAAAAAGTGAACCAGAAACAGAGCAAAGATGCAAACACAAACTGAGCACAATTGCAGTGCCAGGCCCCAAAAGGGGACCAGGCTGAAGTCCACTGTAAGGCAGCAAACCAGCAAGGAAAATCCAACCAGAGGAAAAAAAAACAAGTCACTTATCTGAATGAGAGCAGGAATGCAAGCTGAGCTCCAAGCAAGACCTGGAAGAACAATTGATTACCGGCAAGGCTGATGGGAGTTCAGGTCACTTATATCAGACCATTCGGACCCAGCTGAAAGCCATTTAGCAATTGGTTCATGATCCTCAGCAACCACCGGAGGGAGCCCCAGCTCCGAAGTCGCCCCAAACGTGCTCACAACACTGTACGTTATAAACTTCTGTGAAGCACTTGGAGGTTTAAAGTTCTCCCCACACATCTAGATAAGTTCCTTGGGGGGTCTATTTTCCAAAATGGGGTCACTTGTGGGGGGTTTCCACTATTTAGGCACATCTGGGGCTCTCCAAATGCGACATGACGCCCGCAGACCATTCCATCAAAGTCTGCAATCCAAAACGTCACTACTTCGCTTCCGAGCCCCAACGTGTGCCCATACAGTAGTTTTCTCCCACATGTAGGGTATCGGCGTACTCAGGACAAATTGGAGAACAACTTTTGGGGTCCAATTTCTCCTGTTACCCTTGGGGAAAATAAAAAGTTGGGGACTAAAAGATCATGTTTGTGGAAAAAATATGAATTTTTTATTTTCATGCTCGGGCGTTATAAACTTTAGTGAAACACCTGGGGTTCAAAGTTCTCACAACACATCTAGATAAGTTCCTTGAGGGGTTTAGTTTCCAAAATGGTGTCATTTGAGGGGGGTTTCCACCTTTTAGGCACATCAGGGGCTCTCCAAACACGACATGGCGTCCAGCCAACTCTGCTTTGAAACAGTCAAACGGTGCTTCTTCCCTTCCGAGCTCTGCCATGCACCCAAACAGTGGTTTACCCCCATGTATGGGGTATCAGCGTACTCAGGACAAATTGCACAATTACTTTTGCAGCCTTGTTACCCTTGGGAAAATAAAAGTTTGGGTGAAAAGATCATTTATGTGGAAAAAATATGATTTTTTAATTTTACGGCTCTGCGTTATAAACTTGTGTGAAGCACTTGGGGGTTCAAAGTGCTCACCACAGATCTAGATAAGTTCCTTAGGGGGTCTAGTTTCCTAAATGGGGTCTCTGTGAGGGGTTTCCACTGTTTAGGCACATCAGGGGCTATCCAAATGCAACATGGCGTCAAATCTCAATTCCAGCCAATTTTGGTTGGAAAAAGTCAAATGGCGCTCCTTTCATTCCGAGCTCTGCCGTGCACCCAAACAATGGTTCCCCCCCACATATGGGGTATCAGCATACTCAGGACAAATTGGACAACAACTTTTGTGTTCCTATTTCTTTTGTTACCCTTGGAAAAATAAAAAATTGGTGACTAAAATATAATTTTTGTGGGAAAAAAATAGGATTTTTTATTTTGATACCCGGGCATAATAAACTTGTGTGAAGCACTTGGGGGTTCACCACAGATCTAGAAAAGTTCCTTAGGGGGTCTAGTTTCCAAAATGGGGTTACTTGTGGGGGCTTTCCACTGTTTAGGCACATCTGGGGCACTGCAAACGGAACATGACACCCATTAAAGTCTGCATTCCAAAATGTTATTACTTCCTTTCCAAGCCCTGCCGTGCGCCCAAACAGCTCCCCCACATATGGGGTATCAGTACTTGGGACAAATTGGACAACAACTCTTGGGGTCCAATTTTCTTGGGAAAAATAAAAAATTTGGGACTAAAAAATCATTTTTGTGGAAAATTGTTGTTTTTTTTCACACCCAGGCATTAGAAACTTTAGGGAAACACTTTGGGGTTCAAAGTGCTCACAACAGACTAGATAAGTTCCATAGGGGGTCAAGTTTCCAAAATGGTATCACTTGTAGGGGGTTTCCACTGTTTAGGCGCATCAGGGGCTCTCCCAACGCGACATGCCGTCCAATCTCAATTCCAGCCAATTTTGGTTTGAAAAAGTCAAATGGCGCTCCTTCCCTTACGAGCTCTGCCGTGCGCCCAAACAGTGGTTTTCCCCCACATATGGGGTATTGGCGTACTCATGTGAAATTGCACAACAACATTATCTGTCAATTATCTCCTTTTACTCTTGTGAAAATAAAAAAATGTTTGTAAAAGATCATTTTTGTGACTAAAAAGTTAAATGTTCAATTTTTCCTTCCACGTTGCTTCAGCTCCTGTGAAGCACTTGAAGGGTTAACAAACTTCTTGAATGTGGTTTTGAGTAGCTTGAGGGGTGCAGTTTTTAGAATGGTGTCATTTTTGGGTATTTTCTCCCATATAGACCCTTCAAAGTGACTTCAAATGTGAGGTGGTCCCTAAAAAAAATGGCTTTGTAAATTTTGTTGTAAAAATGAGAAATCGCTGTTCAAATTTTAACCCTTGCAACTTCCTAACAAAAAAAAAATTTTGTTTCCAAAATTGTGCTGATGTAAAGCAGACATGTGGGAAATGATATTTATTAACTATTTTGTGTGACATATTTCTCTGTTTTAAGGGAATAAAAATTCAAAATTTGAAAATTGCAAAATTTTCTAAATTTTCGCCAAATTTCCATTTTTTTCAAAATTAAACGCAAGTTATATCGAAGAAATTTTACCACTAACATGAAGTGCAATATGTCACGAGTAAACAATCTCAAAATCGCGAAGATCCGTTGAAGCGTTCCAGAGTTATAACCTCATAAAGAGACAGTGGTCAGAATTGTAAAAATTGGCCCGGTCATTAACGTGCAAATCACCCTTGGGGGTTAAGGGGTTAAGGCAAATAACGGCATTGGTGTAGTGGTTGGACAAAAATATAAACCAGATTGCTGCCTTTTCGATATAAAGGATAGTTTAGTGATGGTAATGAGTCACAGTTTTGAAAGAGAAGAAATAATCTGAGTAAATAAGAAAATAAGAATTTTTGGGGGCTTCAGATATAAAATGGGAGGATTATTGAGATTCAGGTCACATGGGCATGTTGTGGAGGATTTTATTATTTCTCTAGACAAGTGTACTTAGTATTGCATCATTGCCACTTTAATAGGAGTCAAAAAAATCTCAGTCTGTCATAATATAAAAATGCAAAGTATTTATTTTCCTAAACTTTAAATCAGGTACAATATTGTTGCATATTTTCATATCTTGAAATGCTTAAAAGTTATAATATTTTTCCAATTAATACAAATGATGCAATTAAATGTATGTCACATTTTATAATTACTTATGCTGTGGGTTATGTTATATGTCTTTTAATGTTAGGAATAGGAAATTTATTGGTGAAAAAAGGCATATCTCATTTTGCTAATCTGATTTTATTTTCACCAATACATATCCAGCCATTTACACTTTAAATGGTTTGTTTGAATTTTAAATAAATCTAAAAACAGATCTGCATATTAGCTGATGAAGATGGAGGGTGCACATTACCACTTGCCTTTTAGTCAGTATTGTACAAATGAAGCGATGTCCATCATAATTTGATTTGCTGAAAAGAAATCATGATATGCTTGCTGTCTTTTCAATTTCTATATTTTTATTTTTTTAATATTGCATTGAGATGAAAACCTTATTTGTATTTTTAAGTTAATTCAGATGACAGATAACAGGTAATGGACTGTTGACATACAGGATGGAATCATTTACTATTGTTTGCTTTTTATACACGCAAATCAATGCAGCGCTAAAGGGTAAAGATTGCATTTTGTATGTGCACAAAGAAATCAAACGACACCAGGTCACTATAAAGATAAAGATCTTTTGTTTTTTAAAGTCATTTTCTCTTTTTAGAATTATTTTAATGGAAATTATTTTCTTAACAGAAAAAGATGAAGACAAGAAATTTTACACTAGATCATTAACTCAGCGGGTGACTATATGACCAGAGATTAGTTTTCATATATATGTGCATTGAACCTTTAACCACTGATTAAGTGCAGTGAGATATGCACAGTCATACAGATAGATGGTTCATGGGTGGTATACTGCTTTATAGTAGTAACTCAGTGCTGTAAGTTCAATCTATTAGAGATGCTTTATATTTTGCTGACATAGATCTGATATAACTGTAACCATAACAGCGTTGTGCTAAGGTGTCTGCCGGATTGTAATGTATTTGTAACAGAAATCCACTGCAGTGTGGTCATGAAATGATTAATGTACAGCTTTTGGGCACTTTTAAATATCTCTTGAATCCACAAGAAATCAATGTTAAAGAATTCTTATATGTAATTAGAGAACTGCCATTCTGTGACTATATATAATTAGTTTAATTTGGCAAATCCTAAAATTAGTGACCCTATTCTGAATTTATGATGGACCTTCAGAAGATAGAAGTATGGAGGGCCTGTAAACTACATGTGGAGAAATGGACACATGGACATGTAAATCCATTGTACTGGGTGGAAAGAATATTGCCTGCTAAAGGGAATCTTTCAGCATGTTTTTACTATGTAATCTGACAGCAGCATGACATAGAGAGAGAGACCCTGAATCTAGCAGTATGTGACTTAGTTTACTTGGTGCAGCAGGTATGATAAATCAGTTTTCCCTGCTGCAAATCTACAGTTGTGCTCAAAAGTTTACATACCCCAGAAGAATTTTTGCTTTCTTGGCCTTTTTTCAGAGAATATGAATGATAACACCAAAACTTTTTCTCCACTCATGGATAGTGGTTGGGTAAAGCCATTTATTGTCAAACTACTGTGTTTTCTATTTTCAAATCATAACGACAACTCAAAACATCCAAATGACCCTGATCAAAAGTTTACATACCCTGGTGATTTTAGCCTGATAACATGCACAGAAGTTGACACAAATTAACATCCTCACCTTTGACTTGTTTGCTTGTAATCAATGTGTGTGCATAAGAGCTGAGTGAGTTTCTAGGATCCAGACAGACTAATGTATCTTTCATCTAGCCACTGATGTTTCTGGATTGTGAGACATGGAGACAGCAAAAGAATTGTCAATGGATCTATGGTAAAAGGTAGTTGAATTGTATAAAACAGGAAAGAGATACTGTCATGTATAGTGTACAGTTCCTATAGCGTCTTGTGCTTGGGTGCGAGGAAAACACATGAGACACAGGTTGATATGAAATGACTTGTATTACTTCATACAAGCATGCAGAAAAGGTCACACAGTTTGCAGGAACAGAGGCAGGAGACACAGCAGGCCAGAGTAACTTCAAGCTCTACAATAACTCTCCAAAGCAGGTTCAGGATCTCTTCTCTGTACCGTAATTCCTCTGCAAACATGGATTCACCAGACAGCAGGTTTCCAGAGTCCAAAAGTGTTCCAAAGTTCCTCAGTAGGAAATAGCTGGAGTCCAAAATCCTAGGTTTCCAGGAGTCAGGTCACAGGCTGACTGAAGCTTGATTCAGGAGCACTGATTGTTCAGCTGAGGCTGCTTAAGAAGCAAGAGGAGAGAATCAGGGCGGGAACATGAAAGCTGGAACCTCCATATTAACTGAGGGCAAGACAGCTGCAGCAAGACAGAAAGCAAAATGGCCGACGGAAAACTGAGTTTCAAGGAACATGTCAAAAGAGACAAAGAACCTTACATTACTCCCCCCTTAGGGACAACCTCCGGGTGACCTCAGACCAGGCTTGTCAGGGTACCTCTGATGAAACTGGCGGAGCAGGCGAGGAGCATTTACATTATTGACTGGCTCCCATGAGTTGTCCTCCACTGGGTAGCCCTGCCATTTAATCAAATATTGCAACTGATTTCTGTACAACCTGGAATCTAGAATCCTTTCCACCATAAATTCTTCCTGACAATCGACCAGCACTGGGTCAGGGCAAGGAGAAGAGCGTCCAGGAAACGTATTGGGTGTTGCAGCCTTTAGTAGGGATACATGAAAGACAGGGTGGATTCTCATAGTTCTGGGCAGTTGAAGACGACAAGCAACAGCACTTATAATCTTACTGATCTTATAAGGTCCAATGTACTTATGTCCCAATTTAGACGATGGAATCTTTATTTTAAGATTTCTGGTTGACAGCCAGACCAAATCTCCTACCTTGAAAGCTGGTGCAGGTTTACGAAATTTATCTGCTGCTTTCTTGTACCTTTCCTGAGCCAATTCTAGATTTTCTTTAGAAGATCCATATTCTTTTGTAAAGAAGTGATTCTTTCAGCCACTGCCGGCAAGGGCGTATCTATGGGAAATCGAGGAAGAATGTTAGGATGATAACCTAGATTGGAGTAAAAAGGAGACTGCTTAGTGGAGGCGCTCTGAGAGTTGTTATAAGAGAACTCAGCCAGTGGAAGTAGATCCACCCAATCATCTTGTATGTGGCAGATAAAGCAGCGGAGATACTGCTCCAGGGTCTGATTGGTTCGTTCTGTCTGTCCATTAGTCTGGGGATGAAAAGCAGAAGAAAGGTTTACTTTAATGTCCAATGCGGCACAGAAATTTTGCCAAAACCTTGAAGTGAATTGCACCCCTCGATCCGAAATGACCTCATCCGGTACTCCATGTAAGCGAAACACATTCTTAATCATTAAGTCTGATGTCTGTTTTGCAGTGGGTAAACCGACACAAGGGATAAAATGAGCTGCCTTTGTTAGATGATCAACCACCACTAGAATGGTGTTCTTCCCTTGAGAGGTTGGTAACTCCACAATGAAGTCCATAGAAATGGATCCCCACGGGCGGGACGGGGTGGGAAGAGGTTGTAACAGACCAGTTGGTGAGGAGCGAGGTGTTTTGCATCTTGCACAGACTTCACATGAAGTGACATAGTTTAAAACATCTTTCCTGTAAGTGGGCCACCAAAAGAAACGAGAAAGAAATTCTTGTGTCTTTAGAATTCCCCTATGCCCGGCTATCTTTGAATCGTGGATGAGTTGCAATACTCTCAATCTGACTGTTTCAGGTATATACAGACGTTGTCCCTGAATCCACACACCATTCTTAAAAACAAGACTTACGTCCCTTGGGGGTTGAGCCAACAAAGAATCCGCATGGTATGCTTCCTTGATGTCCTTAAGTAGGTCTTGATTATGAATCACTCCCAGGAATCTAGAGTCAGGAAGAATAGTCTTAGGAGGAGTAAGTGGACGTGTCTCTGCTGAATGAATCCTAGAGAGTGCATCAGCCTTTCCATTGCGCGATCCTGGTCTATAAGAAATTACAAAATTAAATTGGTTTAGGAAAAGATTCCAGCGAGCCTGGCGAGGAGTCAGGCACTTAGCCGACCTGATAAATTCAAGGTTACGATGGTCTGTCAGGACGACTATTTGCTGTGCAGCTCCCTGAAGAAGGTGTCTCCATTCCTTGAAGGCGGCAATAATGGCCAACAATTCTCTATTGCCCACATCGTAGTTCCTCTCAGCCGAAGACAACTGCTGGGAAAAGAAGGCACAGGGATGCAAGACATTCTTCTCACCTGTTCTCTGAGAGAGTATAGCTCCAACGGCACAGTCTGAAGCATCCACCTCTATTATGAAGGCAAGCTTGGGGTTGGGATGTACTAAGATAGGTGCGGTGGTAAATTTATCCTTTAAACAGGAAAATGCTTCCTGCGCTTGCGGGGTCCAGGAGAACCTAGACTGTTTCCGGGTAAGTTGGGTGATAGGTGACACTACCTCAGAGAAATTCCTAATGAAACGTCTATAGAAGTTGGCAAACCCGATGAAGCGCTGCACCTCCTTCACATTTCTAGGAATTGGCCAATCCTTGATGGCTTGGGTCTTGCTTCCATCCATACTAATCCCTTGCATAGATAGTACATACCCCAGAAATTGAATTTCGGTCCTATGGAATTCACACTTTTCAAGTTTGATGTAGAGATGGTTTTGTCTTAGGCGTTCTAAGACCATTCTCACATGTCCATGATGTTCCTCTGTGGAGTTAGAAAAAATTAGAATATCATCCAGATAAATCACCACAAATGTATCTAGGAGTCCCTGAAGATGTCATTCACCAAGTGTTGGAAAGTGGCTGTGGCGGTACTCAGACCAAAAGGCATAACTAGATATTCAAAGTGTCCATAGCGTGACCTGAATGCAGTCTTCCATTCATCCCCAGGTCTTATACGGACCAAGTTATAGGCCCCACGGAGATCCAGTTTAGAGAAAATTTTGGCGTGCCGCACTCTCTCCAGCAACTCAGGGATTAAAGGCAATGGATAACGGTTTCTAATAGTAACCTTATTGAGTTCCCTATAGTCTATGCAGGGTCTCAGAGATCCATCTTTCTTCTTCACAAAGAAGATGGGTGCACCTGCGGGAGATGAAGAGGGGCGTATGAAGCCTTTGGCTAGATTTTCATCTATGTAGTCCTTCAAAGCTTTTAGCTCGGGCCCCGCTAGGGGGTAGATCTTACCAAAAGGTATCTCGGCTCCAGGCAATAATTCGATTGGACAATCACATGGACGGTGAGGAGGAAGCTGATCAGCGTTCTTCTTGTCACATAAATCCACATAGTCCTGGTATACAGCTGGTAGTTCAGGGACTGACATGGTTCCTTTAGGAACAGAGCAAGCTGAAACTCCTTGACTCATCTGTTTCTCCGGAAAGTGTAATTCCTTGGTCTCCCAGTTAATCGTAGGATTCTGCGCCTGTAGCCATGGTAGCCCTAGAATAATGGGAAAGTGGGGAGAAGAGATAAGCATAAAAGACATTTTCTCCTGATGATCTTTACCCATAAGGACCCTCAAAGGCTCTGTTTCCTGATCCACTGGTCCAGAGGTCAGCAGGGAGCCATCCACAGTCTCCATCTGTACTGGAGTAGCCTTCTTCACTGAACGTATCCCGTTTCAGAGCAAAGGAGATATCCATAAAATTTCCACTTGCTCCTGAGTCAATCATAGCAGAGCTAGACACCCAGACTGAGTCAACCCAGAGTTTGATGGAAAGGAAGAAATGAGAATTGTTTCTTTTACAACTCAGCTGGGACACCGCTGAGGAAACTTGAAAAATTGCAGCGTTTATACCGTCATTGTCCCCAGAACTAACAGAGTTTAAGTCCGAAAAATCAAGATCTCTTGCAGCAGATCTCTCTGGAATCTGAGGCTCGGACATGACAGAGCTCCTCTTGCAACACTTACAGTGAATGACTGCTGCAGTAGTCTTACGAGAACGGCTGGGGCAGTTTATAATGAAGTGCCCTGACTTACCACAGTAAAAACATAGATTTTCCTTTATACGATGTTCTTTGCGTGCATCACTAACCCGTCTTTGTAAAGAGTCCACCTGCATGGGTTAAGGTTCTGGTTCCCTTGTGATCCTACTCAAAGGTTCCTTAGCTGAGGAGGGAGGTAGGAAAAGGTTAGTGCGATTATTTTCGAACCATCTCTCTTGTCTGCGTTCAGTCAGACGAGCATCAATACGGATACAATAGTTAATAAAGTCACCTAACGCAGTGGGAGGGTCGGCACGAGCAAGTTCATCTTTAATCAGTCGAGACAACCATTTCCGAAAAATAGATTTTTTGGCGGAAGTGTCCCAAGTGGTATCAAGAGCCCATCTCCTGAAATCCAAGGCATATTCGGCTACTGAACGCTTACCTTGGCGCAAAGTTAACATGGCTGCTTCAGCTGTTGCACCTCGATTGGGGTCATCAAACACCTGCCCCATGGCTGAAATAAAAGCATCAAGGTGATTCAAACAATCATCCTCAGTCTCAATCAGAGGGTTTGCCCACATCAAAGCCTTATTGGTAAGCAACATGATTATAGTAAGCACTTTGGATCGTTCAGTGGGAAATTGTGAAGCATGTGCAGAGAAAAATAGATTGCATTGGTTAATAAATCCCCTGAATTTCTCACTTTCACCGCCAAAACGAAAAGGAGGTAACTTGGGCATCCCAGAACTCGGGGTTATGGCAGGAGCCTGGACTCGTTCCTCTAGAGCAGGGGTGGGCAATTAATTTTGCCAGGGGGCCGCATGAGAAATTGGGATGGTTTTAGAGGGCCGGACTAATATAATTAACTCCGTTCTACCCAATACTGTATATATACATATATATATATATACTGTATACTGTATATATACATACCTGCCCATTATCATCATCTTCTCCCCATCATCATCAATGCCTCCCCATTATCAGCAATGCCTGCCCATCATCATCTTCTCCCCATCATCAATGCCTGCCCATTATCATCAATGCCTGCCCATTATCATCATCTTCTCCCCATCATCATCAATGCCTGCCCATCATCATCATCATCATCTTCTCCCCATCATCAATGCCTGCCCATTATCATCAATACCTGCCCATTATCATCATCTTCTCCCCATCATCATCAATGCCTGCCCATCATCATCATCATCTTCTCCCCATCATCAATGCCTGCCCATTATCATCAATACCTGCCCATTATCATCATCTTCTCCCCATCATCATCAATACCTCCCCATTATCAGCAATGCCTGCCCATCATCATCTTCTCCCCATCATCAATGCCTGCCCATTATCATCAATGCCTGCCCATTATCATCATCTTCTCCCCATCATCATCAATGCCTGCCCATCATCATCATCATCTTCTCCCCATCATCAATGCCTGCCCATTATCATCAATACCTGCCCATTATCATCATCTTCTCCCCATCATCATCAATGCCTGCCCATCATCATCATCATCTTCTCCCCATCATCAATGCCTGCCCATTATCATCAATACCTGCCCATTATCATCATCTTCTCCCCATCATCATCAATGCCTCCCCATTATCAGCAATGCCTGTCCATCATCATCTTCTCCCCATCATCAATGCCTGCCCATCATCATCATCATCATCATCTCCCCATCATCAATGCCTGCCCATTATCATCAATGCCTGCCTATTATCATCATCTTCTCCCATCATCATCATCATCATCAATGCCTCCCCATTATCAGCAATGCCTGCCCATCATCACACACAGACAGCACATAAGCACTCTCTCACATACACACACACACACACACACACCAACACACAAAGCACCGCACTACATAGACACAGACACACACAGAGACACGTCTTACCTGTCCAGCGTCCCCGCTCTCTGACACAGCCGGCCGCTGAATGATGACGTCATTCAGCGGCCGGCTGTGAGAGGAAGCGCCGGTGGAGCCCGGAGCTGCAGCAGCGGAGGCACGGGAGAGGTAAGTATTGTGCCAGCTGATGCCGGGGCCCTGAGACTGCCGGAGCCCCTTGCCCGGGTCTGCTCTAGAGCCTCAATCCTGGCTCGTAATTCCTGGGTAGTTTGTCCAAACACTTGCAAATTATGATTAGTGAGGTCCTGTAGGCTTGCAAAACGGGTCTTTATAGTCTGTATATCTGCAAGGATTGTATCAGTCACTCCGCAAAGCTCCTTTATGCGGGCCTCCATCTTCCAGATCTTTTAAGGCAGAAGTGCTGGAAGGAGAAGAGAAAAGGGAAAAAAAAAAAAAATAGTGTTTACCTGTGGTAACACTCCAGAGTAACATTTAAGGGAATGCGCTCACCTGGAATGGTTGTGAGAAGTCACAACCACTGTCATCACAGAAGGTATTAAACGGACATCTGATATCCACAGTCACAGCAGACACGGCTTTCCCAGACCCAGCAGACACTAAACATTGGCTCCTGAATCTTGTCATGTATAGTGTACAGTTCCTATAGCGTCTTGTGCTTGGGTGCGAGGAAAACACATGAGACACAGGTTGATATGAAATGACTTGTATTACTTCATACAAGCATGCAGAAAAGGTCACACAGTTTGCAGGAACAGAAGCAGGAGACACAGCAGGCCAGAGTAACTTCAAGCTCTACAATAACTCTCCAAAGCAGGTTCAGGATCTCTTCTCTGTACCGTAATTCCTCTGCAAACATGGATTCACCAGACAGCAGGTTTCCAGAGTCCAAAAGTGTTCCAAAGTTCCTCAGTAGGAAATAACTGGAGTCCAAAATCCTAGGTTTCCAGGAGTCAGGTCACAGGCTGACTGAAGCTTGATTCAGGAGCACTGATTGTTCAGCTGAGGCTGCTTAAGAAGCAAGAGGAGAGAATCTGGGCGGGAACATGAAAGCTGGAACCTCCATATTAACTGAGGGCAAGATAGCTGCAGCAAGACAGAAAGCAAAATGGCCGACGGAAAACTGAGTTTCAAGGAACATGTCAAAAGAGACAAAGAACCTTACAGATACAAAAAGATATCCAAGGAATTCATAATACCAGTCAGCAGCGTTCAAACTGTGATTAACAAATGGAAAATCATGGGGTCTGTAAAAACAAAACCACGGTCAGGTAGATCAATAAGAAATTTGTCTACAACTGCCAGGAAAATTGTTCGGGATGCAAAGAAAAACCCACAAATAACATTAGATGAAATACTGGACTGTCTGAAAACTAGCAGTGTGGCTATTTCAAGATGCACATTAAGGAGGCACTTGAAGGAGAATGGGCTGCATGGTCAAGTCGCCAGAAGAAAGCCATTACTGCACAAATGCCACAAAGTATCTCGCCTACAATATGCAAAAAAAACAGAGCAGAGACAAGCCTCAAAACTTCTGGAACAAGGTAATTTTGAGTGATGAGACTAAAATTTAACTTTTTGGCCACAACTAGAGATGAGCTACTTTGCCTTTTTTCGGGTCGAGTCGGGTTTCGTGAAACCCAACTTTCTCAAAAGTCGAGTCGAACGAAGTCGGCTGACTAATGGAAATGGTCGGGTCGGAGTCGAAAATCCGACCCCAATGCAAGTCAATGGGGAATAAATTGCCCCCTTATCACAGACAGGTAGCCTACTAATCAGATGTGATGCTCCACACAAACAATTTGTACACTGTCACTGGCAGGCAGGTCTGCTACTCCACCAAATTAATTGCCCCCTTATCACAGTCAGGCAGCCTACTAATCAAATCTGATGCTCCACACAAGCCAGCCAATCGCTACAATGCCCTTCTCTAAGATGGTGCTGGCCGCTGCCTGTGTCATCTCCTTATAAATGGGGTTTGGACCATCAGTTGTGTTGTGCAGAAGTCTGGTGGATACACAGATGATAGTCCTACTGAATAGACTGTTAGAATTTGTATTATGGCAAGAAAAAAGCAGCTAAGTAAAGAAAAACGAGTGGCCATCATTACTTTAAGAAATGAAGGTTAGTCAGTCCGAAAAATTGGGAAAACTTTGAAAGTGTCCCCAAGTGCAGTTGCAAAAACCATCAAGTGCAACAAAGAAACTGGCCCACATGAGGATTGCCCCAGGAAAGGAAGACCAAGAGTCACCTCTGCTTCTGAGGATAAGGGTATCCGAGTCACCAGCCTCAGAAATCGCAGGTATACAGCAGCTCAGACCAGGTCAATGCCACACAGAGCTCTAGCAGCAGACACATCTCTACAACAACTGTTAAGAGGAGACTTTGTGCAGCAGGCCTTCATGGTAAAATAGCTGCTAGGAAACCACTGCTAAGGACAGGCAACAAGCAGAAGAGACTTGTTTGGGCTAAAGAACACAAGGAATGGACATTAGACCAGTGGAAATCTGTGCTTTGGTCTTATCAGTCCAAATTTGAGATCTTTGGTTCCAACCACTGTGTCTTTGTGCGACGCAGAAAAGGTGAACGGATGGACTCTACATGCCTGGTTCCCACCGTGAAGCATGGAGGAGGAGGTGTGATGGTGTGGGGGTGCTTTGCTGGTGACACTGTTGGGGATTTATTCAAAATTGAAGGCATACTGAACCAGCATGGCTACCATAGCATCTTGCAGTGGCATGCTATTCCATCTGGTTTGCGTTTAGTTGGACCATCATTTATTTTTCAAGAGTACAATGACCCCAAACACACCTCCAGGCTGAGTAAGGGCTATTTGACCAAGAAGGAGAGTGATGGGGTGCTACGTCAGATGACCTGGCCTCCACAGTCACCAGACCTGAACCAAATTGAGATGGTTTGGGGTGAGCTGGACCGCAGAGTAAAGGCAAAAGGGCCAACAAGTGCTAAGCATCTCTGGGAACTCCTTCAAGAGTGTGCAAAGCAGTCATCAAAGCAAAAGGTGGCTACTTTTGAAGAACCTAGAATATAAGACATATTTTCAGTTGTTTCACACTTTTTTTGTTAAGTATATTATTCCATATGTGCTAATTCATAGTTTTGATGTCTTCAGTGTGAATGTACAATTTTCATAGTTATGAAAATACAGAAAAATATTTAAATGAGAAGGTGTGTCCAAACTTTTGGTCTGTACTGTAGTACAGTTCCATCAATTACATAAGATAGTGCAAATGACACCCTTCCACTGGCTCCCTGGGAATTAGAACATCTGCAACTTTGGGGCTTTCAGGGACAACTACCCCTACCAGTGGCACCCTGCTTTTGATGGGCACCCACAGAAAAGAGGTAGTGGCAAGCAAAAGGATATTTTCGTCATATCGGATACCGGAATCGGAATGTCACTGTCACTGTCAGTGTCCGTCGGTCGGGTCTGTCAGGAGTCAGCGGCACTTACCCGGCAGAAGATCTCCAGCGGTCACATCCCGGGCTGCTTAATGGCCGCCATCCTCTTCTCCCCGGCGATCACATGCAGTATCTCGCGATAACTGCAGTGACTGCTGGGTAATCGCGGCCGTAAAGCAGTCCGATGACGTCACCGCCGGGGAAGCTGGTAAGCAGCTGTGCTGCGCCGGGATGTCAGGCTCTGCCTGTCATTCCGATGTAGCAGAGCTGGATCGTCGTGGGACAATCGTTACTATGGACTGCGTCGGACAGGTGGTATACTGTTGGTTTGTTTTTTTTATTTTTTTACAGGAGATCGATGGCGTCGCAGGAATGAGAGAGTAATAAAAAAAATGAAAACTGTGTTGTCTCTTTTATTTCATTAAAAGACTTTTTTCTTGCTGTGTCTTTTTTTTAAACATTTAAAAACTTTGGGATTAATAATGGATCGGTGTCTTATTGACGCCTCTCCATTATTAACCGGGCTTATTGTCACCGTGCAATCAACGGTGACAATAACCCCTTATTACCCCGCTTGCCACCGCTACAGGGCAAGTGGGAAGAGCCGGGTAAAGTGCCACAATTGGCACATCTTTTGATGCGCCAAATGTGGAGCTGCTGTAGCCTGGTATTATCAGGCTGTTGAGGGCCAAAATCCATGGGCCTTGACAGTCTTTTAATACCAGGCCGCAGCAGTCTGCATTTTACTTGGCTGGTTAACAAAAATAGGGGGGATCCCCACGCCGTTTTTTTTTCGAGGGGATTCCCTATTTTTGTTAACCAGCCAAGCTAAGCAGACTGCTGTGGCCTGGTATTATCAGGCTTGCAAGGTCCATGGATATTGGATCCTTACCAGCCTGAAAAACCAGGCCTCAGCGGTCTGCTTCATCTGGCTGGTTAACAAAAATAGGGGGGACCCCACGCTAATTTTTTTCGAGGGGATCCCCTATTTTTGTTAATCAGCCAAGATATGCAGACTGCTGTGGCCTGGTATTATCAGGCTGGCAAGGTCCATGGATCTTGGCTCCTTAACAGCCTGAAAATCCAGGCCTCAGCGGTCTGCTTCATCTGGCTGGTTAACAAAAATAGGGGGACCCCACGCCATTTTTTTTTCGAAGGGAACCCCTATTTTTGTTAATCAGTTCCCTCTGACGTCACTGATGGTGTCCCTGGCTGACCTGAAGTGAAAGCGGAAAGCAATCAATTAAGCTTTCCACTTCCTCTCCTGTCAGCCAGTAGAGGAACTCATTCATTTGGGGGTTTACTGTGAGGCTGCAGCATTAGCTGCGGTCCCTGCAGTAAACATTAACCCTTTCTGAAGGATTACACCGTGGGACCTGACTGTGCATCGGATTGGTAAGAATAATTTTGCTTTATTATTTTATTTTTATTACAGGAAATGGTTTTAGCAGGTAAATAAAATATGGTCAAAAACTGTGTGATTATTTCATTAAACTTCTTTTTTATTAAAGTGTGTGTGTTTGATTTTTCTTTCATACAATAGGATTAATAATTGATAGTTGTCTAATTGACAGCTCTCAATTATTAACCTGGCTTAAAGTGACCTTTCAATTGCAAGGTCATTTTAACCCCTTATTAACCCATTCGCCACCGCTACAGGGCAATGGGAATAGACGGGCAAAGTGCCAGAAAGGGCAAGTCTAATTAGAGATTTGCCCTTTCTGGGTTGTCTGGGGGCAGATGTTAGTAGCCGGGGGGGCCAAAAATAATGGTCCCTCTCTGGGCTATTATTATCTGCCCCCACTCACTGGCTTTGTCTGTCTGGTTGCGAAAATAGGGCGGGAGCCCACGCATTTTTTTTCAGCAATTTTACACCTCATATATATATATATACATGTCATTGAGTTTGTGACACATATATATATATATATATATATATATATATTTATAGTTCATACACTTCTACATAGTATAATAGCCGCTAATTCAATTGCCGGCTTTTGTGAAAATGCAGAACCCGACATGAAATGACACTTGGTGTACATAGGGTTAACCATGTCCTTTGCTATCTGATTTGCACAAACAATTAAATCAGTCTATGTGTGCAAAATTTCACACCTGTAGGGGTTAATTAAAGGTGTAAATTCGTAGCAAAAAAGTCAGTTTTTTTTACAACGAATTTACACCTTTAATTAACCCCTACAGGTGTGAAATTTTGCACACATACACTGATGTAATTGTTTGTGCAAATCAGATAGCAAACGACATGAAAAGACATGGTTAACCCTATGTACACCAAGTGTCATTTCATGTCGGGTGCTTCTGTCTTTTCACTGAAACCGGCTTTACCCGGCAATTGAATCAGAGGATATTTTACTATGTAGAAGTGTATAAACTATACATATATGTATATATATATGTCACAATGACATGTATATATATATATATATATATGTATTCTATGTGTGTATATTTAGTGTTTACAAGGAAAGAATGGGGTTTTTTTAGTTCCGATATTTTGTTCCCATAGACTTACATGGGACTTCCGGTATCGGTATCGGGTATCGCCGATATTTTAATGGTATCGGCGATACCATTCCGATTCCGATACTTAGGGATATCGGAAAGTATCGCTCAACTCTAGTAGCGAGGTGACCTGATTGTCCCAACCTGGGCTCTCCAAATGTCTCCATGGGTTCTGTTATGACAATGGATCAAATCTGAATTCCTCTGGTTGCAGCCATGATCCCTTAACTGCTAACTTGTAGAGTCTATCTGGTGTAAGCTTTTCAGGGGATATAGCTCTGGGATCGCCGTCCTGGCAGACGGAGTGGCACAAATAGTTCATTCACAGACAGCAGTTCTGGTGTAAACTGGCCGCAGCCAGCTTTATTAAAATCCACAGCAAACAGAAAGTGATCAAAACCAAATCATAAACAGAAATCCTGAGCCTCTCCGGCTACTTACTACACATAGATAATTACCCTCACTATCCGGGACCAGACTCTAATAGCCTGGCCCAAAATAGCACATATAATCTGTAGTTGCCAGAGTGAGGTTTGCAGGAGACTCCAACAGTGTCTGAAGTCAGATCCAGACTGAGAGCCCCGTCTGTACTCCCTAAGCAGCTACTTCTGGCTGTCTAATTAAGCAGCTGTGTTCACTCAGGGTTGAACTGGAAGCCTGTCCTGGATGGGAATGAAGTGAACACCGTACTGACAACCTCTTTTTTATGCGCCCCAGCTAAGAAACCTGGGCGAGATATACACGCCGTCCAGTACGCACCCCTTCACTGTCTCACATATCCCCCCCCTCTTCTCCAGACCGGAGGGCTGGTCAACAACTCCAAAGAGACAGTGAACTCTGGACAAAGCATCCGCATTACCCTGTAATTTCCCAGGTCTATGCTCGACCGAGAAATTGAATTCTTGAAGCGAAAGGAACCACCTTGTCACCCTGGCATTCCTTTCCTTGTTCTGCTTCATCCATGCCAGAGGAGCGTGGTCTGACTGCAATTAAAATTTTCTACCCAAGAGGTAATAACGCAGCGAGTCCAGCGCCCATTTGATTGCAAGGCACTCTCGCTCCACAATGGCATAATTTTGTTCAGCCGATGTCAATTTTCGACTTAGATACATGACTGGGTGTTCTTCACCCTTCACGAACTGCGACAACACCGCCCCTAACCCCACATTAGAGGCATCAGTTTGAACAAGAAACTCTTCCCTGAAATTAGGGGTGACCAAAACTGGTCTTTGACACAAAGCCATTTTCAACTACAGAAATGCTTTTTCTGCCTCTGGATTCCAATTCATCATTTTTGACTTCCCCCCTTTTGTCAGGTCGGTCAATGGGGCAGCAATGGAGGCATAATTTGGTACGAATCTGTGATAGTACCCAGTGATGCCCAGAAACGCTTTGACCTGTCGTTTTGTGAGGGGTACAGGCCAGTTCCGAATTGCGTCTACCTTATCGATTTGTGGCTTGATCAGCCCCCTGCCAATGACATATCCCAGGTACTTGGCCTCTTCTAGGCCAATTGCACATTTCTCTGGGTTTATGTTCAGCCCAGCTCCGCCTATCGAGTCTAAGACGGCTTGTACCTTAGCGAGGTGGCTCTCCCAATCGGAACTGAAAATTACCACATCATCCAGGTAGGCAGCTGCATAGGCTTGATGCGGGCGCAGGATCAGATCCATAAGCCTCTGAAAGGTAGCTGGGGCCCCATGCAACCCGAATGGCATCACAAGATACTGAAACAAACCTTCCGGGGTTGCAAAGGCCGTTTTTTCTTTTGCTTCCTCAGACAGGGGTATCTGCCAGTACCCTTTTGTCAGATCGAGGGTTGTAATATAACGGGCACCCCTAACTAGTGTTGAGCGATACGATACCGCAAGTATCGGGTATCGGCCGATATTAGCTCTATCGGCCTTTCGATACTTAGTACCGATATTTTCGTCTTATCGGATACCGGAATCGGGATTGTCACTGTCAGTGTCCGTCGGTCGGGTCTGTCAGGAGTCAGCGGCACTTACCTGGCAGAAGATCTCCGGCGGTCACGGGCTTGACTGCTTCATGGCCGCCATCATCTTTCCCCGGCGGTCACATGCAGTTTCTCGCGATAACTGCAGTGACTGCTGGGTAATCCCGGCCGTAAAGCAGTCAGTCCGATGACGTCACCGCCGGGGAAGCAGGTAATCAGCTGTGCTGCATCGCGATGACAGGCTCTGCCTGTCATTGCGATGTAGCAGAGCTGGATCGTCGTGGGACTGTCGTTACTATGGACTGCGTCGGACAGGTGGTATACTGTTGGTTTGTTTTTTTTATTTTTTTACAGGAGATCGATGGCGTCGCAGGAATGAGTGTATAATAAAATTAATGAAAACTGTGTTGTCTCTTTTATTTCATTAAAAGACTTTTTTCTTGCTTTGTCTTTTTTTTATACATTTAATAACTTTGGGATTAATAATGGATCGGTGTCTTATTGACACCTCTCCATTATTAACCGGGCTTATTGTCACCGTGCAATCAACGGTGACATTAACCCCTTATTACCCCACTTGCCACCGCTACAGGTCAGTGGGAAGAGCCGGGTAAAGTGCCACAATTGGCACATCTTTTGATGCGCCAAATGTGGGGCTGCTGTAACCTGGTATTATCAGGCTGTTGAGGGCCAAAATCCAAGGGCCTTGACAGTCTTTTAATACCAGGCCGCAGCAGTTTGCATTTTACTTGGCTGGTTAACAAAAATAGGGGGACCCCTACGCCGTTTTTTTTTCGAGGGGATCCCCTATTTTTGTTAACCAGCCAAGCTAAGCAGACTGCTGTGGCCTGGTATTATCAGGCTTGCAAGGTCCATGGATATTGGATCCTTACCAGCCTGAAAAACCAGGCCTCAGCGGTCTGCTTCATCTGGCTGGTTAACAAAAATAGGGGGGACCCCACGCCAATTTTTTTCGAGGGGATCCCCTATTTTTGTTAATCAGCCAAGATATGCAGACTGCTGTGGCCTGGTATTATCAGGCTGGCAAGGTCCATGGATCTTGGCTCCTTAACAGCCTGAAAATCCAGGCCTCAGCGGTCTGCTTCATCTGGCTGGTTAACAAAAATAGGGGGGACCCCACGCCAATTTTTTTCGAGGGGATCCCCTATTTTTGTTAATCAGCCAAGATATGCAGACTGCTGTGGCCTGGTATTATCAGGTGGCAAGGTCCATGGATCTTGGCTCCTTAACAGCCTGAAAATCCAGGCCTCAGCGGTCTGCTTCATCTGGCTGGTTAACAAAAATAGGGGGGACCCCACGCCAATTTTTTTCGAGGGGATCCCCTATTTTTGTTAATCAGCCAAGATATGCAGACTGCTGTGGCCTGGTATTATCAGGCTGGCAAGGTCCATGGATCTTGGCTCCTTAACAGCCTGAAAATCCAGGCCTCAGCGGTCTGCTTCATCTGGCTGGTTAACAAAAATAGGGGGGACCCCACGCCAATTTTTTTCGAGGGGTATCCCAATTCAGATTTTGGTTTATATCAGCCAACAGAATATACCCCAGGGTACTGACTGGATCTGGCCTGGTATTATCAGGCTGGCAAGGTCCATGGATCTTGGCTCCTTGACAGCCTGAAAATCCAGGCCTCAGCGGTCTGCTTCATCTGGCTGGTTAACAAAAATAGGGGGGACCCCACGCCAATTTTTTTTGAGGGGATCCCTATTTTTGTTAACCAGCAAAGATAAGCAGACTGCTGTGGCCTGGTATTAACAGGCTGGCAAGCAGGGTCGGACTGAGCCACCGGGACACCGGAGAAACCTCCGGTGGGCCCCAGCTCCTGCGTGGTGGGCCCTGATTTGAAAGGATCAGGTCGTGGGGCAGAGGGGGCGGTGGCCCCGGGCCCCGCGCTCTGAGGGGGCCCACCCGGAGCTACGCTACAGTAACTGTATCGGCATGCACAGCACGCCGATACAGTTACATTCTGCGGCAGAGCAGGGAGAATCGATCTTCCTGCTCTGCCGCCCAGAAGCTATGGGGCCTGAACAGGCGTTGGGGGGGCCCGGTGCCAGCAGTGGGCCCCCCAACCGTCATCGGAGGGTCAGCTGTATCGGCATGGGTACGGTTGGGGCGAGGATATGGGTGTGATTAGCTGTGAAATGGGTGTGGTCGGGGCGTGGCTTAAAATTTGCAGCGGCGCGCTATGCGCGCCGCAGCCTTTACTCCTCTTTCCTGTCTTCAAAATTTGGGAGGTATGCTGTATGACCTCCCTACAACTTCTGGGCATGCTCCTGATGAGCGCGACGGATGATCTCCTGAGGGATCTCCTCCCACACCTGGACTAAAGCATCCACCAACTCCTATACAGTCTGTGGTGCAACGTGGCATGGCCTAAAATTTGCTGCAGCAGGCACAGCGTGCCACAGCCTTTGTCCCTCTTTCCCTTCTTCAAAGGTTGGGAAGTATGATGGTGGGCCCCAAGAATATTTTTTCTCTGGTGGGCCCAAGGTACTCCAGTCCAACGCTGCTGGCAAGGTCCATGGATCTTGGCTCCTTAACAGCCTTAAATACCATGCCTCAGCAGCAGGGGCGTACATAGAAATCATGGGGCCCCATAGCAAAAGTCTGAATGGGCCCCCCCCAAAAAAAAAAAAACCCACAGCCATTGTAAATGTAAAGTGCCAGCACAGTGAGGGGACACAATAAAACAAAAAAATGTATTATGCCCCCATAGATTGTGCCCCCATAGATGCTCCATAGTATAGGCCCTTATGCTGCTGCAGCTGCTGCAACCCAAAAAAAAAAAAAGGCATACTCACCTTTCGTCGCTGGGGGCCAGGTGCCGGTGTCCTGAGCAGGGGGTGACACCAGGTGCCGATGTCACCGCTCGCTCAGGGCCCCGGCACCTGAGATATTTACCTGTCCTCTCTCCACTGCTGAGTGCCGCTGTCTTCGGGGTCCTCCAGCAGTGAATGATGAGGCAGAGGGCGCGGCGCGCACTAACGACGTCATCGCGCCCTCTGACCTGAACATTGCAGCAAGAGGACACGAGCAACGGTGGAACGGGACAGGTAAATATCCCTTATACTCACCCTTCTGCCAGCGCGGTCTGTGCAGCCCCTGCTCTTCTCCCACGGTCTCCGCCGCCAGTGTTCAGCGGTCACGCGGGACAGCTCATTAAAGTCATGAATATGTGCGTATTCATGACTGTAATGAGCGGTACCACCTGACCGCTGAACACAGGCGTCGGAGACCGTGGGAGAGAAGAGCAGGGGCTGCAGAGACCGCACCAGGAGGGGTGAGTATATAGAAGAGCTGCGCTCCCCCTCCCCCGCCGACCCCTGGTATACTGTGTCAGCACAGCTACCCGACCGTCGAGGGCCCCCTCACCTGTCCAGGCCCCATAGCAGCTGCTTGGTCTGCTTCATTCACGGTAGCCACTGCTCAGCAGTCTGCTTCATCAGGCTGGTTAACAAAAATAGGGGGGACCCGACGCCATTTTTTATTCGAAGGGAACTCCTATTTTTGTTAATCAGTTCCCTCTGACGTCACTGATTGTGTCCCTGGCTGACCTGAAGTGAAAGTGGAAAGCAATCAATTAAGATTTCCACTTCCTCTCCTGTCAGCCAGGAGAGGAACTCATTCATTTGGGGGTTTACTGTGAGGCTGCAGCATTAGCTGCGGTCCCTGCAGTAAACATTAACCCTTTCTGAAGGATTACACCGTGGGACCTGACTGTGCATGGGATAGGTAAGAATAATTTTGCTTTTTTATTTTATTTTTATTACAGGAAATGGTTTTTGCAGTCAAATAAAAGATGGTCAAAAACATGTGTCTTTATTTCATTAAAATGATTTTTAATTAAAGTGTGTGTGTTTTATTTTTATTTCATGCAATAGGATTAATAATTGATAGTTGTCTAATTGACAGCTCTCAATTATTAACCTGGCTTAAGGTCACCTTTCAATTGCAATGTGGCTTTAACCCATATTAACCCATTCGCCACCACTACAGGGCAATGGGAATAGACGGGCAAAGTGCCAGAAAGGGCGAATCTAATTATAGATTTGTCTTTTCTGGGATGTCTGGGGGCAGATGTTAGTAGCCAGGGGGGGGCAAAAATAATGGTCCCTCTCTGGGCTATTATTATCTGCCCCATTCGCTGGCTTTGTCTGTCTGGTTGCGAAAATAGGGCGGGAGCCCACGCATTTTTTTTAAACAATTTTACACCTCATATATATATATATATACATGTCATTGAATTTGTGACACATATATATATATTTATATTTATAGTTCATACACTTCTACATAGTATAATAGCCGCTAATTCAATTGACGGCTTTTGTGAAAATGCAGAACCCGACATGAAATGACACTTGGTGTACATAGGGTTAACCATGTCTTTTCATGTCCTTTGCTATCTGATTTGCACAAACAATTACATCAGTCTATGTGTGCAAAATTTCACACCTGTAGGGGTTAATTAAAGGTGTAAATTCGTAGCAAAAAAGTCAGGTTTTTTTACAACGAATTTACACCTTTAATTAACCCCTACAGGTGTGAAATTTTGCACACATAGACTGATGTAATTGTTTGTGCAAATCAGATTGCAAACGACATGAAAAGACATGGTTAACCCTATGTACACCAAGTGTCATTTCATGTCGGGTGCTTCTGTCTTTTCACAGAAGCGGCTTTACCCGGCAATTGAATCAGAGGATATTTTACTATGTAGAAGTGTAAAAGTAAGTTAATGTGTATGCAAAATGTAAATGCATATTAACACATGACCATTACACAGAAAAACAGGCACAAAAAAACAAATATCCAAAAATGAAATAAAAAATCTTTTTGCAAAAATGCATGAAGGTAGTAATAATCATAAGGGTATTTAGTAAACATAATTTTGATCAAAATAATGTACAAGCCATCCGCCACGTCAAGGCAACCCTCTGTGGGACAGTCCTACTCTAATATTGAAAACCTTTCCACTTGTCAAGTGACTTAAATGTGAACAAGGGCAGAGGGACTGAACCCACCAGTTGAAGCTCTGGCCAGACAGGATGGATTTTCTCAACTCAGAAAACAGGGCGGTCACACCCTTATATGCACGGAATGCACTATGAACTACATAGAAAACTAGATCTGAACTGAAAAAGTAAGTTAATGTGTATGCAAAATGTAAATGCATATTAACACATGACCATTACACAGAAAAACAGGCACAAAAAAACAAATATCCAAAAATGAAATAAAAAATCTTTTTGCAAAAATGCATGAAGGTAGTAATAATCATAAGGGTATTTAGTAAACATAATTTTGATCAAAATAATGTACAAGCCATCCCGCCACGTCAAGGCAACCCTCTGTGGGACAGTCCTACTCTAATATTGAAAACCTTTCCACTTGTCAAGTGACTTAAATGTGAACAAGGGCAGAGGGACTGAACCCACCAGTTGAAGCTCTGGCCAGACAGGATGGATTTTCTCAACTCAGAAAACAGGGCGGTCACACCCTTATATGCACGGAATGCACTATGAACTACATAGAAAACTAGATCTGAACTGAAAAAGTAAGTTAATGTGTATGCAAAATGTAAATGCATATTAACACATGACCATTAGTCATGTGACCGCCCTGTTTTCTGAGTTGAGAAAATCCATCCTGTCTGGCCAGAGCTTCAACTGGTGGGTTCAGTCCCTCTGCCCTTGTTCACATTTAAGTCACTTGACAAGTGGAAAGGTTTTCAATATTAGAGTAGGACTGTCCCACAGAGGGTTGCCTTGACGTGGCGGGATGGCTTGTACATTATTTTGATCAAAATTATGTTTACTAAATACCCTTATGATTATTACTACCTTCATGCATTTTTGCAAAAAGATTTTTTATTTCATTTTTGGATATTTGTTTTTTTGTGCCTGTTTTTCTGTGTAATGGTCATGTGTTAATATGCATTTACATTTTGCATACACATTAACTTACTTTTTCAGTTCAGATCTAGTTTTCTATGTAGTTCATAGTGCATTCCGTGCATATAAGGGTGTGACCGCCCTGTTTTCTGAGTTGAGAAAATCCATCCTGTCTGGCCAGAGCTTCAACTGGTGGGTTCAGTCCCTCTGCCCTTGTTCACATTTAAGTCACTTGACAAGTGGAAAGGTTTTCAATATTAGAGTAGGACTGTCCCACAGAGGGTTGCCTTGACGTGGCGGGATGGCTTGTACATTATTTTGATCAAAATTATGTTTACTAAATACCCTTATGATTATTACTACCTTCATGCATTTTTGCAAAAAGATTTTTTATTTCATTTTTGGATATTTGTTTTTTGTGCCTGTTTTTCTATGTAGAAGTGTATAAACTATACATATATGTATATATATATATATGTCACAATGACATGTATATATATATATATATATATATATATATATGTATTCTATGTGTGTATATTTAGTGTTTACAAGGAAATAAAGGTTTTTTTTAGTTGCGATATTTTGTTCCCATAGACTTACATGGGACTTCCGGTATCGGAATCGGATATCGCCGATATTTAGTGATATCGGCGATACCATTCCGATCCGATATTTTTAGATATCGAGCAGTATCGCTCAACACTACCCCTAACCTCTCGATTAGCTCGTCTACCCGTGGCATCGGGTATGCGTCAAATTTCGACACTTCGTTCAACTTTCTGAAATCATTACAGAACCTCCAGGTTCCATTAGGTTTTGGGATCAGGACAATCGGGCTACACCACTCGCTTTGGGCCTCCTCAATGACCCCGAGGTCTAGCATGCGTTTGATTTCAGTAGAGACTATCTCTCTGCGGGCTTCTGGAATTCTGTACGGTTTTATCTTGACCTTAGTACCGGGCTCGGTCTCGATATGGTGTTTTACGAGAGAAGTCCGGCCGGGCAAGTTAGAAAACCTCTGCTGATTTTTCTGCAAAAACTCCCGTACTTCCTGTTTTTGGTGCACGGACAATGTCTCACCAATGGTCACAGGAGGTAGAGATGGTTTCAACCCTTTCTCTACTTCACCCGAGGCCAACAATGACTCTCTGTCCCTCCAGGGCTTGATCAGATTGACATGGTACACCTGGTAGGGCTTTCGTCTCCCAGGTTGGTGTACTTTGTAAGTGACCTCGCTCACTTTCTGTACTATCTCGTATGGGCCATGCACTTGGCCAAAAACTTACTTTCCACCGTGGGAATTAGGATTAGGACTCGATCCCCGGGGTTGAAAGTCCTAATTTTTGCTGACCGATTATATACCCTGCTTTGAGCTTCTTGGGCTCTCTGCAGATGATTCTTAACCAATGGCATAATTTTAGCCATCCTCTCTTGCATCTGGGCAATATGCTCTATAACACTCTTGTATGGAGTTGTCTCGGTTTCCCATACTTCCTTGGCTATGTCTAGCAAGCCCCGCGGGTGCCGACCATATACCAACTCAAAGGGAGAAAACCCGTAGAGGCCTGGGGCACCTCTCTGACCGAAAACATTAAGTAGGGTAACAGGTAGTCCCAGTCCCGCCCATCTTTCTCTACTGCTTTCTTTAACATATGTTTCAACGTTTTGTTAAAACGTTCAACCAGCCCATCCGTCTGTGGGTGATACACGGATGTCCGAAGGTGCGAGATTTTAAGCAACTTACACAGTTCCTTCATCACCTTGGACATAAAAGATGTGCCTTGGTCCGTGAGGATCTCTTTCGGGATTCCTGTCCTGGAAAACATATGAAAGAGTTCCCGTGCAATATTTTTAGATGCCATATTTCTTAAAGGGACAGCCTCGGGGTACCGGGTTGCATAATCAAGTACCACTAGTATGTATTGGTACCCCCTGGCTAATTTTACAATAGGACCTACCAAGTCCATCGCTACCCTTTCAAATGGTATCTCTATAACCGGCAGCGGGATTAATGGACTGCGGAAGTGAGACACCGGAGCATTTATCTGACACGTGGGGCAGGTTTTGCAATAATCCTCCACATCTCGATAAACCCCTGGCCAGTAAAACCTCTGGAGGATTCTTTCCTGGGTCTTGTCCATCCCCAGGTGCCCACCCAGCACATGGTTATGGGACAAACCTAACACCATACTTCTATATGGCTTAGGTACTAGGAGCTGACTCACGGCCTCTCCGTTTACTTTAGTGACCCTGTATAGCAGGTCATTGTTCATGGCAAAATGGGGAAATTTTTCATCAGAGCCGGACTCTTGTGGGATCTCATTCAGAACAGTTATATTCTCCCTGGCATGTTTAAGAGTGGGGTCTTGCAATTGCTCACTCCCAAAATTTCCACGGGACACCGGTAGGTCAGGGACGTTCTATAGAACCATCCTCCCCCTCCCCCAACATCACCTGTAATGGAAATTCATTTTTATCAGTATCAGCATCAATATCATGGTCATCATCATTATCATGATCATCATCATCATTATTATCACATAAGTTTAATGGCCCACTAGCATTGTGTTCCGCCCCTCGGGACTGCGCACCCTCAGTAGGAGCTTCATCACACTGTCCCGTAGAACCGTTTTTTTTCCAAAGACCCCAAAACAGGGGAAAGTCACGACCCAATATGGCGGGATGCATCAGGTTCTTCACTACCCCCACTTCATACGAGATCTCCCCGAGTTTTGTGACGAAGTCCACGGAAGTTACCGGGTAGACTTTGGTGTCTCCATGTATGCACACCACGCTCAGGTGTTTATCGAGGATGAAGTCCCTATCAACCAGGCTGGCATGTACCAGAGTCACTCGACTCCCTGAGTCTAGGAGGGCCTGTACTGGGCAGCCATTTATAACCACCGGAGACAGCTGTGGACCCGTGTCCTCGACTGGGGTGGCCACACACACAGGTTCCGCGAGGAAAGAGAGGGACTGTCCAGCGTCACAGTCCATAGGTTCCCCCACTAGTGGACAGTTGGCTGAAATATGACCTTGTTCACGGCATGTCCAACACTGTCTCAGGTTGGGGTGTTCAGACGGGTAGACCTTTCTAGGCCTGGGGTCTCCTGACAGGGAAGTATCACCCTTTCGCTCACACATGTCCCCTCGGGGCTGACCCGGACTATCAACAGCCCCCCTTGCCCCCACAGCTGGAACTCTCTTACCGGGAGATGACGGAGGCCGGGTACTCCGAACTGATGATCGCTCGGACGGCTGGTCACGTAGATAGTCTTTGGTGGCGAAATACCTTTCTATCAAGCTGACCAGTTGATCGGCATCTTTGGGGTCTCCCTGTCCGACCCAGAGCTGTACCTCAGGAGGAAGGGCCCAGATGTACCGGTCCAGCACTACCTTTTCGACCATTTGGGCAGGGGTGCTGACGTCAGGTTCCAACCACTTCCTTACTAAAGAAATCAAGTCATACATTTGTGAGCGAGCAGGCTTGTCTCGCCTGTATCTCCAGTTATGGACTCTCCTGGCACGGACTGCCCTCGTCACACCCAGGCGGGCAAGAATCTCTGCTTTCAACTTAGTATAATTTTTGCTGTCCTGCTCGCTGAGGTCAAAATAGGCTTTTTGGGGTTCCCCAGTCAGATAGGGCGCGACCACCATAGCCCATTCAGATTGTGGCAGATTCTCCTTCTCTGCCAGTCTCTCAAATATAGCTAGATATGCCTCCACATCGTCATGAGGCGTCATCTTCTGCAGGGTCTGTTTTACCGCCTTCTTTACAGCGGATAATGCCGGTGACCCGGCGTCTTCATTCGGGGACGAGGTGCTAAGAGTTTTTTTTAGTGCTGCAACCTGCTCCAGTAATAACCGGTTGGTCTCCTGCTGTTGCTGCTGGCTCTGTATGTGTTGCTGCTGCATGCTCTGCTGGGCCTGTAGGTGTTGTTGTTGCATGCTCTGCTGGGCCTGTAGATGTTGCTGCTGCATGGCCTGTTGGTTCTGGACCAGCTGCTTAACGAGCTCCTCCATACTGCCGGACATCTTGGGCTGGCTGACAGCCTTCACCCAAGACATATAGACTCCACAGTCCTCTCCACAACAAGTTCAGTTTTGCGGTGCAGACACCCTTTTTTTTTTCAAAGTCTATTAGGGCTACTGTCTCTTTAAGACTGCTCCAACAGACATCTCTTTTGCTGACAAAACTTTTTTTCTTTGCTGCTGTCTTCAGCCACTGTGCTGCCCCAGCATTCGAGCACCAATTGTAAGCTTTTCAGGGGATATAGCTCTGGGATCGCCGTCCTGGCAGACGGAGTGGCACAAACAGTTCATTCACAGACAGCAGTTCTGGTGTAAACTGGCCGCAGCCAGCTTTATTAAAATCCACAGCAAACAGAAAGTGATCAAAACCAAATCATAAACAGAAATTCTGAGCCTCTCCGGCTACTTACTACACATAGATAATTACCCTCACTATCCGGGACCAGACTCTAATAGCCTGGCCCAAAATAACACATATAATCTGTAGTTACCAGAGTGAGGTTTGCAGGAGACTCCAACAGTGTCTGAAGTCAGATCCAGACTGAGACCACCGTCTGTACTCCCCAAGCAGCTACTTCTGGCTGTCTAATTAAGCAGCTGTGTTCACTCAGGGTTGAACTGGAAGCCTGTCCCGGATGGGAATGAAGTGAACACCGTACTGACAACCTCTTTTTTATGCACCCCAGCTAAGAAACCTGGGCGAGATATACACGCCGTCCAGTACGCACCCCTTCACTGTCTCACACTGGAAACAGGCAGATCCCTCTTTTATAGTTCCAGCTCTTATTCAGGCATTTTTCCACGGGATTCTCTCATTGTTCAAGTGTTAAATTTACCTACACATCTTGTCCTGTAATGTTTCCAGAACAACAAGCTGCATGGACTGATACAATGGGTAATCAACATATTAACAAACATCACTTGTTCAATTAACCTGTGCCTTTGTATCTCCAGGGTAGCAGAACAATAAGCTGTGTGGTCTGGAACAATTGGTAATCAACATATTAAAAACATTGATTGTTCAATTAACCTGCATCTTTGTCCCTGAAGGATAGCAGAACAATGAGCTGCAAGGACTGATACAATAGGTTATCCGCAACTAATCATCAAGTAAATAAAAATCAGTTCAACTAACAAGAGTCAATGTTCAGACTCATATGAACAATAGCTCATGTCCCTAATGAATGATACATGTGGCACAATTAAAAATGAATGCGGTGGCTTCACACCCTGCACACACCACAGCTTTCTGTGTACATTGTACTGTATAGTAGCAAAGAGCTGCTAATCAATGCTGGTGCCATGGTTGGAATAAGATGAAAAAAGTCACTTGTCCTGTAGTGATAATCTCCTGTTGATAAAATACTAATTGTTTTGAAACTTCAAACCACAGTATAGTAAGTGACACATCACTATAATTAGGGTTTATGCTCCTATATTATAGTGCTCTCAGATTAAATAATAAAATCCTGGTGACAGATTCTCTTAAAGAATGCTTACCAAATTGGTTCTAAATGATGCCATGATGTCCCCTAAAGAACTCTACTTAACGTTACCACATACTAATGCTAATTATGTGTAATTAAGAAAGTCAGCCAATAACTACTTAAAGACATTGTCCACTCGCCTTATTCAGTTACTGTTTTTGTGATTAAATGCTTAAGGATACTGCCCCTAAAAATCACCATTAACCTTTTCTGCCATTTTCTTGTTGTTTTTTACTTTTCTGCTTGGCTTTTTATTCCCTGCCATAATTTCTGCTATAACAGCCATCACTTCCTCCTCAAAATCATCTGCTTCCTTCTGACTAGAGATGAGCGAATATTTCAATGTGCAGTTCCGATTACGATTGCCGAATTTGCAATATTCGCAGAACATAACCGAACGACATTAGTCAATAGAGGCAAAAACAAACGCATGCACAACACCTTAGAACGGCCCCAAAAGCTGCCAAAACACATCAAATGAGGCACAGACACCAGGAAAGTGGCCTCAATTCACCCAGAGTACAAATTGCAGCATGGCATTGCAGCAATCAGCAGGCATGTTATATCTGGGTCTGGGCCAGCATTTACAGCTTTCAATTGAACGTCACAGTAAGATGAGGTGGGTGAGCGATAAATGTAGCCCTTCTGTGCTTGGAGCCCTGATACCACATGCAACAGCTCAACCTGCTTTCATGCTCAACCACACTCAGGTGGCACAAATATCATATGAATTTCATAGACTACTATTGTCAGAAAAATGTAAAGACAGTAACACGGGTAGTTGACTCCAAGGGAGTGGAGACCTGACGGTCTCGGATGCCTACTGCTACAGGCAACATGCATGAAGGATACCCAAACAGGAGTATACACATTTACAAAAGTTTGTGGCAGACACCAACAAAGAGGCATCAATTGCAATAAAGTAGAACTAGTAGAGCGAGGACCCACACCTTTTCCACTACAGCAAACACAGCAGATGGAGACTGTAACGGGCAAGGTGGTGGTACAGTGGTTCAGTACCCTCTGAAAGCCAGGAGAGGCATAACTAATAAATGATAATAATTTTATTTCTATAACGCCAACATATTCAGCAGCACTTAACATTATACATTACATTACTTTACAACTAGATGGCCCACCAAATCCCAACTTGGATAAGTGGCAGCAGGCGAAAACTGCGACCCAGGGAGGGACAAGGAGGTGGCACCAGGTGCTTCTACATGGCTAATCTACAGAATGTGGCAGCTGACCCCCTACAGTGAGTAAGCTGCTACAGCTTGAAGGAGGGATGAAGAATGCAGGCAGGCACTGTAGAGACTAAGTAACCATGGGAGCAGATGGAACCAGCTGAGGAACAGAAAGACGCTGCCATGTGTGGGCTGGACCGGGTGTTAGATAGATGGGCTCTGTCAGGAGCAATCTGGACTGACTGATGGACAGAAGAACACAGACCATTACGGGCACAGGGTAAACAAGCAGACGGACTGGCCTGGGGAACCTGACTAGAAAGCATGCAAGGCAAATTAACAACCTAGCTCCGGCACCTCCATATTGAAGAAGAAGCCTTAAATAGAAAGTGTTGCCTAGCTATAGGCTGGGAATATCTTAGATTGATGTGGCAGTCTCTTTAAGAGGGAGGGAGTGCATGCATACATGCCGTAAGCATAGTGTCCAGTCCTTCAACTGAACCTTGATGAACAGCGACACATAAGGGGCGAGATGAGGAGGTGGTGTGTGAGTGGGAGACAGTGAATGTCCTATCTGTTAGGTACGAAGAGATCCAATAAAGGGCCAAGTCTTTAATATCAACAGATCAGAAAGTCTATAGTAAGAGGGAATGGCCCACTGTGTCAAAGGCAGATGCCAGTAGAAGGAGGAGGACAAACTTGCATCACTTTCATTTGGCTGATAGTAGGTTGTTGGTCACTTTAGTCAGGGCAGTTTCAGTGGAATGGTGCGGTTTGCAGCCAAATTGTAAGCAGTAAAAGAGGGAGCAAGAGGAGAGGTGGGAGGACAGTTCAAATTGGATCTGTTGTTCCAGAGTTTGGAGGCATAGGGGAGAAATTATATCGGGCGATAGCTAGACACAGAGGATGGGTCAAGGGTGTCTTCAGGAGGGAAGACACCAGTTGTTAGTGACAGGTTGAAGAGGTGGGTTAGGCTTGTGATGAAGACTGTGGTAAAGTTTGGAATGAGGTGGGATGTTATTGTGTCAAGCTCACAGGTGGTGAGGCAAAGTCTTCAGTTGAGATGAGAGGAAAGGGAGGGGGAGCTGGTGGACACAGGAGAGAATTGAAATTACTGAAGAGCTGTTTAGGGTTGTGAGATAGGTATATGAGGGATGAGAAGTCAGTTTGATTTACTGCATTGAGCACATTGAGCAATTGTGCAGTGTTTTTACAACTTCTGTTACAGGGTGGGCTACTCCACTCTCTTACTTTGGCAGCCGTAGAGTGGTACACTTTGCAAATGAGGGTCTGAAAGAACATGTGCTTCAGTAGATGGCAATAGCTGCATCAAGTGGCATCTGCTCCTCTTTCTCTACCTTAACATCACACACAGTACAGTCCTAAGTGGTGGAACTCCAATAATTCTTGTTTTCCCCATATCACAACTCTCCAACTGCCCAACTGACTGTTGGGAACCACAGATTGCTGAGTCTGTAGATCACTTCACACATTATATGCCTTTGGCATCAGAAGTGTACTCTAAACATTTAAGAGGAGAAAATAATCTGCACCGATGGCCAAATTTTTCTCAGTTTGGTCCATGGCCGGACGAAGTTGGGTCCGTGTATAATCCAAACCCTCATCAACAGATGTTAACCCCATTGAGTGAAAGTGATCCATTCATGATAAGACTCAGATACTTGAGGACTGCACTGTGCTGTCAAGTCAGGAAGAGGAGGAGGGTGATTCTCAGGGCAAGCAGTGGGAGAACAGAGAAGATGACTATGAAGTTGTAGCTCACACTTGGTATAAACCCAGAGGCATGCAGCTAAGTATCTCAGCAGAGTAGGAAGAGAAGGAAGATGAGGAGGTTACACAGACACAGAGTTATGCTACCTTGACAACTAATGCATCCAGAGCCCAAACTCTGGCAGTGGACAGCAATATTTTTTTGGTCTGCAGTTGCCTATCTTGGGGTTTTTTTTCAGACCAGCAAATATATAAAAAATAATGTTATCTGTCAACTTTTTTTTATAAAGGACATAGTAGACTTTAGAAAAATGAAATAATTTCAGTACTACATGCATAAACTGGCACATGCGCGATCAACATTCTTTAACCTGAGAATGTCACTATATAACATATCCAGCTACACTTCTCTCACAGTCCTGCAGCTTGTCGTGTTCACCCTACTCCACCCTCTCAGCACAGCAGCAAACCCTTGTTTGTGTAGTTGTGCTCATGTAAAGATTATTTTCTTCTACACATGGCAAAGCTAACAGTTTGAACATCACCATCTTCAATCTACTAATAAAAATTACCTTTATTTATATATCACAAACACATTCCACATAGCTTTACAAGTCAGCAGTTCATATAAAACAGTCAAAAGTTACCAAGTTTAAGATAAATAAAGCAAAAATAATGATGACCCTGCTCTTCAGAGCTTACAATCTAAAATGAGGTGGGGATGACAACAATTATAGGGGCTTTTTTACAATGATAGTACAACCATCTACAGGAAATGGGGGAGTAGATAAAAGCCCACATGAGTCTTTTGGGTGTGGTTGAGTTTGATGGCGAATTATGTTCTGAAAAATAGAGAATAAGCTATATATAAAAAGGACTTTGATTAGGGAACCTGATAGGTCGCCCTAAACAGATGTGTTGTTAGGGAGCACCTAAAAATATCTAAGTTGTGGTTATACTCCTAATTTCATGGATGAAAGAGGTGAGTTATTTTGGGAGGAGTTACTGTATTTGTGTGTCTCAGAGTTTGAAAGATGTGAGAGGCCACGAGAATTATCTAGAGATAAAAGCTGGGATGCAGTTGGGAGATAGGGCAGTTGAAGTCTCCCAGGATAAGGGTTGCCAATTCTTAAGTCATGAAGTGTGGCAGCAACGCATAAAAGTGGTCAAGAAAGTGTGTGGGTGAGCCTGGGGGCCGGTATATGACTGCTACTCTGAGTTAGAGGGGATGGAACACCCTGATGGTGTGAACCTCAAAAGAAGAATGGCATCCAATTCGCCTGTATTTATTTGTTTGGTTTAAAACAGGATTGTTGGTAACAGCGAGGAGTGTAGGGTTATCGTGGAGTTAGCAGTGATTGAACAGCGGGATATACACATATTCCATGTGTTCTAATCTGAATGTGGATAAGCCGTACGCTCACTATTACTTTTCTGAGAACTAATTATTGTGAACAGCCTGCAGCCTCCTTGGATGATTCGTCATCCAATTGTGCCACTGTCTGGACGAAAAGGGGCAGCTGAGAGCTATTCGCTACAAAGATCACAGCGCTTGTTTCTGAATGACTCATGGCCTGTGATCTCTGTGATTATTGCATGGCCACTCCAATCTGTTGGCCACAGAAATGCAGCCTTTCTGCGTTATGGATACAGACAGTTTCCGAAAATTGATGGCCATCGTAGTCACCAAAGTACCAGTTGTGCAGTCACCATTACTTCGCTAAGAAAGATGTGCCTGCGCTACAGCAATAAGTCACAGGCAACTTCACCTGTTCCATGAAGAATTCTATGTCTGTCAGGGTGCATTTCAACAATGACACCTGGATGAGCAAGCATGGACAGGGGAAATACATCAAGATGACTGGGCACTGGGTGACTCAGGTGGCTGTAGGAGCAGTCGGGGAAGGGGTTTCTCCACTAGTCTTGCAATCCCGAAGGGTTGCAGGGTGCTTGGGGATGGAGAAATAAACCACTACACATCATATGATGGATGAATAAACTACAAGACAACAGGACTAAACTAAACTACTAAACAGCTATGATTACAGAACTAAACAAATTAACACCAGAACATGGAGAACTAATAGACAACAGGGATTGGAGAACTAAATTACTAAACAGCTTGGGTTGGAGAACTAAACTAGTATACACCAGGGGATGGAGAACTAAAGCAGTAGACACCAAGGAGTCACTAGACACCTAGTCTTGGAATCCCCAGGGCTTTCTGAACAAACCTCTGTATGTAACAGTACCTGCAGTGAGTCTGCCTTCTCCACCTCCTCTAGGGCCTCCACCTGCACCCTCAACCTCAATTAAACACATGTTCCAACACTGCAGAGAGAATCCCTCTGTTAGGCATCGGGTGACGGCGGTATCTGAACCTGGATCCGAGGAGTCTGTGGTCTCCTATCCAGACCCAGCCAAGGCAGATGCTGCTTAGCTTTGCCGTTGATCCAACGCCTAGCCAATACCCGAGAGGCACAAATAGCTACTCAGGTCTTTGTTCATAGTAGCCTTAAACCTAGGTTATGGAACAAGAAAAGGCTGTTGTAAGCCTAAGTCCAGAAATGCCAGCACTGAGCATGTCCGTGACATGGCGAGCCATGATTGGTGCTTAATGTCAGCTGATCCTCTGACCTGACAGCGCCTGATTGTTCACGGATGACGTCATCGGTGATGCGATTGACGAGATGGCTGGGGGTGAAGCTTAGCCCTTAAATAGCTTGTCTGTCCACGGCACGGTCAGATCATATTACAATAGGCAGTGCTCATGTGTGGACGTACCAGAATCTGGGCTCCACGTGCTCTCTAGCTTTTCTCTGGGACCTGCCGATGCCAGAGTTCGCTCGGCTAATTAGCACAGATCCTTCAGGCAGGATTAGCTTATGCCAAGCAAGTAGCCAATGTGGTGCAGTCTTGCTAGGAATATAGGGTAGCTACACACCCTGAGCAGCCTGCGGGGTGCACAACCTGTAGCTAACGTAGCGCAGTCTTGCTACGAATATAGGGTAGCTATTCACCCTGAGCAGACTGCGGGCGTGTAACCTGGGCATCGCCTGCCAAGCAGAACAGAGAGTGGCTCAGTCCTGTATCACGCCAGCTGGTAGCACGTACGCTTGGCGTTAGTCGCACGCACTTCCTAACGGCTGGCACGTAGCTTCTGTGCAGTTAACAGGGCTACGTCTATACCAGCTTGCAGCATATAGTGCAAATCTAATATCTGGCAAGTGGCTTCTGTGCCATTAACAGGGCTACATCTACGCCAGTCGAGAGCACATCTCCCTTGATGTTAACGGAGATAGTGCCAATTCTACATCTCCCTAGTGTGATGTAACACAGGCGAGATCTAATGTTGATTTCCGTTGTCAGTTTGACCCTTATACTATAGGGGTGTTCGGCAGCAGTGAACATAAACTGCATCGCGGACCCCGGGTTCTGTTGCAATCCATTATATTATAAAGCTGTTGCAATCGAGCTCATAACACCCTCCCCCACCTCTGTACTGCGCAGCCAGTGCTCACTGTAATCAGGCAGTGTTTACAATAATATTCACAGTCATACAGATCAACATTTGTGGACACTTTGGGCCCCGTCTCATATAGCGACTCACCAGCGATCCCGACAACGATATGAACTTGTCAGGATCGCTGCTGAGTCACTACATGAACGCTGCTGAGCTGCCAAACAGGCAGATCTCAGCAGCGATCAGGACAGCGAGTACGCACACATCGCTTAGTTACTGGCATACTAGTGCGCTGGTGCAGGGAGCTGGTAACCAAGGTACACATCGAGTTTCTAGATGCGGGGCAGCACCTAGAAACCCGATGTTTACCTTGGTTACCATCTCCCCTGCAACCCCGCGCTGGTATCTAACGTAAACATCGGGTTTCTAGGCGCCACATGGCCCTTGAAACCCGATGTTTACCTTGGTTGCCAGCTTCAGCTCGCTGATCACTGGTCTCCCGCCTGTCACACGCAGCGATGCGTGCTGGCCAGCGGGAGACCAGCGATCAAAGAAAAGTCCAGGACATTCAGCGACGATCAGCGATACCCAGCAGGGGGCTGATCGTCCCTGCATGTCAAACTTGGCGAGATCGCTTCTGAGATCGCTGTTGCGTCACAAAATTGTGACTCAGCAGCGATCTCGCTAGCGATCTCGCTATGTGAGACGGGGCCTTTAATCATTCCGAGTTTGAGCAAAGTTCAGATCAGGGGTGTTACTGTCTTTGTGAGTCTCAGAGTTTGAAAGTTGTGAGAGGCCACGAGAATTGGCTAGAGATAGAAGTTAGGATGCAGTTGGGGAGGTGTAGCTCTTGAAGACTCCCAGGTTAAGGATTGTCAATTCTGAGGACATGAATGTGGCAGCAACACATAAAAGTGGTCAAGGAAGCGGGTGAGTGAGCCTGGGGCCGGTATCTAATTGCTACTCTGAGGGAGACGGGATGGAACACCCTGATGGAGTGAACCTCAAAAGAAGAATGTCATCCAATTGGCCTGTATTTATTTATTTGGTTTAAAACAGGATTGTTGTTAACAGCGAGGAGTGCAGGTTTATCGTGGAGTTAGTTGTGATCGTACGGCAGGATATACACATATTCCATGTGTTCTAATCTAGATGTGGATAAGTCGTACGCTCACTATTATATTTCTGAGAACTAATTATTGTGAAAAGTGTGCAGGCCTCATCCTTGAATGATTCACCACCCAATTGTGTCATTGTCTGGACGGTAGGAGCCAGCAGAGAGCTATTTGCTACTAAGATCACAGTGCTTGCTTCTGTATGACTCATGGCCTGTAATCTGTTGGCCACAGAAATGAAGCCTTTCCAACTTTTGGATACAGACAGTTTCCAAAAGCTGATGGCTATCACAGTCCCCCAGTTCCAGTTGCCCAGTCACCATTACTTCTCTAAGAAAGCTGTGCCTGCGCTACAGCAATAAGTCGCAGACAACATCACCCGTTCCCTGAAAAATTCTATCTCTGCCAGGGTGCATTTCAACAATGACACCTGGACGAGCAATCATGGACAGGGTAGTTACATCTCGATGACTGGGCACTGGGTGATTCTGGTGGCTATGAGGCAGTCGATTAAGCGGCTGCTCCACAAGTCTTGCAATCCCCAAGGCTTGTAGGGCAGGGCGCTTGGGAATGGAGAAACAAACACTACACACAATAAGATGGATAACTAAACTACTAGACAACAGGGATTGGAAAACTAAACTACTAAACAGCTAGGGTTGTAGAACTAAACCACTTCACACCATACAATGGATAACTAAGCTAATATACAACACGGGTTGGAGAACTAAACTACTAAACAGTTATGATTGCATAATGAAACAAATTACCACCAGAACATGGAGAACTAAAGTAATAGACAACAGGAGTTGGATAACTAAACTACTTGGCAGCTATGATTGCAGAAGAGAAGAAATACATATCAAAACAAGGATAACTAAACTAATATACCACAGGTGTTGAAGAACTAAACTACTAAACAGCTTGGGTTGGAGAACTAAACTAGTACACATCAGGGCATGGAGAACTAAAGCAGTAGACGCCAAGGTATCACTAGACACCAAGTCTTTTAATACCCAGGGCTTGCAGAACAAACCTTTGTATGTAACAGTTCATCCAACAGTTCTTCTGCCTCCTCCACCTCCTCTAGGGCCTCCACCTGCACCCTCAACCTCTGCCTTAATTAAACACACTACACTACAGAGAGAATCACCCCCACCTCCATATTGTGCAGCCAGGGATCACTGTAATCAGGCAGTGTTTACATTAGTATGCCTTGGAGATCACAGTCATGCAGATCAATAGTTGTGAACCGCTATCCATGCCAAGTTTGAGCAATGGCTGTCTACACTCAACCTGGGCCAGGGAAGGCTGTGTGCGATAATGATGCAAACATGGTTCCGGCCTTATGCCGGGCCAACCTTACACACATGCCTTGTATAACTTGCATCCTCAACCTTATGGTACAGCAATTCCTCAGCCACTGTCCCAGCCTGGATGTGCTGCTGCAGAAACCACTTCCGTGTGCTGACTTCCACCATTCCACTTCAGTAAGGTATAGAGATCTTTCATCAAAAAATCATTGACACTAAAAGGATTTTTTGAAAAAAAAAATCCTCCAAAAAATATTAGAAAATCACTGAGAAAAGAGACAGAGAAGCTTACCCGCCTATGGCTCAAAACAATTGCACTATCAGGGTGCAGTAGACCCAACTAATTATGGCAACAAAACAGGTGCAGCAATACCAATATAACAATCACTCTCAGCCTGCCAAGCCATGGAGGGAGTGATTGTTCAGTATACTAGTGCACACAAAAATGATTTCAATCTGTCTGCGGCATAATTCACACAGGTAATGCAGAGCATCCGGCTTACAGCCTATTACAAACGTCCATACATTTAGATCAGGCATGCCGCCCAGTGCCTCCCAAATGTATCCTGTGTGAACAGAGGCCACAATTACAGAGCCATATAGGCCCACAGCACCCTGAAAAATAGATAAAGTGCACAAAAACATATCAATATATGTAAGGTATTAGTTAATATTATGGCCACAATATGCAAGCTTGCAATCCACGTCACGGATCCTTACACTTGCAAGTCCTACCACTAAACATCAAAAAATCACTGACACTAAAAGGATTTTTTTAAATATATAGAGATCTTTAAGACTACTGGATAACCGGTTGATATGTGCTTTGACCTCATCATGGAATTAAACTCTGCACATGTTTCAGTGACTCTGGCAGCAATGCTGAGACGTGGTGCAATATGACATTTTTCATAGCCTGGCACAAAGTAGTATGGACGTAATGCAATTCACAATTGCGTAGTGGGCACAGATGAAGGACCTCTGCATCTTTCTGCATTTTGTCTTAATGGCTAATATGGTTAGCTGTGACAATGCCATTATAATCATCACTATAACTGTCATCTACATGCTGGAGCACACTTTAAATAGTCTCCCTCATCATTTTCAAGAATTTAACCATACCATTGCTAACTTAAATTCCAGGTTTTAGAGCATATTGACATCAATAGGAGAGGACTCAATAGGGTCAAAATTCTCAAGAAGCGTGAAGCCTTTTTGGATTTTCACGTTTCAAACTTTGGAACCAAGAGGCCTAAACAGGGCTACGATGTTTCAGCTTTTCTTTAGTATTTTGCTGTATGCCTCTATATAATATGTAACATTTATATAATGTGTGTACAATTATTAATTGTCTGTATCTTCTATTTCCTAGAATCGCTGATCCCACATTGGTTTCATGTTCTCTGCTTTCCCACCACCAGGGTATCGTATAGTCACACCCTGTCTACATTTTCTATGCTTTTCCTTTTTTTTCCCCTTTGTTTTCCTTTTTTTTTTCCTCCGTTTTTTTTCCTCCGTTTTTCCTCTACTCCCCTTTTAATTTTTCCTCTACTCCCCCTTTAACTTATTTTGTTTCCCCCATCCCTTATATTTTCTTTTTCATTCTTATTCTGTTTACCAAATTTTACTTACATTTCCCCTATTACTTCCTCTGAACAGCCTACCTTGCTGTTTTTTTTCAGCGAGCCCTTGTTTTCAATTTGATATACAGTGGCCCTCCCCTTTACATAGCGTCATATGACGCCTCATTCTTTCTGGTTTTCTTTTCTTCTTTTTTTCTAAGCCCGTTCAGTGCGCAGGCACAGCTCATGACCGCGTCACTAGGATGCGATGTCATGTGTTCTCATTTGTCCTGCAGGAGGGCTCGCATACGAGCCCGTCCACTGCGCATGCGCCGCACATGACCGCGTCACTATGACGCGGCGTCATGTGCCTTTTTAAACCCGGAAGTAGGGCGCACACAGCGTCCTACCTCCAGACGGCCCACATGTGCTCCTGCAAGCCCATACAGGTAATCTATCCAGTGGTGGCATGGCGCTTCAACTTGTGCTCCCTACAGTACCTGGTATTTTATGCGTTTTTTTCCCTTTCTTTCAGCGCCCCTCCATTGCTACAATTGTAGCCAGTAGCGCTCCTCGATTTGTTCCAGTGAGGCCGTCACTTAGGTATTTAACCCTCTCTTCACTCCTCTATATAGTGCTTTACCATAGTGCTCTTTATGGGCTAGCTTTTCTCATCTTATCCTTCTTTTTTCTTTTTCACAGTTCCATTGCAGTAGGCTCTATTGTGGATGTTTCTTATAGCACCCATACACAGGTATTACTTTTCTAGTGGGCATAAATCTTTCATGTGGCTCATTTTTGTAGTCATTACATATATCTGTTCCCCTACACCGCATCTACTTTGCTAAATTTAGCTACCAGCGCCTAACCCTTAGTCTCTGGATGCCACTGCCCAGGTATTACCTTTTACCACCCTGCATATAGTGCACATTTTCACTCAATAGTTCTGTTTTTGTTCATTTATCATTTCTTTATTTATACCATCCCTTTACAGTGACCTACTTTCTGTGGTTTATCTTACCTCATCCGTTTTGCCAGAGGTACTGCTTATGTTGCCTTTTTTCCTCTATCCTTTCTTTTTTTCTTTTGCCATTTATCTGTCCATATTATCTCTTCTCTTGGGTCCATTATTTGTCTGCTATCATGTTATCACTCCATAGTAAAAACTGTTATTCTATCACAGGTGTTGTTCTCCATATATTACTTTACTGCTGGCTACATCACAGCACTATTACTAGGTGATCTCTATATCCTTTTTGGTACTTGGCTAATAGCTACTAATTTTCTTCAGTTTTTTGTAGCACTACAAAGTATGTCCTTAACTGAACTCTCTCAAATGTTCACTGAGCACCTCTGGATTATAGGCCGTGTGAAGTTCTACACTTTTGATTGACATGTCCAAGTATACTAAATGTGTATTCTGTTATGTTGCATCTTTGTTCTGATTCTTGCATCATATATGTACTTACAATTTTTTGTCTGCTTAATATATTACAGTTCAATTCTGTACATATTTTCTGAGGAAGGCTGATGTTATATGGCCGAAAACGTTCAATCTGTTATGTACATCACTTTAATCATTCACGGATGCAAATAAAAGAAAAACCACAGCAACGATTACCTACCTTTGTTCTATTATTCAGCATTTGAGTGCCAAGTCTTTTTTGATTTTGCTAGTTGGGCTGTTGACCCTACTTGTGCACCGACATTCATATCAGTTCTTTGAGTGCCATGTTTTTGTAGTTTAATGGCTAATATGGTTAGCTGTGATAATGCCATTATAATCATCACTATAACTGTCATCTACATGCTGGAGCACACTTTAAATAGTCTAGGTGAGGATGTGGATGCGGGGAAAGAAGAGGAAGCAGAGGAGTATTCCTTTAGGGTCAACAATATCTATAAGTTCAGGTCTGTTGTCTCATAGGCGGTTGCCAAGGAAGGAACAAATGGAGAAGGACCATGAAAAGGACGAGAAGAGGTGGTGGACGCGCAACAGTTAGATGAAGATGATAATGATTCTTTCTATGTTGTCCATGAAGATCAAGAGGGGATGGAGAAAGACAGCTTAAGTGTTATCCCAACACACTATGGAGCTGGACCTCATGAAAGTTGGGGACCTTCTTGCAGCACTATCTGCAACATGACTGTTATTGTTACCAGTATAGATAAGATTCGAAATAGTGCTGACTACTGGGTTGCCAGTACGTTCTATCCACAATAGCAAAGTAAATTTTGCCTGTTGCTTCCCACCCTGGAAAGGGACACACCCATGCTGCAGTACCAAAACATGCATCAAGACAATCTTGACAGTGGTTTATCCCAATACAGCAGTGAGGCACACAGTTTGCATCGCAGCGATAGCCTTTCAGCCACAGAAATGTTCAGTTGTCAATGCACAAACTTAAGTAGCCTAACAGTGCTGTAGTCATGTGTTGCAACCCCACCAAGGACAGCATCTTCAAAGAGTGGGTATGGAAAGAATTCAGACACCTTTACATTTTTCATTATTTGTTTCATTGCAGCCATTTATTAAATTCAAAAAAGTTCATTTTTTTCTCATTAATGTACACTCTGCACCCCATCTTGACTGAAAAGAAATGTAGAAATTGATAGGATGTAGTATATAAGGTCGTTTTTTTTGTTTATGATGGTATGCAAGGACTAAGAGCTGTAAGGTTCGAAATGCGTCTGCCCACGGAACTCTTCCCAGAGTAGGGGCTTGTGACTTCTATGCTGAATGGATTCTTTATTTTAAAGAACTTTCCCAACAAAATTTAAAGGTTTTTATGAGACTGTCTGAGCTGGATTACCTATTGAATTGATTGTCTGTTGGTGGTTCAATAAAGTATTGCCACACTGTTTTACCCTCACCCTGTGCTGTCTGCATACTATTATTCCCATGGGGAAAAAGTGTGTGCATTAAGTGTAATGAGCCCTGGTTCCTGTGTTCTTTCTAAAGACTGCTGGGCCAGCAGACAAGAGCACCCACTGACCCTCATCTCTCCACAGCCTTCAACCAAGGTTTTTTGGTGGAAAGTCAAAACTTATCTCTAGGAATTTATCAGCACTCTTCTTCACTTTAGCTGTGACTGCTGTCAAAATTGAATTGCAACTTAGAGTAGATCATTTGAATGTCTTGAGAGACTGCGTTCAAGGCTGGAAGTCAACTTTTATATGCTGTTGATAGGGGAATATGAGGCTTTTGACCACAGAATGTGACATAGGGGAATATTCTGAAAAATTCAAACTGAATTATTGTTGGAAAATTTGGCCAAAAGAAGTAAATCTGACTAGTTATCATCATGGACATTAAAGAAAATACAAAAGTTTTGCTCTGTAGCCTAATGACTGCCATGCACATCAGATGAATGTTGCAAAGATGTTCAGCCGACAACAATCTTGGCTGTCTCTTCCATACACAACACTTGTTCAGATGAGCGTCCCTATGTTCACTAAGAGAGTCATAATTGAACAATTCTGGTAGCAGCTTATCTATGGAAGAACAAAGTGATTGCCTAACCAAAATTAGACATGATCAACATCTTCTCCTCCAATGATCTGTTGTTCTGGGCGCCAATACACATTGAACTGTTGACTGAATGCATAATTATCAGCAGTTTTGGATGACATTAGCCTAATGTGTCTGGGGGCTTTGACTGATCTTATAACTTTGTCTGTTATTTTTGGGAATTATAAGCAATAGAGAAGGCAGAGGAAATTTTGAGAATTTTGGAGAGTGCTCTCCTGCATCTGGAAAGAAAACTGAATTCGACTGTCAGAGACTATAGTAAATGAAAGACCATAGAACTGAAAGAAAATATGGACAACTGTGGAGCAGAAGGAAATCCACACAATTACAAAAGGTTTGGCACCATGGAAAGCTGATGTAACAGTGTATCATCCCCCATTCTGTCTTCATGAACCAAATGCAATCATTAAATGCATTAGCATTGACCTGGCCTGCACCTGGTGATGGGATTGTGCATCATTGTTTTTCATTGTGGGGGGCTTCACTGATACACAAACCTTGAGAAACTGCTCAGAAACAGAATTTGTGGGTATGAGTCGGATATGGACAGGACCTCAATGACTTTATTTCAGACTTCATGTTATATTTCAAAAGGTGTATAAAGAAGTAGATCCTGGTCATATCTACCATTCCAGTGACTGATCTCAAGAGGGATTTAAAGAAGCAAATAATGCATGTTTTGGTTTGTTGTTGTGTTGTGTCTTGGCTGGACTAAGATTTTGTGCTACGACCAGATCCTGGTAAAAATGCCAGGATGAATAGGGATTTGGAATCATGTGTCTTTTATCGTTGGACACCTGCTATATCTTCCCAGCCAGATATCGGGAGTTGTTCTCAGAAATAGTGTGGCTTGTTTTCTTTGGCGTCAATATATGAATTGGCCCCACCAGACTTGTTTTTCTTGTTGCTGTCTTATAATACTGTGAGCTTGTGTCAAGGTTCTGTGGAATATTCTTCAACTGACTCGATAACGTTTCTTTGACTGTTTATTGGTCAGCCATACATGCTTCCTTTAGGAAGACCTATTATGAAGTCCATGGAAATTTCAGACCAGGGTTCTTGTGGAAAAAGCAGCAGTTTTAACAAGCTAGGAGGTGCTTAACAAGAAGATTTGAACAAGTTGACATCTTTTTCCATATTTATTACCAATAAAAATGATGAAGGAGTTCTGCTGTAACTCCTGGGTGACTGAAAAGTACAGAAGAATGGGCCCAAGTCAAGAACCTTTGGTGAAGAACTTTAGAGTGGATAATTTGCTGTAGATGTAACAGAACCAATAATACATCCAATTTCTATTAAATTAGAGAGTGTTTCTTTTGCAACATCACATTAATCAAAAGATATGAAAAGAGCATCTGCTCTGAATATTTTCCCATCTGAATGATATGTGAAGAAAAAGTCAAACTGTGATAAGAAAACAAGCCTGTCGGGGATTCAGCATAACTGAATATTCTCCAGATTTTTATGGTCCATATAAATAGGCATTTGAAACTTAGCTCTTTCAAGTAGATGATGACAATGACACACCTCCAAAGGTAGTTTAACATTTAGAAGCTCTCAATTACCAATAATGTATTTCCTTTTTGTGGGAAAGAATTTCCTAGAACAGAAATTGCAAAGATGCTTTCTAGATTCAGAAGAATGTTAAAATCAAACTGCTCCCTGATCAATAGCAATGCATTTATTTCAAGGAAAATGGGCATCAACATTTGGGTGATTAGATGACACTCCCACTTCTATGTGAGAGTCATAAGATAAGCCACCACGTGTGAATAGTTATTTTTGAACTGCTAGCAACAAATTGCAAAGCCAATGAATATTTGAAGGGAGTAAAGGCTTACAGAATATTGCCACTTTTTTCTTAGTCTTTATACCAACCTCCTTGAGAGCTGATACATCTCAAAAGTGGCAGTTCATGACTCTAAATTTTCTAATTTGGCATAAGATTTTGTCACAGTCTTTTTAACACTTAGTAGACATGAATTTGGTGTGAATCCATAACTTTAGAGATTAAGATGTCACTTAAATAGATTAAGACATACTGGTACAGAAGATTAGAGAACATTTCAGTAACCGAACATTAAGCACTACTAAGCATTGAATAATCCATGACAAGATATTCATAATGACCATCTTAGGAATTTCCAAGAAAAGGAAACAACATCATCCAGCTCATCGATAGTGATCTCTTGACAAGAAAGTTGTCAAACTACATCATGTGAGTTTCATGACATTTGAAAGATTACAAAATGAAGTCCATCCATCCATTCAGAAGTCAAACCCGACTTTCTCAAAAGTCGAGGCGAACAAAGCCGTCCGACTAACGGAAATGGTCTGGTCGGAGTCGAAAATCGACCACAATGCAAGTCAATGGGGAATAAAGTCGGCAGGGAGTGGAGGACAGTAAACACACCTACAGTGCCCATTTCAATGACAACAACATCAATTCTTATTACTTAAGCTTGTCAACCTTAATTAACTTTATAATAATAGTAACGCATTGAAAACTTGGGGTTATTTGGCTAAAGTTGTGGGGGGGCAGTGCTGGCTCCAGGTTTTCGTGGGCCCCGGGCCAAAGAGTCTCAGTGGGCCCCTTTAACACATACCACAATTCATGATGCTCCGATACGGCAGAGAAATATAGTTATAGTACAATGCCAAATACTTCACTTCTTACATTACATGAGTGATATCTATTTTAAATTCTACAATAGCTCAAAAAACGGACAGTATAGTCCTCCATACAGTAATTATGAGCACCACATAGTGCGCCATACAGAATAATGAGCCCCATATATTGCTCTATACAGAAAAATGAGCCCCATATATTGCATGCTCCATACAGAATAGGTCCCATATGTGCTCCATATGATGCTCCATATATAAAGGGCCCTATATGATGCCCCATAAATAATTAAACGAATATGCTGCTCTAGTATATGATGGGCCCCATATATGATGCCCCAGTGTATGATGAACCCCATATAATGCTCCAAATATAATGGTCCCCATATATAATGCTCCATATATAATGGTCTCCGTATGATGCTCCATATATAATGTGCCCCATATGATGCGCCATATATAATGGGCCCCAAATGGTGCTCCATTATATGATGTGTCCCATGTATGATGCTCCAGTGTATAATGAGCCCTATCTATGATGCTCAAGTGTATGATGGGCCCCATATATAATTCTCCAGTGTACAATGCTCACCATATACTGCTCCAACCAATGCCTCTCCTCGCTGGGCACTGCTCTACTCTGGACTCCCTAGCATTGCCATCTTCCAGCTCTCTGCACTGTGACTGTTCAGGCAGAGGGTACACAGATGTGACATCATCGCGCTCTCTGACCTGAATGTCACTGTCAGGAAACGCGGAAGACGTCACAGCGGTGGTGCAGGGAGAGGTAAGTATTGCAAGTGCTGGGGCCCTAAGCTAGCAGGTGGGGCACAATTGTGGGCGCCGGGAAGTGGCACAGGGCCCCTCATAGTACGCCAGTGTCTCTGACGGTGAGTGGGCCCTCCCACCTGCTCAGGGCATCGGCACTTGCCCGTGTGTGCCAGGTGCTTACCCTGGCCTTGGGGGTACAGCCCAGTTAGGGAGGTGGAAAAACTGGCATATGTTGAGGTGTAGGCTGGACGTTCAGCAGCTGCAAATGGAGGAATTGGAGAAGTCGGAGGAAGAGGAGGACAAAGCGAGCCATTTTTCTGGCAACCTATGTGTCATCAGGCGTAGGTAGTACAAAATCCTTTGAAACCCAGGCATGGTTCATTTTAATGAAGGTGAGATCACCAACATTTTGGGTCGACAGCTGGGTCCTTCTTTCTGTCTGGATTGATCCAGCAGCACTGAAGACTCTTTCTGATAGCACACAACCAGCAGGGCAAGCTAGCTCCTGTAAGGCATATTGTGCCAATTCAGGCCAGGTGTCCAGTTTACAGGCCCAGTAGTCAAAGGGGAATGAACTGTCAGGGAGAACATCGATAGGGGAGAAGAGGTAATTTTGAACCATAGTTGACAACTGTTGTCTCCTGTCTGTTGCAATCGATTCAGTATTACCAGTCGTGTGAGCGAAACTCGAGAAATCAGACGACAACATGGTCATGAAACCCCTGTCTCCAACGCCACTTCAGCTGTGTGCACCACAAACACCTCTTCCTCTTGGCCCAGTACGGCTAATGATAGAACCTGCACCGCTGCTGTGTGCTGGGAAAGCCTCTAACAAACGGTTTACCAGAGTTGCTTGTTTTTTCGCCATTATTAGCTCTATTGTAATGTATGTAGTACAGTTCATATAGCGTCTTGTGCTTGGGTGCAATGAACATACATGAGACACAGGTTTGATATAGAAAAGTCCTGTATTACTTCATACAAGTTGGCAGAAATAGTCACACAGTTTGCAGACACAGAAGCAGGAGACACAGCAGGCCAGAGTAAACTAAGCTCAGCAAATCACTCTCCAACACAGATTCAGGATCTTCTTCTCTGTTACCGTAAGTCCATGCAAACGTGGGTCTTTTAAAGAGCAGGGTTCAGAGTCCACAAGTGCTTCAGAGTTCCTCAGTAGGAATAGCTGGAGTACAAGGTCCAAGGCTTACAGGAGTCAAGTCACAGGTTCACTGCAGGCTAGATTCTGAAGCACTGATTGCTCAGCTGTGGCTGCTTAAGAAGCAAAGGAGAGAATCAGGGCGGGAACATGCAAGCTGGAAACTCCATTTTGACTGAGGGCAAGATAGCTACAGAAAGACAGAAAGCAAAATGGCTGACGAACAAACTGAGTTTCAGGAATATATACATAGAACCTTACATTACTCCGCCCTTAAGGACAACCTCCGGATGACCTCAGACCAGGCTTGTGTGGGTACCTCTGATGAAACTGACGGAGCAAGCGAGGAGCATTAACGTTATTGACTGGTTCCCATGAGTTGTCTTCCACTGGGTAGCCCTGCCATTTAATCAGATATTGTAACTGATTTCTATACAACCTGGAATCTAAAATCCTTTCCACCACAAATTCTTCCTGACCATCGACTAGCACTGGGTCAGGGCAAGGAGAAGAACGTCCAGGAAACGTATTGGGTGTTGCAGCCTTTAGTAGGGATACATGAAAGACAGGGTGGATTCTCATAGTTCTGGGCAGTTGAAGACGACAAGCAACGGCACTTATAATTTTACTGATTTTATAGGGTCCAATGTACTTATGTCCCAACTTAGACGATGGAATCCTTAACTTAAGATTTCTGGTTGACAGCCAGACCAAGTCTCCTACCTTGAAAGCTGGTGCAGGTTTACAAAATTTATCTGCTGCTTTCTTGTACCTTTCTTCAGCCGATTCCAGATTTTCCTTTAGAAGATCCATATTCTTCTGTAAAGACGTGATTATTTCAGCCACTGCTGGTAAAGGCGTTTCTATGGGAAATCGTGGTAGAATGTTAGGATGATAACCTAGATTAGAGTAAAAAGGAGACTGTTTAGTGGAGGCACTCTGAGAGTTGTTATACGAGAACTCAGCTAATGGAAGTAGATCCACCCAATCATCCTGTAGGTGGCAGATAAAGCAGTGGAGATACTGCTCCAGGGTTTGATTGGTTTGTTCGGTCTGTCCATTAGTCTGGGGATGAAAAGCAGAAGAAAGGTTTACTTTAATGTCCAATGCTGCACAGAAATTTTGCCAAAACCTAGAAGTGAATTGCACCCCTCGATCCGAAATAACCTCATCCGTACTCCATGTAAGCGAAACACATCTTTAATCATCAAATCTGATGTCTGTTTTGCAGTGGGTAAGCCGACACAAGGGATAAAATGAGCTGCCTTTGTTAGACGGTCAACCACCACTAAAATGGTGTTCTTTCCCTGAGAGGTTGGTAACTCCACAATGAAGTCCATAGAAATGGATCCCCACGGGCGGGACGGGGTGGGAAGAGGCTGTAACAGACCAGTTGGTGAGGAGCGAGGTGTTTTGCATCTTGCACAGACCTCACATGAAGTGACATAATTCAAAACATCCTTCCTGCAAGTGGGCCACCAAAAGAAACGAGAAAGAAATTCCTGTGTCTTTAGAATTCCTCTATGCCCAGCTATCTTGGAATCGTGAATGAGTTGCAATACTCTCAATCTGACTGTTTCAGGATTATACAGGCATTGTCCTGAATCCACACACCATTCTTAAAGACAAGACTTACGTCCCTTGGGGGTTGTGCCAAAAAGGAATCCGCATGGTATGCTTCCTTGATGTCCTTAAGTAGGTCTTGATTATGAATTACTCCTAGGAATCTAGAGTCAGGAAGAATAGTCTTAGGAGGAGTAATTGGACGTGTCTCTGCTGAGTAAATCCTAGAGAGTGCATCAGCCTTTCCATTGCGCGATCCTGGTCTATAAGAAATGATAAAATTAAATTGGTTTAAGAAAAGATTCCAGCGAGCCTGGCGAGGAGTCAGACACTTAGCCGACCTGATAAACTCAAGGTTACGATGGTCTGTCAGGACGACTATTTGCTGTGCAGCTCCTGAAGAAGGTGTCTCCATTCTTTGAAGGCGGCAATAATGGCCAACAACTCTCTATTGCCCACATCGTAGTTCCTCTCAGCCGAAGACAACTGCTGGGAAAAGAAGGCACAGGGATGCAAGACATTCTTCTCACCTGTTCTCTGAGAGAGTATAGCTCCAACGGCACAGTCTGAAGCATCCACCTCTATTATGAAGGCAAGCTCGGGGTTGGGATGTACTAGGATAGGTGCAGTGGTAAATTTATCTTTTAGACGGGAAAATGCTTCCTGGGCTTGGGGAGTCCAGGAGAACCTAGACTCTTTCCGGGTAAGTTGAGTGATAGGTGACACTACCTCAGAGAAATTTCTAATGAAACGTCTATAGAAGTTGGCAAACCCGATGAAGCGCTGTACCTCCTTCACATTTCTAGGACTTGGCCAATCCTTGATGGCTTGGGTTTTGCTTCCATCCATACTAATTCCTTGTGTAGACAGTACATACCCCAGAAATTGAATTTCGGTCCTATGGAATTCACACTTTTCAAGTTTGATGTAAAGATGATTTTGTCTTAGACGTTCCAAGACCATTCTCACATGTCCATGATGTTCCTCTGTGGAGTTAGAAAAAATTAGAATATCATCCAAATAAATTACCACGAATGTATCTAGGAGATCCCTGAAGATGTCATTCACCAAGTGTTGGAAAGTGGCTGGGGCGGTACTCAGACCAAAAGGCATAACTAAATATTCAAAGTGTCCATAGCGTGACCTGAATGCAGTCTTCCATTCATCCCCAGGTCTAATACGGACTAAGTTATAGGCCCCACGAAGATCTAGTTTAGAAAAAATTTTGGCATGTCGCACTCTCTCCAATAACTCAGGGATTAAAGGCAATGGATAACGGTTTCTAATAGTAACCTTATTGAGTTCCCTATAGTCTACGCATGGTCTCAGAGATCCATCTTTCTTCTTTACAAAGAAGATGGGTGCACCTGCAGGAGATGAAGAGGGGCGTATGAAGCCCTTGGCTAGATTTTCGTCTATGTAATCCTTTAAAGCCTTTAGCTCGGGCCCCGCCAGGGGGTAGATCTTACCAAAAGGTATCTCTGCTCCAGGCAATAATTCAATTGGACAACATATGGACGGTGAGGAGGAAGCTGGTCAGCGTTCTTCTTGTCACATAAATCCACATAGTCCTGGTATACAGCTGGTAGTTCAGGGACTGACATGATTCCTTTAAGAACAGAGCAAGCTGAAACTTTTGGACTCAGCTGTTTCTCTGGAAAGTGTAATTCCTTGGTCTCCCAGTTAATGGTAGGATTCTGAGCCTGCAGCCATGGTAGCCCTAGAATAATGGCAAAGTGGGGAGAAGAGATAAGCATAAAGGATAGTTTCTCTTGATGATCTTTACCCATAAGAACCTTCAAAGACTCTGTTTCCTGATCCACTGGTCCAGAGGTCAGCAGGGAGCCATCCACAGTTTCCATCTGTACTGGAGTAGCCTTCTTCACTGAACGTATTCCCTGTTTCAGAGCAAAGGAGACATCCATAAAATTTCCACTTGCCCCTGAGTCGATCATAGCAGAGCTAGACACCCAAGTTGAGTCAACCCAGAGTTTGATGGAAAGAAAGCAATGAGAATTGTTTTTCTTACAACTCAGCTGGGACACCGCTGAGGAAACTTGAAAAATGGCAGCGTTTACACAGTCAACGTCCTCAGAGGTAACGGAGTTTAAGTCCGAGAAATCAAGATCTGTTGCTGCAGATCTCTCTGGAGCCTGAGGCTCGGACCTGACAGATCCCCTCTCGCAACACTCACAATGAATGAGTGCTGCAGTAGTCTTACGAGAACGGCTGGGGCATTTATAATGAAGTGCCCTGACTTACCACAATAGAAACATAGATTCTCCTTAAAACGATGTTCCTTGCGTGCATCACTAACCCGTCGTTGTAAAGAGTCTACCTGCATGGGTTCAGGTTCAGGTTCCCGTGTAATCCTACTCAAAGGTTCCTTAGCTGGAGAGGAAGGTAGGAAAAGGTTAGTACGATTGCTTTCGAACCATCTCTCTTGCCTGCGTTCAGTCAGACGACTATCAATACGGATGCAGTAGTTAATAAAGTCACCTAACGCAGTGGGAGGGTCAGCACGAGCAAGTTCATCCTTAATCAGTGGAGATAACCCTTTCGAAAAATAGATTTTTTGGCGGAACTGTCCCAGGTGGTATCAAGGGCCCATCTCCTGAAATCCAAGGCATATTCAGCTACCGAGTGCTTACCTTGGCGCAAAGCTAACATGGCTGCTTCAGCTGTTGCACCTCGATTGGGGTCATCAAACACCTGCCCCATGGCTGAAATAAAATCATCAAGGTGATTCAAACAATCATCCTCAGTCTCAATCAAAGGGTTTGCCCACATCAAAGCCTTGTTGGTAAGCAACATAATTATAGTAAGCACCTTAAATCGTTTAGTGGGAAATTGTGAAGCATGTGCAGAAAAAAAAAGATTGCATTGATTAATAAATCCCCTGAATTTCTCACGTTCACCGCCAAAACGAAAAGGGGGCAACTTGGGAATCCCAGCACTCTTGGCTACGGCAGGAGCCTGGACTCGCCCTCTAGAACCTCAATCCTGGCTCGCAAATCCTGGGTAGTCTGTCCAACCACTTGCAAATTGTGATTATTGAGGTCCTGTAGATTTGTAAAACGGGTCTTTATATTCTGCAAATCTGCAAGGATATTATCAGTCACTCCGCAAAGTTCCTTTATGCGGGCCTCCATTTTCCAGATCTTTTAAGACAGGATTACTGGAATGGTTGTGAGAAGTCACAACCACTATCATCACAGAAAGTTTCAACCAGACATCTGATATCCAGAGTTACAGCAGACAAAAAAGAGGAAAGAAAAAAAAAAAACAATAGTGTTTACCTGTGATAACACTGCAGAAAGAAAAAACTTAAGGGAATTGCTCACCTGGAATGGTTGTGAGAAGTCACAACCACTGTCATCACAGAAAGTACAACCGGACGTCTGATATCCACAGTTACAGCAGACACAGCCTTCCAGACCCAGCAGACACTAACGTTTTGGCTTCAGAATCTTGTAATGTATGTAGTACAGTTCATATAGCGTCTTGTGCTTGGGTGCGATGAACATACATGAGACACAGGTTTGATATAGAAAAGTCCTGTATTACTTCATACAAGTTGGCAGAAATAGTCACACAGTTTGCAGACACAGAAGCAGGAGACACAGCAGGCCAGAGTAAACTAAGCTCAGCAAATCACTCTCCAACACAGATTCAGGATCTTCTTCTCTGTTACCGTAAGTCCATGCAAACGTGGGTCTTTTAAAGAGCAGGGTTCAGAGTCCACAAGTGCTTCAGAGTTCCTCAGTAGGAATAGCTGGAGTACAAGGTCCAAGGCTTACAGGAGTCAAGTCACAGGTTCACTGCAGGCTAGATTCTGAAGCACTGATTGCTCAGCTGTGGCTGCTTAAGAAGCAAAGGAGAGAATCAGGGCGGGAACATGCAAGCTGGAAACTCCATTTTGACTGAGGGCAAGATAGCTACAGAAAGACAGAAAGCAAAATGGCTGACGAACAAACTGAGTTTCAGGAATATATACATAGAACCTTACATCTAGGTTCTCCTGTGGCATGATGTTCTGTAATTTGCCTTTATAGCGTGGATCGAGGATGCTGGCCAACCAGTAGTCGTCATCCTTCATAATTTTGGCAATGCGGGGGTCCCTTTTTAGGATCTGCAAGACATAATCACACACATGTGGGCCAATGTTCCAGGTGTCAATGATGCACTGCCAGTGGTGGGTGGTGGAGCACTTTCTGCCAAATCCACATACCTCCATTCACGCACAAACCCTGTACCTGACCTTGGCAAGCCAACATTTTCTCTTGCCTCCTGAGAAGCATCATCTTACCCAAAATAATCATCCCCCTCATCCTCATCCTCCTCCTCTTTCTCTTCTTCCTCCACCTCATCCAGTACAGTTCTCTGAGCAGACAATGCCTGACTGTCATGAAAGCTTCCCTCCGCCTCCTCCTCTGCTGCAGACGCCTGATCCTTAATGTGCGTCAAAGTTTGCATGAGCAGACGCATAAGTGGGATGCTCATGCTTATGATGGCGTTGTCTGCGCTTACCAGCCATGTGCATTCCTCAAAACACTGAAGGACTTTACAGAGGTCTTTCAGCTTTGACCACTGCACACCCGAGAACTCCATGTCCACCCTCAAACTGCCTGCCCGTGGATCCTCCCACAAATGCATTACAGCCTGCCTCTGTTCGCACAGCCTCTCAACCATATGCATGGTGGAGTTCCACCTTGTTGCAACGTCTATGATTAGGCGGTGCTTGGGGAGGTGGAGCGATCGATGCAGCCTCTGCATATGACAGGAGTCTACTGGCGAGCGATGGATGTGCAAGCACAGTCTTCACACCTTATGGAGCAGGGCTGGTAACTCTGGATAATTATTTATGAAGCACTGCACCACCAGTTTCAAGGTGTGAGCCAGGCAAGGTATGTGTCTGAGTTTTGCAAGGGCTATGGCCGCGACAAAATTACGGCGATTATCACTGACTACCTTGCCTGGCTCAAGATGTAGACTGCCCAGCCATGACTCAGTTTCTCGCTGCAAGTAGCCGGCCAGTACCTCCGCGATGTGTCTGTTGTCGCCCAAAGACATCTTCTTTAAACAGCCTGCTGACGCTTACCACTAGCTGTTCGATAGTGGGACACCTCGTGTGCAACACTGGCAGCTGCAGATGGAGTGCTCGTGCGACTGCGCTCTGTCGATGAGCTTTCGCTTCTGGAGGAGGAGGAGGGTCGAACGCCTACAGCCAACTGTTGCCTATACCATGGGCTAAGCAGCACTGTCCCACCTCTTCTATTCCCTGTGGACCCTGCATCCACCACATTAACCCAGTGCGCAGTGATGGACACTTAACGGCCCTGGCCATGCCTACTGGCCCATGCATCTGTTGTGAGGTGCACCTTTCCACTCACTGATTATTTGAGTGCATGGACAATGCAGTCTTTCAAATGAAGGTGGAGGGCAGGGGTGGCTTTTCTGGAAAAGAAGTGACAACTGGGTAGGTCATAGTGTGGGACAGCGTAGGCCATGAGCTCTCGGAACACTGCGCTTTCAACCAAACGGAAGGGCATCATCTCTAATGAGATCAGTTTGGCAATGTAGGTGTTCAAAGCCAGTGAGGTTTTGTAGTCCGTCCACGCTTGCAAGTGCATGGTGTTTAAATGTCTAAGCATGGAACTGGTATTCAATTTTCTGAGATTTTTCCCTCGGCTAAAGGTCCTTCCGCACTTCTTACAGATAACCTTTGCCTCATCAATAGGATTTTGGTCAAAAAAGTGCCACACTGAACTCTTCCTACTATGGGATAAATTTTAAGGACTTGCACGCTGTGCTAATTTGACCGTCTGGCCAAGCTGTCCTGCAACTTTTTGTTTTTTTAACACGTTTTTGGACTGCTACGGGCCTGCCAGATAACCGCAGCTGCGATGTCGATGCCTGTCGTGGATACTGCTCCTCTTCTGAGCTATTGCCAGCGGTACCCTCTTCCGCCAATGGATGCCAATCCGGGTCAACAACTGGGTCATCCATCACCTCCTCTTCAATTTCATCTGTACGTTCCTCTGTGTCACCGTGTAAGGTGATATCTGTTGTGAACGTGTTGGCGACGACTTCGGAGCTGAGGCTCCCTCTGGTGGTTGCTGAGGGTATTGAACCTATGTTGAACAGCAAAAGTTCACCGCCTGCAATGGATGAATGGTTATCAGGTGGGACGGACTTGCCTGATATAAGTGAGCTGACCTCCCATGATCCTGGCAGGTGATTAATTGTTCTTCCTGGTCAAGGTTGGAATTCAGCTTGCTTTTCTGCTGTCTCCTGCTATCACTCAGATAAGTTTCCATCTGTTTTTTTCCTGTGGTTGGATTTTTCTTGTATTTGCTGCCTTGCTTTTTGAGTTCAGCCGGGTCCCTTTGGGGCTTGTGCTGGTCTCTGTTCTCTTTTTGTATTTGTTCATTTGCTCAGTTCTTGTAATTTTTGTACTGCTGGGTAGCTGCTTGTTCACACCAGAGATCTGATTATAGGTGATCGAGACCCTGTGGTCTCAGCATTTTTGGATTCAGAAGTGTTGGAGATTTTCCTAGGTTTTTTCTGGGTTGCAGACAGTATTCTCTCCTGTGCTGTCCTATCTAGACAATTTTGGACCCCAGCGATTGCTCATTCTGTTTTCTGTCTGTGTTCATGTTTTAATCTTGTCTAATCGCAATTATATGTTTGGGGGCTTCCTATTCTTTTGGGGCTCTACTCCGGGGCAGTTAGCTTTCCTCTTTCCATCTTCAGGGGTAGCTAATCTCTCCTTCTGTGACGAGGCGTCTAGGGCACCGTAGGAACATCCCATGGCTGCTTCTAGTTGTGCAGGTTAGTTTAGGGGTCTGCAACTTATTAGTTCCAACCTCTCTGGTGTTTGACTGCCTTTGCGGTTTTTTGCTCCTGTCCTCCTCAGTACCAAAATATAACTGTATCGTATGCGGGAAGGGGCACCTGAGTTTCATCAGGGTCAGATTCTGGCTCAGTAGACTGCGAGGGCAATGCAGTGCTCTGGATGAATGTACCAGCAGAATCAGATAGCAGTGGCTGTGCATCACTTCACTCCATGTCATATTCATCTTGGACTGGGGAATTCAGGATTTGACTTGATAACCCAGGCATGGTATGTGAAAAGAGCTCCGTGGAGTAATCTGAAGTGTGGCCTGCCGCATCTTCACTTTTGGTGGGGGTGAAGGACACAAGGAAAGGTGTTGTTCCTGACCAGGAGCCTGACAACTCAGTGCTTGCATTTTTTGAAACTTCAGAAGAGGAGGCGATAGAGCTGGAGGCTGTTTCGGCAATGTAAGCCAAAACCTGTTCCAGATGCTCCGGCTTTAAAAGCGGTTTACCTACTCCCAGAAAAGTGAGCCTTCCAGGCCTTCTGGAGCCAGACGATGACGCACACTCAACACCTCCTGCCTTAGGTGCTATTGGGCTTTTGGCACTACTAGCAGATGCACCACCACCATCATTCCTAGCTGCCCCCCCCTGTCCTCGTCCGCGACCTCGTCCTCATGTTTGGGAAAATGTACCAAAAATACCAGCAAATATATGGTACTGTATGAGGAGCGTACAGCTGTATATGGCGTAGGGAAAATTTAAATCTCCGTATATATTTCCGGAGTCACACACAGACGCTCACTCAGTATGGATTTGACCATAACACAAAGAGCAGATATATGGCACTGTATCAGAAGCGGACAGCTGTATACGGTGTAGGGGAAAATTGCAATCTCCGTATATATTTCCGAAGTCACACACAGACGCTCACTCAATATGGATTTGACCGTAATACAAAGAGCAGATATACGGTACTGTATCAGAAGCGTACAGCTGTATGCGGTGTAGGGGAAAATTGCAATCTCCGTATATATTTCCGGAGTCACACAGATAGTCAGCATGTATTTGTACGTGATACCAGCCGGTACACGGTAGTGTGTGAGGAGCGCACAGCTCTATACGGTGTGGGAAAAAATGAACGGTCGGTAAGTGTGCAGAAAAAAAAAGAATAAAAGTATTAAAAGTATTAGTGCTGTGTAAAAAGCAGTCTGCACAGCAGTGTACACACAGCAATACAGCTATCAGGCAGCCTAATAACCAGCGCTGCTGCACACAATAAAATCCTCCCGTCACTGCACACTAACTGTACAGCTCAATTGCTATCAGCACAAGCACAGAAGAACTTCTCTTTCCTGCCTAACTCTCTCCCTACTGATAAACAGCGTCAGCAACCTCTCCTTACTGTTAATATCGGCAAAAGTAAAATGGAGGTCGGCGCTCAGGGCTTTTATAGACACTATGATGCCCCCAAAAGCAAGCCAATCACTGCATTGCCCTTCTCTAAGTTGGTGGTGGACGCTGCACATGTCATCTCGTTGCCCACAGTGTACGTCCTTGCTCATTGGCTGAAAAAAGGCGCCTGCAAGCATTAAGGGAAAACCGACTTGGACGCTAGGGCCGATGACCGCATGGCGGACTGCACGCTATGGTCGGGTTTTGGCAAACAAAACCCGACTTTGGTGAAAGTCGGCGACTTTTGAATCTGACTGACCTGTTTCGCTCAACTCTACCCACCAGTGCTTCCTTCAACAGTAGCCGAGTCTGCGGCACCCACCAGTGCTTTCCTCAATGGCAGCCGAGCAAGCTGCACCCCCAAGTGCTCACCTCAATGGCAGTCAAGCCAGCTGCACCAGCCAATGCTCACCTCAATGGCAGCCAAACCAGCTGCACTCGCCAGTGCTTATCTCATCTCTCCATCAGACTGCTGTCACGCTGTCACTGTATACAGGAGGTCCGGGGTCTATGCTGACCCTAAGCTGGGGCCCTGACTAATCCCTCTACCTGGAGGTACTGTTGATGGTACAGAGGTCCAGGCCGCCAGCGTAACCCTATCTCCTGTGAATCCCTGACCCTCAGTAATCTAGTCCTGAGAAGGACCCTGATCACCACCACAGGGGACGGGGAGGTAAATGCCTACACACAGTATAAGACGAACGAGACAGTACAAGGGGTAAAACAAAAGACCACCTTGCATACAAAACTCACTCTACAACTACAGAGGGAACACCAATGGGTAAGGAGATAAACAATAAAGCAAGGAGGGGAAAAAACCACACCAGGTACTCTTTACTTCAGACTTCACAATACCACGATACGCTCTGCTGGTCTGCATGAATGCTTTCACTGACACTTCCCTAGCAGACTGGCAGGTATTTGAAGGAATCCCATTACTGCAGCATTAACTGCAGCTGGGCGAGGCTGAGCCTCGTCTAGCACAGAGAGAGGAAGAATTAACTCCCTCACTGCCGAAAAACACCAAGCACCAGAAACTCAGCTGTGAGAAGTCAGGTTGTGTAATCGCGACGATCTTCGTGGCGACACACCCGTGACAGTATCCCCCCTTCTACGAGGGGCCTCCGGACCCTCAGGGCCAGGTTTATCTGGGTGAGTAGTGTGGAAGGCCCGAATTAATCGTTCTGCTTTAATATCCGATGCAGGAACCCACGTCCTCTCCTCAGGACCATACCCCCTCCAATGAACCAGGTACTGAAGAGACCGGCGATTCAGACGTGAATCGATGATTTTCGACACCTGAAACTCCAAGTTACCATTGACCACCACAGGAGGAGGAGGTAAAGGTGATGGTATCACCGGTGCCACATACTTCTTAAGCAACGATCTGTGGAACACATTGTGAATTTTAAATGTAAGGGGAGGTCAAGACGGAATGCCACTGGATTAATTATAGAACTGATCTTGTATGGCCCGATGAACCTGGGACCCAGTTTCCAGGAGGGAACCTTAAGTTTTATATTCTTGGTAGACAACCATACCCGATCGTTCACACTTAGGTCCGGACCAGACACTCTCCTCCTATCAGCCATACGTTTGTATCGGTTCCCCATAGTACTCAGATTTTTCAGCACTCCTCTCCACACTGAAGAAAGTGACGACGAAAATCGCTCCTCCTCAGGAACCCCAGAAGAGCCCCCTCTATTGAAAGTACAAAACTGGGGGTGAAAACCATATACCCCAAAAAACGGGGACTTACCAGTGGACTCGCTCTGCCTATCGTTAAGAGCAAATTCCGCCAGAGGCAAGAAAGAAACCCAGTCCTCCTGGTTCTCTGACACAAAACACCGGAGATATGTCTCCAAGCTCTGGTTCAGACGCTCCGTCTGACCATTGGTCTGCGGATGAAAAGCCGATGAAAATGACAACTGCATCCCCCGCCGTGTACAAAATGCCTTCCAGAATTTGGACACAAACTGAGACCCCCGATCCGACACCACATCGGAGGGTACCCCGTGAAGTCTCACAATCTCCCCAATGAACACCTGCGCAAGAGTTTTAGCATTAGGAAGAGCGATAAAATGTGCCATCTTGCTGAACCTGTCCACTACAACGAGTATGACTGTTTTACCCGAAGATGACGGGAGGTCAGTAATAAAGTCCATAGACAGATGAGTCCACGGACGCTCCGGGATCTTCAAAGGTAAGAGGGCCCCAGACGGACGGGTATGTGGGGTCTTAGAGCGCGCACAAACCCCACGGGACGCGACAAAAGTTACCACCTCCCTATGCAAGTTAGGCCACCAAAACCGGCGCGAGAGGAGGTCTACAGTTGCTTTACTCCCTGGGTGTCCTGCCAAAGCTGAATTATGGTGTGCCTCGATCACCTTTTGTCGCAACTGATCAGGAACAAACAGTCTTCTCGGAGGTCCAACAGGGGCGTCCCCCTGAGCCTCCAATACCTCCTCCTCAAGCTCAGAGCATACTGCCGACACCACCACCCCCTCCTGAAGGATAGGAACGGGTCATCCGTCTTCCCAGCCCCAGGGAAACTGCGAGATAAGGCATCCGCCTTTACATTTTTTGACCCAGGACGATATGTGACGTCAAAATTAAACCTGGTAAAAAACAACGACCACCTAGCTTGTCTGGGATTCAGACGTTTTGCGGACTCTAAGTATAGAAGGTTCTTGTGATCGGTAATGACGGTGACCGGGTGTACTGCCCCCTCCAAAAAATGACGCCACTCCTCGAAAGCTAACTTAATGGCCAAGAGTTCCCTATTGCCGACATAGTAATTTCTCTCAGTGGACGACAATTTTTTAGAGAAGAAGGCGCACGGATGCCACTTACCAGGGACGGACCTTGAGATAATACCGCTCCCACCCCTACCTCAGAAGCGTCTACCTCCACAATGAACGGCTGTGACGCATCTGGTTGAATGAGTATGGGTGCCGAAGCAAAACATTTTTTCAAGGAGGAAAACGCTTGACAAGCCTTGTCAGACCACCTTGAAAAATCCGTCCCTTTTTTAGTCATGTCTGTGAGAGGTTTAACTATGGACGAGAAATTACGAATAAATTTCCGGTAGTAGTTAGCAAACCCCAGGAAACTTTGTAATGCCTTAAGATCCTCTGGCAGATCCCACTCAAGAACTGCCCGCACTTTCCCAGGGTCCATACGAAAACCGGATGCTGACACCAGGAATCCTAAAAACTGAAGTTCCTGTACGGCGAACACACACTTTTCCCATTTGGCGTACAGTTTATTATCCCGCAAGATCTGCAACACCTGCCTAACATGCTCCTGATGAGACACAAGATCCGGCGAGTAAATTAAGATGTCATCCAGATATATGACAACAAACTGTCCCACCAGGCGGCGAAAGATGTCATTAACAAAATGTTGAAACACCGCCAGGGCATTAGTCAGACCGAATGTCATGACAAGGTTCTCATAATGCCCCTCCGGAGTGTTAAATGCCGTCTTCCACTCATCCCCCTCCTTCATCCTAATCAGATTATACGCCCCCTGAGATCTAACTTAGAGAACCATTTGGCACCCACGATCTGATTGAAGAGATCTGGAATAAGTGGGAGCGGATACGGATCTCGGACCGTAATCCGATTAAGCTCACGGAAATCCAGGCAAGGGCGTAGGCCTCCATCTTTCTTCTTCACAAAGAAGAACCCCGCGGCCACCGGGGAAGATGAAGGTCTAATATGCCCCTTAGCCAGACTCTCCGAAATATAATCCTTCATGGCCTGCCTCTCAGGACCTGAAAGGTTATACAACCTAGATTTCGGAAACTTGGCCTCAGGGAGCAATTTTACAGAACAGTCATATGCGCCATGAAGAGGTAGTTCTTGACACCCTTTCTCCGAAAATACATCCTCAAAGTACACCAGAAATGGAGGTAAGGCCCTAGGCGCGACCGCACCGATGACCGTGTTCATGCAGTTTTTATTACAGAATTCACTCCACTGGCTTATCTCTCTGGATTGCCAATTAATAACCGGGTTATGCTTAGTTAACCAAGGAAGGCCCAACACTATAGGAGTGGGAAGACCCTCCAACACATAAAACGACAACAATTCTTTATGTATCGACCCCACTCGAAGATCTATGTTATGCATGGCTTGCAAAAAACTACCTTGACTGAGAGGCCTGGCGTCGATTGAGAATATGGGGATGGGTTTAGCCAATACACTCAGTCGCATACCTTGAACCCGGGCAAACCGAGCGTCCACCAGATTTGCCCCGGCCCCACTATCCAGAAGAACAGATATCCTCTCAGTTCTCGTACCCACCACCACCTCCACCGGTACGAGAAATTGAGACGGACCTGGGGACGAAATACTTACTCCCAGATTGTCGTCCACCACACAACCTGGGATCAATAGTTTTCCAGCGACTTCTCACTCTGCAAAGGACGGGATGGACACCCCCCAATAAAATGTCCCTTTCTCCCGCAGAAGAAACACCTTCCTGTCTTGCGGCACACTGCCGATCCCCTCCCTCGGAATGATGTCCCTCCTAACTGCATAGGCTCCTCTGGACTGACCAGGGGAACCTTCATATAAGGGGACCTAGTAGAAGGTGGAGTCATCACAGGGGGCGGAGTTACCCCACACCTCTCCCGAAGCCGTCTGTCAATACGAATAGCAAGGGCCATAGCGGCTTCCAGTGACATGGGAGGGTCATACTGTGCCAGCACAGCCTTTAATTTGTCAGATAAGCCTTGACAAAACTGGCTCCTAAGAGTCGGGTCATTCCACTGGGTGTCCGTGGCCCACCTACGGAACTCCGAACAGAATTCCTCCGCCGGACGATCTTCCTGCTGTATCTTACGTAACTTAGATTCAGCAAGGGAGACCCGATCCGGGTCATCACATACAAGACCCAGAGCTGCGAAAAACCTATCCATTGACTGAAGAGCTGGGGAGCCCGGGGAAGCGAGAACGCCCATGATTGGGGGTCCCCTTGTAGGAGGGAGATGACAATTCCCACCCTTTGATCTTCACTCCCCGATGACCGAGGTCGCAGCCGAAAGTACAATTTACATGCCTCCCGGAAAGCAAAAAACTTGTCCCGCCCTCCAGTGAACCTGTCTGGGAGAGCTACTTTAGGTTCAGGTCCTGCTTGCTCCAGGGGGTACAAAACCTTGGACTTAACGTCCGCCAGCTCCATGGACAAACTCTGCAACTGCCGAGTTAGACTGGCTACTGGATCCATGGTGGCTGGAGAGAATCTTTAGTATGGTCGGTGAAAATGTCACGCTGTCACTGTATACAGGAGGTCCGGGGTCTATGCTGACCCTAAGCTGGGGCCCTGACTAATCCCTTTACCTTGAGGTACTGTTGATGGTACAGAGGTCCAGGCCGCCAGCGTAACCCTATCTCCTGTGAATCCCTGACCCTCAGTAATCTAGTCCTGAGAAGGACCCTGATCACCACCACAGGGGACGGGGAGGTAAATGCCTACACACAGTATAAGATGAACGAGACAGTACAAGGGGTAAAACAAAAGACCACCTTGCATACAAAACTCACTCTACAACTACAGAGGGAACACCAATGGGTAAGGAGATAAACAATAAAGCGAGGAGGGGAAAAAACCACACCAGGTACTCTTCACTTCAGACTTCACAATACCACGATCCGCTCTGCTGGTCTGCATGAATGCTTTCACCGACACTTCCCTAGCAGACTGGCAGGTATTTGAAGGAATCCCATTACTGCAGCATTAACTGCAGCTGGGCGAGGCTGAGCCTCGTCTAGCACAGAGAGAGGGAGAATTAACTCCCTCACTGCCGAAAAACACCAAGCACCAGAAACTCAGCTGTGAGAAGTCAGGTTGTGTAATCGCGACGATCTTCGTGGCGACACACCCGTGACAACTGCCCTGTCTGCACCTGCAGTTCCTGTCATCTTCTCTGCCTGCATGCATCTGTTGTACATTCCCCAGGGCTTCCCAGTTACCCTTTCCTAAGGGTCAGCCGACAGCTACCTAAAGTCAGTTATGGAGTAGCACCTGGATCACCTCCCTAGTCTCTCCTCTGACCATGCTGTCATTAGCTGCTGCATGTCCGTGGTCAGATTAGGTGAGGCTCCTAGTCACGCTCCTTCAGGTCTTTCTTTGGCTTTGGCACACCCATCCTGTTACAAAGTGTTGGTTCAAGTCTGCAAACAAGTACAAAAAGTGGACATTTCAAGATTTGAAATAGGTGATTTGGAGTGATAACACAAAAGTCTATAGACTAGGTTCTGATAGGTGCAAATGGGTCTGAACGAAACAAGGTAAAACGGGGCTAAGGGATTGAGAAATTGAAGGGAATGTCAAGTTTAGTGGAGGAAGCCTGATGATATGGGGTTGTTTCACAGCCAAAGGCATTGAATACTTGACCAGGATCGATGGAGATCTCAATGCTCAACTATATGTGAGTATCCTACAAGATGAGTTACTTCGTGCACTCAAGTACTATGGGTATGAAAAGGACAACATAGTGTTCCAACAGGACAACAACACGAAGCATACATTGAGATTGGCAAAAAATTACAATAAAGTAGAGATGCTGGAATGGCCCCCACAGTCCCAGGACCTCAGCCCAATCAAACACTTGTGGGTGGAATCGAAGAATATACTGTATACATACCCAAGTGAGTTGATCAGTATGCACCAACTTTGGGAATGTGTATAAGAGACTTAAGAGATCAAATTTCGGTCAACACATGTTAAATCTGATGAATGCCAATGAGAATTTAGTGTTGAAGTCCAAAGGTGGATTTACAAAATACTAACAAAATAATAAAAATAAAAATTTAGATCCTTAAGAACAAAACAGTAACAATGCAGTGACATGACAAGAATGTGCATAACTAATCATATACTAATAATAGGTGCATGTCAAATTAAAGTATGAGAAATCCAAGATCATTGCCTATAAAATGATGGCAGTCTCAAGTTCAAAGCAGAAGTGGATAATAAGATATGGAGCATCAAAGTCAAAAGTTCTTAACATTGTAACCTGTTATGATTTGGTAGCTGAGGAGGACAGGAGCAAAAAACAGCCAAGGCAGCCAAACACCCAGAGAGGTGGGGAACTAATGGGTTGCAGATCCCTAAGAAAAACCGCACAACTAGAAGCAGCCGTGGGACATACCTACGGTGACCTAGACGCCTCGGCACAGCCGGAGAGATTAACTACACCTGAAGATAGAAACAGGAAAGCTAACTGCCCCGGAGTAGAGCCCCAAAGGAATAGGTAACCCCCAAACATATAATGGCGGTTAGTCAAGAATAAACAGAAACGCAGGCAGAAAATAGAGTGAGCAAACGCTGGGGCCAAATACTGCCTAGATAGGACAGGACAGAATACTATCTGCAACCCAGCAAAACTCTAGAAAATTCCAACACTTCTGATTTCAAAAAATGCTGAGACCACACGATCTCGCCACCCACTAAATCAGATCTCTGGTGTGACCAAGCGGCTAACCCGCTGTTAGGGTCTGCGGAACGCACCAAATATAAGATGTGGAGAGGTGCGTTCACAGCCCGGGGTCCACCGTGCAGGCGGAGCCTGCTGCTAGTAAAATGGCGTAAGAAGCAAACTCTGTTATCCCGCAGAGTCGCCAACATAAACGCCGTAACACGCTGTGGCAATAAGTGCGAACTCTGTTACTCCACAGAGCCGCTAGAAGGAGAGCCGCAGCGCTATATGGCGATGTGTGCGAACTCACTAAACACAACTGAGTCGCAAAGAAAACACGCTAGGGCGCTGTCTAGCGTTGAAAGCGAACCCTGTTACGTCACAGGGCCGCTGAGAAAAAGTGCTGTGTCCTGTCAGGCTCTCAGGTACACAGTTAAGTGCTAAGCGTACATAAAGCGTGATCATGTGCTAATGTCCTCGCGGGAGTCACCCGCAATCTATGGCGTCTGAACGCCAGACCCTGAATACGGCAATCAAAACTCCTCACCGGTTATGCCGGTAATCTAGGGCATCTAGGACGCCGACCCTGACCAGCTAGCACACCAAACTCCTCACCGATTAAGTCGGTATTCTAGTGGCTTATTTCAGCCGGGTCCCTAACCACACACACACATGACCACACTGGCGTATAGCATACAATGGTTGATATTAGCGCATGGCGGCCCAGCCATGCTACCCTTTTATAGTAACAGCTACAGGACCTGCCAGAAACAAGGACCAATGAAGCTTGTTCCAGAACAACAGTAGTCACAGGACCTTCCTGGCAGACCAATAGGAGCTGCTGCAGTACCTGAGCATGTGACCCTGATCTCCAATGAGAGATCTCACTCTGGGCATGCTCAGAAGTGAAAACGCAGGACTTTGTCCCAAAGACGTCTGCTCCAGCACTGGCTATAATAGCAGATCCAGGAAAGGCAGCAGCAAATCACTGCACAGTACTGGAGTGGGCAAGACGCTTGGACCGACGTCTCTGCAGAGCAGGCTCCACTGCGGCCGGAGATGAATGGGAGACCACAGCGGGGTTGGTTCGAGACTCCCCTTGTGCAGCAGCGGGAACTCGAACCCTAACATTACCCCCCCTCCTAAGGCCCCCCTTCTTTGGGCCTCGCTGCGCTCAAAGGCAGCGATGAGCTGCGGAGCGTGAACATGCTCGGCAGGCTCCCAGGACCTATCCTCAGGCCCATAACCCCTCCAATCCACCAAATAAAATTTTTTGCCTCGTACCACCTTGTACCCAACAATGGCGTTCACCTCATGATCGTCGGTAGATGAACCCGACGTCCCGGCAGATGACTCGGAAAACCGGGAAATGGCCACGGGTTTCAGGAGGGACACGTGAAAGGTGTCAGTGATACAAAGGCGAGGCGGAAGGGCTAGGCGGTAAACCACCGGGTTCACCTGCTCAAGAACTTTAAAGGGGCCCAAAAAGCGAGGTGCCAACTTGGTGGACTCTACACGTAGCCTGATGTTTCGGGCAGAAAGCCACACTAGGTCACCCGGAGCAAATGTAGGAGCGGGGCGCCGATGAGCATCGGCCGAAGACCTCTTCCTCTCTTTGGAGGCCTGAATGGCATCCTGTGTGCGGTCCCAAATGTCCCGTGCCTCCACAGCCCAGTCTGCCACCCTGGAATCGGCAGAAGACACGGGCATGGGCACTGGTACCCGCATATGCTGACCGTAGTTCAGGAGGAATGGGGTCTGTCCGGTGGAGTCAGCCACAGCATTATTTAGAGCGAACTCAGCCCACGGTAGCAAGGATGCCCAGTCATCCTGCCTGGCAGAGACAAAATGTCGCAAGTATGTGACCAAGGTCTGGTTGGCCCTCTCTACCAACCCATTCGTCTCGGGATGGTATGCAGAGGAGAGATTCAACTCAATGCTGAGTAAACGACACAGCTCTCTCCAGAACCGAGACGCAAACTGGGGACCTCGATCACTGACAATTTTGTCTGGCATACCGTGAAGGCGGAAAATATGCCTAATGAATAATGCTGCCAAGGCCCGTGCAGATGGTAACCGAGGTAACGGCACTAAGTGCACCATTTTGGAGAAGTGGTCGGTTATCACCCAGATGATGGTGCAGCCCCGAGACTTGGGTAAGCCCACCACAAAATCCATCCCGACCATCTCCCAAGGCCTGTCTGCCACCGGTAAAGGGAAAAGTAACCCAGCTGGCCGTTGTCGAGGGGATTTATTCTTGGCGCAGGAGACGCACGCCTGAATGTATTCCCTGACGTCATGGGCCATCTGCGGCCACCAGTATGTTCTCGCCAGCAACTCAGAAGTCCTTTTTGTCCCAAAATGTCCACCCACCCTGGACGAATGTGCCCAAGAGAGTACTTCCGGTTGCAAATTGATGGGCACAAAAGTCTTGCCCGGAGGCACAGACTCAAGCGAAACCGGAGCCACCGTTCTTAGGCTTTCTGTGGGGACAATAAGCCGAGGCTCCTCCTCCACCTCCTTAGAGGACACCACGGAGCGGGATAGAGCGTCTGCGCGAATGTTCTTCTCACCGGAGAGGAAATGGAGGGTGAAATGGAACCGGGAGAAAAACAAGGACCATCTGGCCTGACGGAAATTTAGCCGCTGGGCTGTCTGCAAATACACCAAGTTCTTGTGGTCCGTGAATACTTGGAAGGGGAAGCGAGCCCCCTCCAGAAGATGTCTCCACTCGGAGAAGGCCAACTTCATAGCCAGTAACTCCCTGTCCCCGATGGAATAATTCCTCTCTGCTGGTGTAAAGGTCTTGGAAAAGAAGAAGCAGGGATGCTTCCGACCCTGGGCATCCTTTTGAAAGAGGACTGCTCCAGCACCAACAGAAGAGGCATCCACCTCTAAGATAAACGGTTTATCGACATCGGGGCGATGTAAGATGGGAGCACTGGCGAAATGCGACTTGATGGAGGAGAACGCCTTTGTGACCTCCTCTGACCACAACTTGGGATTAGCTCCCTTCTTGGTGAGGGCTACCAAGGGAGCTACCAAAGTAGAGAAGTGGGGAATGAATTGGCGATAGTAGTTAATGAACCCCATAAAGCGCTGCACCGCCTTAAGGGAGTGGGGTTCTTGCCAATTCATCACAGCCTGTAGTTTGGTAAGATCCATAGCCAATCCCTGGGTGGAGATGATATAGCCCAGGAAAGGTAGAGACTCCTGCTCAAACATGCACTTCTCCAACTTCGCATATAGGGAATTTGCTCGCAAGAGGTCGAAGACCTTGCAGACATCTCTCCGGTGGGAGGCCATATCTGGAGAAAAGATGAGAATGTCATCCAGATAGACTACCACCGAGGTGGTCAACATATCCCGGAAGATGTCATTCACAAAGTCTTGGAAGACAGCTGGGGCGTTACAGAGCCCAAAGGGCATTACCAGTTATTCATAATGCCGATCCCTGGTGTTAAATGCCGTCTTCCATTCGTCCCCCTCACGGATGCGAATCAGGTTATACGCACCCCGCAGGTCTAACTTAGTAAATACCCTTGCTCCCCGAAGCCTGTCAAAGAGCTCAGAGATTAGCGGCAAAGGATATTTATTTTTCACGGTGATAGCGTTGAGACCCTATAATCAATGCACGGACGTAATTCTCCATTCTTCTTCTGCACAAAGAAACCCCGCTCCCGCTGGTGACAACGACTTCCTAATGAATCCCCTTGCCAAGTTCTCCTGAATATATTGGGACATGGCCTCTGTCTCAGGAAGAGAGAGGGGATAAACCCTTCCTCTAGGAGGCTCAGCTCCAGGCAAGAGATCGATAGGACAGTCATAGCGGCGATGAGGCGGAAGAGTCTCCGCAGCCTTCTTCGAGAAAACGTCGGCATAAGACCAATAGACCTTGGGAAGAGGAGAGAGGTCTATGGGTATCTCAGTGGTGTTGACCTGCACGCTGTCCCTAATGCATCTGCCTTTACATAAATTACCCCAGCCCAAATTCTCCCTGAAGACCACTCAATATGGGGAGAGTGGTGGCGGAGCCAGGGTAATCCCAACAAAACCTCATCTATACCCTCAGGGAGGATAAAAAATGATATATTCTCCTGATGGGAAGGAGACATAGACAAGGTGAGTGGGACAGACTGATGGGTGATTTGTGAGGACAGAATTGCTCCGTTCAACACCCGTACCGATACTGGTTCAGCCAGCAACACCAAAGGCATGGTGTGGCGAGAAGCAAAGGAGGATGACATAAAATTCCCCTCTGCCCCAGAATCCACACACAGCTTGACGGGTAGGGTGGTAGAACCGTGGGTAATTATCCCCTTGAGGAGCACTTTAGGGGCAAAACTCATGGCGTCCAGTGACCCTGTTCCTACGGTTACTGGGCGCGACCGTTTATTCAGCCGCTGTGGACATCGGTTGGCAAAATGTCCCTGCTGCTGGCAAATATAACAAATCGGGGATGGACGAGTGACCCGAGATTTAGATCCTGCAGGAGCAACCTCCTGAAGGTCGGGCGCCTGAACGGGCGACTCCAGAGGGGTGGTGAAGGTTGGAGCCAACCGAACCCTCTGCCTACACTGGGCACGTTCCAGCCTCCGCTCGTGGAAACGGAGGTCGACGCGGGTGGAAATAGCGATAAGCTTCTCCAGTGTGGCAGGAATCTCTCTGGTAGCCAAGGCGTCTTTCACATGACCCGCCAGTCCTCTCCAGAACACGGGAATGAGGATTTATCTGGCCACTCTAATTCCGAGGACAGAGTCCGAAATTGGACAGCAAACTGGCTGACCAAAGCCGAACCCTGGGTACTTGCCAGCAGTTTGAGCGCCGTATCGTGAGTGATCTGAGGTCCTAGAAAAACCTTTTTCAGAGCCTCCAGAAAACGAGAAGCACTCCGCACCACACGGTCATCGCGCTCCCACAGCGGCGTTGCCCACTCCAACGCTCTGCCCGACAGAAGAGCTATCACAAAGCCCACTTGTGCCCGATCCGTGGGGAAACGTGCAGCCAGAAGCTCGAGGTGTATGGAGCACTGACTCACGAATCCCCGACATTGCTTGCTGTCACCAGCAAACTTGTCTGGAAGCGGGAGGTGGGACAATGTAGGGACAGAGGTGGCAGAGGACAAACTGGCTGCAGCTACGCTAGCAGCCTGAACAGCAACTGCGGTAACATCCACAGATGGGGTTGTGCGCTCAAGAGCCGCCAACCTACCCTCCAGCTGCTGGATGTACAGCTGTAAACGCTGTTCATCTGCCATTTTACTAGCCAGACCCTGGCGCTAATATTATGTTGGCGCTAATATTATGTTAGGGTCTGCGGAAAGCACCAAATATAAGATGTGGAGAGGTGCGTTCGCAGCCCGGGGTCCACCGTGCAGGCGGAGCCTGCTGCTAGTAAAATGGCGTAAGAAGCAAACTCTGTTATCCCGCAGAGTCGCCAACATAAATGCCGTAACGCGCTGTGGCAATAAGTGCGAACTCTGTTACTCCACAGAGCCGCTAGAAGGAGAGCCGCAGCGCTATATGGCGATGTGTGCGAACTCACTAAACACAACTGAGTCGCAAAGAAAACATGCTAGGGCGCTGTCTAGCGTTAAAAGCGAACCCTGTTACGTCACAGGGCCGCTGAGAAAAAGTGCTGTGTCCTGTCAGGCTCTCAGGTACACAGTTAAGTGCTAAGCGTACATAAAGCGTGATCATGTGCTAATGTCCTCGCGGGAGTCACCCGCAGTCTATGGCGTCTGAACGCCAGACCCTGAATACGGCAATCAAAACTCCTCACCGGTTATGCCGGTAATCTAGGGCATCTAGGACGCCGACCCTGACCAGCTAGCACACCAAACTCCTCACCGATTAAGTCGGTATTCTAGTGGCTTATTTCAGCCGGGTCCCTAACCACACACACACATGACCACACTGGCGCATAGCATACAATGGTTGATATTAGCGCATGGCGGCCCAGCCATGCTACCCTCTTATAGTAACAGCTACAGGACCTGCCAGAAACAAGGACCAATGAAGCTTGTTCCAGAACAACAGTAGTCACAGGACCTTCCTGGCAGACCAATAGGAGCTGCTGCAGTACCTGAGCATGTGACCCCTGATCTCCAATGAGAGATCTCACTCTGGGCATGCTCAGAAGGAAAACGCAGGACTTTGTCCCAAAGAGTCTGCTCCAGCACTGGCTATAATAGCAGATCCAGGAAAGGCAGCAGCAAATCACTGCACAGTACTGGAGTGGGCAAGACGCTTGGACCGACGTCTCTGCAGAGCAGGCTCCACTGCGGCCAGAGATGAATGGGAGACCGCAGCGGGGTTGGTTCGAGACTTCCCTTGTGCAGCAGCGGGAACTCGAACCCTAACACCCGCATCCACTCAAATAGCAGGGACAAAGCAATGGAACAAATAAACAGTGGCTGCTAAAAAACAGAGAGTAGCACAGGCCCCTGGAGGGGAACCAGGCTAACCTCCCACAAAAGTGCTGGCAAAAAATGGAAATAGCAAGCACGATAGAAACAAGCAGCAAATAACTTATCTGTTGTGAATGTGCTTGAAATGAATTCTGAACAGAAGCTCCCTCTGGTGGTTACAAACAGTACTGAACTATCCAATGAAGATTGTGAAAATTGGCCTCCCGAGGCAGTCTCTGCATTTCAGGAACTTAAGCAGAAATTCACATCTGCTCCTGTTCTACGGCAGCCTGATGTTTCTCTGCCATTTCAGGTGGAGGTTGATGCCTCTGAAATTGGGGCAGGTGCCGTTTTGTCCCATTGAGAGAAAAAAAAATCCTCCTCAGCCTCCACTTAACCAAATACTGGAGTTTCCGTCTAGAAAAACGAGAATAGTGTCTTTTTGGTGTACAGAGGATCTCATTTCTGGGATTCATTTTGTCCCCATCTGTTATTGAAAAATACTGACACAGACAGAAAATAGTATGAGCAAACGTTGGGGCCCAAACTTCCTAAATAGAAAAGGATAGGAAGGACACTTACTGCAATCCCAAAAAACCCTGAAAAGTACCAACTCTACTAATTACAAAAACACCTGAGATCACACGACCTCTACAACCTAAATTAGTTCTCTGGTGTAACAAAACTAAACAGCAGCCACTGAAAAAACTGGAAAAGGCAAATGAACAAACAACAGTGACTGAACTAATCTGAGAGGAGCACAAGCCCCCGGAGGGGACCCGGCAGACCCCCACAGAAGTGCAGGACAAAATGCAAAAAGCATTACTCAAAACAGGATCCCCAGGTATCAGGGAAAAAGCCCAATCCTGAGGATCGCCGAGCCATAGATTCCAACCTCTCTGGTGTATTTCCTTTTTTGCTTGCTCTCCTCAGCTACCAAATCACAACAGTTATCTGGAATCAGCCAAGCGACTTAATCCTAGACAGGCCAGGTGGGCCTTGTTTTTTGGGACAAAACGGCACCTGCCCCAATTTCAGAGGCATCAACCTCCACCTGAAATGGCAGAGAAACATCAGGCTGCCGTAGAACAGGAGCAGAAGTGAATCTCTGCTTAAGTTCCTGAAACGCAGAGACTGCCTCAGGAGGCCAATTTTCACAATCTTCATTGGATAGTTCAGTACTGTTTGTAACCACCAGAGGGAGCTTCTGCTCAGAATTCATTTCTAGCACATTCACAACATTTATCTGAAAGTAGCAGACGAAGGCAAGACACAATCTGACTTCCAAAAGAACCAGGAAACAACGATTGATCACCGGCGAGGATCATGGGAAGGCAGCTCACTTATATCAGCCCAGTCCGTCTCTCCTGATTGCCAGTCATTGCTCGCAGGTGATGGACTTCTATTATTCAATACTGGTTCAATATCCTCAGCAACCACCAGAGGGAGCCTCAGCTCCGAAGTAATTTCCAACATGCTCACAACAGTAACCCTTTTGCTCTTCACTGTATACCTGGAAGTGGCCCAGGATGGCATTACAACATAATGGGGGCGAGGGGGCAACCCATATGTCCTTATAGGAGTTATAACAATCATACATCTGACCTACATGCGGGGTGGGGCTGTCCAAATTTTGCACTGGGGCCAATCGGACTCTAGTTACGCCACTGTGCACGGATGCATCAGTAAGAGTCAAAACCAAGCCTCCCCTTTAAACCTATCCTGACCAAGGTGATTATTGTTTCTGCACTTTTTTTTTTCTTCTTCCAAGATGCATAACTTCTTTAAAAAAAAACTCTGGGTTTTTAATTCACGATGTTCATTGTGATGTAAAAATGATATGGTATCCTGATTCGCCAGGTCAGTATGATTATGGCAATGCCAACTTTAGATTTTAGTGTTTTTAAAAAAATTTGAACTTTTCATCATTTTATTGGAGACAAAACTTTTTTTTTCTGTTGATTGATTTTTATGAAGTCTTGCTATTAGCAGAGCAAAATGATATTTTTATTGGCACCATTTGGTATGTTAGACTTTTTTATTCCATTTGTTGGGAAGTGAAATGACAGAAAAAGCGCAGTTCTGACATATTTTTTTTACATTTACTCAAATTTGGACAGACATAACCCATGGCTGAACGTAGAGAACCATTACATTAAAAAATAGTCTTTATTAGAATATTTAAAAAACATATAAAATTGAAAATACTATATATATGCTGCTACGTAGAGCCCGGTAGGGGGGTGCTGATCAGTCCTGCGATTACAGTACCAGATATATCATGCATTTCTTGGTGGGTAAACAAATAAGAAGAATGCGATTTATGCACAATCCAAATCTAGTGACCTCACATATAATAATATACACAGAACAAATGTCTAATACAATGGCTTCATCATGGGTGATATTAAATTAGCATTGTGTTTATATCTCAATATCAAAAGTATTATCCATAAGTCCAAAGCACAATGCAAATCAAGATCACAAAGCCATTGTGGAAAGTAAACCATATGGTCAAGGAAACCTATCAGTAATATTACATATAGGAGAAAACCAACCCACAGAAACCTTACACAAATGGCTATATTCAGAAAAGAAATTCATATATGCTGGTATATTACAAACAACACTATTAATAAAGGTATTACCCATGTTTGCATGCAGAGGCACATCCCTCAAAATAGATCTGGCATCCCCACTCACCCCAAAAAATAAATATTCTAATAAAGACTATTTTTTAATATAATGGTCCTCTTCGTTCGGCCATGCGTCATGTCAGTTTGAATTTGAGTAAGTAAATTGATTTGAAGTGCCATTTTCTGCAGAATATGGACATTATTGGATGAATTGATCTTTTTTTACATAGTGTTTATTATGGGTTAAATTATCTTACATAAATATAAAGATCTACTTTTTATAGATATTTTTATCATTTTTTTATTTTCAGATTGGGTAAAATATGATTTGAACTTTACATAATTTTTGTTACAATTTCAAAATGATTCCTTTTTACACTGTTGGCTGATTTCATCAATCCTACAATATATTCCAATTCTTTAGTATATTAGCATACTAATAGAAATTAGGATCTCCTCAGCTTCATTGGCATGCTATGATGAAGGCCTTTGGCAAATGCTCGTGGGCTCCAATGTAAAATCTCTAACAGTGCCCCCAACTATCACAGGTCTTTAATCATATTTGTCTTCCCATATAGATCAAAAGGAACTTTTGCCCCCTTCCCCTCTCCTAAGCTACAGGGCTTGAGTGTGACTGCAACTCCTACAGCCACTATATTTTATCCCCGAGTGAATAAATGTACCTCTTTCCAAAATGCACCACCACTTAAAAATATTCCTGGCTGCCAACAAACAACTTTCACTCCACAACCGCCATTTCGAAGACTTTTAAATGCAGTTGCCTTGGTTGATGGTTGCGTTTAAGAGGTTACACCTAGTCAATTGTAGCTTACTCAGATTGCATGAGTTACTTTCAGGTTTTGACTATGTAACTCAGTTGATAGCCTTGCTACATGCAGCAGGATTAGCTCTTGAGCCTGTTCCATACATTGATAACATATGGCCACCTTACATCTATGGTGTTCATTGCTAAGGGGCTAATAATCCCTTATTGACTTAGAATCAACAGCTGGTTGCAAAAAAAAGTAAAACACTTTATGTGAAACCACCCTTAGCGTATGTGCACTGGGGACATACAGTTATATGAAAAAGTTTGGGCACCCCTATTAATCTTAAGCTTAATGTTTTATAAAAATTGGTGTTTTTGCAACAGCTATTTCAGTTTGATATATTAATAACTATTGGACACAGTAATGTTTCTGCCTTGAAATGAGGTTTATTGTACTAACAGAAAATGTGCAATCTGCATCCAAACAAAATTTGACAGGTGCATAAGTATGGGCACCTCACCAGAAAAGTGACATTAATATTTAGTAGATCCTCCTTTGCAAAAATAACAGCCTCTAGTCGCTTCCTGTAGCTTTTAATGAGTTCCTGGATCCTGGATGAAGGTATTTTTGACCATTCCTCTTTACAAAACAATTCCAGTTCAGTTAAGTTGATGGTCGCCGAGCATGGACAGCCCTCTTCAAATGATCCCACAGATGTTCAATGATATTCAGGTCTGGGGACTGGGATGGCCATTCCAGAACATTGTAATTGTTCCTCTGTATGAATGCCTGAGTAAATTTGGAGCGGTGTTTTAGATCATTGTCTTGCTGAAAGATCCATCCCCTGTGTAACTTCAACTTTGTCACTGATTCTTGAACATTATTGTCAAGAATCTGCTGATACTGAGTGGAATCCATGCGTCCCTCAACTTTAACAAGATTCCCAGTGCCGGCATTGGCCACACAGCCCCAAAGCATGATGGAACCTCCACCAAATTTTACTGTGAGTAGCAAGTGTTTTTCTTGGAATGCTGTGTTTTTTTGACACCATACATAACGCCTTTTTGTATGACCAAACAACTCAATCTTGGTTTCATCAGTCCACAGGACCTTCTTTCAAAAAGAAATTGGCTTCTCCAAATGTGGTTTTGCATACCTCAGCTGACTCTGTTTGTGGCGTGCTTGCAGAAACAGCTTCTTTCGCATCACTCTCCCATACAGCTTCTCCTTGTGCAAAGTGCGTTGTATAGTTGACACTGTCTGCAGCAAGTTGATGCTGCAGCTCTCTGGAGGTGGTCTGAGGATTGTCCTTGACTGATCTCACCATTCTTCTTCTCTGCCTTTCTGATGTTTTTCTTGGCCTGCCACTTCTAGCCTTAACAAGAACTGTCCATGTGTTCTTCCATTTCCTTACTATGTTCCTCACAGTGGAAACTGACAGGTTAAATCTCTGAAACAGCTTTTTGTATCCTTCCCCTGAACAACTATGTTGAATAATCTTTGTTTTCAGATCATTTGACAGTTGTTTTGAGGAGCCCATGATGCCACTCTTCAGAGGAGATTCAAACAGGAGAACAACTTGCAAGTGGCCACTTTAAGTAGCTTTTCTCATGATTGCATACACCTGGCTATGAAGTTCAAAGCTCAATGAGGTTACAAAACCAAAAAAAGTGCTTTAGTAAGTCAGTAAAAAGTAGATAGGAGTATTTAAAACAAGAAAATGATAAGGGTGGCCATACTTATGCACCTGTCAAAGTTTGTTTGAATGTAGATTGAAAGTGTTTTACTTTTTTTTGTAAAACGTTATGTGAAACCACCCTTAGCGTATGTTCACTGGGGACATACAGTTATATGAAAAAGTTTGGGCACCCCTATTAATCTTAAGCTTAATGTTTTATAAAAATTGGTGTTATTGCAACAGCTATTTCAGTTTGATATATCTAATAACTATTGGACACAGTAATGTTTCTGCCTTGAAATGAGGTTTATTGTACTAGCAGAACATGTGCAATCTGCATTCAAACAAAATTTGACAGGTGCATAAGTATGGCCAACCTTATCATTTTCTTGTTTTAAATACTCCTACCTACTGACTTACTAAAGCACTTTTTTTGGGACCACAGGTTCTCCATGGGGTTCAGATCAGGTGAACAAGGGGGCCATGTCATTATTTTTTTCTTCTTTTAGACCTTTACTGGCCAGCCACGCTATGGAGTATTTGTATGCATGTGATGGAGCATTGTCCTGCATGAAAATCATGTTTTTCTTGAACGATACCGACTTCTTCCTGTACCACTGCTTGAATAAGGTGTCTTACAGAAACTGGCAGGAGGTCTGGGAGTTGAGCTTCACTCCATCCTCAACCCGAAAAGGTCCCACAATTTCATCTTTGATGATACCAGCCCATACCAGTACCCCACCTCCACCTTGCTGGCGTCTGAGTCGGAGTGGAACTCTCTGCCCTTTACTGATCCAGCCTCGGGCCCATCCATCTGGCCCATCAAGAGTCACTCTCATTTCATCAGTCCATAAAACCTTAGAAAAATCAGTCTTAACATATTTCTTGGCCCAGTCTTGACGTTTTATCTTATGTTTCTTGTTCAAAGGTGGTCGTTTTTCAGCCTTCCTTACCTTGGCCATGTCCCTGAGTATGGCACACCTTGTGCTTTTTTATACTCCAGTAATGTTGCAGCTTTTCTGAAATATGGCAAAACTGGTGGCAAATGGCATCTTGGCAGCTTCACGCTTGATTTTCCTCAATTCACGGGGCAGTTATTTTGCGCCTTTTTTTTATCAACACGCTTCTTGCGACCCTGTTGACTATTTGCCATGAAATGCTTGATTGTTCGGTGATCATACTTCAAAAGTTTGACAATTTCAAGACTGCTGCATCCCTCTGCAAGACATCTCACAATTTTTGACTTTTCAGAGTCTGTCAAATCTCTCTTCTGACCCATTTTGCCAAAGGAAAGAAAGTGGCTTTATAATTAAGCACACCTTATATAGGGTGTTGATGTCATTAGACCACACCCCTCCTCATTACAGATATGCAAATCACCTGATTTACATAATTGGCAGTTGGCTTTCAAGCCTATACAGCTTGGAGTAGGACAACATGTATAAAAAGGATGATGTGATCAAAATACTTATTTGCCTAATAATTCTACACACGGTGTATGCATGGCTCCGCTCCCACTCTCCCATCCTTGTATGCATGGCTCTGCTCCCACCCTCCCATCCTTATATGCATTGCTCCCCTGTCCCATCCTATATGCATGGCTCCGCTCCCACCCTCCCATCCTTGTATACATGGCTCGCCTGTCCCATACTGTACGCATGGCTTCGCTCCCACCCTCCCATCCTTGTATACATGGCTCCCCTGTCCCATCCTGTATGCATGGCTCCTCTTCCACCCTCCCATCCTTGTATTCATGACTCCACTCCCACCCTCCCATTCTTGTATACATGGCTCCCCTGTCCCATCTTGTATATATGGCTCCGCTCCCACCCTCTCATCCTTGTATTCATGGCTACACTCCCACCCTCCCATCCTTGTATACATGGCTCTCCTGTCCTATCCTGTATACATGGCTCCGCTCCCACCCTCCCATCCTGTATATATGACTCTGCTCCCACCTTCCCATCCTTGTATGCATTGCTCCCCTGTCCCATCCTATATGCATGGCTCCGCTCCCACCCTCCCATCCTTGTATACATGGTTCGCCTGTCCCATCCTGTACGCATGGCTTCGCTCCCACCCTCCCATCCTTGCATACATGGCTCCCCTGTCCCATCCTGTATGCATGGCTCCGCTCCCACCCTCCATCCTTGTATACATGGCTCCCCTGTCCCATCCTGTATACATAGCTCCTCTTCCACCCTCCCATCCTTGTATTCATGACTCCACTCCCACCCTCCCATTCTTGTATACATGGCTCCCCTGTCCCATCTTGTATACATGGCTCCGCTCCCACCCTCTCATCCTTGTATTCATGGCTCCACTCCCACCCTCCCATCCTTGTATACATGGCTCCCCTGTCCTATCCTGTATACATGGCTCCGCTCCCACCCTCCCATCCTGTATATATGACTCTGCTCCCACCTCCCCATCCTTGTATGCATGGCTCCACTCCCACCCTCCCATTCTTGTATTCATGGCTCTGCTCCCACCCTCCCATTCTTCTACGCATGGCTCCGCTCCCCCCTCTCATCCTTGTATGCACGGCTCCGCTACCCCCTCCCATACTTGTCTTCATGGCTCCACTCCCACCCTCCCATCCTTGTATACATGGCTCCCCTGTCCCATCCTGTATGCATGGCTCCACTCCCACCCTCCCATCCTTGTATGCATGGCTCCGCTCCCCCTTCCCATCCTGTATACATGGCTCCGCTCCCACCTTCCATCCTTGTATTCATGGCTCCGCTACCACCCTCCCATCCTACTATGCATAGCTCCGCTCCCCCCTCCCATCCTTGTATGGATGGCTCTGCTCCCACCCTTCCATTCTTGTATGCATGGCTCTGCTCCCCCCATCCTTGCATACATGGCTTCCCTGCCCCATCCTGTATGCATGGCTCCGCTCCCACCCTCCCATCCTTGTATACATGACTCCCCTTTTCCATCCTGTATACATGGCTCCGTTCCCACCCTCCCATCCTTGTATTCATGGCTCCGCTCCCACCCTCCCATCCTTTTATACATTGCTCCCCTGTCTCATCCTGTATACATGGCTATCCTTGTATGCATGGCTCCAATCCCACCCTCCCATCCTTGTATTCATGGCTCCGCTCCCACCCTCCCATCCTTTTATGCATAACTCCGCTCCCCCCTCCCATCCTTGTATGGATGGCTCTGCTCTCACCCTCCCATCCTTGTATGGATGGCTCCGCTCCCACCCTCCCATCCTTGCATACATGGCTTCCCTGCCCCATCCTGTATGCATGGCTCCGCTACCACCCTCCCATCCTTGTATACATGACTCCCCTTTTCCATCCTGTATACATGGCTCCGTTCCCACCCTCCCATCCTTGTATTCATGGCTCTGCTCCCACCCTCCCATCCTTTTATACATTGCTCCCCTGTCCCATCCTGTATACATGGCTATCCTTGTATGCATGGCTCCGATCCCACCCTCCCATCCTTGTATGCATGACTCTGCTCCCCCCATCCTTGCATACATGGCTTCCCTGCCCCATCCTGTATGTATGGCTCCGCTCCCACCCTCCCATCCTTGCATACATGGCTTCCCTGCCCCATCCTGTATGCATGGCTCCGCTACCACCCTCCCATCCTTGTATACATGACTCCCCTTTTCCATCCTGTATACATGGCTCCGTTCCCACCCTCCCATCCTTGTATTCATGGCTCTGCTCCCAACCTCCCATCCTTTTATACATTGCTCCCCTGTCCCATCCTGTATACATGGCTATCCTTGTATGCATGGCTCCGATCCCACCCTCCCATCCTTGTATGCATGACTCTGCTCCCCCCATCCTTGCATACATGGCTTCCCTGCCCCATCCTGTATGTATGGCTCCGCTCCCACCCTCCCATCCTTGCATACATGGCTTCCCTGCCCATCCTGTATGCATGGCTCCGCTACCACCCTCCCATCCTTGTATACATGACTCCCCTTTTCCATCCTGTATACATGGCTCCGTTCCCACCCTCCCATCCTTGTATTCATGGCTCTGCTCCCACCCTCCCATCCTTTTATACATTGCTCCCCTGTCCCATCCTGTATACATGGCTATCCTTGTATGCATGGCTCCGATCCCACCCTCCCATCCTTGTATGCATGACTCTGCTCCCCCCATCCTTGCATACATGGCTTCCCTGCCCCATCCTGTATGTATGGCTCCGCTCCCACCCTCCCATCCTTGTATACATGACTCCCCTTTTCCATCCTGTATACATGGCTCCGTTCCCACCCTCCCATCCTTGTATTCATGGCTCCGCTCCCACCCTCCCATCCTTTTATACATTGCTCCCCTGTCTCATCCTGTATACATGGCTATCCTTGTATGCATGGCTCCAATCCCACCCTCCTATCCTTGTATTCATGGCTCCGCTCCCACTCTCCCATCCTTGTATGCATAACTCCGCTCCCCCCTCCCATCCTTGTATAGATGGCTCCGCTCTCACCCTCCTATCCTTGTATGGATGGCTCCGCTCCCACCCTCCCATCCTTGCATACATGGCTTCCCTGCCCCATCCTGTATGCATGGCTCTGCTCCCACCCTCCCATCCTTTTATACATTGCTCCCCTGTCCCATCCTGTATACATGGCTATCCTTGTATGCATGGCTCCGATCCCACCCTCCCATCCTTGTATGCATGGCTCTGCTCCCCCCATCCTTGCATACATGGCTTCCCTGCCCCATCCTGTATGCATGGCTCCGCTCCCACCCTCCCATCCTTGTATACATGACTCCCCTTTTCCATCCTGTATACATGGCTCCGTTCCCACCCTCCCATCCTTGTATTCATGGCTCCGCTCCCACCCTCCCATCCTTTTATACATTGTTCCCCTGTCCCATCCTGTATACATGGCTATCTTTGTATGCATGGCTCCGATCCCACCCTCCCATCCTTGTATTCATGGCTCCGCTCCCACCCTCCCATCCTTGTATGCATAGCTCCGCTCCCCCCTCCCATCCTTGTATGGATGGCTCTGCTCCCATTCTCCCATCCTTGTATGGATGGCTCCGCTCCCACCCTCCCATCCTTGTATGCATGGCTCTGCTCCCACCCTCCCATCCTTGTAGGCATGGCTCCGCTCCCCCTCCCATGCTTGTATGCATGGCTCCGCTCCCCCCTCCTACACTTGTATACATGGCTCCGCTCCCACCCTCCCATCCTTGTATGCATGGCTCCGCTGCCACCCTCCCATCCTTGTATACATGGCTCCGCTCCCCGCTCCCATCCTTGTATGCATGGCTCCACTCCCGGCCCATCCTTGTATGCATGGCTCTGCTCCCCCCTCCCATCCTTGTATGCATGGCTCCGCTCCCTCCTCCCATTCTTGTATGCATGGCTCCGCTCCCATCCTCCCCTACTTTTTATGCATGGCTCTGCTCCCACCGTCCCTTCCTTGTATACATAGCTGAGCTCCCCTGTCCTCCCTCATCATACTTACCCTGGCACCGTCGCTGCACATCCCTGCATCTCTATCCCAGTGTGTCTGCTTCCTGTGCGGTGCGGTCACGTGGTACCGCTCATTAAGGTCATGAATATGGACACCACGCCTATGGGAGTGGAGTCGCGTCCATATTCATGACCTTAATGAGCGGTACTACGTGACTGCTCAGCACAGGATGAAGCTGACGCACCGGGACAGGGATGCAGGGACGGAAGGTGAGTAGTGCTGTCTTCAGGAAGCCGGCGGCTGTGGCCGTCCCTACAGTGCTACAGGCGCCGGCCTCCTGTGTGTCCAATATTCTGAGCCGTGACTCCGCGGACCAGCAACAGAACTGCAACGGCCCGGTCCTGGGCCGCGGACCTGTGGTTGGGGACCCCTGTTCTAGAATATGGGTACTTCCACTGCATCATTCTACTTCTTGGTCAAATAGCCCTTACACAGCTTGGAGGTGTGTTTGGGGTCATTGTCCTGTTGAAAAATAAATGATAGTCCAACTAAACGCAAACCAGATGGAATAGCAAGATGCTGTGTGGTAGCCATGCTGGTTCAGTATGCCTTCAATTTTGAATAAATCCCCAACAGTGTCACCAACAAAGCACCCCCACACCATCACACCTTCTTCTCCATGCTTTACGGTGGGAACTAGGCATGTAGAGTCCATCCATACACCTTTTCTGCGTCACACAAAGACACGGTGGTTGGAACCAAAGATCTCAAATTTGGACTCATCAGACCAAAGCACAGATTTCCACTGGTCTAATGTCCATTCCTTGTTTTCTTTAGCCCAAACAAGTCTCTTCTGCTTGTTGCCTGTCCTTAGCAGTGATTTCCTAGCAGCTATTTTACCATGAAGGCCTGCTGCACAAAGTCTCCTCTTAACAGTTGTTGTAGAGATGTGTCTGCTGCTAGAACTCTGAGTGACATTGACCTGGTCTTTAATCTGAGCTTCTGTAAACCTGCGATTTCTGAGGCTGGTGACTCGGATACACTTATCCTCAGAAGCAGAGGTGACTCTTGGTCTTCCTTTCCTGGTGCGTTCCTCATGTGAGTCTATTCAGTAGGACTATCAGCTGTGTATCCACCAAACTTCTGCACAACACAACTGATGGTCCCAACCCATTTATAAGGCCAGAAATCCCACTTATTAAACCTGACAGGGCACACCTGTGAAGTGAAAACCATTTCCGGTGACTACCTCTTGAAGCTCATCAAGAGAATGCTAAGAGTGTGCAAAGCAGTCATCAAAGCAAAAGGTGGCCACTTTGAAGAACCTAGAATATAAGACATAATTTCGGTTGTTACACTAACCAGCAATAGCACAAAAAGAGGAAAAAAAAATAAAAAATCCTCCAAAAATTCAAAAAATACAGCAAAAAGGCAGAAATGCTCACCTGCCCAGGCCTTCAAACAAATGCACTATCAGGATGCAGTGGACCCATAGAGTTAAGATGGCGGCAACACAGGTGCAAGATAGTGCATTTGTTTGAAGGCCTGGGCAGGTGAGCATCTCTGCCATAATTTCAGTTGTTACACACTTTTTGCTAAGTATACAAATTCACATGTGTTAATTCATAGTTTTGATGCCTTCAGTGTGAATTTACAATTTTCATAGTCATGAAAATACAGAAAAATCTTTAAATGAGAAGGTGTGTCCAAACTTTTGGTCTGTACTGTATATATATGCACTCTATATATATATATATTATATATATATATATATATATATATTTATACAGTGAGGTAAATAAATATTTGATACACTGACGATTCACATGTGCAAAGAATGGAGAGGTCTGTAATTTTTATCGTAGGTACACTTCAATTGTGAGAGACTGAATATTAAAAAAAATCTAGAAAGTCACATTGTATGATTTTTACATAATTAATTTGCATTTTATTGCATGAAATAAATATTTGATGCAAAAGAAAAACAGAACTTAATATTTGGCAGAAAAACCTTTCTTTGCAATTACATAGATCGGTCGTTTCCAGTAGTTCTTGATCAAGTTTGCACACACTGCAGCAGGGATTGTGGCCCACTCTTCCATACAGATTTTTTAAAAATCTTTCAGGTTTCAAGGGTGTCTCTGGGCAACTTTGAGAATCAGCTTCCTCCAAAGATTTTTTATTGGGTTTACTTCTGGAGACTGGCTAGGCCACTCCAAGACCTTGAAATGCTTCCTAAGGAGCCACTCCTTAGTTGCCTTGGCTATGTGTTTCAAGTCATTGTCTTGCTGGAAGACCCAGCCACGACCCATCTTTATTATTCTTACTGAGGGAAGGAGGTTATTTGCCAAAAACTCACGATACAAGAACCCATCCATCCTCCCTTCAATATGGTACAGTCATACTGTCCCATTTGCAGTAAAGCACCCCCAAATGAGATGTTTCCCCCACCATGCTTCACGGTTGGGATGGTGTTCTTGGGGTTGACCTCATGCTTCTTCTTCCTCCAAACATGGTGAGTGGAGTTGAAACAAAAAACTTCTATTTTGGTCTCATCTGACCATATGACCTTCTCCCTTGCCTCATCTGGATCATCCAAATGGTTATTGGTGAACTTCAAACAGTCCTGGATATGTGCTAGCGTGAGCAAGGAGACCTTGCGTACCCTGCAGGACTTTAATCCAAACGGTAACATTTGAGACCGTGGTTCTAGCTCTCTTCAGGTTATTAACCAGGTCCTCCTGTATAGTTCTGGACTGATTCCTGACCTTTCTCGAAATCATCCTTACCCCACGAGGTGAGATCTTACATGGAGCCTCAGATCGATGAAGATTGACGGTCATCTTGTGTTTTTTCCATTTTCTAATAATTGTGCCAACAGTTGTTGCCTTCTCACCAAGCTGCTTGACAATTGTCCTGTAGACTATTCCAGCCTTGTGCAGGTCTACAGTTTTGTCTCTGGTATCCTTAGACAGCTCTTTGGTCTAGTCCATGTTGGAGAGGTTGGAGTGTGATTGTGTGGACAGGTGTCTTTTATACAGGTAACGAGTTCAAACAGGTGCAATTACTACAGGTAATGAGTGCAGAGTAGGATGACTTCTTAAAGAAAAACTAATAAAATGTAGTTTATTTATGTAAAAATTATACAATGTGATTCTCTGTTTTTATTTTTATATTCTGTCTCTCACAGTTTCTCATTCTATCTATCTATCTATCTATCTATCTATCTATCTATCTATCTATCTATCTATCTATCTATCTATCTTTATCTGTCTATTTAGTGATAGATTGATCGATCAATAGATACAGATAGATAGACAGATAGATACAGTATATAGATATATACAGTACATACTGTATATCTCAATATATTTTTATATATGGTAATTACTTTGAGATACTATTAAAGCTTCCTCATAACTGTGCAACCTGTTATGAAAGTGTTAAATATTCTAAATACTTTCCTTCTTCCATGTTATATATATATATATATATATATATATATATATATATATATGGTGCTGACTTCAGTAGACTGTCTATTTAACCCTTTCCATAGCTAATTGTGCACAGTGGTTTTAGAACTTCATGATCACGTGATCAAAGACTAGCAGTCTATCACTGTAAGGGCTTTTGAAAAAATGAAACAATCGGATATAATTATCATCTTGCTAGGGGAAACACTGATGCATGCAGTAGACACAATAACTGTTCCCTCTGAACTGTTCAACCTGGAAAGAAAAGTTAAAAATGTAAAATCCTTCCTGTGACCGATGCAAGACAGTGCGGTCTTTGCAAGAAAGCCCATTTAACCCCTTTTCTTAGCTTGCTGAGTAAACTGGATTTAGCATTAAACGTTCAGACGATGCAAGAAATGAGAAGATGGGTGACCCTCCTGCTATGATGCTATCAGAAATGTAAGGGAACACAGTTGGTTCCTGCCTTTTCTTCCACAGTTCCTATTGACTTGTAGTCAGGGGAGTGTAAAACAATTACCACTCAGCAGTAACCTGGTCCTGTGTAGATAGTCCTCCTCTGCCAGCCAGAGATGCTCAGCTAGATCAGTAGAGGAGTTAGGAGTGGTGAGGCTGGAGATGCAGCAGGTAGCAGCCAGCTCTGGTCATGTCAGCACCTGGACATTACTACAGCAGAGAGCACTCACTTCTTTTCTCATCTCTGTCATTGCCTGGTTACTAGCAGGCTGAAAGGTTTCTCTCTGTGACTGTAAAGAGGAGGAGGAGAGGGGAAGTAGCAGAAGAGGAGGAGGAAGATGTGAGAGAGACTGAAGGCACTGTAGATCCAGCACTCACATCCTAGCTTGTCTTACCTTTCAAGTATCTCTTGCTGCTGTCAACATGGACATTATTATGAACAGCTCTTTGTCACTACCTGACACCTTCCTCAACACCAGCACAGCTGAGCTAGGTGTCAATGCCTCACTGTCAGCCATGAGATGTCCAGTCGGTTCCTTGGGTAACACCACCAGGCTAGATGGCAACCAGTCCTATCTGTGCAACGGGCGAGAGCTTCCTCCCCATGAGGACAACTCCATCATCATAGCCATCATCATCACAGCTCTGTACTCCATGATCTGCGTGGTGGGGCTCTTTGGAAACGTTCTGGTCATGTATGTCATTGTCAGGTAAGCTGACTGATGCCCTTATTCGTATTCTGACACTCAATACCTGACTAATGGTACCACCTTAAATATTGGGGAAACTTTTAGCTTTATGTGGATTATTAGTGTTGTCTATCAAAAAGTAATTATCAACTGAAAGATACTAAAGAGGTGAGGAAGGCTGTGACTACTGCAAGCATGGGTATGCAAATGGGACAAACACAGGACTGGTGAGTGGGCAGGGGGTGAGAGAATTAAAAGTGAGCAATGAGGAACCAGTAAGTGAAGTAGGTAAGGCCAACTAAGCAGATTGATTAGGCATTGAAGGGCAGAAGGGTTGATATATTAGAAACAGCAGGTGCTCTGGAAGAAAGGACTACAGTTTAACAGCCAAAAGGCAATCCACAACTCTTGTCAATTACTCCTCAAGGAACAGGAATAACCTGATATTGTTATTGCTATTGTAGTGTGCATGTGTTTGTGCGTGTGTGTATATTGTTATTTGTGTGTTTATATATATATATATATATATATATATATACATATAGATATGTAATATATATGTATGTATAATATATATATATATATATATATATATTATATATATAATATTTATATATTTTTTTGTTCTTTTTTGTGAAACAAACAACTTCCTTCCTATAGCAAAGTTTTTTTGCACTCTGGTTAGATATACTCCCATCTCAGGTCCTGCTCCCCCTTTATCTGAGTCTTCATTGTACCACTCTATATGCTTCAGTGCTGAGCTGGATGAGTGAATACTATGCTGCCTGAGGTGCAGAAAGTGTAGACCACTGAATTAATCCCCTGTTGGTCATATTATTGTAGTAACACTTAGCCAGGGACATTACGAGGACAGTGATTTCCATGTTCTTTTCTGTGGGCTATGGATGTAATAGGCACGCTATCTTATAGGGTGGCAGGATACATAGCACGCCCCCTTCTCAATACTCACACTGTGTAGATACATTATGACTCTTTCCGACCCTCATGACTGACTGGGGACCACAGCAAATGGTGCTGCAACCATTCTTTTTATAATGTTATGTATTTATGAGTATAGTATAGAATGGATTTGCCTCCTTTCTTTCCTGAGCATTGGCATGGGTTAAAAGGATACAATGTATATCACTTTATACCTCTATATATTAAAAGATGGAGAAAGACAGTGTATTTGTAATATATAAAGACCTTCTGGCAGCGACCCAAGTAATCTTTTGATACAGGCTGCATACAATGTTGAAGACATCCACCATGTTTCTTTAGTGTGGAATTATTGATGGTCACCAGACCTTCTGACTCTGCTGACAGTCCAGGAGTCACAGCTGGTGGCAATGACTTTTGGCAAGAAATGAAACTAAGGTTTAGGGGCACCACCCAATAAGCACAGATGGAAAGGTTTAATTGGCTTGTGCACAGCCTGCAAAAAAAACAAATTTGACACCTTCAATTTCAAATAAACACCTAAAAAACACCAACGTCAACATCCAACGCAATCAGTAAGAAGTGTTAAATTGACAAACTGCTGCCGGTATATATATATAATATATAGAATATATGTGTATGTAGCAAGTATATTTCGTCATATATATATATTATATATATATATATATATATATATATAGTGTATATAATCACATTACTATAACCATATGTAAGATGACATTTACTGTAACCAGTTGGGAGGGGGTGACTATAGGAACAATGCCTGACAGTCAAACTAAATGTTGTAAATTACGCTTTACAATAGAAATGATTATATCTGTCCAGAATTGGCTCCAGTTTTGTAGGTATGGTGCCTCTCCTGTTCTTGAGTGAACGCTGCCATCTATAGGGCATTTTGTTTCAGGATGTGGTACGCATAGCAAAGTAGAGAAAAGTTTATAAAGCCTCATAGATCAATCTCCTTACACAGGCAAATGATACAATTGTGCCATAAAATACTTTGCGAAAAATGTTCGCCATGTTTTTAATTCAGCTGTGCCATTTTTCAGTCCTTACTGACAGCCATGACTATTTTTTTCTTTCTTTCTATGAAGGGAGTTTGGGGTCTGTGGTTTAGAAGCTACAATATTACAACTAATTTATTACCCACTTCCACTATTCACTATAGAATGACCTGTAAATATAGATGTAGGACCCCCACAATCCTGTGCTTAGATACAATGCTGCTCTTTATTTTTATGGCTTCTTGGTACACCCCATTTTGGTTGTGCGGAGTGAAGCTAGGTATTCGAAGATCTATATCAGAAAATGAACTCCTATGTCAATGAAGAATGTACGGTATATGTTTTTTTTTCACTTTAAAATGTTTCTTGAGCCACTCAAAATAAAAATCAAATTTTATTTAATTTTTTAGTGCCATTAATGGGAATCTGTCAGCAGGATTTTGCTATATAATCTGAGAGCAGCAAAACATTAGGCAAGAAGGCCTTATCACTTACTGGGCTGCTTGGTGTAGTTTTCATCCTTGGTGGGATTTGAAGCCCCGACCCCAGTTCTTCAAAGGAACAGAGTCCTGCCAATGACACAAGCGCTCATCTTGATTGACCCCAGTAATTGGCCAATAGGTGGTGGGAGTTACTATTTCATAGCTGAAGACCCAAAGGTTGTCAGAATATAAATCCATGGGCCTATGTGTCATAGTACAGCCTTCACAGCTTGCTATGGAATACACTGAACTTCTGGGTGACACTGAATTAATACAGTCACAACCGCAGGTTTTCCTTTTCAATTAACGAGAAATAAAAATGTTGTCACCTTTCAACAAATTGTATTTTGCTAGCATGGTAGAAGAATCTCTTCTGGTAATTTTCATGGACCCATAGAAGGATACTAAGCTGTGCTGGTCAATATAGTTCAGCAATGACATCATCGAGGAAGAAGTTACTTCACCCAAAATATTTGCACTCCACCTTAACCTGTTTTAGAATATGATCAACTACTGTAATAAGAATATTGCTGTTCCCTTCAGAAAATACTGAGGTTCTTTTCAGAAATGATGCGCAAACTGCACGTTTGGTTTTGAAGAATGTTTTTACAGGGAACCTATCCCCTGATTCATGCGATGGGTAGCCTTAATCAGAGCTTGGCCGTATGATTGCAGCCAGGCATATTTTTCTCTGAAAGACTCCGATTTTTAAAAGAAGATATATTTTAAATATGTATAGGGATATATCTGTTAATAACCTCTAGCACAGGGTTCCCCAACTCCAGTCCTCAAGGCCCACCAACAGGTCATGTTTTCAGGATTTCCCTTGTATTGCACAGGTGATGCAATTATCACCTGGTCAATACTAAGGAAATCCTGAAAACATGACCTGTTGGTGGGCCTTGAGGACTGGAGTTGGGGAACCCTGCTCTAGCAGAGCTGGGAAGAGATGGTGGGGGAGAAGACAGACTAGCCTAGTTCTTGGTTGTGGTCCTCAGCCAACTTCAAGGAGTGCTGTCTCCTCCTATGTACGCACGAGGGAGAGACCTTTCATTCACCTGCAGTGGCGCTGGGAAGAGTCGGTCAGACATTTAATGGATAATTTCTCTGAAAAGCCAGTGCCTTTTAGAGAAAAATAAACCTGGCTACAATAATTCAGACAGGCCTTGATTCATGATGCCCATGGTTTGGGCAGCATGAATGAGATAATAGGTTCCTTTTAAATCGGTGAAATTTAGTGGATGTTCTTGGTAAAATATGAAGCACCTTGTTATTAAGATTGTCTGGTACAAAATATGTACATTACTTTTGCTTTAAGTTTATTACTGTTGTGTAGCTCTTTTTTTTGCCTACAGTATGAATTTATTTGCAATATTTTATAGGCAGTGAGCCTTTCTATTTGCACCTTTTCCTCCATCTAAGCAAGCTGTTTATGGAGCATTTATTTCAAGGGCACTTCGACCAGTGTAATCAAAACCACTCTAGCTGACTCACAAAATTGACACATGTAATATATGTAGTCCTGATGACTTCTCACTTGTTTCATTACTTCAAGACATTAAGCTTATCAAACCAGTAGGAGAATAATGGATGAAAGGAATTGATTCAGACAGTAAGATAGGACTAAGGGCAAATCCTCTTGGCGCCAAAAGCTTATGGAGTGGGAGCTGCAACATATTAAGTATGGAGATGTAGGTAGACGTATGTTTTGTAGGTTAGAGGAACCCGGCAATAGAAAGAAATTTGCAGGTCTGTATAGTTTGCTTTGTGAATATTACTTATTTTAATTTTTTTGAAAATAAAAGCATCCTAAAATGTAATCCATCTTCATTGTACTGAGTGGCCTTATTAACCCCTGTCCGACGTACGACGTAATATTACTCCGATGTCGGACTGCCCCTGTTTGGTGCAGGCTCCAGCACTGAGCCCGCACCTTGCCAGGCACATGTCAGCTGATCTGTACAGCTGAAATGTGCCCACAACAGCTGCGGGTGAAATCGCAATCCAACCGCGGCTTTTAACCAGTTAAAAGCTGCTGTCAATTTCTGACAGCGGCAATAAGCTCCCACTTATCGCGTCGTAAATCCCAACAATCAGTGGCCCTGTTACATGATCACGGGTCACCGATGGGTTGTCATGACAACCAGAGGTCTGAAGAAGACTCTTTATTATTGTCATTGCTGGATTGCTGTGAGCGCCGCCTGGTGGTCAGCGCTCATAGCATGTGAGCATTTCTGCTACACACAAGTGACCTGATCTGATAGTCGCATGTGTGAAGCAGAGTCGATCTAAGTAGTGCAGGCTTGTAATCTCCCATGGAGACTATTGAAGTATGCAAAAAGGTAAAAAAAATGTTTTTAAAAATATTAACCAAAAATAAAAAAAATAAAAGTTCAAATCACCTCCCTTTCATTCCTTTCAAAATATAACAATAAAAAAATCAAATATACACATATTTGGTATCGCCGCATTCAGAATTGCCAGATCTATCAATATAAAAAAAAAACGATCACTAAACAGCGTAACGAGAAAAAAATTGAAAACGTCAGAATTACGTTTTTTTGGTCGCCGCTACATTACAATAAAATGCAATAACGGCAATCAAAAGATCGTATCTACACCAAAATGGTATCACCAAAAAAGTCAGCCAAGCGTGCAAAAAATAAACCCTCACCCAGCCCAGGATCACCAAAAATGGAGACGCTACAGGTCTCAAGAAATGGCTCCATTTTTTTTCACCACTTAAATAAAAAAGAACCAAGACATGTGTGTCTATGAACTCATAATCACACGGAGAATCATAATGACAGGTCGGTTTTAGGATTCAGTGAACATGTTAAAAAAAATGTGTGGAATTGCACTTTTTTTGCAATTTCAACGCACTTGGATTTTTTTTCCTGTTTTCCAGTACAAAATATGTTAAAACTATTGGTGTTTTTCAAAAGTACAACTTGTCCTGCAAAAAACAAGCCCACACATGGCCATATTGACCAAAAAATTAAAAAGTTATGGCTCTGGGAAGAAGGGAAGCAAAAAACAAAAACGCAAAAATGGAAATACCTCTTGTCGTGAAGGGGTTTAAAATATTACCAGGGGCATGTATGGGTGAAAGTAAAAAACTTTTGGCATACCCACCTCCTGTCATCCCTCACACTCACATGCTGAACTAGCGCAGGACATTTTGGTGGCAGCCCAGGAAGTGATGATGTTACTGTTCTGTTGTAGTCATCTTACAACGGCAGCCAAAGATTTCAGTGGTCTTATTTTAACAGAAGACTAGAGAGGTCATTGCTTCTATGTTAGCACACACCAATGGGACAGCGTGCACCTGGTCAACTGGTGTGACAGCATATGAGTGTTTCAGATTTAGGTATTTTTGCCACATCCATTGCCATGATATTGTTTTACAGACAACTCTTTAATACAATGTTTCTCTAAGGATTTTTCCAGGTCAAGTGGCATGATCTTTTAAATAAATATGGATACATTGGTTAAAACTAGTAGAGTAATTTCCATAATCAGGGATAGTGAAAGTCATGCATATGGACTCCATCAATGGTTCAAAGGGAATTTACTTTTTGTGAGGTAACAAGCTTGATGGGTACAAAGTCTCATTTAGCTGTATTGGGCTTGAGCAATGGTAGACTGTTAATGTAAAACAACAAACTAATATGACACTCTGTATTTGCAACAATCTGCTGGCAAACACCTCAGCAGCACTTACTTCATAACTGGCAAAATCTCTTTGTCTCCATCACAGTGTGATGCGTCGCACATTTGTGGTTCTGGTTATGACCCGTCATCTCTCATGTCTGCAGTATTCTGCATTAGCTCTTGTGGGGCAAGTTGCATACTCTAATGGCCTACTCACTAAATTACCACGTCACAGTTCCTCATACCAAGCACTATTCTCTGGTTATCTATAGTTTTTACTTCTTGAAATTCAGAATTCAGTTCATTTATGTGGCAAGCCTCACAGTCAGGCATAAGCCCCAATGCTTCCCTCTGCTGTATTTAATACTTGCTTTATGGTGTCTAAACTTGATCTTTATTGGATGATACACTTTTCGCTCACAGTAATAAACTTCTATGCTTCCCTCTTTGGTGTGAGTTGCCACTCTCTCTCTGAAATGATTGTTTTCTTACCTGCTTCTGCTTGCATTATCAGCAAATCCCTTCTGGTGCTCAGAAAACAGCACCAATCACTTGCATCACACAAGGCACTTCACTAGATCTATCACACAGCTGTTGCAGCATGCATATAAACACATGGCATGGTATAAAATATTACATTACATATGTAACCGATTAATATGACAGTAGATAGAGAGTGGACAATTCAACATGTAGTAATGGGCGTTTACACAGCAACAGTCTGTAATATTTTTAAGAGGATATTAAACCCATTTCTACCCTCTTTCAATTCTATCCATATTACGTCCTTTTGAAAATTAGTTATATCCGAGCAATCATGCAGAAATCCTGAAAATGTAATATTCCCACCAGTACTTTGCAGAAAAAGTCAGAAACGAGGTGCTAATTATATCAGCTAATATTTTCTACAGGTAATATAGACCACGGTCTGTCATGATCTCTGGACACAACTGCTTACATTGAGCGCACCAGCTTGTTGCCTGCCGATGACTCCTGTAGAGCATTGCCAGCAATTGATTTCCCGTCAATTTGACAACTTGTTGATCACAGCTGCCTCTACACTAACAATATAACATTTTACTAAAAATATATTATTTATACAATTACTTAAAAGGGTGTTCCTATCATTAAGTGTTATGGCATAAGACTAGAAAATACCCTAACATTATTAGTGGTGGGTGTCCATCCTCTGGGATACAGTAAAGATGTATATCTTTGTACCGTGTTAGCCAGTAGATAGAAAAATATTTAGAGTTGAGAGTCCTCAGTGGTTGATACCTTTATCCTCTGGGATATTCGCCAATCCCGACCATTTCCAGTGAAGCAAATGGCAAAACAGCTGTATTCAGGTGAAAGAGGCTTTATTGCACTAGGTAGTTGGTAGTGTTGTTGTACAGGAAAAATTACCCAAAGCTGCAGTCCCTTAATTTGTAGAGTAGTGCTTTCTTCTTGTGTGTTATTTAAAAAACAAGACTTGAGTGTAAAAAAGCTAAGTGACATATCCATATATCCGTATTATTGGTCCAAATGCGACCTTACAAAAGATTGGATCCCACCCGGACCAATGGGGACATGCACATGTCAGATTTTTTCCTTGGACTGAGGCAGTGAGAGAAAAAAATTGCAGCATTCCCGAGGTTGATCCGATATTTGGATCAGGCCGGGGTCAGACTTGCGAGAAACTTGCACGAGTCTCGCATGTCAATACCCAGCACTGCCGCCGGCACTCGGACAGGAGCGTTCGGCTGCATGTATTTCTATGCAGCCGCCTGTTCCGGTCCCGAGTGCTGGCGGCAGTGCCTGCTATTGACATGCGAGACTCGTCCAAGTTTCTCACATGCCGGACTCCAGGTTTCACACTCAGCAATGCAAGTTAATGAGTTTGTGAAAACTATCATAATGCACTTGGATGACATCTGAGTGTGGTTCAATTTTCACGGTTTGATATAGTGAAGAAGATGGAGACTTGTTTTTTCTCCATCTTCTCTTCTTCCTCGAGAATCGGATAACACTATGATCATGCAATAATCAAATGCTGATCTGAGTTTTATCAGAGTGAGATTTGCATAATTGACCCGATTATCTCGGTGAGAGAATACACGGTCTTCTGCACCTTAGTGAAACTAGGCCTTATGAGGCCTAAAAGAAACAATGGTGCTATCACAAATAGTATAAAGGAAAAGCAAAGCCATTGCTAACTGTATAACAACCAATCAAATTCCAGCTCAAAGTTTCAGAAACCCTCATCGATAGGACTGCACTAAAGGATCATACATATTAGATGAGTCTTCCAAATCCACTGTTTTTGGAAAGATTGGACATCCATCTAATATATATAATGGCTTCCTGACTATCATGTGACAGATTTTGTGGGGGGAACATAAGATTTTGGCTATTGGAATTCACTCCATTTGTTCAGCAGGGAGATAATCCACTGCTAGTTGATATTGTTATCGGCTCTCTCATAGAGAAATGGGAAAAATTTGGTCGAGCTGTGCGTTCCTGTATATGGAGTCGCGAAAGATAACTGTCAGCTGAACGATGGTTCGACCAATAATTATCTAATGTATATAGGTTGGAGAAAGTAATAAAGCACTTTACCTCCCAGCACAATAATTTGAAGATGGTTTTGTAACCCAGGCTAGTACCAACCTATACATGTTGAAGATGCTGGTCCAGTTTTGAAACATAAAACTTTATAGTCCTAGTTTTTCTGTCTGTTTGCTGTGCTTTGCACTTTGGAGTAACTTAATAAAAAAAAATCCATAGACTGTAAATTCAACAGGATCCATTTTGTATTCTCTTTGGACTACCCCAACGAGAAATGCCTAAGGCTCAGCCGTTTCCGTTCGGACTTTGTTATTCTATTGTGTATGGCCAGCTTTACAAGCCTGTTCGAATGCACAATAAGTCAGGAAAAACAATCTACAGCAACGTCTAGTCTCTAATGTACAATGTTATTCCGAAGACTATTCTGTTAAGGTTTCATTTAGAAAAGATGATTTAGATTATTAATGTGCTTCATTTATTTATTTTTTACCAAAGGAAATAATCAATGTTTATAAATAATGTAGCAAAGAAATATTTGTATTGCTGATAACACCCCAACAACATCGCTATGTATGTAGTAAAGATCAATTTGTATAGAATATCCAGTAGTACGTGTAGATTAAAAGTCTGATTCTACCAGGAGCACTTATTATTCTGTGCGAGTTCACGCCTGTACATCAAGATAGTATATAACATAACATAAAGAATGCTGAAATGGGTTCTCCTAGTAGTGTATGACATTGATGAACTATACTTTATTATCATTATTGGTGTATCATTTTTAGTTTTAGAAGCAAACTGACCTGTTAGAAATAATGAATTTACAGGATACTATTTTGCTGTCACGAAAATGCAAATATATAGAACACATTGTTTGCTTGTCTTTTGGTTGCTTTTCATATTAATTTAGATAGAAATGTACATTATACAGTGACTTATCTCTACGTAAATGGCATATTGCTTTAATGATCATTTAATGTATTATTGAGTGCAGTAGTAAATAGCTCATTGTAGCGTTAGCACATAAGCCAGCTGGAAATAGATCATTATTATCTGCATCTATTAAAGCAGATAAAAACTGTCTCACTAATAACTATCATTATTTCAGCCTTCTTGGCTGAATACAGAGTGTTTGTATTTGTGCAATATAACGGCATCATATAATATACGGAAAGCAAGCTGAAGAATAGTATGAAAGTGACACTAAGCCTTGTGTCTCAATTTTTTTCATTTATGAGCTGCTGTATATTTAAAGATGATACTTCATCACTTTTTAATGCTGAATAAAACATAGTTTTTTTTATTTCCCTTCTCCATTGTCTTCTAAAGATTAGTGCGCCTAATATGGAAAATTCTCCTTCTACCAAGGGGGCGTAACTGAGATTCTTCTATGGCGTTGCGTACATTTTTCCCCCTTTATGATATTGTAAGGGGTACGGGGCTAGTTTCATGCCCTGCACTCCTTGCATATGTCCCTAGTAAAGATGGTTATACCCCATATGTCTTGTAATGTTGATATATTGTGTATTACATTGTACCTATGTCTATGTGTTGTAAATATGTAGGGACAGAGTAGGACTTAGACCAGTAGGGGGAGCACAGTAGAATAGAATAGGGAACTAGTGGGACCAATAGTATTAGGTTAGTTAGAAGGGACTAAGAAAGAGTAATTGGGGAGCTTCCTGGAGTTAGAGCCTGAGCCGGAGGGCGAGGCAGCCGTATTGGAGGAGTCTGACGGTCGCGGAGCCATCGCGGGGGATGCTGGAGCAGTGGGACGACGAGCAAACGGTGAGTGGAATTCGGTCTCAAATCTCAGAGCACAGGCCTGTGTTCGTGGATGTTCCATCTCTCAGTCTGTCACTCCGATATCAGGAAGGAGAGGGTCCCTTTCATTCCCCCAGGCAAGCAGCGTGGATCGTGGGGGTAATCGAAGGGAAGAGGAAGAGGGAGAGGAGATCTATGTTAATGTGTCGGGGAGCCAGGTTGTGCCAGAACTGACACTGTTAGCCACGACTACAGCCCTTGCCTCCATTACACTATTATTCAATCATAAGATATTATCATAAAAATGGAAAATAATTCAGACTCCCCAAGAGAAGGTCAGAACCGGCTTCTTCATTGTGATCTGGTAAGACTAAAGGTACTGCCACACTAAACAATCCCGCTAGCGATCACAATAACGACGCATACTAATGCGATCGCTAGCGGGATTGTTTCTATATCGCTAAATGCTGCCGCATTTAGCGATATAGTTAACGACGCTATCGCCGTTAGCGATCTTCTTAACGACTTTAGCGGTACAAAAGTACCGCTAAATCGCTAAGAAAAGGTGCCACACAGCGATTAGATACTTACCCAGCGGGAGCGCCGACGAGAAAATAGGGTCCGGAACGATTCCAGCGACGAGCGAGATCACAGCAGGAAGCTCGTCACTGGAAGCTGCCGCACTGAACAACATCGCTAACGGGATCGCTAAATAGTGACGTTTTTTAGCGATCCCGTTAGCGATATTGTTTAGTGTGGCATACCCTTAACGTGTCTAATTTTATCACACTGATATCTTATCACTCCAGGTGCTTATTGACATTACAATCACCAGAAGAGGAGAAGAGATGTTCTTTAATGATAACACTCTGGATCCATCCCAAGAATTGGGGACTAATGTCTGCATATCTGGTATAGATCCAGAGTGGTGTAGGTGACAAATGCTGCTCGCATGATGTTCTTCATTACTGTTCATCACTTTGCAGCTCTCCTCTGTAATGACATGACAGTGCTGTTAGAGGAGAGCTGCTGCACACCACTATAAGAGAAGAGAGCCCAGCGTTCAGACAAGGAGAGGAACATCTGTTGCATAGAGATATTTGCATAATTAAATTGAATAGATCAGTCCAGAATCACATGTTTAATTTATTGTAATTGTGTTGCAGTATATGTCAGAGTGAATAGTTTTTACCTCTGGTTCCCAGTAGCGTTGTATGTAGAACAAATAGAGTGATAATGATGCTATGTAATGTGTCACATTTTACTTTATCATTGTTGACTTTTTAAATTAATACTGACCTAGCTATCGTAATAACACTTTGTATTGGAAAATGAGAGAAAAGCTTGGCGAATTCTAGACTGTAATTTTTACCACATCAATCACTCACAGATACTTAAAAATGTGCCACATCTGGTCAACTGTCTACTGTCATAACATGCGGTGAGTGATTTTATTATATCATTTGCTTTATTTGACTTCCGTTGTGTTCTGAAAGGGAGTCTATTAGCAGCTGTTATTCTCTGGTGCTGTGAACAAGAATTTGCTATCTTCCAGATGTTCCTTGCTGCTTATTTGTCTCACAAAATGGGTTCTGATTCTTAAATAACATACAATATTTTACAAAGAAAACCAGGTTTATCCAAGAACGCAATTTCCATTCTCTATAGCATATATTTTAGGTACAATCCGACAACCAGATCCTCTAGGTGGAAAAGTAAATTAGATAGATTGTCTGGTTGAGAAAACTTATGTTTTCATACCCCAGGGATTTCTAAAAGGGGTTATAAGCGAGAGGACCTCTTAATGTATAGCATTAATAAACCTAATTATACTGTACATGGACATTAGCTGTGCACTCACTGACCTCCTGGGTCTCCTCTGCTCCCTTTTTTGCTTTCCTGTTATTCTAATATCACTTGGCTTTTAAAAAGCATTTATGGGCAGTCCTACAGCAAGTAGTATGTGATGTTGTAGAGACTACATTTCCCATGGGCACACTGTGACCCTGTTTATGCTGAGCACCTCCCATCAGCGTTGTCCTCAGTAAAAACAGTAGAGTCTGGATGTAACACGGTGTGCTGCTGAATATGTGCACAGAAAACATACATTAAAAATCCTAACTAAATTTTGTGTCTGTATTATTTCTATGTATGTCATTGCAACCTTTCTTTATCTATTCATTATGCATTATTGAATGTGGGTATCTGCTACATACAAGTATGCAAACCAGTAAATCGAACATAATTTCTCACAAAACCCCAAAAATGGGCCTGCAATCATTCGCTTAGTATAATCATCAACAAGCTTTTTAGGGTATGTGCACACATTGCGGATGTTGATGTGGATCCGCAGCGTTTTTGGACGCGCGGAATTGCATCAAATCCACAGTGTAGTACAGTACCAATGATAGTCAATGGGAATTTGAAAATTGGTGTCCATATGCTGAGGAAAAATCCACACGGATTTGCAGCATTTTATTTTCTGCAGCATGTCAATTCTTTTTGCGTATCTGCGGTGTTTCTGCACCCAGTGACTATACACTGAGTAAGGCAAATCCGCATAACAAAAAATGATAACAATCCGCATAAAATCCCCATCAAACCCCACACGTTTTTTTTCCTGCGTTTTCTGCCAAGAGAGTAAGAATCAGCGCAGAAAATTCCACAGTAAAATTTGCTACGTGTGCACATAGCCTTACACCTCTCAACTGGAATTCTTCGTTTGCAAACTGATCCAAATCTCTCATATTTGAAGGTTGCCTTCTCCCAACAGCAATTTTAAGATCTCCCCACAGGTGTTTAATGTGATTTAAATCTGGACTATTTGCTGACCACTTTCCATCCATTTCAGGTTTTTTCTTGAAGTATGTTTGAGGTCATTGTCTTGCTGGAAGGATCGTGACCTAGGACGCAAACCCAGCTTTCTGACACTGAACACTACATTGCGAACCAAACTCCTTTGGTAATCTTCATATCTCATGGTGCCTTGCACATAGTAAAGACATCTAGTGCCAGAGGCAGCAAAACAACCCCAAAACATCTTTGAACCTCCACCATATTTGATTGTGGTAACTTTGTTCTTTTTGAAGGCCTCATTCCATTTTTGATAAACAGTAGAATTATGTGTTTTACAAAAAAGCTCTATCTTGGTCTCATCTGTCCACAAGATACTTTCCCAGAAGGACTTTAGCTTACTCACGTAAATTTTGGAAAACTAGTCTATCTTTTTTCATGTCTGTGTCAGAAGTGGGATCATTCTTGATCTCCTGCCATAGCATTACATTTCATGCGTTGACATTGATGCACCCTGAGCCTGCAGGACAGCTTGAATTTCTTTGGAACCTGATTGGGGCTGCTTATCCACTATCTGGATTATCCGGCGTTGCAATGTTTCATAGCTTTTTCTCTTCCATCCAAATCTAGTGAGTTTAGCTACAGTGTCATGGGTAGTAAATGCCGTGATTACCCTGAGGAACAAAAGGGTAGCAATGTTTAGAACTTTTGACTTTCATGCTCCATATCTCACCATCCACTACTGCTCTGTAATTGAGACTACCATCATTTTATAGACAATCTTCTTGGCTATCTCATATATAAATTTGACTTACAACTATTTTGCATATGATTAATTATGCAGACTCTTGTCATGTCACTACATTGTTACTATGAACACGTAGGAAAGGCAAAACTAATTCGCACCGCTGCAACACCTGTAGCCGACACTGATGATCGTGTCAGGGGAGCGCTTCATGTGCTGCCCCAAGGATCTCGGGTGCCAGGCCAATAGGATAAACAACAAGGGCAAAGTCTGTATCAATAGAAATAAGGGTGTCACTCACCGTCAGATTAAAAGTCTCTATTATTATTATTATTGGAGTCACATAAAATAACAGAGGCAGGAGAGTCCTGTGTGGAGCATACCGGATGACGACCGTTTTGCGCTGTATGCACTTCTACGGGTCCTCGTGGATATAGATATATATATTTTTTAGATTGTTAGATTGTGCACTGAATGATGCAATTGAGAAGAGTAAGATATATAAATAAGTGTGCAGCGGAGGCAGCTCTCATCCCTGCACTTCCATTTCTTTGTTTTGTGCAGTCACCTACTCCATCAGTGATCAGATTCTCCATTGTCCCTGGTGTATGATAGATTTATTAAACTGCTCTCTGCTCTGTGGAATGGAAGATTAGGGTAAGTATGCAGGGCAGATGTTATTTCCCCGAGCAGTGATTTGTCGCAGCTCTCACTACTAGGGCTCAGCATGCTTTCAGTGCTTGTATTCAGGGAGTCTGGCCAGTACACACAGGTGACCTCTAACTGCCCAGGTGAAGGAGACATAAGGTCAGCATACAGACACTCAGAGCAAGCACTTCTGTATATTCTTACCTTAAACATGATGAGAGGTATTCTGACTAGGTTATGAGTGTGGGGCTCCATCTGCAGCATTTCTAGGGATGGCTGAAAGAACTAGTACTCATACATAGCTTCAACACAACTGCAGATACATGTGTGAAGATACCAGAAGTTTATTCTCAGGTTGAACTTTTGGTTTACGCAATTAGTAACAGTATAGCTGCAACAACTGCTGTAGGTAAAAAGACAATTCTGTACCAGAGATGTACACTGGATGTGGATAGGGGAGGAAACAACCCAGACTGGTGAAGCAATGAAATAAAAGTATACTATATGTAATAAAAATAATAAAAATTAGCAAAACATGCAATAAAAAAATATTTATTCATTATTCAGCAATTGTGCACAAACATAATATAAAATACAATATTAAAACACCAAGGACGTCTGATAACTAACCCAGATACACAAGGGCTCTAATTAATAAACCAGGAGATAAATACAATATATAAAATAACTGCTAATCCAAAATAATAGGTGCAAATAAAACAAAAGATTGCTGAAAAATTGCACAAAAATTACAAAAATTGCCAAAAGTGCGAATAACTAAACAGTAAGAAGAAATGTGTATAGTGACCAATAAGCAACATATAAGAGGTGCATATACTAGTGCATATAAGTAGTGTATGAACACTATAAACACATAGGCTTGTGATGAAAAATCAGCATAATAATAAAACAAGGGAGTATGCAGGGAGAATATAAACAGACCAACTACCTGGGAGTCTCTGGGCGATACAGACAGCCTGGGAGAACGCGCTCCGACGCGCGTTTCGGAAAGTATTTCACTTCTAGCGTGGCTTTTTTCCAAGTTTATCAAGCAGAAAATTTTCTAGCTTCATGAAAAAGTAACTAGTGTTTCAATCATCTATAATGCCCCTATTTCATTTTTCACAAAGCTGAGCACTTAATCTCATATTTGAGACATGGATTTATAGAGTGATATTGTGATGACAAATTTTTTCTCTTAAAATCTAATTTGCTTTTCAGCTGCTGCTTGATTTTAGACACTGCTGCTTAGCTGACTCGTATCCAGATTACTAGTGACTTGCATGCAAAAAGGATTTGGCCATAAGATCATGTCCTGCTACTTGGGTTGGTCGAAGTTAACAGATAGAACTACACAGAAAGCAATGTAGCACTACATGTAAGTATGCTTGACAAATCATAATGCAAATGCTTTCGACCTAGCTAGGCACCCAGGTACAAGGTAGTATTTGCAGTGTAATTCTGCATATCTATGTAAAGAATGCATTTGTTATAGGAAAAATAAACGTGTTGAAGCACCAAAAGTAACACTTTTCTTAGCAGACAAGATACTGATCATTTTAATATGTCTTTAGTCACTGACAAATGAGGATAATTAGAGGATAATTATTTACAGAACTCCTATCATCACATAATGTTACATTAAAGTGTTGCCTGAAGCAAAGCATAAGACAGAAATCTGATTTGTTACCATAGTGATAATTTAAATAAATGAAGAGAGGTGGCACTCACCGAAATAAAGTCCAAACTTTATTGACTCGTAGAAGCACAATACAGTGCGAAACGGCTGTCTTCTTTGCACTCCCCACCTGCCTGAGATGTTTTAACATTTTTTGGACCAATAAAGATTGGACTTTATTCCGGTGAGTTCCATCTCTCTTCATTTATTTGGATTATGCATCTTGTTTTGGTGTGCACCCAAAGGAAGAAAATGTTTTATGCCTGCGGTAATTTTGTTCAGCTGATGGTATTGGCTCCATGTAATACCGGTGGTGCTCAGCATCTTCCATTTTTTGTTATATTGATAATTTAGTTTTTAAAAATTACAGTTTTTCAATTTTTATATTTCTTAGGTCACATAATGCAATATTTCTAATAGCCATTTTTCCACATTCTTCACAGCTCAATTTTGGTCGGTGCTTTTTCACTCTTTTTTGCCAAAAATCAAGAATTGAACATAGACATCTAAAATGTATAATGAAAAGATTTAATGGACGATCCTACAAAGCTTTTATGCTAAAAAAAAATAAGCATTTAAAAAATGTGACTTTTGGCGCTTTTACTACAGTTTTATTTAGCTTTGCCAAAATGGGGGGAAAATTGAGAGGAACAATGGTGGAATGGGGTATGACCTTGTCTATCCATCAAACGCATCAAAAGGACTGGCCTTTTGTATGCCATAAATACTACTAAATTCATTGAAGAGGTCGTTCACTACAATGTGTAGTGGTCTGATCGATATAAACCTTGGAAATAAGGCTTTCTTCAAATAACTTGCATTTTCAAATGTGCCTGTGCACGGCACTATTGCTGTTTGCTCATCCCCATCACGTGACACCCTGTCTGCAGCTTCTTCTGATGTCCGGTGATGTCACGTCAACTTCCAGGCTCTCTCCTGCCCTTGGCAATGATGAGTCTGTTTCCAATTCCAGAAGTTGACATATCACATCAGAGGCAGCTGTAGCCGGGTGTCACATGATGGGGATGAGCGGACAGCGATAGCGCCGCTCACTGGCATATTTGGAAACGCAAGGTATTTCCATGGTTCATATCGATGTGCTCACTACACATTGTAGTGGACAACCACTTTAAGTGGTATGCGCTTCTTAGTCTGTACTGACTATGAGCTTTGGGTGAGTTTTCGATGTAGATTTTCTGCAGCAGGTACCTATTAAGTAAATTAGGCTACTTGCAATTTTTTTCATAGCATTTTTGTTATATGCGCTTCTAACTCATTTTTGTAGCTATGGATTTTGTTTTTTTGGTGTGTCATGAGTTCAATTTTTTTTATGCTTCCTGCTATATGGCTTTGGCAAAACTACATTTGTGAATTATATGGGTTTTTAGTGCATTTCCACAACAGAAACACACTAATGCATATACATCTTTTACCTACGATTTTCCACATCTAATGCAATTCTAGGGGGAAAAAACACACAAAACTCAGTGTACCGGCAAGAGATATTAACATGTTGCGTATTTGAAACATGAACCGCAAGTTAGTTTACACTGAGTTAAAAAGAATCACATTGGGCATGAGATTTCTATAAATCCCATCCACGTTGCTGCAACTGTGAATAATGCGTGTATAACTGCAAAAATATGTTGCATCAAAAACGCACGAAAAACTGATCATACGGTCTTAAGGAATTTAGTGCCTTCTACACAAGCAAGACTGGCATACTGCGAGCGTGAGTTAAGTCAGTATTTCTGGATCGACCCCATACACTATATATTTTATTGAATACCTTGATTATTTTGGATTGGAAATAATGTAAAATACTAAAGTGTGCAGACCATTGTGATTGTTGAATAACCGTAAGCGCCTGTGAAAAGACACCTCTACGTGGAAAAAGTACAAGTTGCTGAACAATGTGAAGATTTTGACACATGTTTACTGTGGTGGAAAACATTCCATAGTGTTAATGATCATATAGTGTTAACCCTCCATCAGGCGCAACTGATCTGACAGGCACATCTCAAATAGTTTTGTTTCTCTCTCTTCAAATTATCAGAAAATCTCCCTGTGCCAGTTATTTCCAATATTTACATGTTCTTTGAAACCTGATCTCACAGTGTCACAGCAGACCTTCTGAAGTGCAGATCTGAGCTTTGTTGCTTCTCAGGTTCACTGCACCTGAACTTGTCTCACAAAGTTAGTATTTTCTCTTTTTTAATGGCTGCACATCCAGTTGGAAGAATGTATCAACTGGGGTACCACAAGGCTCTGTCCTGGGCCTGTATTGTTCAACATCTTTTTCAATGAATTAGATGAATGAATTGAGGGTAAACTGATTAAATTTGCTGATGACACAAAGCTAGTAGGATAGCTAATACTACAGTAGAGAAGAGTGAGAGAGGATTCAAAAAGATATAAATAACTGGAGCAGTGGCAGCAACTAACAGAATGGTTTTTAACTCCTTAATGCCATTGGACGTACTATTCCGTCCATGTGACCTGGTACTTAATTCCCAGGGACGGAATAGTAAGTCCAAGGCGATCAGCTGCGCTCCTGGGGAGAGCGCAGCTGATCGCGGCCGGGTGTCAGCTGATTATCACAGCTGACACCCGGCCCTATGTGCCAAGAGCGGTCACGGACTGCTCCCGGCACATTAACCCCTGGCACACCACGATCAAACATGATCGCGGTGTACCGGGGGCACAGGGGAGCATCGCGCAGGGAGAGGGCTCCCTGCGCGCTCCCCTGAGACCCTCAGAACAGCACGATGTGTCGCCCTGTTCCGAGGGACTCTCATCACTGCAGGACCCTGGATCCAAGATGGCCGCCGGGTCCTGCAGGGAGGCGGCTTCCTCAGTGCCTGCTGAGAGCAGGCACTGAGAAGTCTGCAGCAGTGCCAGAGCAATCGCTGGTGTGACAGAGTGTTGTGCACACTGTCACACCAGCGATCTGACAGTACACAGTGATGTCCCACCCTGGGACAAAGTAAAAAAGTAAAAAAAATAAAAATAAGAAGTGTAAAAAAAATTCCTAAATACGGTAATGGAAAAAAAAAATTCCCCAATAAATTCACTTCTTTAATGTAAAAAAAACAACAATAAAAGTACACATATTTAGTATTGCCGCGTCCGTAACGACCCGCCCTATAAAACTGTCCCATTAGTTAACCCCTTTAGTGAACCCCTTAAAAAAAAAGTCTAAAAAACAATGATTTATCATCATACGACGAACAAAAAGGGGAATAACACGCGATCAAAAAGATGGATATAAACAAACCTGGTACAGCTGAAAACTTCATCTTCTCCCACAAAAAATGAGCCGCAATACAGCATCATCAACGTAAAAATAAAAAAGTTATAGCTCGCAGAATAAAGCGATGCAAAAATAATTATTTTTTATATATAATCGTTTTGTATAAAAGCGCCAAAACATAAATAAATAATACAAATGAGGTATCGCCGTAATCGTACTAACCCGAAGAATAAAACCGAATTATCAATTTTACCACACGCGGAACGGTATAAACGCCCCTCCCCCAAAAGAAACTCATGAATTGCTGGTTTTTGTTCATTCTTCCTCACAAAAATCATAATAAAAAGCGATCAAAAAGTGTCATGTGCCCAAAAATGGTACCAATAAAAACGTCACCTCGTCCCACAAAAAACAAGACCTCACATGACTCTGTTGGCCAAAATATAGAAAAATTATAGCTCTTAAAATGTGATGATGCAAAAACTACTTCTTGCAATAAAAAGCGCCTTTTAGCGTGTGACAGCTGCCAATCATACAAATCCGCTATAAATAGTAAATCAAACCCCCCTTTATCACCCCCTTAGTTAGGGAAAAGTAAAGTATTTCCACTTTCCCATTAGGATTAGGGTTAGGGTTGGGGCTAAATTTTTGGTTAGGGTTGGGGCTAAAGTTAGGACTAGGGTTACAGGTGTGTGTTAGGGTTCGAGTTCCCGCTGCTGTACAAGGGGAGTCTCTAACCAGTCCCGCTGCGGTCCCCCATTCGTCTCCGGCCACAGTGGAGCCTGCTCAGCAGAGACGTCGGTCCCAGCATCTTTCCCATTCCAGTACTGTGCAGAGACTTACTGTTGACTTTCCTGGATCTGCTATTATAGCCAGCGCTGGAGCAGACGTCTTTGGGACGAAGTCCTGCGTTTCCCCTTCTGAGCATGCTCAGGGTAAGATCTCTCATTGGAGATCAGGGGTCACATGTTCAGGTACTGCAGCAGCTCCTATTGGTCCGCCAGGAAGGTCCTGAAACTGCATGTGTTTTGGAACAGTTTCTCATTGGTCCTTGTTTCTGGCAGGTCCTGTAGCTGTTGCTATAAAAGAGTAGCATGGCTGGGCCGCCATGCGCTAATATCAATCGTCATATGCTTTGCGCCAGTGTGGTTATGCGTGTGTATGGTTAGGGCCCGGCTGAAATAAGCCCCTAGAATACCGACTTAATCGGTGAGGAGTTTGGTATGCTAGCTGGTCAGGGTCAGTGTCCAAGATGCCCTAGATTACCATCATAACCAGTGAGGAGTTTGATTGCTGTATTCAGGGCCTGGCGTTCAGACGCCATAGATTGCAGGTGTCTCCCGCGGGGACATTAGCGCATGATCACGTTCTATGTTCGCTTAGCAGTCAACTGTGTACCTGGGCGCCAGACAGGACACAGAAGTTTTTCTCAGCGGCTCTGTGACGTAACAGGGTTCGCTTTCAACGCTAGACAGCGCCCTAGCGTGTTTATTTTGTGACTCAGTGGTGTTAAGTGAGTTTGCACACATCGCCATATAGCGCTGCGGCACTCCTTCTAGCGGCTCTGTGGAATAACAGAGTTCACACATATTGCCACAGCGCGTTACGGCGTTTATTTTGGCGACTCTGCGGGATAACAGAGTTCGCTTCTTGCGCCATTTTACTAGCAGCAGGCTCAGCCTGCACGATGGAGCCCGGGCTGCGAATGCACCCCTCCATAATATCTATTAGGTGCGTTCAGCAGGCCTTAACATAATATTAGCACCAGGTTGGCTAGTAAATGGCGGATGACAGGTCTACGCAGTTACATCCAGCAGCTGGAGGGTAGTTTGGGCGGCTCTTGAGCACACAACTCAGCGTGATGTTACCGCAGTCGCTGTTCAGGCTGCTAGCATGGCTGCAGCAGTTGTCCTCTGCCACCTGCCCTACATTATCCCACCTCCCGCTTCCTGACAAGTTTGCCGGTGACAGCAAGCAATGTCGGGGATTCGTGAGTCAGTGCTCTATACAGCTCAAGCTTCTGGCTGCACGTTTCCCCATGGATCGGGCACAAGTGGGTTTTGTACTGTCTCTACTCTCGGGCAGAGCGTTGGAGTGGGCAACGCCACTGTGGGAGCGCGACGATCGTGTGGTGCGGAGTGCTCCTCGTTTCCTGGAGGCTCTTAAAAAGGTCTTTTTAGGACCTCAGGTCATCTACGATACGGCGCTACAACTGCTGGCTTTGGCACAGGGTTCGTCTTTGGTCAGTCAGTTTTCCGTCCAGTTTTGGACTCTGGACTCAGAGCTAGACTGGTCGGATAAAGTTCTCATTCCAGTCTACTGGCGAGGACTGGCTGACCATGTTAAAGACGCTTTGGCTACCAGGGAGATTCCCGCCACACTGGAGAAGCTTATCTCCATATCTACCCGCATCGACCTCCGTTTTCACGAGCTGAGGTTGGAGCGGGCCCAGTGAAGGCAGAGGATTCGGTTGGCTCCTAACTTTGCCACACCTCTCGAATCTCCCGATCTGGCGTCCGAATCCCAAAAGGCCACAGAGGTTCCTCGTGCAGGACCTAAGTCTCGAGTCGTCCGAGTATCTGTGGTCTGTAACCTTTGTCAGCAGACAGGACACTATGCCAACAAATGTCCACAGCGATCGGGGAAGCGATCACGTCTAGTGGCCCTGTGAGGAGGTTCACTAGAGACAGCGGCATTTTCCTCCAAGATGACATTTAAAGGGACAGTCACTGTGGACTCTTCCACACTTAGTCGAGCTTTGTGTGGACTCAGGAGCAGAGGGGAATTTCATGTCATCCACCTTTGCTCGTCGCCACGCAATACATCTGGTAGCGCTCAACAAACCAGTGACTGTCCGGGTAGTGAATGGGTTGACATTGCCCTCGCCAATTACACATCAGACTGTCCCTCTTACTTTGTGTGTACCCCCTTCCCATCAGGAAGTTATTTCCCTTCTCGTCCTTCCCGAGGGAATAGACGAAATCCTACTGGGAGTACCCTGGCTCCGTTTCCACTCCCCTCATATTGAGTGGACCTCCGGTAGGATACTGGGTTGGAGTGAGTCATGTAAGGACAGATATGTCAGGGAGTGCATTCAGGTTACCACTACAGAGATAGCCGCAGATCTTTCTCCTCTTCCCAAGTGATATCAGTCATATGCAGACGTGTTCTCTAAAAAGGCTGCGGAGACTCTGCCGCCCCATCGTCCCTACGACTGTCCTATTGACCTCTTGCCTGGAGCAGAACCTCCTCGGGGAAGGGTCTATCCCCTCTCTCTTCCTGAGACGGAGGCTATGTCTCAATACATCCAGGAGAATCTGGCAAGAGGGTTCATTAGGAAGTCGGTGTCACCAGCAGGAGCGGGGTTCTTTGTGCAGAAGAAGAGTGGAGAATTATGTCCGTGTATAGATTACAGAGGTCTTAACGCCATCACCGTTAAGAATAAGTACCCGTTGCCCCTGATCTCTGAGCTCTTTGATAGGCTCCAGGAAGCAAGGGTATTTACTAAATTAGATCTGCGAGATGCTTATAACTGATTTGCATCCGTCAGGGGAACAATGGAAGACGGCTTTTAATACCAGGGATGGGCATTATGAATACCTGGTGATGCCCTTCGAGCTCTGTAATGCCCCAGCCGTTTTCTAAGACTTTGTCAATGATATCTTCCGGGATATTCTTTCCACCTCTGTAGTAGTCTATCTGGATGATATTCTCATCTTTTCTCCAGATATTGACTCTCACCGGAGGGATGTCTGCAAAGTCTTCGACCTGTTACGGGCGAACTCCCTCTATGCAAAGTTGGAGAAATGCATGTTTGAGCAGGAGTCTTTACCTTTCCTGGGCTATATTCATCTCCGCCCAGGGATTGGCTATGGATCCTGCCAAACTACAGGCTGTGATGGATTGGCAAGAACCCTATTCTCTTAAAGCGATGCAGCGCTTTATGGGGTTCATTAATTACTATCACCAATTCATTCCCCACTTCTCCACTTTGGTAGCTCCCTTGGTAGCCCTCACCAAGAAGGGAGCCAATCCCAAATTGTGGTCAGAGGAAGTCTCCAAGGCCTTTACTTCAATTAAGTCCCATTTTGCTAGCGCTCCCATCTTACATTGCCCCGAGGTTGATAAGCTTTTTTTATTGGAGGTGGATGCCTCGTCCGTTGGTGCTGGAGCAGTCCTTTTTCAAAAGGATGCTCAAGGTCGGAAACATCCTTGTTTCTTCTTTTCCAAGACCTTCACACCAGTGGAGAGGAATTATTCCATTGGGGATAGGGAGTTGCTAGCCATGAAGTTGGCCTTTCCGAGCGAGACATCTCCTGGAGGGGGCTCACTTTCCCTTTCAAGTTTTCACTGACCACAAAAATTTGGTCTATTTACAGACCGCCCAGCGGCTAAATTCTCGTCAGGCCAGATGGTTCCTGTTCTTCTCCCGGTTTCATTTCACCCTTCATTTCCTCTACGGTGAGAAGAACATTCGGGCCGATGTGCTTTCTCACTCTGTGGTGTCCTCTGAGGAGGTGGAGGAGGAGCTTCGGTTGATTGTCCCCACAGAGAGCCTAAGAACTGTGGCCCCGGTTTCGCTTGAGTCTGTGCCTCTGGGCAAGACTTTTGTGCCCACCAATTTGCGACCGGAGGTACTCTCTTGGGCACATTCGTCCAGGGTGGGTGGACATTTTGGGCAAAAAGGACATCTGAGTTGCTGGCGAGGACATACTGGTGGCCACATATGGTCCATGACGTCAGGGAATACGTTCAAGCGTGTGTCTCCTGCGCTAAGAATAAGTCCCTCGACAACGGCCAGCTGGGCTACTTTTCCCTTTACCGGTGGCAGACAGGCCTTGGGAGATGGTCGGGATGGATTTTGTGGTGGGCTTACCCAAGTCTCGGGGCTGCACCATCATCTGGGTGATAACCGACCACTTCTCCAAAATGGTGCACTTAGTGCCATTACCACGGTTACCGTCTGCACGGGCCTTGGCAGCATTGTTCATTAGGCATATTTTCCGCCTGCATGGTATGCCAGACAAAATTATCAGTGATCGAGGTCCCCAATTTGCGTCTCGGTTCTGGAGAGAGCTGTGTTGTTTACTCAGCATTGAGTTGAATCTCTCCTCTGCATACCATCCCGAGACGAATGGGTTGGTAGAGAAGGCCAACCAGACCTTGGTCACATATTTGCGACATTTTGTCTCTGCCAGGCAGGATGACTGGGCCTCCTTGCTACCGTGGGCTGAGTTCGCTCTAAATAATTAAATAATGCTGTGGCTGACTCCACCGGACAGACCCCATTCCTCCTGAACTACGGTCAGCATCCGCGGGTACCAGTGCCCATGCCCGTGTCTTCCGCCGATTCCAGTGTGGCATACTGGGCTGTGGAGGCACGGGACATTTGGAACCGCACCCAGGATGCCATTCAGGCCTCCAAAGAGAGGATGAGGTCTTCGGCCGATGCCCATCGGCGCCCCACTCCTACATTTGCTCCGGTTGACCTAGTGTGGCTTTCTGCCCGAAATATCAGGCTACGTGTAGAGTCCACCAAGTTGGCACCTCACTTTTTGGGCCCCTTTAAAGTTCTTGAGAAGGTGAACCCGGTGGTTTACGGCCTAGCCCTACCGCCTCGCCTTGGTATCACCGACACCTTTCACGTGTCCCTCCTGAAACCCGTGGCCATTTCCCAGTTTTCCGAGTCATCTGCCGGGACGTCGGGTTCATCTACCGACGATCATGAGGTGAACGCCATTGTTGGGTGCAAGGTGGTACGAGGCAAAAAAATTTATTTGGTGGATTGGAGGAGTTATGGGCCTGAGGATAGGTCCTGGGAGCCTGCCGAGCATGTTTGCGCTCCGCAGCTCATCGCTGCCTTTGAACGCAGTGAGGCCCAAAGTAGGGGGGGTAATGTTAGAGTTCGAGTTCCTGCTGCTGCACAAGGGGAGTCTCGAACCAGTCCCGCTGTGGTCCCCCATTCGTCTCCGGCCACAGTGGAGCCTGGTCAGCAGAGACGTCGGTCCCAGCGTCTTGTCCATTCCAGTACTGTGCAGAGACTTACTGCTACCTCTCCTGGATCTGCTATTATAGCCAGTGCTGGAGCAGACGTCTTTGGGATGAAGTCCTCTGTTTCCCCTTCTGAGCATGCCCAGGGTAAGATCTCTCATTGGAGATCAGGGGTCACATGTTCAGGTACTGCAGCAGCTCCTATTGGTCCGCCAGGAAGGTCCTGAAACTGCATGTGTTTTGGAACAGTTTCTCATTAGTCCTTGTTTCTGGCAGGTCCTGTAGCTGTTGCTATAAAAGAGTTGCATGGCTGGGCCGCCTTGCACTAATATCAATCGTCATATGCTTTGTGGCAGTGTGGTCATGCGTGTGTATGGTTAGGGCCCGGCTGAAATAAGCCCCTAGAATACCGACTTAATCGGTGAGGAGTTTGGTATGCTAGCTGGTCAGGGTCGGTGTCCTAGATGCCCTACATTACCGGCATAACCGGTGAGGAGTTTGATTGCCGTATTCAGGGCCTGGCATTCAGACGCCATAGATTGCGAGTGTCTCCGCGAGGACATTAGCGCATGATCACGTTCTATGTTCGCTTAGCAGTCAACTGTGTACCTGGGTGCCTGACAGGACACAGAAGTTTTTCTCAGCGGCTCTGTGACATAACAGGGTTCGCTTTCAACGCTAGACAGCGCCCTAGCGTGTTTATTTTGCGACTCAGTGGTGTTAAGTGAGTTCGCACACATCGCCATATAGCGCTGCGGCACTCCTTCTAGCGGCTCTGTGGAATAACAGAGTTCGCACATATTGCCACAGCGCGTTGCGGCGTTTATTTTGGCGACTCTGCGGGATAACAGAGTTTGCTTCTTGCGCCATTTTACTAGCAGCAGGCTCCGCCTGCACGGTGGACCCGGGCTGCGAACGCACCTCTCCATAATATCTATTAGGTGCGTTCCGCAGGCCCTTAACAGTGTGTTAGGGTTAGGTTTGTGGTTAGGGTTATGATTAGGGTTGGGATTAGTGTTAGGGGTGTTTTGGGGTTAGGGTTGGAGTTAGAATTGGGGGTTTCCACTGTTTAGGCACATCAGGGGCTCTCCAAATGTGACATGGCGTCTGATCTCAATTCCAGCCAATTCGGCGATGAAAAAGTCAAACGGTGCTCCTTCCCTTCTGAGCTCTGCCATGCGCCCAAACAGTAGTTTACCCTCACATATGGGGTATCAGCATACTCAGGACAAATTGCACAACAACTCTTGCGTTCCAATTTCTTCTGTTACCCTTGGGAAAATAAAATATTGGGGGCGAAAATATCGCTTTTGTAGAAAAAAATATGATTTATTATTTTTATTGGCTTTACGTTATAAACTCCTGTGAAGCACTTGGGGGTTCAAAGTTCTCACCACACATCTAAATAAGTTCCTTTGGGGTCTAGTTTCCAAAATGGGTTCAATTGGAGGGGTTTCCTCTGTTTAGGCACAACAGGGGCTCTCCAAACGTGACATGACACTCGCAGACCATTCCATCGAAGTCTGCAATGCAAAACGTCACTACTTCACTTCCGAGCCCCGATATGTGCCCATACAGTAGTTTTCTCCCACATATAGGGTATCAGCGTACTCAGGACAAATTGGAAAACAACTTTTTGGGTCCAATTTCTCCTGTTACCCTTGGCAACATAAAAAACGGGACGAAAAGATCATGTTTGTGGAAAAAATATGATTTTTTATTTTCACGTCCGGGCGTTATAAACTTCTGTGAAGCACTTGGTTGTTCAAAGCGCTCACCACACATCTAGATAAGTTCCTTTGGGGTCTAGTTTACAAAATGGGGTCACTTGTGGGGGTTTCCACTGTTTAAGCACATCAGGGCCTCTCCAAACGCGACATGACACCCGCAGACCATTCCATCAAAGTCTGCATTACTAAACGTCACTACTTCTATTCCGAGCCCCAACGTGCGCCCACACAGTAATTTTCTCCCACATATATGGTATCAGCATACTTGGTACAAATTGGACAACAACTTTTGGGGTCCAGCTTTTCCCCTTACCCTTTGGAAAATAAAAAATTGGTGACTAAAAGATCATTTTTGTGGGAAAAAAATTTTTGGATTTTTTATTTTCATGCCCGGGAATTATAAACTTGTGTGAAGCACTTAGGGGTTCAAAGTGCTCTCCACAGATCTAGATAAGTTCCTTAGGGGATCTAGTTTGCAAAATGGGGTCACTTGTGGGGGGTTTCCACTGTTTAGGCACATCATGGACTCTGCAAACTGAACATGACATCCATCAAAGTCTGCATTCAAAAATGTCATTACTTCCTTTCCGAGCCCTGCCGTTCACCCAAACAGTATTTCCCCCCACATATGGGGTATCAGCGTACTCAGGACAAAGTGGACAACAATTTTTGGGGTCTAATTTCCTTTGGAAATATCAAAAATTGGAAAATTGGGGACTAAAAAATAATTTTTTGTGGAATTTTTTTTATTTTCACAACCAGGCATTATAAACTTTAGTGAAACATTTGGGGGTTGAACATGCTCCCAACAGATCTAGATAAGTTCCTTAAGTGGTCTAGTTTCCAAAATGGTGTCACTTGTGGGGAGTTTCCACTGTTCTGCGTTGAAAAAGTCAAACTGCGCTCCTTCCCTTCCAAGCTCTGCCATGCACCCAAACAGTGGTTTACCCCCACATATTGGGTATCAGCGTATTCAGGACAAATTGCACAATACCTTTTGATGTCTTGTTATCCTTGGGAAAATAAAAATTTTGTGGAAAAAATATGATTTTTTAATTTACGGCTCTATGTTATAAACTTGTGTGAAGCACTTGGGGGTTCAAAGTCCTCATCACAGATCTAGATAAGTTCCTTAGGGGGTCTACTTTCTAAAATGGGGTCACTTGTAGGGGATTCCCACTGTTTAGGCACATCAGGGGCTATCCAAATGTGACATGTCGTCCAATCTCGATTCCAGCTAATTTTGGTTTGAAAAAGTCAAATGGCGCTCCCTCCCTTCCGTGCTCTGCCGTGCGCCCAAACAGTGGTTCCCCCCACATATGGGGTATCAGCGTACTCAGGACAAATTGGACAACAACTTTTATTGTCCAATTTCTCATGTTACCCTTGGGAAAATAAAAAATTGGTGACTTAAATATTACTTTTGTGGGAAAAAAAATAGGATTTTTTATTTTCATGCCCGGGCATTATAAATTTGTGTGAAGCACTTGGGGTTCAAAGTGCTCACCACAGATCTAGATAAGTTCCTTAGGGGTCTAATTTCCAAAATGGGGTCACTTGTGGGGGTTTCCACTGTTTAGGAACATCAGGGACTCTGCAAACTGAACATGACACCCATCAAAGTCTGCATTTGAAAATGTCATTACTTCCTTTCCGAGCCTGCGGTGCATCCAAAAAGTATTTCACCCCCACACATGGAGTATCAGCATACTGAGGACAAATTGGAAAACTTTTCGGGTCCAATTTCCTTGGGAAAAATCAAAAATTGGGGACTAAAAAATCATTATTGTGGAAAAAAAAAATTTCACACCAAGGCATTATAAACTTTAGTGAAACACTTGGGGTTCAAAGTGCTCACAAAAGATCTAGATAAGTTCCTTAGGGGGTCTAGTTTCCAAAATGGTGTCACATGTGGGGGATTTCCACTGTTTAGGCACATTAGGGGCTCTCGAAACGCGACATGGCGTCCAATCTCAATTCTTGCCAATTTTGGTTTGAAAAAGTCAAACGGCGCTCCTTCCCTTCCAAGCCCTGCCGGGCGCCCAGACAGTGGTTTTCCCCCACATAAGGGGTATCTGCGTACTCAGGAGAAATTGCACAACTACTTTTTCTGTCCATGTTCTCCTTTTACCCTTGTTAAAATAAAAAAATTGTTTGTAAGAGATCATTTTTGTGACTAAAAAGTTAAATGTTAATTTTTTCCTTCCATGTTGCTTCAGCTCCTGTGAAGCACCTGAATAAACTTCTTGAAAGTGGCTTTGAGTACCTTGAGGGGTGCAGTTTTTAGAATGGTGTCACTTTTGGGTATTTTCTGCCATATAGACCCCTTAAAGTGACTTCAAATGTGAGGTGGTCCCTAAAAAAAATGGTTTTGTACAATTTGTTGTAAAAATGAGAAATCGCTGGTCAACTTTTAACCCTTATAACCCTTATAACAAAAAAAATTTGATTTCAAAATTGTGCTCATGTAAAGTAGACATGTGGGAAATGTTATTTAGTAACTATTTTGTGTGACATATTTTTCTGTTTTAAGGGAATAAAAATTAAAAGTTTGAAAATTGCAAAATTTTCAAAATTTTCGCCATATTTCCATTTTTTTCATAAATAACCGCAAATTATATTGAAGAATTTTACCACTATCAGGAAGTACAATATGTCACGAGAAAACTATCTCAGAATCGTGAAGATCCATTGAAGCGTTCCAGAGTTATAACCTCATAAAGAGACAGTGGTCAGAATTGTAAAAATTGGCGCGGTCATTAACGTGCAAACCACCCTTGGGGGTTAAGGGGTTAACAGGGAAAAATGCAAAGCACTACATCTGGGCTATAAAAATGAAAAAAGTATATACAGAATGGGAGGAATAGGACTAAGCAACAGCACAAGTGAAAAATGCTTGGGTATACTAATAGATCACAGACTGAACATGAGTCAACAGTGTGCTGCTGATAAGATCTGCGGAACGCACCAAAATAAATATAAATAAAGGGTGCGTTCGCAGCCCGGGGTCCACCGTGCAGGCAGAGCCTGCTGCTATTAAGATGTCGGTATAAGTGAACTCTGTTACTTCACAGAGTCGCAAACATAGATGCTGTGGCACTATATGGCGGTATAAGAGAACTCTGTTACACCACAGAGTCGCTAAAGTAATGACGCAGAGGTAGAGACTGTGTCCTGTTAACACCACAGGAGTACACAGATAACTGCTGTGCGGATAGCAGTCTGTGATCATGCAGTCAGCAATGCAAACATACAAATCTCCTCACCGGAGGTGCCGGTATTCGAGGGGCTTATTTCAGCCGAGCCCTGAACACATGCATACAAATCTCCTCACCGGAGGTGCCGGTATTCTAGGGGCTTATTTCAGCCGAGCCCTAACCACATGCATGCAGGATCATACTGGCGCAAAGCACATAACACAATTGACAGTAGCGCATGGCGGCACAGGCATGCCACCCTTTTATAGTAGCAACTACAGGACCTACCAGAAAAGGACCAATGAGAAACTGTTCCAGAACACATGAAGTTTCAGGACCTTCCTGGCGGACCAATAGGAGCTGCTGCAGTAGCTGAGCATGTGACCCCTGATCTCCTATGAGAGATCTTACCCTGGGCATGCTCAGAAAGGAAAATACAAGACTTAGTCCCAACTGAGTCTGCTTGCCGCTGACCTGCCCTGGTTACAGTGGCAGGACCTGGAGAGGCAGCAGTCATCCTCTGCACAGCACTAGACTGAGCGAGACGCTGAGACCAACGTCTCTGCTGAGCAGGTTCCACTGCGGCCGGAGACGGATGGGAGCCGCAGCGGGGATAGCTCGAGATTCCCCATGTGCAGAAGCGGGTACTCGACTCCTAACATTACTACCCCCTCCCTAAGGCCCCCCTCCTTTGGGCCTCACTACGCTCAAAGGCAGCAATGAGTGTGTGCTCAACAGGCCCCCAGGACCTATCCTCAGGCCCATAACCCTCAAATCCACCAATTAAAACTTTTTGCCCCATACCACCTTGCACTCTACAATAGCGTTCACCTCATGATTGTCCGTAGACGAATCCGATGTCCCGACAGATGAGTCAGATAACCGGGACATGACCACGGGTTTCAAAAGGGACACATGAAAGGTGTCGGAGATACCCAGGCGTGGTGGAAGGGCCAAACGGTATAACACAGGGTTAACCTGCTCGAGGACTTTGAAGGGAACCAGGTAACGGGGTACCAACTTGGTGGACTCCACACGCAGCCTGATGTTATGGGCGGAGAGCCACACCAAGTCACCGGGAGCAAATGTCAGAGAGGGGCGCCGATGTGCGTCAGCGGATGACCTCATCCTCTCCTTGGAGGCCAGAATGGCATCCTGAGTACGGTCCCAATTGTCCCGTGCCTCCACAGCCCAGTCTTCCACCCTGGAGTCGGTGGAAGACACGGACATAGGCACAGGAACCTGCGGATGCTGACCATAATTAAGGAGGAATGGTGTCTGCCCAGTGGAGTCTGCCTCGGCGTTGTTCAACGCAAACTGTGCCCACGGTAACAAAGATGCCCAGTCATCCTGCCTGGCAGAGACAAAGTGTCACAGATATGTGACCAAGGTCTGGTTGGCCCTCTCTACCAACCCATTCATCTCGGGATGATATGCCGAAGAGAGATTTAACTCAATACTGAGTAGGTGACAAAGCTCTCTCCAGAACCAAGACGCAAACTGGGGACCTCGGTCACTAACGATTTTGTCCGGCATGCCATGTAGACGAAAGCTATGTCTTATGAACAACGCAGGCAGGGCCCGTGCAGAAGGTTACCATGGTAACGGCACCAGGTGCACCATTTTGGAAAAATGGTCGGTGATCACCGAAATGATGGTGCAACCCCGATACTTGGGTAAGCCCACCACAAAGTCCATTCCGACCGTCTCCCAGGGCCTGTCTGCCACCGGCAAAGGGTAAAGTAACCCAGCTGGCCGTTGTCGAGGAGACTTATTTTTGGCGCACGAGATGCACGCCTGAACATAATCCCCAACATCATGGACCATATGCGGCCACCAGTACATCCTCGCCAACAGCTCAGATGTCCTTTTGGTACCAAAATGTCCACCCACCCTGGACGAATGAGCCCAAGAGAGAACCTCCTGGCGCAAATAGGCTGGTACAAAAGTCTTGCCCGGAGGTACAGACTCTAGCGAAACCGACGCTACGGTTCTCAGGCTCTCAGAAGGGACAATAAGCGAGGCTCCCCCTCCTCCTCCTCAGAGGACACTACTGATCGAGAGAGAGCGTCAGCCCGAATGTTCTTCTCTCCGAGAGATAATGGAGGGTACAGTGAAATTGGGAGAAAAACAAGGACCATCTGGCCTGACGAGAATTTAGCCGCTGGGTTGTTTGTAAGTATACCGAATTCTTGTGATCTGTAGAGACTTGGAAAGGGAAAGCGAGCCCCCTACAACAGATGTCCACTCAGAGAAAGCCAACTTCATTGATAGCAACTCCCTGTCCCCGATGGAATAATTCCTCTCCACTGGTGAAAAGGTCTTGGAGAAGAAGAAGCAAGGATGCTTCCGACCTTGAGCATCCTTTTGAAAGAGGACTGCTCCAGCACCAACGGATGAGGCATCCACCTCCAATATGAATGGCTTGTCAACATCAGGGCGATGTAGGATGGGAGCGCTAGCAAAATGAGACTTAATTGTGGTGAAATCCTTGGAGACTTCTTCGGACCACAATTTGGGATTTACTCCCTTCTTGGTGAGGGCTACCAAGGGAGCTACCAAAGTTGAGAAATGGGGAATGAACTGGCGATAGTAATTAATGAACCCCATAAAGCGCAGCACCGCTTTAAGAGAATGGGGTTCTTGCCAGTCCATCACAGCCTGTAGTTTGGCAGGATCCATAGCCAATCCCTGGGTGGAGATGATATAGCCTAGGAATGGTAAAGACTCCTGCTCAAACACGCATTTCTCCAACTTTTCATAAAGGGAATGTGCCTGCAAGAGGTCGAAGACTCTGCAGACATCTCTCTGGTGGGAGTCAATATCTGGAGAGAAGATGAGAATATCATCCAGATAGACTACGACTGAGGTGGAAAGCATATCCCGGAAGATGTCATTAACAAAGTCTTGGAAAACGGCTGGGGCATTACAGAGCCCGAAGGGCATCACCAGATATTCATAGTGCCCATCCCTGGTATTAAAAGCCGTCTTCCATTCGTCCCCCTCGCGGATGTGAATACAGGTTATAAGCACCCGCAGGTCTAATTTGGTAAATATCCTTGCTCCCTGGAGCCTATCAAAGAGCTCAGAAATCAGAGGCAACGGGTATTTATTCTTAACGGTGATGGCGTTAAGACCCTGTAATCTATGCAGGACGTAATTCTCCGTTCTTCTTCTGCACAAAGAAGAACCCTGCCCCAGCAGGTGACACTGACTTCCTAATGAACCCTCTTGCCAGATTCTCCTGAATGTATTGAGACATAGCCTCCGTCTCCGGGAGAGAGGATAGACCCGTCACCGGGGAGGTTCTGCTCCAGGCAAGAGGTCAATAGGACAGTCATAGGGGCGGTGAGGCGGAAGCGTCTCCGCAGCCTTTTTGGAGAACACGTCTACATAGGACCAATAACACTTGGGTAGGGAAGTGAGATCTGCGGGTATCCCTGTAGTAGCAACCTGAACACTCTCCCTCACACATCTACCTCTACAAGACTCACTCCAACCCCATATCTTCCCAGAGGACCACTCAATATGTGGGGAGTGAAGACGAAGCCAGGGTACTCCCAGCAGAGCCTCATCTATACCCTCAGGTAGGATAAGGAAAGAGATAATCTCCTAATGGGAAGGAGACATAGCTAATGTGAGAGGGATTGTCTGATGTGTGATCTGTGAGGGCAGTAAGGATCCATTTACCACTTGAACAGTCACCGGTTTGGCGAGCATCACCTGTGGTATTGTGTGGCGGAGAGCAAAAGCAGAGGACATAAAGTTCCTCTCTGCTCCAGAATCCACACAAATCTCAACTGTTAGAGTGGATGAACCAAAAGAGATTGTCCCTTTAAAGGACAGCTTGGAAGCAAATGCCGCTGACTCTAGTGAACCTCCTCCCATGGTCACTAGACGCGATCGTGTTCCCGATCGCTGGGGACATCTATTGGCATAATGTCCTAACTGCTGACAATTGTTACAAACCACAGAGACTCGAGCGGGCCGAGACTTAGGTCCCGCTCGAACAACCTCCATGGCCTCCGGGGAGTCGGGCGCCTGAATGGGAAATTCTAGAGGTTTGGCAAAGGTGGGAGCCAGCCAAAACCCTCGTCTACACTGGGCCCGCTCCAACCTCCGCTCGTGAAAACGAAGGTCGATGCGGGTAGATATGGAGATAAGCTTCTCCAGTGAGGCAGGAATCTCTCTGGTGGCCAAGGCGTCCTTTACATGGTCAGCCAGACCTCTCCAGTATACTGTTATAAGGACCTTATGTGGCCACTCTAACTCGGAGGCCAGAGTCCGAAATTGTACTGAAAACTGACTAACCAAGCTCGAACCCTGTGACATTGCCAGCAGTTGGAGCGCTGAATGGTGGGTGACCTGAGGGCCTAAAAAGACCTTTTTAAGAGCCTCCAGAAACCGAGGAGCACTCTGCTCCACGCGATCGTCACGCTCCCACAGCAGCATTGCCCTTTCCAAAGCTCTGCACGACAGAATTGACACTATGAAATTGTCTTGTTCCCGCTGTGTGGGAAAACGTGCAGCCAGAAGCTCGAGCTGTATAGAGCACTTACTCACAAATCCCTGACAATGTTTGCTGTCACCAGAAAACTTGTCTGGAAGCAGGAGATGGGACAAGGTCGGAGCAGAGGTGTTGGAGGATAAACTGGCTGCCGCTGCGCTAGCAGCCTGAACAGCGACTGCGGTCACATCCACAGCTGAGGTTGTGCGCTCGAGGACCGCTAACCTACCCTCCAGCTGCTGGATGAACTGCCGTAGGCGCTGATCGTCCTCCATTTTACTAGCCAGACCCTGGCGCTAGTGTACTGTTAAGATCTGCGGAACGCACCAAAATAAATATAAATAAAGGGTGCGTTCGCAGCCCGGGGTCCACCGTGCAGGCAGAGCCTGCTGCTAGTAAGATGGCGGTATAAGCGAACTCTGTTGCTTCACAGAGTCACAAACAAAGATGCTGTGGCACTATATGGCAGGTATAAGCGAACTCTGTTACACCACAGAGTCGCTGAGGTAATGACGCAGAGGTAGAGACTGTGTCCTGTTAACACCACAGGAGTACACAGATAACTGCTGTGCGGATAGCAGTCCGTGATCATGCAGTCAGCAATGCAAACATACAAATCTCCTCACCGGAGGTGCCGGTATTCTAGGGGCTTATTTCAGCCGAGCCCTAACCACATGCGTGCATGATCATACTGGCGCAAAGCACATAACACAATTGACACTAGCACATGGCGGCACAGGCACCCTTTTATAGTAGCAACTACAGGACCTACCAGAAAAGGACCAATGAGAAACTGTTCCAGAACACATGTAGTTTTTGGACCTTCCTAGCGGACCAATAGGAGCTGCTGCAGTAGCTGAGCATGTGACCTCTGATCTTCTATGAGAGATCTTACCCTGGGCATGCTCAGAAAGGAAAACACAGGACTTAGTCCCAACTGAGTCTGCTTGCCGCTGACCTGCACTGGTTACAATGGCAGGACCTGGAGAGGCAGCAGTCATCCTCTGCACAGCACTAGACTGAGCGAGACCCTGGGACGACGTCTGTGCTGAGCAGGTTCCTCTGCGGCCGGAGATGGATGGGAGACTGTAGCGGGGATAGCTCGAGATTCCCCTTGTGCAGAAGCAGGAACTCAACCCCTAACAAATGCAGCAGCAAAAAAGGCAAATACAATTCTGGGATGTATTAACAGAAGCATACAGCCTAGATCACATGAAGTCATTATAGGCCTTTACTCCTCTTTAGTCAGACCTCATCTGGAATACTGTGTTCAGTTTTGGGCACGACATTTTAAAGGAGACGTCAACAAACTGAAGCAAGTTCAGAGAAGAGCGACCAGAATGGTGACAAGTCTGGAAGCCATGTCCTATGAGAAAGGGTTACAGGATTTAGGAATGTTTAGCTTGCTAAAAAGAAGACTGAGAAGAGACTTAATAGCTGTCTACTAATTTCTCAAGGACTGTCACATTGTATAAGGATCATCTTTATTTTCATTGGCACAAGGAAAGACTAGAAGCAATGGGATGAAACTGAATGGGCAGAAACACAGATTGGATATTAGAAAAAACTTTTTGACAGGGTGATCAATGAGTGGAGCAGGCTGCCACAAGAAGTGGTGAGTTCTCCTTCAATGGAAGTCTTCAAACAGAGGCTGGACAGACATCTGTCTGGGGTGATTTGGTGAATCCTGCTTTGAGCAGGAGGTTGGACCAGATGAGGTCCCTTCTAACTCTACCATTCTACGATTCAGACCTTCTGAAGAGCAGATCTGATTGTTGGGGCTTTACAGGTTCACTGTCCCTGGACTCGTCTCACAAGGTTAGTATTTTCTCTTTTTATTCATCATAATTGTTTATTTAGCTTTTTTATGAACGAATGATGCAAAGTTTGTGGAAATATGTAGAGTTTTCTTAGAAAAAAAAGACACCAAACAGTGAAGATTTAAGGGAAGAGTGACATTTCATTCGGGATGATGTGGAAGAATGTATAAGTGAGTCAGGAACAGAGCAGGATGGTGAGGAGACTGATGCAGATGAACAACATACAGATAACACCTATTTTTTGGGCAAAGATAAAAATACCAAGTGGAGCAAGAAGCCACTTCAGTGTTAGCCAAACACCAAGCGCTGGCCAGTGGTTATCTTCTTCGCCATGTTGAATATGGGTGGTATCAATTAACAAGTGGTTTACCTCTGCAATCAACTGGTACCACTGCATAGAAGAATTTGCCTGTAAACATTGGCTAATGAACTGGTGAGTAGACAGCTATCCTGTAGAAGTCTGAAGACTTCAAGTCCGGCTGAAAAGATCGAGAAAAATCACCACCTCTCCCACCTTCCAAAAGATGTAGATGCACCACCTGCACTATTGAAACTGGTGACAGAAGGATGTAAAATTTTTCATGCAAAAAATGTCACAATGCAATATGCCATGCAAACATATAATCTGCTAGCCTTGCTTCTTTACGTGTTACTGTGTATCTTATGCTGAACATGTAACCTCTGAATCTGAGTGAATAGTAAGTAGCATCTAAGTGCATTACCATTAAGGTTTTTTCCTAATTTTAATGTTCAGTAATAGCTATGTCATGAAAACTGGAGGCTATTTGACGGTGGTTGAGAAATTTGGTACTATTTGTTTTAATATGTTTATGGTTATTATTATTTTTGCATCTGATTTTGTGTACGCTCTTTCAATACATCCCTACAAAGATCAGTGATTACTTTTAGAGTCCTATAATTGAGAGAATTAGATATTATAGGTTGTGTTATAACTTGCCTGTCGAGAGTGCCAGAGGTGTGCCTGATGGAGAGTTTACAGCAACTGCAGCTACTGTTGAAAGTAAAAGTGTATACAAGAAACTCAATTATTTTATGTCAAAGAAATAGTGCAACTGTACAAAAAATATTTTAATAGTACTCTGAAAATATATTAGGCAATATATAATGTTCCTTCTGGAGGATAAGTTTGCTGTAAAATAATAAACAAGTAACTATAAGGCTAAATGTCCAAGAACTGCATGGCAAAAGAAAATGCTGTTTTACTAGTTGCCATTTTAGCAATAAAATTTAGTGCTTTGTACAGATAAGTTCAAAACTTAAAGGGTTTTTCTACTATTATACAAATTGGCTCCAAGGTTAAGGATGTCGTTAAATTTATTAATGATTATGCCAGTGCTCCAAGTGCCCAAACTGTTAATGAGCTATCCTTTAGTCGCATGCTGCTACAGTCATCACTCTTCTCAATGGTGACTTCTTACACCTGTGACTGGCTGCAGTTGTCAGGTGACTAATTAATGTAAATTCATCACTTCCTGTAGAAGCTACTGAATTGTTGGGGATGGAGCTGTGGGGGACTCATGGGTACAAGTGATTGCTATTTCTTTATTTTATAACAATGTCTACTCAAAAATACAAGCTATTCATTTTTTTTGCACATGTTATATTTGTCTAATTAGCCTTATGGTGACATGTAAATGTTTGGGCACCCCTGGCCAAAATTACTATTATTGTAAGATAAAATGATCTCTAAAAGAGCTAAAGTAAAAGATGACGCCATTCCTTTGTATTTTAGGCAATATATATATATATATATATATATATATATATATATATACATATATATATATAATATATATATGTATATATATTATATATGCCATTTTTTGCATTTAAAAAATACGAATAGGAAAATGGGCAGATTTGTGTGCTCAGATAACTTTGAACAAGGATTAAGACCTTAATTAGCGTGTTAGGGTTATGGCTTGTTCAACATCATCGTTAGAAAAGGCCAGGTGATGCAAATTTCCCAGCTATATAAAAACCCAGCTTCCTCTAAAATTGTGCCAAAAAACTGCAGCTATGGATTCTTCTAAGCTGCTGCCTAGCACTCTGAAAATAAAAATATTATAGGACCACAAGAAGGAGAAGTCTATAAGAAGATAGCACAGCGTTTTTAAGTTGCCCTTCAGTTCGAAATGTAATTAAGAAATGGCAGTTAACAGGAACAGTGGACGTCAAGATAAGGTCTGGAAGACAAACCAAAAGTTTAGTGAGAGCTGCTCGTAGGATTGCTAGAGAGGCAAATCATAACCCCCACTTGACTGTAAAAGACCTTCAGAAAGATTTAGAAGACTCTGGAGTTGTGGTACATTATTCTTCTGTTCAGAGACACAAGAACAAATTTGGCTTTCATGGAAGAGTCATCAGAAGAAAACCTATCCTGCATCCTCTCCATAAAATTCAGCGACAGAAGTATGCAAAAGAACATCTAAATAAGCCTGATGCATTTTAGAAATAAGTGCTGTGGACCGATGAGGTTAAAATAGAACTCTTTGGACACAATGATCAAAGGTATGTGTGGAGAAAAAAGGGCACAGAATTTCAGGAAAAGAACATCTTGCCAACCATTAATCATAGGGGTGGATCAACCATGGTTTGAAGTTGTGTTGCAGCCAATGGCACAGGGAACATTTCATGGGTAGAGGGAAGAATGGATTCAATGAAATTTCAACAAAATCTTGATGCAAACATAACACCATCTGTAAAAGAGCTGAAGTTGAAAAGAGGATGGCTTCTACAAATGGATAATGATCCTAAACACATGTCAAGATCCACAATAGACTATCTCAAAAGGTTCAAGCTGAAGGTTTTACAATAGCCCTCACTGTCCCCTGATCTGAACATCATTGAAAATCTGTGGTTAGACCTCAAAATAGAAGTGCATGCAAGACAACACCGAAATCTCACAGAACTGGAAGAATTTTCCAAGGAAGATTGGATGAAAATCCCTCAAACAAGAATTGAAAGACTCTTGTCTGGCCACAAAAAGCATTTCCAAGCTGTAATACTTTCAAAAGAAGGTGCTGCAAGGTACTAACCATGTAGGGTGCCCAAACTTTTGCAGCTGTCCATTTACCTTTTTGTAATTTTTAAAATATAAAAGTTGAAAATATAATATTTTTTTCAAAAATACAAAGAAAATGTGTCATTTTTAACTTTAGGCTTTTTAGAGATGATTTCACCTTCAACTTGCTTAACTGCTCACATTAACTGTATCTTTGACCAGAGGTGCCCAATCTTTTACATGCCACTGTAGATACATGCCACACCAATACTTTGTCCTGTTGCCGTTATTGATTTTTGAACAATACCATGTATGTAGCATTTCATTGCTTTTCCTTTTTAGCAAGATTGAAAATATATTACTAAATGCAAAAAAATAAGTAAAGATATATAGCTGTGTGACTGTCTACCTCGGGGTAGGTGTCTCAAACTACTAAGATGTACCATTTCTGGAATGGCTGATAGCTGATGTTTTAGCCTTGGGGATGCCAATATACATAGTCCCTTCCCAGGCTATTAATATGAGCCCGCAGCTGTCTGCCAAGCCTTTGCTGGTTTGATTTTTTAGGGGGACCCATGTCAATTTTTTTCTGGGGTTCCCCTGTATACTAGCCAATAAAGGTTAAGCAAACATCTGTGAGCTGATATTAATAGCCTAGGAACCTTTATGACTATTGGCTCCTTCCCAGAAATATAACATCAGCCCTCAGCCGTCGGCTTTCCCTCTGCTGGTTTTGAAAATTATGCGGCAGCCCACTCTTTTTTTTTACATTTTTGGAAAAATATACAGATATTGCATTTTAAGCAGATTTCTGACAGTTGCTGTTTTGTTACAGCATACACTACCGGTCAAAAGTTTAGGGTCACTTAGAAATTTCCTTATTTTTGAAAGAAAAGCAGTTTTTTTCCAATGAAGCTAACATTAAATGATTCAAAATACACTCTATACAGTGTTAATGTGGTAAATGACTATTCTAGCGGCAAACGTCTAGTTTGTAATGCAATATCTTCATAGGTGTATAGAGGCCCATTTCCAACAACCATCACTCCAGTGTACTTATGGTATTTTGTGTTCGCTAACTGTGTAAGAAGGCTAATAGATGGTTAAAATACCCTTTAAAACCCTTGTGCAAGTATGTTAACACAGCTGAAAACCGTTTGGTTGATTAGAGAAGCTATAAACCTGACCTTCCTTTGAGCTTGTTGAGAATCTGGAGCATTACATTTGTTGGTTCAATTAAACTCTCAAAATGGCCAAAAAAAAGAACTTTCTTGTGAAACTCGACAGTCTATTCTTGTTCTTAGAAATGAAGGCTATTCCATGCAAAAAATTACCAAGAAACTGAAGAATTCATACAATGGTGTGTAGTACTCCCTTTAGAGGAGTGCACAAACAAGCTCTAACCAGAGAAGAAAGACAAGTGGGAGGCCCCGCTGCACAACTGAGCAACAAGACAAGTACATTAGAGTCTTTAGTTTGAAAAATTGACGCCTCACAGGTCTTCAACTGGCAGCTTCATTAAACAGTACACATTAAACGCCAGTGTCAACATCTACAGTGAAGAGGCGATTTGGGGATGCTGACCTTCAGGGCAGATTGGCAAAACAAAAGCCAATATTCCTCTGTCCAATGTCTGTGTTCTTTTTCCCATATTAATCTTTTCCTTTCATTTAAGCCAGTCTTAAATATGGCTTTTGTTTTGCCAATCTGCCCTGAAAGCCAGCATCCCCAAATCGCCTCTTCACTGTAGATGTTGACACTGGCGTTTAATGTGTACTGTTTAATGAGGCTGCCAGTTGAGGACCTGTGAGGCGTCAATTTTTCAAACTAAAGACTCTAATGTACTTGTCTTGTTGCTCAGTTGTGCAGCGGGGCCTCCCACTTGTCTTTCTTCTCTGGTTAGAGCTTGTTTGTGCACTCCTCTAAAGGGAGTACTACACACCATTGTATGAATTCTTCAGTTTCTTGGTAATTTTTCGCATGGAATAGCCTTCATTTCTAAGAACAAGAATAGACTGTCGAGTTTCACAAGAAAGTTCTTTTTTTTTGGCCATTTTGAGAGTTTAATGGAACCAACAAATGTAATGCTCCAGATTGTCAACAAGCTCAAAGGAAGGTCAGGTTTATAGCTTCTCTAATCAACCAAACGGTTTTCAGCTGTGTTAACATACTTGCACAAGGGTTTTAAAGGGTATTTTAACCATCTATTAGCCTTCTTACACAGTTAGCGAACACAAAATACCATAAGTACACTGGAGTGATGGTTGTTGGAAATGGGCCTCTATACACCTATGAAGATATTGCATTACAAACTAGACGTTTGCCGCTAGAATAGTCATTTACCACATTAACACTGTATAGAGTGTATTTCTGAATCATTTAATGTTAGCTTCATTGGAAAAAAAACTGCTTTTCTTTCAAAAATAAGGAAATTTCTAAGTGACCCTAAACTTTTGACCGGTAGTGTATGTAGGTTAATTATGTTAATGATCCTATATAGGCTGGTGAGTGTGTGTGCGTCTTTATTTAACTCTTTATATACAGTTTTATTAATGAGGTTATCTGGCTGACACCTGTTCATTACTAAACCTCGGGCTTGGTATTACATACAGTACAGACCAAAAGTTTGGACACACCTTCTCATTCAAAGATTTTTCTGTATTTTCATGACTATGAAAATTGTAGAATTACACTGAAGGCATCAAAACTATGAATTAACACATGTGGAATTATACATTACACTTTAAAAAAAAGTGTGAAACAACTGAAAATATGTCTTATATTCTAGGTTCTTCAAAGTAGCCACCTATTGCTTTGATTACTGCTTTGCACGCAGAAAAGGTGAATGGATGGACTCTACATGCCTGGTTCCCACCGTGAAGCATGGAGGAGGTGGTGTGATGGTGTGGGGGTGCTTTGCTGGTGAGGCTGTTGGGGATTTATTCAAAATTGAAGCGGTGAGCGGTCCAGCTCACCCCAAACCATCTCGATTGGATTCCGGTCTGGTGACTGTGGAGGCCAGGTAATCTGGTGTAGCACCCCAACTCTCTACTTCTTGGTCAAATAGCCCTTACACAGTCTGGAGGTGTGTTTGGGGTCATTGTCCTGTTGAAAAATAAATGATGGTCCACCTAAACGCAAACCGGATGGAATAGCATGCCGCTGCAAGATGCTGTGGTAGCCATGCTGGTTCACTATGCCTTCAATTTTGAATAAATCCCCAACAGTGTCACCACCAAAGCACCCCCACACCATCACACCACCTCCTCCATGCTTCACGGTGGGAACCAGGCATGTAGAGTCAATCCGTTCACCTTTTCTGCGTGCAAAGCAGTAATCAAAGCAAAATGTGGCTACTTTGAAGAACCTAGAATATAAGACATATTTTCAGTTGTTTCACACTTTTTTGTAAAGTGTAATGTATAATTCCACATGTGTTAATTCATAGTTTTGATGCCTTCAGTGTGATTCTACAACTTTCATAGTCATGAAAATACAGAAAAATCTTTGAATGAGAAGGTGTGTCCAAACTTTTGGTCTGTACTGTACATATATATCTATATATAGATATAGATATATATATCTATATCTATATATAACAGCACTATTGATGGTAAAGAATATATTTCAAAACAGTATCTTCTTTCAGTTGATGTATTTGATGAAATGAGCAGTCAGTGCCTGCTAGTTCATTGTGTTCTATATCTATACTTTACTGTTACTTAAAACTCTACCTATGTAGAGTAAATATAACAATTCTGAAACTGTTCTCAAAAAAGGCATACATTTGTCCTACTTTTTAAAAAGCTTTTGCTGTTTCCATTTTCCAGCCGCAAATGTTTTGCTGCTCCCAAAACAGAGTTAATTTTTGTATGGCTTATTAAAAATCCAATGTTTTTTCGTTTTCCAAAAACTAAAAACCTACTCTAGCTCCCTAAAACAGGGATAATTTTTAGACTACCACTTGTGTAAATAAAATTTCTACTACAGTGTACACCACATCAGTATAAACACTGGTACAGGAAGAATTTGCCTTTAAAAAAGTATAATTTTGGGGATGTTTTCTTTAATGTTAAATATCATACAAAGTCAGAGAATGTAGTGGATTTTTTAACAGGTTGCTGGTTACTACAGTTTATTATTTGTTTACCCCATGTATGTTGAGGTCACTTTGATATTGCTATGGCTTTCTTTGTGCTAAAAAGCTTGAAAGAGGTTGGATGCAATCTTAGAAGACCTCAAAGTGTCATACACATAATTCAAAATCAATTTGAGGGTATACAAATTTTCAATTTGTGGGAAATCGATTTGCCACAAACAATTATTTAGATCGTTTCGATGAAGATAGCAAGTTTGAATTTCTAAAGATTTGTTCATCTATAATATAAATAGTTAATATTTTTGGGTCAGAAACGTTCAAAACTTGTTGAAGTAGTGTTTTGTATTAATAAAACCCAATCATAAAAACTACACTAAAATGAGAAACATAGGAAAAATTGTGCTTGTGTTTTTGCCGCATATTAAACAATGGCTGAAATGCTGAGTAGCGAATTACTAGACCCGTTTGCACCAGTAACTTTATTTTTCTCGCTCTTATAATTTTTTTTGTTATTGTCATTGTTGTACCTTAAAGCAACAAATAAGTACATGTAGAAACTGGGCATGTAAATACTTAAGTAGAAGGGGGTTAAGTCTAAGAGAAATGCGTTATAAGACTGTGGTACAAATCACTTTCAGTTCTCTGAAATACCATGTACTAAACACAATGGAGCCGTAATTTACATTTTCAGTCTTGTTTGGGAAGGAGAGCAGAAGAGAAGTAACAAGCAAGGGACAAGCTTTCCATTTTATTGCTCATTGCTCTGCCGTTAATCATTCATTGAGCAGATTAATTTCTCTGCTATACAGTAAAACAATTGGGAATCAATACCCCACTGAAATAAATATGTTTTTCAGAATGGAAAAAGAAGGAAGCGGTGACATGTTAATTGTGTGCCTGTGTTACCTATTTTACCGATAGAGAACATGTTACGTAAATCATATTACAGCACATTGATACATTTACCAGCATATAACAGGCAAATAACAAAGAGAGGGGAATAGGAGAAGAGGTGTAAATTAGTTTTTTTAAAGTCTGAATCGCTCATAGAGAAGTCTTTCTAATGGAAACAAGCATGCTGTGTCTAACCTGTTTCAAATTAAAATGAATATGCAATGCTACAGTAGGAGAACTCAGATGAGACACTTTATGTCCCTGTCGCACAAAACATTTAAATAATAGCTTTTTGACTACTGCAGAATCCTTGTAGATGTAGCAAATATTTTGGCACCGCTTGTGCGTTTTCAAATATCAAATTCAACACTTTGGAAAGTACAGCTTTAATATTCATTTTCAGTTTTTATAAACAATTTGTGAACAAAGAAAAGCTAGGATATTTCAAAGTTGAGAAATTATATTAGAAATATATTTTAAATATGCCAACACTGAAGGAACCCAAACCATCATGATAGTAGGCAGATATATTTAATGCAAGTAGAACTTCTGCTGTCCCCTCAATTTCAGGAATAATTAAATAGGTAAATGGAAATATTGATATTTAACAATTTTACAGATGACTAACTATAAGCAGTAAATTAAATAAGTTATACACTACTTTTTTTATTGATGACCTATTCTTAGGATAGGCCATCAATATCTGACACCCAGCACCACTCCGATTAGCTGTTATAGGTGTTGACGGCGGCAAACAGACAGAATTACTCACTTGCAGAGCTGTTCCTTTTTCTGATAGTGGCCGCAGCAGGGTACTGTACTTCCACCTCCTAGATATTTGAATACAAGACGGGTGAGTAGTACCCAACTGTGGCCACTATTAGAATACGACCAACTCCACAAGTGAGCACTTCTGGCCAGTAGCCACTGCCATCAACACCGAAAGCAGCTGATCTTCAGGGAGTGTTGGACCGCGGCCGATAAGACATTAACCACTTTACCCCAAGGGTGGTTTGCACGTTAATGATCGAGCCAATTTTTACAATTCTGACCACTGTCTCTTTATGAGGTTATAACTCTGGAATGCTTCAACAGATCTTTGCAATTCTGAGATTGTTTTCTCGTGACATATTGTACTTCACATTAATGGTTGTTAGAGGTCGAGTTCCCGCTTCTGCACAAGGGGAATCTCGAACCATCCCTGCTGCGGTCTCCCATCCATCTCCGGCCGCAGTGGACTCTGCTCAGCTTAGACGTCGGTCCCAGCGTCTCGCCCAGTCTAACAGTGTGCAGAGGGTTACTGCTGCCTCTCCAGGCTCTGCTATTGTGGCCAGTACTGGTTAGCGGCGAGCAGACGTCTTTAGGACAAAGTCCTTGTTTTCCCCTTCTGAGCATGCCCAGGGTGAGATCTCTCATTGGAGATCAGGGGTCACATGCTCAGGTACTGCAGCAGCTCCTATTCTCCGCCAGGAAGGTCCTGTGACTACTGGTGTTCTGGAACAGTTTCATTGGTCCTTCTTTCTGTCAGGTCCTGTAGCTGTTACTATAAAAGGGTGGCATGGCTGGGCCGCCATGCGCTAATATCAATCGTTATATGCTTTGCGCCAGTGTGGTCATGCGTGTGTGTGGTTAGGGCCCGGCTGAAATAAGCCCCTAGAATACCGACTTAATCGATGAGGAGTTGGGTATTCTAGCTGGTCAGGGTCGCTGTCCTAGATGCCCTAGATTACCGGCATAACCGGTGAGGAGTTTGATTGCCGTATTCAGGGCCTGGCGTTCAGACGCCATAGATTGCAGGTGACTCCCGCGAGGACATTAGCACTTGATCATGTTCTATGTTCGCTTAGCAGTCAACTGTGTACCTGGGTGCCTGACAGGACACAGCAGTTTGTCTCAGCGGCTCTGTGACGTAACAGGGTTCGCTTTCAACGCTAGACAGCGCCCTAGTGTGTTTATTCTGCGACTCAGTGGTCTTAAGTGAGTTCGCACACATCACCATATAGCGCTGCAGCACTCCTAGCGGCTCTGTGGAATAACAGAGTTCGCACATATTGCCACAGCGCATTACGGCGTTTATTTTGGCGACTCTGCGGATAACAGAGTTCACTTCTTGCGCCATTTTACTAGCAGCAGGCTCCGCCTGCACGGTGGATCCCGGGCTGCGAATGCACCTCTCTACATCATATATTTGGTGTGTTCCGCAGACCCTAACAAGTGGTAAAATTTCTTCGATATAACTTGCGTTTATTTTTGAAAAAAACGGAAAATATGGCGAAAATTTTGAAAATTTGCAATTTTCAAATTTGGAATTTTTATTCCCTTAAAACTGAGAAATATGTCACACAAAATAGTTAATTAATAACATTTCCCACATGTCTACTTTACATCAACACAATTTTGGAACCAAAATTTTTTTTGTTAGGAAGTTATAAGGGTAAAAAGTTGACCAGCAATTTCTCATTTTTACAACAAAATTTACAAAGCCATTTTTCTTAGGGACCACCTCATATTTGAAGTCACTTTGAGGGGTCTATATGGCAGAAAATACCCAAAAGTGACACCATTCTAAAAACTGCACCCCTCAAGGTGCTCAAAACCAAATTCAAGAAGTTTATTAACCCTTCAGGTACTTCACAGGAATTTTTGGAATGCTTAAAAAAAAAAAAATGAACAACGTGGAAAGAAAAAAATGAACATTTAACTTTAGTCACAAAATGATCTTTTACAACCATTTTTTATTTTCACAAGGGTAAAAGGAGAAAATGGACAGGTAAAGATGTTGTGCAATTTCTCTTGAGTACGCCAATACCCCATATGTGGGAGAAAACCACTGTCTGGTGCATGGCAGGGCTTGGAAGGGAAGGAGCGTCGGTTGACTTTTTTAAACCAAAATTGGCTGGAATTGAGATTGGAAGCCATGTCGTTTTTGGAGAGCCCCTGATGCTCCTAAACAGTGGAAACCCCCACAAGTGACACCGTTTTGGAAACTAGACAACCCTATGGAACTTATCTAGATATGTTGTGAGCACTTTGAACCCCAAATGTTTCACAAAGTTCATAATGCCTGGGTGTGAAAAAAAAACAATTTTCCACAAAAATGATTTTTTAGTCCCCAATTTTGATTTTTCCCAAGGAAATTGGACCCCAAATATTGTTGTACAATTTGTCCTGAGTACGCCATATGTGGGGGGGAATATTTGGGAACACAGCAGGGCTTGGAAAGGAAGTAATAAAGTTTTGGAATGCAGACGTTAATGGGTGTCATGTTCCGTTTGCAGAGCCCCAGATGTGTCTAAACAGTGGAAACTCCCCACAAGTGACCCCATTTTGGAAACTAGACCCCTAACGTACTTATCTAGATCTGTGTTGATCACTTTGAACCCCCAAGTGCTTCACACAAGTTTATAATGCCCAGGCATGAAAATAAAAAATCCTATTTTTTCCCACAAAAATGATCTTTTAGTCACCAATTTTTTATTTTCCCAAGGGTAACAGGAGAAATTGGACCACAAAAGTTTTTGTCCAATTTGTCCTGAGTACGTTGATACTCCATATGTGGTGAAACCACTGTTTTGGTGCACGGCAGAGCTCGGAATGGAAGGAGCGCCATTTGACTTTTTCCAACCAAAATTCCCTGGATTTGAGATTGGACGCCATGTTGCATTTGGAGAGCCCCAGATGTGCCTAAACAGTGGAAACCCCCACAAGTGACCCCATTTTGAAAACTAGACCCACTAAGGAACTTATCTAGATCTGTGGTGAGCAATTTCAATCCCCAAGTGCTTCACACAAGTTTATAAAGTAGAGTAGTAAAATTAAAAAATCATATTTTTTCCACAAAAATGATCTTTTCACCCCAATTTTTATTTTTCCAAGGGTAACAAGACCCCAAAAGTTGTTGTGCAATTTGTCCTGAGTACGCTGATACCCCATATGTGGGGGTAAACCACTGTTTGGGTGCATGGCAGAGCTCGGAAGTGAAGGAGCGCCGTTTGACTTTTTGAACGCAGAATTGGCTGGACGCCATGTCGTGTTTGGAGAGCCATGATGTGCCTAAACAGTAGAAACCCCCACAAATGACAACATTTTGGAAACTAGACCCCTCAAGCAACTTATCTAGATGTGTGGTGAGCACTTTGAACCCCCAGGTGTTTCACTAAAGTTTATAATGCCCGGGCATGAAAATAAAAAAAATCATATTTTTTCTACAAACACGATCTTTTAGTACAAAGAAGGAAAATCCAGCTCCGGAAATGGTATAAAAGGAATCCTCTTTATTGGAACAAGTATTAAAAATTGAACATAGCTGCTGTATCTGTCTCAGCGGTAGCAACACGTTAGGTAGAATATGACATGAAAACACAGGTGAAAACAAGTAACATAATTAAAAACACATGACGTTAATAATGAATGAATTCTTTCCTAAGATTCAAACCCGCAGGTGGACGGGTATCCAGGAGATAAATCCACAAAGCTTCACGATCTCGAAGAAGCTTTTCTCTGTCACCTCCTCTGATTTTATACCTGGTTTGTTCAATTGCATAAACCTTTAAATATGAAACATCCCTGTTGTGAATAGAGATAAAATGTTTAGAAACATTAGATTTATTTCTAATGATAGGTTGTAATATAAAATGAAGATGTTCTTGTGTCCTTTCTTTTAATCTGCAAATGGTGGAGCCTATATATTTCACATTACTGAAGGTTATTCTGATTCTAAGAGTACTAGGTGCTCGAAGCACATCCAGACTTCAGTGGGCAGTCACTGTGTGTGGCGGTTTGATATGTTTTCTACCGCTGAGACAGATACAGCAGCTATGGTCAATTTTTTATACTTGTTCCAATAAAGAGGATTCCTTTTATACCATTTCTAGAGCTGGATTTTCCTTCTTTGTACATATTGCAATGTCTGGCAGTGATGGTTTACTTGCTCGGATGGGCTATCAGCCAAGGGAGGTGAGCTGAACTATGTTTTTTCTGCGATACATGATCTTTTAGTCCACAACTTTTTATTTTCCCAAGGGTATCAGTAGAAATCAGACCCCAAAAGTTGTTGTTCAATTTGTCCTGAGTACGCTGATGCCCCATATGTGGGAGAAAACTACTGTATGGGAACACGTCAGAGCTTGGAAGGGAAGCAGTGACGTTTTGGATTGCAGACTTTGATGGAATGGTCTGCGGGCGTCATGTCGCATTTGGAGAGCCCCTGATGTGCCTAAACGGTGTAAACCCCCCACAAGTGACCCTATTTTGGAAAATAGACCCCCAAGGCACTTATCTAGATGTGTGGTGAGCACTATGAACCCCCAAGTGCTTCACAGAAGTTTATAACGAACTGCCGTAAAAACAAAAAATCATTTTTTTTTTTACAAAAATTATTATTTTCGCCCCCAAAATTTTATTTTCACAAGGCTAACAGGAGAAAATTGGGCCCCAAAAGTTGTCCAATATGTCCTGAGTACGCTGATACTCCATATGTGGGAGAAAACTACTGTATGGGCACACTTCGGGGCTCAGAAGTGAAGTAGTAACGTTTTGGATTGCAGACTTTGAGTTAATGGTCTGCGGGCGTCATGTTGCATTTGGAGAGCCTCTGATGTGGAAACCCCCCACAAGTGACCCTATTTTGGATAAAAGACCCCCCAAGGAACTTATATAGATGTGTGGGTAGAACTTTGAACCCCCAAGTGCTTCACAGAAGTTTATAACGTAGAGCCATAAAAATAAAAAATCATAATTTTTTTCCACAAAAATGATATTTTCGCCCCCAATTTTTTATTTTCCCAAGGGTAACAGAAGAAATTAGACCCCAAGAGTTATTTTGCAATTTGTCCTGAGTACGCTGATACCCCATATGTGGAGGTAAGCTACTGTTTGGGCACATGGCAGAGCTCAGAAGGGAAGTAGCATCATTTGACTTTTTCAACACAGAATTGGCTGGAATTGAGATCAGACGCCATGTCACGTTTGGAGAGCCCCTGGTGCCTAAACAGTGGAAACCCCCAATTCTAACTCCAACCCTAACCCCAACACACCCCTAACCGTAGTCCCAACCCTAACCATAACCCTAGACCACAAACCTAACCCTAACACACCCCTAACCCTAATCCCAACCATAACCCTAACTTTAGGCGCAACCCTAACCCTAACCCTAATGGGAAAATGGAAATAAATACATTTTTTAAATTTTATTATTTTTCCCTAAGTGGGTGATAAAGGGGGGTTTGATTTACTATTTATAGTTGGTTTTTATGATTGGCAGCTGTCACATGCTAAAAGATGCTTTTTATTGCATAAAATAGTTTTTGCATCAACACATTTTGACAGCTTTAATGTTTCCATATTTTGGCCCACAGAATCATGTGAGGTCTTATTTTTTGTGGGACGAGTTGATGTTTTTATTGGTACCAATTTTGGGCACATGACATTTTTTGATCGCTTTTTAATACGATTTTTGGGAGGCAGAATGAACAAAAACCAGCAATTAATGAATTTCTTTTGGGGGGGGCGTTTATACCGTTCCGCGTGTGGTAAAATTGATAAAGCAGTTTTATTCTTCGGGTTTGTATGATTACAGCGATACCTCATTTATATCATTTTTTGTTTTGGCGCTTTTATACAATAAAAACAATTTTATATAAAATAATTATTTTTGCATCGCTTTATTCTGCAAGCTATAACTTTTTTATTTTTTCACTGATGATGCTGAATGGCGGCTTTTTTTTGCGGGACAAGATGGTGTTGCGGTACCATGTGTATTTATATCCGTCTTTTTGATTGCGTGTTATTCTACTTTATGTTCGGCGGTATGATGATAAAGCATTATTTTTTGCCTTGTTTTTTTTAAGGGGTTCACTAAAGGGGTTAACAGTGGGACAGTTTCATAGGGGGGTCGTTACGGACGCGGCGATACCAAATATGTGTACTTTTATTGTTTTTTTTTATTTACATGAAAAAATGAATTTATTGGGGAATATTTTTTTTTCTTTATTTTGGAATTTTCTTTTTACAAATGTGATTTTTATTATTTTTACTTTTTTTACTTTGTCCCAGGGTGGGACATCACTGTATAATATCAGATCGCTGGTCTGACAGAGTGCACAGCACTCTGTCAGACCAGCGTTCTCACTGGAACTGCTGCAGGCTTTCTCAGCGCCTGCTCTCGGCATGCACTGAGGAAGCCGCCTCCCTGCAGGACCCGGAAGGACGCCGCGGCCATCTTGGATCCGGGTCCTGTAGGGAGGAAGCCCTCAAAACAGCGCGATCACATCGGGCTGTTCTGAGGGTCTCAGGGAAGCATGCAGGGAGCCCCCTCCCTGTGCGATGCTTTCCTGTGCCCCTGGTACACTGCGATCATGTTTGATCACAGTGTGCCAGGGGTTAATGTGCCGGGAGCGGTCTGTGACCGCTCCTGGCACATAGTGCCGGGTGTCAGCTGTGATAATCAGCTGACACTCGACCGCGATCGGCCGCGCTCCCCCGTGAGCGCAGCTGATCGCGGTGATGTACTATCCTGTCCATGTTCATACGGGCCCAGGTACCATGGACGGGATAGTATGTCTGATGGCAGAAAGGGGTTAAGGACCTATCCTAAGGATAAGTTATCCATGCTAAAGTAGTGGGTAACCTCCTTAAGACAAATGAAACATATTAATAGCTACATGGATGAATGGATAGATGGTCACACAGGCTGATAAATTCAAAAGCAGAGAAATTACTGGGGTGTCCACAAAAATAATAGCATCTCAAAGCATAAGCACTTCAGGTGAAATAAATGACTAGTATGTTGCATGCACGCCACTCAGTATATAAAGATGATACAAAAAACACGAGTTCATGTTGGAATCCTGGGGAAATCTTACTCAGGATGACCATTAGTCAGCGTCGGACTGGAGCACCTTGGGCCCTCCAGAGAAAATCATTCTTGGGTCCCACTATGTAGCTACATAGAAATAAATACAAGACCATCAATTGTGCGGTAAAACACGCTAATATCAGGGTATAATATAAGGTAGTACAAATCTTAATTATGCAGCAGGAGTTGGGGTAGCCTCCCTCATAAAATATAAAGCAGCCCCCTCAAATAGTATAATGCAGCCCCCTCATAGAATATAATGCAGCCCCTCTTAGAATATAATGCAGCCATCTCATAGAACATAGCCCCCTCATAGAATATAATGTAGCCCTCCATAGAATATAATGCTGCCCCTCTCATAGTGTAAAATGCTGCCCCCTTCGTAGGGTATAATGCACCCCCTCATAGGGTATAATGCTGCCCCCTCAGGGTATACTGCTGCCCCCACCTCATAGGGTATAATGCTGCCCCCCCTCAGCTTATAATGCTGCCCCCACCTCATAGGGTATAATGCTACCCCCCCTCAGGGTATAATGCTGGCCCCACCTCATAGGGTATAATGCTGCCCCCCCATAGGGTATAATGCTATATGTAAAGATAGATGTAAATAGATATAGAGATAGATATATAGAGTAGTAAGAGATAGATAGATAGATAGATAGATAGATAGATAGATAGATAGATAGATAGATAGATAGATAGAGATATAGATAGATATGGGATAAATCGATAGATCTACGGATAGATGGATAGATAGAAGTTAGATAATGGATAAATAGATAGATATAGAGATAGATAGACAGATGGATAGATAGATAGATGAACGGAAGATAGATAATGGATAAATAGATAGATATAGAGATAGATAGTTATAGAAAGATAGATATAGAGATAGATATAGAGATAGATAGATAGATAGATATAGATAGATAGATGATAGATATGGATAGATGATAGATAATAGAAGATAGATAGATAGATAGATAGATAGATAGATAGATAGATAGATAATGGATAAATAGATAGATATAGAGATAGATAACAGATAGATGGACAGAAGATAGGTAATGGATAAATAAATAGATATAGATAGATAGATAGATAGATAGATAGATAGATAGATAATGGATAAATAGATAGATATAAAGATAAATAGACAGATAGATAGATGGACAGAAGATAGATAATGGATAAATAGATATAGAGATAGCTAGATAGATAGATAAATATAGAGATAGATAGTTATAGAAGGATAGATAAATATACAGTAGATAGAGATATAGAGATAGATAGATAGATAGATAGATAGATAGATAGATAGATAGATAATAGATAGATAGGATAGATAATAGATAGATATGGGATAAATAATAGATAGATATGGGGATAGATAATAGATTATAGATATAGAGATAGATAATAGATTTAGATAGATAGATAGATAGATAGATAGTAGATAGATAGATAGATAGATAGATAGATATAGATAGATAATATATAGATAGATAATAGAAAGACAGATAATAGATAAATATGGTATAGATGATAGATACTGTAGATAGATATAGAGATAGATATAGAGATAGATAGATATAGAGAATGATAGATAGATATAGAGATAGATATAGAGAATGATTGATAGATAGATAGATAGATAGATAGATATAGAGATAGATATGGGATAGATAATGATAGATATAGAGATAGATAGATAGATAGATAGATAGATAGATAGATAGATAGATAGATAGATATAGATAGATAATAGAAAGACAGATAATAGATAGATATGGGATATATAATAGATAGATATAGAGATAGATATAGATAGATATGGGATAGATAATAGATCGATATAGAGATAGATATATAGATATAGAGATAGATATGGGATATATAATAGATAGATACAGAGATAGATAGATAGATAGATAGATATAGAGATAGATATAGATAGATTGATAATAGATAGATAGATAATAGATATGGTAGATATGGGATAGATAATAGATGGAAATAGATATATAGAGATAGATAATAGATAGATAATAGACAGATATGGGATAGATAATAGATAGATATAGCCATAGATAGATATAGAGATAGATAGATAAATAGATAGATATGGGATAGATAATAGATATAGATAGATAGATGATATAGATATAGATAGATAGATAGATAGATAGATAGATAGATAGATAGATAGATAGATAATAGATATGAGAAGATAGATATAGATATATAAAAAAAAACACAATACTCACCTCTCCTCTCCACGCTCCCACACTGATTCCGGCGGTGGCTGTGCTTCAGTGTCAGGAGCTGCTGTCTGCCAGACACACAGCGAGTGCGCGATGAAGTGACGTCATCGCGCACCGGCTGTGAGTCAGAAGCATAATGGACTGATGGGAGAGAGAGCATCATCTGACGCTCTCTCTTCCATTACAATTGAGGGCGGCGCTGACCCTGACTTGCTGCCGCATAGCGGCTGCCTGGGATGGGTGCCCCTGGGGTATCGGGGGGCCCCTGGGAGAGTGGGGGGCCCTGGTCCCTCGGCACTGGTAGTGGGCACTAGGCAATGTTAGCATTAGCAGCTAAAGTGAATTGATATTCACTCCTTTCCACGCCCACGGGGGCGTGGGAAGCAGCGAATATTCATTTCTCTTTAGCAGCGGGGACGGGCTGTTGCCTCCAGTCACGCGCTGCTGCTCAGCTGGCAGGGCCCGCCATAGTAGCTGCATGGTGTGCCGCTATTAGCGACACGCCACTGGCTGGGGGCCCTAGACAACCGGTTCTCTGGTGGGCCAGTCTGACCCTGCCATTATTTATAATTCTTAACAGTAGATGGGAGGTAACGGTTTACAGGCACGCAGCTATGACACAGTTCTGAGCTGAAGTTGATCACAGGGGTTTTATTCAAGCTTTTTTCCATCACACATGATCACTTCTATTCAAGCAATGCTTCATCAACATATATGAAAGTCTCTTTACAGATAACTTCTCTTCACAGATAACTTCTCTTCACACACAGTGTCTTAACCTGAGCAGAACTGTACCTTGCTCATGCAGTGAGGTGGGGGAGGGCAATGATTTCGATGGTGTAGCTCTTTCACTTCTATCTTGAGGTAAAACAGATGCTTCTGGCTGTCCTGAATTTTTTTTATAATAACAGAAATTGCTTCCCTGGAAGAATGGTCTATACTGCTTGTCTGATTTCAGTCTGACAGGAGACTCTCTAGCACAGGGTTCCCCAACTCCAGTCCTCAAGGCCCACCAACAGGTCATGTTTTCAGGATTTCCTTAGTATTGCCCAGGTGATAATTGCATTCTGGAGGGGCAAAAATTCCATCACCTGTGCAATACAAAGGAAATCCTGAAAACATGACCTGTTGGTGGGCCTTGAGGACTGGAGTTGAGGAACCCTGCTCTAGCACACACCCTACTTTAGGATGTCCTGGACAAAATAGCAACTTTCCCAGTATCCCCTTGGGCAGGGAAAACCACTCCTTGTCTGCTATAACCATTTTAACCACTATAGTTGCTGGATGATTCTAAATCAACAGTGAAGCTTCAATCTGTCACAAGAACTATATTCATATATGGGAACTTTAAATATTCTGCATTCAGTCAGTGCAATCTGTAGATTATTGTAATTTTATTACTTTAGTCAATTGGTAGGAAGCTTAAACTGAACTATAAACCTAACAGATCAATTTGCCCACTTTGTATAATTTTTTGTATTTAATTTTGTAAATAGAATAAACATATAAATTAACTTTTGTGTTCTAATGGGATATACAGCAACATTGCAAAGCACAGTCCAGTTCTCACACATTTTCATGTAGTAGATGTCATTCATTGGAGAAAACTGTAAGCACTTTTCTCCACTTCTAGATTGTTCAATGAGATAGCATTAAAATCAGAATAATATGGATTAAAAGATCCACTTGGTAACGCCTAGAGGAAGTCTTTTGCACAACTCATTTTTCCCAGTGCTTCAGAGGACAGGAGAAAGAGAAATGTGTTGATTAGAGATTGTGAAAATGGATTTGCAGGATGTTAATAATCTGTGGCCATTGGACGATGATACGATAATTTGCCTCTTACCTGCCAACATCCATAACTCTTCATTTGATTAGCCACATGGTCTGATGTCACATGTTGGTTAATCTCAACACAATGATGACATTGCTTCAGGCAAGCTGATCAAGAGAAAAGCCATCAAGTAAGCTCCCGTCCAGCAGCCACAAATTATCAAAGTGGCCACCGGCCAAGGTCCTATGAAACGATTTGCATTATTTCTAGTGTTGAACCATTATTTAGTTTTTATCATCTGCATAGATGTTTATTATCAGATAGTGCTTGTAAAAGCAAGCAATCTAGTGATTATTAAAATTTGCAGCCATTCTTGAGATATAACAATTTTATTTTGTTTACAGTTTATTGTCTAGGAGACCGACCACCATGGCTGGCTTGTAAGCAGTGCGCTAAAGCTGGATGGGATTAGGAGGTAACACTGCCCTTCAATGATCCTGTACAGCTTCAATACCATGCTTAAAAGCTCAATAGAAAATAGCTTCTAAGCAATGTGGATGTTCTGCTGTCTCCAAGGCAGCACGCTGTAAACAAAAAAGGAATATTAATTTCTGAACAGATGAAAACTTTAATAAGTAGTAAATTGCTAAACTGCTTGTAGTTAGAAGCACTTTCTGACAACAACCATTGAAGAAAATTGGAAAATTCAGCAATCATTATCTCTGTAAGAGCAGAGTGCGCTTCTTTTATTGCTGTTTCATATCCTAAGGCCATTAAGAGCTATTACCCAGACTTGAAACACTAACAAATAAGATCAATGAGAGTTTCCAAATTAAAGGTAAACAAATCTATAGCTTTATTAAGCATGTGTGATTATCAAGTGCTTAAAGTGGTTGTCCAGTACTTTAATAGTGAAGACTTACCAGTAGAGCTCGGGCAAACAAAACTTTGGATCGCACTTGGGCCAATGTTATTCTTTGGGGCTGTACATGCCTCGTTTCTTGCTTGGACCAAGTCTGTCCCAGGAAAAAAATCGCATCATACACAATTTGCATCCATAAATCAGATCACACTTGGGATGCAAGTTAATGGGTCCACCAAAAAAATAGGACTTCATCATCCAAGTGTGGTCCGATTTTCATGCACTGAAAAAATGAAGAAAATGGAAAATTTATTTTTCCATTTTCTCCACAGTCAAAAAAATAGTATCACACTGTGATCAAACTCTGATCAATCTCTGGTCAAAGTCTGTCAGAGTGTGATTGACGAAATTGGACCATTTTCTTGGATGAAAAAAAAATCTGTCATGCGAACCTGGCCTTCAGATAAGTCATCAACATCGCATTGATGGAGGTCTCAGACCCAGCACCTCCACCAATCAACCTTGATCACTTCTAGCAGTGCCTGAATGTAAACAAGTTATAGAGCAGAACACTGGAACAAATGGGTTGTATGATTTCTGTACTGACACATTTTCAATGTATTTTTAAGATTTTTATATTTTCACTGACAATGTTGTAGAATGTAAGCATGATGTCATTCAATATATAGAATACATACAGAATTGTTTATTAGCTCCCGTAGCAATGAATCATAAACAGTGTGTGGCATTTTATTTCAAGTGTCAATGCTTTTAAACATGTTTTAATGTTTGTGTTACAGATTGAGTCTTTTAGAATGAGTTGCTGTGTTATTGTTTCGTAAAATAAGAATTTCACTTGAAATCTACATGCTTTTCATAGCCGAGTTTTCCCACTGGTTCGCATTAAGTTGTATTCAATTCTTGTCAATCTCGCTGAATTGTATTCTTGAAATAAAACTGTATGCACATCATATAAATAAAGCAAAAGACACCAGCAAAAAGGCATTTATTTCTGTTTAAACAGCTGATGTATATACTGGCTGTTAAAGCATTGCTTTTTTATGTACAGTGGGTACGGAAAGTATTCAGACCCCTTTAAATTTTTCACTCTTTTTTTCATTGCAGCCATTTGGTAAATTCAAAAAAGTTATTTTTTTTCTCATTAATGTACACTCTGCACCCCATCTTGACTGAAAAAAACAGAAATGTAGAAATGTTTGCAAATTTATTAAAAAAGAAAAACTGAAATATCACATGGTCAGAAGTATTCAGACCCTCTGCTCAGTATTGAGTAGAAGCACCCTTTTGAGCTAGTACAGCCATGAGTCTTCTTGGGAATGATGCAACAAGTTTTTCATGCCTGGATTTGGGGATCCTCTGCTATTCTTCCTTGCAGATCCTCTCCAGTTCCATCAGGTTAGATGGTGAAATTTGGTGGACAGCCATTTTCAGGTCTCTCCAGAGATGCTCAATTGGGTTTAGTTCAGGGCTCTGGCTGGGTCAGTCAAGAATGGTCACAGAGTTATTCTGAAGCCACTCCTTTGTTATTTTAGCTGTGTGCTTAGGGTCATTCTATTGTTGGAAGGTGAACCTTCAGCCAAGTCTGAGGTCCAGAGCACTCTGGAAGAGGTTTTCATTCAGAATATCTGTATACTTGGCCACATTCATGTTTCCTTCAATGGAAACCAGTCATGCTGTCCCTGCAGCTGAAAAACACCCCCCACAGCTTGATGCTGCCACCACCATGTTTCACTGTTGGGATTGTATTGGGCAGGTGATGAGCAGTGCTTAGTTTTCTCCACACATACCGCTTAGAATTATCACCAAAAAGTTCTATCTTCATCTCATCAGACCAAAGAATCTTATTTCTCATAGTCTGGGAGTCCTTCATGCGTTTTTTTAGCAAACTCTAAGTGGGCTTTCATATGTCTTGCACTGAGGTGAGGCTTCCATCGGGCTACTCTGCCATAAAGGCCCGATTGGTGGAGGGCTGCAGTGAAAGTTGAGTTTGTGGATTTTTCATATGTCTCGCACTGAGGAGAGGCTTGTTCTCTATCTCTAGCAATTATAACTATAAAATTTATTGTGAGATCCCCATCACGGTCTTTTTCAGTGTGTATGATACAGACTCCTTGGTAATTTTTGGAAATTTTGGACATTGTGCAATGGTCAAAATTCCACTATCAATCTCTATATATGCTGTTAATATAACAAATTTTTCTATTGTGTTGCCCTTCTCATGGTCTCTTTCAGTGTGTATCTGGGAGCATGATATTGATTTTTGGGTCTGCACTTGGACATTGTGGAACAGCACAATTGGCATGCTGTGAACTATCAGGTCCTTTACCCAAGCTCTGTAACAGTGCCCATCAATGCATTACTGTGCTTCACACACTTGTCCAGGTTTCAGCCTTACACAGAATAATATGAATAATGAAATATACTCTATATATATATATGCTGCTAGTTCGAAAATCTTACACACACATCCCTTTTTAAAGGGAAATCAACATAATACCTCTGTTAGCATACGCCATATACTGCTGACATACGCAGCACCCCAGTAGGTGGGAGGAATCTATGTCTGAGGGTGAAACCACTGGCCCTTCCCCTGTGTTACGTCATTCCCAATCCGCTGTCCAGGAAGCAGACGCTGATGCCTCTTGCCAACAACCTGCAGTTGCACATACACTAAGAACATTCAGCAACCACATACACTTTTTGTTCCCAGTGTTCAGTTTTCCTTGTCCTCATATATGTCTCTTCCCAAATTGTTACTTACAGTCAGGGCCAGAAATATTTGGACAGTGACACAATTTTCGCGAGTTGGGCTCTGCATGCCACCACATTGGATTTGAAATGAAACCTCTACAACAGAATTCAAGTGCAGATTGTAACGTTTAATTTGAAGGGTTGAACAAAAATATGTGTTAGAAAATGTAGGAATTGTACACATTTCTTTACAAACACTCCACATTTTAGGAGGTCAAAAGTAATTGGACAAATAAACATAACCCAAACAAAATATTTTTATTTTCAATATTTTGTGGCGAATCCTTTGGAGGCAATTACTGCCTTAAGTCTGGAACCCATGGACATCACCAAACGCTGGGTTTCCTCCTTCTTAATGCTTTGCCAGGCCTTTACAGCCGCAGCCTTCAGGTCTTGCTTGTTTGTGGGTCTTTCCCTCTTAAGTCTGGATTTGAGCAAGTGAAATGCATGCTCAATTGGGTTAAGATCTGGTGATTGACTTGGCCATTGAAGAATGTTCCACTTTTTTGCACTCATGAACTCCTGTGTAGCTTTGGCTGTATGCTTGGGGTCATTATCCATCTGTACTATGAAGCGCCGTCCAATCAAGTTTGCAGCATTTGGCTGAATCTGGGCTGAAAGTATATCCCGGTACACTTCAGAATTCATCCGGCTACTCTTGTCTGCTGTTATGTCATCAATAAACACAAGTGACCCAGTGCCATTGAAAGCCATGCATGCCCATGCCATCACGTTGCCTCCACCATGTTTTACAGAGGATGTGGTGTGCCTTGGATCATGTGCCGTTCCCTTTCTTCTCCAAACTTTTGGCTTCCCATCATTCTGGTACAGGTTGATCTTTGTCTCATCTGTCCATAGAATACTTTTCCAGAACTGAGCTGGCTTCTGGAGGTGTTTTTCAGCAAATTTAACTCTGGCCTGTCACAAAAGTTGTACAATTTATTCTGAATACGCTGATAACCCATATGTGGGAGGGGAACCACTGTTTTGGTGCACGGCAGAGCTCGAAAGGGAAGGAGCACCATTTGACTTTTTCAAACCAAAATTGGCTGTAATCGAGATTGGATGTCATGTCGCATTTGGAGAGCCCCTGATGTGCCTAAACAGTAGAAACCCCTACAAGTGACCCCATTTTAGAAACTAGACCCCCTAAGGAACTTATCTAGATCTGTTGTGAGCATTTTGAACCCCCAAGTGCTTCACACAAGTTTATAACGTAGAGCCGTAAAATTAAAAAATCATATTTTTTCCACAAAAATGATCTTTTCACCCCAATTTTTATTTTGCCAAGGGTAAAAAGACCACAAAAGTTATTGTGCAATTTGTCCTGAGTACGCTGATACCCCATATGTGGGGGTAAACCACTGTTTAGGTGCATGGCAGAGCTTGGAAGGGAAGGAGCGCCTTTTGACTTTTTCAACGCAGAACTGCCAGGACGCCGTGTCGTGTTTGGAGAGCCCCTGATGTGCCTAAACACTGGAAGCCCGGTCTTACCAAATCTTGTCAAATTACCAGTGCACTAGCAGGATGCAGCAAGCTCCCATAGATAAAGGCTGGAGAAGCACAGGTGCTTATCACTGATGAGAGCAGCCACCCTATCACAAAAACAGTGATGATGAAGGTGTTAACTGCCTAGTGGAAAAAAGCACACAAATAAGGCTTGCTTAGGACATAAGTCACACAGGAAAGTGCAATGCACAGTGTCTGGATATCAGCCTATTTATAACGCCTATAATGGAAGGCGGGCTGTTCAGCACTTTATGTGCATAACACAGAAGACCAAGCCATCAGAAAGAAGCCTAGCCGCATCCTGCAAAAAATGATAAAAAGTGCAAAAAATGATGCATATGATAAATGCATCAAATGAGGTATTGGTTACTATTTTGGCCAAATCAGATAAGCTCGCAACCAAACGACAATGGTCCCCATTATATTGCGAGTAACTAACTAAACATCAAATCAAGGCTCACAGAAAAAGATAAAAAGGACTAAAAAAATCCTGCAAAATTTTTTTAGGAAAAAACACAACATGAAAAATAGTCTTACCAAATCTTGTCAAATGACCAGTGCACTAGCAGGATGCAGCAAGCTACCATAGATAAAGGCTGGAGCAGCACAGGTGCTTACCACTGATAACAGCAGCCACCCTATCACAAAAACAGTGATGATGAAGGTGTTAACTGCCTAGTGGAAAAAAGCACACAAATAAGGCTTGCTTAGGACATAAGTCACACAGGAAAGTGCAATGCACAGTGTCTGGATAGCAGCCTATTGTAACGCCTATAATGGAAGGCTGGCTGTTCAGCACTATATGTGCATAACACAGAACACCAAGCCATCAGAAAGAAGCCTAACCGCTGTTAGGGTCTGCGGAATGCACCAAATATGTGATGTGGAGAGGTGCGTTCGCAGCCCAGGGTCCACCGTGCAGGCGGAGCCCGCTGCTACTAAAATGGCGCAAGAAGCGAACTCTGTTATCCCGCAGAGTCGCCAAAATAAACGCCGTAATGCGCTGTGGCAATATGTGCGAACTCTGTTAATCCACAGAGCCGCTAGGAGTGCCGCAGCGCTATATGGCGATGTGTGCGAACTCACTAAACACAACTGAGTCGCAAAATAAACACGCTAGGGTGCTGTCTAGCGTTGAAAGCGAACCCTGTTACGTCACAGAGCCGCTGAGACAAACTTCTGTGTCCTGTCAGGCACCCAGGTACACAGTTAGTTGCTAAGCGAACAAAGAACATGATCATGCGCTAGTGTCCTCGCGGGAGTCACCCGCAATCTATGGCGTCTGAACGCCAGACCCTGAATACGGCAATCAAACTCCTCACCGGTTATGCCGGTAATCTAGGGCATCTAGGACACCAACCCTGACCAGCTAGCATACCAAACTCCTCACCGATTAAGTCGGTATTCTAGGGGCTTATTTCAGTCGGGCCCTAACCACACACACGCATGACCACACTGGCGCTAAGCATATAATGGTTGACACTAGCGCATGGCGGCCCAGCCATGTCACCCTTTTATAGTAACAGCTACAGGACCTGCCAGAAACAAGGACCAATGAAACTTCCAGAACACCAGTAGTCACAGGACCTTCATGGAGGACCAATAGGAGCTGCTGCAGTACCTGAGCATGTGACCCCTGATCTCCAATGAGAGATCTCACCCTGGGCATGCTCAGAAGGGGAAAACAAGGACATTGTCCTAAAGACGTCTGCTCGCCGCTAACCAGTACTGGTCACAATAGCATAGCCTGGAGATGCAACAGTAATCCTCTGCACACTGTTAGACTGGCCGAGTCCACTGTGGCCAGAGACGAATGGGAGACCGCAGCCGGGATGGTTCGAGATTCCCCTTGTGCAGAAGCAGGAACTCGACCCCTAACATTACCCCCCTTCTCTGGGCCTCGCTATGCTCAAAGGCAGCGATAAGCTGCGGAGCATGAACATGCTCGGCAGGCTCCCAGGACCTATACTCAGGCCCATAACCCCTCCAATCCACCAAAAAAATTTTTTTGCCCCGTACCACCTTTCACTCTACAATGGCATTCACCTCATAGTCGTCCGAAGATGAACCCGACGTCCGGGCAGATGACTCAGGCAACCGGGAGATGACCACGGGTTTTAGGAGGGAGACATGGAACGTGTCGGAGATACCAAGGCGAGGCGGAAGGGCTAAACGGTAAACCACAGGGTTCACCTGCTCGAGAACCTTGAAGGGACCCAAATAGCGGGGTGCCAATTTAGTGGATTCCACCCGTAGCTAGATGTTTCGGGCGGAGAGCCACACTGGTCGCCAGGAGCAAATGTCGGAGCGGGGCATCAGCAGAAGAACTCATGCTTTCCTTGGAAGCCTGAATGGCATCCTGGGTGCGGTCCCATATGTCCCGTGCTTCCACAGCACAGTCTGCCACCCTGGAATCGGCGGAAGCCACGGGCATGGGCACCGGTACCCGCGGATGCTGGCCGTAATTAAAGAGGAATGGGGTCTGTCCGGTGGAGTCAGCCACAGCATTGTTTAGCGCGAACTCTGCCCACGGGAGCAAGGATGCCCAGTCATCCTGCCTGGCAAAGACAAAATGTCGCAAGTAGGTGACCAAGGTCTGGTTGGCCCTCTCTACCAACCCATTCGTCTAGGGATGATATGCAGAGGAGAGGTTCAACTCAATGCAGAGTAGATTACACAATTCTCTCCAGAACCGAGACGCAAATTGGGGACCTCAATCGCTGACAATCTTGTCTGGCATACCGTGTAGATGGAAGATGTGTCTAATAAACAATGCTGCCAGAAGGTAACCGTGGTAGCGGCACTAAGTGCACCATTTTGGAGAAGTGGTCGGTGATCACCCAAATGATGGTGCAACCCCGAGACTTGGGTAAGCCCACCACAAAGTCCATCCCGACCATCTCCCAGGGCCTGTCTGCCACCGGCAAAGGAAAAAGTAACCCAGCTGGCCGTTGTCGAGGGACTTGTTCCTGGCGCAGGAGACACATGCCTGAACATACTCCCTGACGTCACGGACCATATGTGGCCACCAGTATGTCCTCGCCAATAACTCAGTTGTCCTCTTTGCCCCAAAGTGTCCACCCACCCTGGACGAGTGTGTCCAAGAAAGTACCTCCGGTCACAAATTAGTGGGCACAAAAGTCTTGCCCGGAGGCACAGACTCTAGCGAAACCGGGGCTACAGTTCTCAGGCTCTCTTCGGGGACAAGAAGCCGAGGCTCCTCATCCTCCTCCTCTGATATCCTCCTCTGATGACACTAAGGAGCGAGAGAGAGCGTCGGCCCGAACATTCTTCTCACCGGAGAGAAAATGGAGGGTGAAGTGGAACCGAGAGAAGAATAGGGACCATCTGGCCTGGCGAGAATTTAGCCGCTGAGTCGTTTGCAAATATACCAAGTTTTTGTGGTCGGTGAAGACTTGGAAGGGAAAACGAGCCCCCTCCAGAAGATGTCTCCACACAGAGAAGGCCAACTTCATAGCCAGCAACTCCCTGTCCCCGATGGAATAATTCCTCTCTGCTGGTGTAAAGGTCTTAGAAAAGAAGAAGCAGGGATGCTTCCAACCTTGAGCATCCTTTTGATAAAGGACTGCTCCAGCACCAACAGAAGAGGCGTCCACCTCTAAAATAAACGGCTTATCAACATCAGGGCGATGTAATATGGGAGCACTGGCAAAATGCGACTTGATGGAAGAAAACGCCTTGGAGACCTCCTCAGACCACAACTTGGGATTTGCTCCCTTCTTGGTGAGGGCTACCAAGGGAGCTACCAAAGTCGAGAAATGGGGAATGAACTGGCGATAATAATTAATGAACCACATAAAGCGCTGCACTGCTTTAAGAGAATGGGGTTCTTGCCAGTCCATTACAGCCTGTAGTTTGGCAGGATCCATAGCCAATCCCTGGGCAGAGATGATATAGCCCAAACACACATTTCTCCTGCTTGGCATAGAGGGAGTTTGCCCGTAAAAGGTCAAAGACTTTGTTGACATCCCTCCGGTGAGAGTCTATATCTGGTGAAAAGATGAGAATATCATCCAGATAGACTACTACAGAGGTGGAGAGCATATCCCGGAAGATATCATTGACAAAGTCTTGGAAAACTGCGGGAGCATTACAGAGCCCGAAGGGCATCACCAGGTATTCATAATGCCCATCCCTGGTATTAAAAGCTGTCTTCCACTCGTCCCCCTCACGGATGCGAATTAGGTTATAGGCACCACGTAGATCAAGCTTGGTAAATACTCTTGCTCCTCGGAGCCTATCAAAGAGCTCAGAGATTAGGGGCAATGGGTACTTGATAGCGTTAAGACCCCTGTAGTTAATACATGGACGTAATTCTCCGTTCTTCTTTTGCACAAAGAAGAACTCCACCCCTGCTGGTGACACCGACTTCCTAATGAACCCTCTTGCCAGATTCTCCTGAATATACTGGGACATGGCCTCCGTCTCAGGAAGCGAGAGGGGGTAGACTCTCCCCGAGGAGGTTCTGCTCCAGGCAAGAGATCATTAGGACAGTCGTAGGGGCGATGAGGTGGAAGAGTCTCCGCGGCCTTCTTGGAGAAAACGTCTGCATATGACCAATAACACTGAGGAAGAGAAGTGAGATCTACGGATATCTCTGTGGAGGTGACCTGAACGCACTCCCTAACACACCTGTCTCTACATGAATCACCCCAACCCAGTATCCTCCCAGAGGACCACTCAATATGGGGAGAGTGGTAAAGGAGCCAAGGTACTCCCAGCAACACCTCGTCTATTCCCTCGGGCAGGACAAGAAAAGAAATACTCTCCTGATGGGAAGGGGACATAGATAAAGTGAGAGGGATCGTCTGTTGGGTGATTTGTGAGGGAAGAGTTGATCCATTCACTACTCGCACAGTCACCGGTTTGGCGAGCATCACCAGAGGTATAGTGTGGTGGGAGCAAATGCAGAGGACATGAAATTCCCCTCGGCTCCTGAATCCACACAGAGCTCGGCGGTGAGCGTGGATGGACCTACTGTAATTGTCCCCTTAAAGGACAACTTGGTGGAAAATGCCGCAGTGTCTAGTGAACCTTCTCCCAAGGTCACTATACGCGACCGTTTTCCCGACCGCTGTGGACATTTGTTGGCATAATGTCCTAACTGCTGGAAGATATTACAGACCACTGGTACTCGAGTGGCCCGGGATTTAGGTCCTGCTCGAGAAACCTCCATGGCCTCATGGGAGTCGGGCCCCTGACTGGAAGATACTAGAGGTCTGGCGAAGGTGGAAGCCAGCCGAAACCTCTGTCTACACTGGGACCGCTCCAACCTCCGCTCGTGAAAACGGAGGTCGATGCGGGTAGATATGGCGATAAGCTTCTCCAGTGTGGCGGGAATCTCCCTGGTAGCCAAGGCGTCTTTCACATGGCCCGCTAGTCCTCTCTAAAACACGGGAATGAGGACTTTATCCGGCCAGTCCAACTCCGAGGACAGAGTCCGAAATTGGACAGCAAAACAGCTGACCAAGGACGAACCCTGTGAACTTGCCAGAAGTTGGAGCACCGCATCGTGGGTAACCTGAGGTCCTAGAAAGACCTTTTTTAGAGCCTCCAGAAAGCGAGGAGCACTCCGCACCACACGGTCATCACGCTCCCACAGTGGGGTGGCCCACTCCAACGCTCTGCCCGAGAGAAGAGATATTACAAAGCCCACTTATGCCCGATCCGTGGGGAAACGTGCAGCCAGAAGCTTGAGTAGTATAGAACACTGACTCACGAATCCCCGACATTGCTTGCTGTCACCAGCAAACTTGTCTGGAAGCGGGAGGTGGGATATTGTGGGGGCAGAGGTGGCAGTGGACAAACTGGCTACAGCCACGCTAGCAGCCTGAACAGCGACTGTGGTAACATCCACAGCTGAGGTTGTGCGCTCAAGAGCCGCCAACCTACCCTCCAGCTGCTGGATGTCCCGCATTAGACGCTGGTCATCCGCCATTTTACTAACCAGACCCTGGCGCTAGTGTTATGTTAGGGTCTGCGGAACGCACCAAATATATGATGTGGAGAGGTGCGTTCGCAGCCCGGGGTCCACCGTGCAGCGGAGCCTGCTGCTAGTAAAATGACGCAAGAAGCGAACTCTGTTATCCCGCAGAGTCGCCAAAATAAACGCTGTAACTCGCTGTGGCAATATGTGCGAACTCTATTAATCCACAGAGCCGCTAGAAGGAGTGACGAAGCCAACCGGGAGATGACCACGGGTTTTAGGAGGGACACATGGAACGTGTCGGAGATACCAAGGCGAGGCGGAAGGGCCAAACGGTAAACCACAGGGTTCACCAATAGGAGCTGCTGCAGTACCTGAGCATGTGACCCCTGATCTCCAATGAGAGATCTCACCCTGGGCATGCTCAGAAGGGGAAAACAAGGACATTGTCCAAAAGACGTCTGCTCGCCGCTAACCTGTACTGGTCACAATAGCAGAACCTGGAGACGCAGCAGTAATCCTCTGCACACTGTTAGACTGGCTGAGACGCTGGGACCGACGTCTAAGCTGAGCAGAGTCCACTGCGGCTGGAGAGAATGGGAGACCGCAGCTGGGATGGTTCGAGATTCCCTTTGTGCAGAAGCGGGAACTCGACCCCTAACAGCCGCATTCTGCAAAAAATGATGCATATGATAAATGCATCAAATGAGGTATTGGTTACTATTCGTGTTTGGAGAGCCCTGATGTGCCTAAACACTGGAAACCCCCTTCAAATGACATTATTTTGGAAACTAGACCCCTCAATGAACTTATCTAGTTGTGTGGTGAGAACTTTGAACCCCCAGGTGTTTCACTAAAGTTTATTACACCCGAGCGTGAAAATAAAAAAAATCATATTTTTTCCACAAACAAGATCTTTTAGTACCCAATTTTTTTTTCCAAGGGTAACAGGAGAAATTGGACCCCAAAAGTTGTTGTCCAATTTGTCCTGAGTACTCTGATATCCCATAAGTGGGAGAAAACTACTGTGTGAGCACGTCGGGGCTTGGAAGAGAAGTAGTGGTGTTTTGTAATGCAGACTTTGATGGAATGGTCTGCGGGTATCATGTCGCATTTGGAGAGCCCCTGATGCCTAAACAGTGGAAACCCTCCACAAGTGACTCCATTTTGGAAACTTGACCCCCAAAGGAACTTATCTAAATGTGTGGTGAGCACTTTGAACCCCAAGTGCTTCACAGAAGTTTATAACGCAGAGCAGTGAAAATAAAAAATAATTTTTTTCCTCAAAAAATAATTTTTAGCCCGCATTTTTTTATTTTCCCAGAGGTAAGAGGAGAAATTGGACCACAAAAGTTGTTGTGCAATTTGTCCTGAGTACGTTGGTACCCCATATGTGGGGGGGGGAACCACTGTTTGGGCACATGTCAGGGCTCGGAAGGGAAGTAGTGACGTTTTGAAATGCAGACTTTGATAGAATGGTCAGCGGCGTCATGTTACGTTTGCAGAGCCCATGATGTGCCTAAACAGTAGAAACCCGCCCAATTGACCCTGTTTTGGAAACTATACCCCACAAGGAACTTATCTCGATGTGTGTTGAGCACTTTGAACCTTCAAGTTCTTCACAGAAGTTTGTAACGCAGAGCCGTGAAAATAAAGAAAATCATTTTTTTTCAACAAAAATAATTTTAAGCCCCCAATTTTTTATTTTTTAAGGGTAACTGGAGAAATTAGACCCCTAAAGTTGTAGTGTAATTTTTCCTGTGTACGCTGATACTCCATATGTTGGGGTAAACCACTGTTTGGGAGCACTTCGGGGCTTGGAAGGGAGGATCACCGTTTGACTTTTTGAACGCAAAATTGGCTGGAATCAATGGTGGAACCATGTCACGTTTGGAGACCCCTTGATGTGCTTAAACCGTGGAACCCCCTCAATTCTAACTCCAACCCTAACCCCAACACACCCCTAACACTAATTCCAACCCTAACCCCAACACACCCCTAACCCTAATCCCAAATCTAACCCCCAACACACCCCTAACCCTAATCCCAACCATAACCCTAACCACAAGCATAACCCTAATCCCAACTCTAACCCCACACACCCCTATCTCTAATCTTAACTCTAATTCTAACCCGAAACTTAATTCTAACCCGAACCCTAATTCTGACCCTAACCCTAATTGCAACCATAACCCTAATGCCAACCCTAATACAAACCCTAATACCAACCCTAATCCTAATCCTAATTCTAACCCTAACCCTATTGCAACCCTAAGCCTAATGCTAACCCTAACCCAAGTCCTAACCCTAACCTAACCCTAACTGTAATTCTAACCCTAATGGAAAAATAAAAATAAAAATATTTTCTTTATTTTATTATTATTCCCCACCTATGGGGGTGTTAAAGGGAGGGTTATTTACTACTTTTTATTTTGATCACTGTGATAGGGTCTATCACAGTGATTAAAATGTACTTTCAATAAATGAATGAATCTGCCGGCCGACAGATTCGCACTGGGCATGCGCCCGCCATTTTGGAAGATGGAGGCACCCATGGACCGGGCATGAGAGACGCCGGAGGGACACGGGGACTCCGGAGGTTCCTGGGGGGGATCGGAAGCCGGGGGCAGGATCGGAAGGTGGGAGGAGTGGAATAAAGAGGGGAGCAGATGCTGACAGCGCCAGCAGATAGACGGCGTCAGTTGGTGGCGGGGGCAGATCGCACCCGTCACTCGGTGTGGGGGGGTCGGATCTCGGTCTCCAGCCATGGCAGATGCTATTGCAGCATCGGCCATGGCTGGATTGTAATATTTCAACAAATTTCATTGGTGAAATATTACAAATCGCTCTGATTGGCTGTTAAAAGTGAAACAGCAAATCAGAGCGATCGTAGCCACGTGGGGGTTAAGCCACCCCCCCTGTGGTGAAGCACAAAGGGTCTTGTGCCTGCGGGTTGGGTGACCTTTCTTTAAACCCCGGTCACCCGACCTGCAGGAACGGGATTTATACCATGACGCCTGCGTAGTTGTCATGGGTCGGGATGGCACAGGTTTTGATGATGCTGACATAGGCGTCATGGGTCAGGAAGGGGTTAAGCCCCAGCTATCCCCTGTTTCTGTTACACTCGGTCCCCGTGCTGGCTCTGCTCTCCGTCCTGCTCACTCACCTGTTCCTCTGGCTGTCCCTCTGCAGCAGTCTGCGCGCAGGCTGGGTCTTCTGTCCCATCTGCTCCTCGGCGTCCTGTGTCCTCCTCCACTTCCTGGCACGCTGCTAGCAGGCATCCAGATAGTTTGCTTAGGACGCGAGGCCGCGCCCACCGTCTCTCTTAAAGGGGCAGCGTGCATTTTTTGAAATAGCTAATTAACCAATGGCAGCGCACTCAGTACTATATCTGGTCACTCCACCATAAGGGGAGTGCCGGAGCAACGTGTTCTATCATTGCTACATCCGGTTCTGTTCCTGATCTGTCTGCGCTGCGTCTGCAGTCTCTGTGCTTCGCTTATCCTGTTTGTCTCCTCAGATCATTGCTAACCCGTATCTGGCTAACCTGGACAATCTCGGCTATTACTGGCGCAAGTGTCATTTCCCGTTCCGCCATCAGCCATCCGTACCCGTGGACCGTGACAAGGTCACTGAAGCCAGCCTGCCACCATCCATTCTGGACCAGTACCTTACCCTTCTCCGTCAAGAACCCTCCACGGACTCTGTATATACCTGTTATCCTTTTGGTCCCTCTGGGACAGCTGCCACGTGTCCGGGGTCTAACTGGAGGTAGCACCTGTGTCCTCCGGGTATTCCATTCTGGTCCTGTTCGAGGGCCTTACTACGGGTACCCGGGGCTCACTAGTTACGCCCCCTTCGGAGCCCCCCGGACCGCGGTCTCGAGGTTCCACTTTAAAAAATAAAAACGAATGTGAACTTCACCATCTCTGCCTCCGCTTCCATTCGTTACAGATTGCTCCGGCCATGGAACCCGCTGGATCCCAGAGATCTCCGACCACGGATCTGTGCCAGGAGGTGACCCGTTTGGGAGTTCAACAGGACAAGATCACGACTTATCTACGCAGCTTGTCTACCCGCATGGATTCCTTGGGTCCTCGTCTGCACCTGACTCTTCTATCAATACTCAGGTACCAGCTCCCATGGCAAGTCAAGGTCCCCGCCTGGCGGCTCCTACCCGTTTCCAGGGTGATCCTACGCAGTGTCGGGGTTTTCTCAATCAGTGCACTCTACACTTCGAAATCTTGGGGCATATGTTTGCTTCTGACCGAGCCAAGGTGGGCTTCATCATGTCACACCTGGGAGGAGAGGCCCTCGCCTGGCTAAAAACCCCCTATGGGAGAGAGGGGATCCGCTGGTTAATGATCTTCAATCTTTCCTAGAGGCTTTTTGCCGGACTTTCGATGAACCTGGTCGCCACCACTTCGACTGCCTCAGCTTTGCTCCGCCTGCGCCAAGGTACTCTCACGGTAGCTCAGTATGCTGTTAAATTCCGCACCCTCTCGTCTGAATTATCGTGGAACAATGAGGCCCTGGTTGCTAACTTCTGGGAAGGCCTATCCGGAAGAATCAAGGATGACTGGCGGGACGGGACAGACCTACCCTCTTGGAAGAGCTAATATCCTTGGCAACCCGAATTGACCTGCGTTTTCAGGAGCGTTCCATGGAGATCAAGCGGGACAAAAGGTCCTATCACCTGGACGCTAGTTTGTACAAAACAGGTATCTCGCCTTCCTCCTCCGAGTCCATGGCGGTAAACCATGTAAGTTTGGCCACCCGCCGCCGGGAGGCACGTCGCAAGGAGGAAGTTGTTACTACTGCGGTAGTTCTGAACATTTGATCCATTTCGGTCCTAAAAAGTCGGGAAACTCCAGTGCCTAGGCCCCGGTAGGAGGAGCCAACCTAGGTAGAGAACAGTCCTCTCCCTTTTTTACAAAAATCTCAGTTCCCGTGTCCTTGGAGCAATAAAATTTTCCACCGAACTTTTTTTAATGGATTTGGGGGTGAGGGAACTTCATCCAGAGGCGGTTGTGGTTTTCTTAACGCTTACCAGTCCAAGCGTTTTCCCTGATCCGTTACAGGGGGCCCGCTGTGGATGGGCAAACCACTGACCGAGCCCGCCTTTTGAAACCGAGTTGGTTGGAAACTCCGGGTAGGTCTATTGCATGCAAAACCCAAGGGGCGATTTTATGTAATCCCGTTTTGCCCCCCATCCCGGGCTTTTAGGCTTACCTGGGCTCCAGATGCATGAACCAGTCCTTAATGGAAAACTGGAGAAGTTCTGGGGTTGGGGGATCCCTGCATGAATCGTTCTTAACCCGGGATTCAACCTGTTTCGGCCTCCAGTCCGCCTGATCCCCTGCCAGGGTTGCCTTCTCCCCAAATTGGTATTCCTTGACGTCTTTGGGGAAAAAAAGGCCTGAGAGACAAACCCCACAAGGTCAAAGACTGTCGATAGAGCTTTTCCTGGATATCTCCTCCTCGCGGGAGAGTTTATCCCCTTTTCCCCGGCAAAAAGGACTCAGGCTTTGTCGGACTACATCCAAGAGAATCGGGCTAGAGTTTTTTAAATCCAAATTTCACGTCACCGGCGGAGTGGATTCTTCTTTGTGAAGAAGAAGGATGGACCCTTGCGGCCCTGTATCGACTTTTTGGGGTCAAAATAAAGCCCACGGTAAAAAAACAGGTTCCATTACCTCTTATTTCAAACTGTTTGATCTTTCTGGGGGCAAGATCTTCACAAATTGGATTCAAAGGGGCCTACAAACCTGATGAGTCAAGAGGGAGACGAAGGAAAACACCTTCAACACCCTGACGGCCAAAAGAATCCCTGGTTAATGCCATTTGGCCTAAGCAATGCACCTGCGGCCCCTTCAGTTTTTTAATGACATTTTAAAGGGACTTGCTCAATAACTTTGTCGTGGTCTACCTGGACATATTTTGATTTTCTCTTTGTCTTGACGCCACACCGGAGGAAGTACGTCTGGTCCCTTTCAAAGCTGAGAGAGAACAGGCATATGCCAAATTTGAAAAAATGCCTCTTGAGCAGTCTTCTTGCTTTCCTTTTGGGGACATGTATCTTCACAGGATTAAAGATGGATCCGGAGAAGTTTGTCTGCATTTTTCCCAAATGGCCTCGTCCGTCTGGGCTAAAAGCCATACAAAGTTCTGGGTTTCGCCAATTCCCAACCGGCAATTCATTCCCCACTTTCCACCGAGGCCCAATACAGATTAACCCGGAAAGGTGTAAACTCTAAGGAATGGTCCTCCGAGGCAGAAGGGCCTTTGTTCTTCAAAAGCCTTCGCTTCCGCACCTGTTCTCCATCTCCTAATTCAAATGAGCAATTTTTTCTTGAGGTTGACGTTCTTCCATAGGTGCAGGAGAAATTTGACCCAGAATTTGTTTACCGGGCGGATGTTTTCGTGTGTTTTTTACCAAGGTTTTTTCCCCTGCAGAAAGGAATACTCTGTCGGTGACGTGAACTGTTGGCCAATCAAATTGGCTCTGCAGAATGGAGAACTTCTTGAGGAGCATCACCAGGTAATCATATTCACCGACCATAAAAACCTTGCCTATCTCAAACTGCTTTAAGACTGAATCCCGTCGGGCCTTTGGGCATTATTTTTTGCCCGTTTCATTTTGTACTTCTTTTTCCCTCCAGCTGACAAGAAAATCAAGGCGACCAACTCTCTAAGCCTTCTTGCCTCCCCCCAACGGAGGAAGAAACCTCAGCAATTATTGAAACCTTCAATTTTGTCCTGTTGCCTCCATGATCTGGCCCGGCTTCCTCCCGGGGGAAACTTCGTTTCCGCTTTGTAGTATTGGTTCTGCGCTGGGGTCATTCTTCTAAGTTGGTTTGGCCATGCTGGTCAAAAAAGACCAGCAATCACCCTCCCGTTATTACTGGTGGCCTACCATGGGCAAGGTTATCCAGGAGTTCGTCGCAGCCTGCCTTCTGTGCCCGTAACAAAACTGTTAAACATCTACCACCAGCAGGCTTCTGCCTCTTCCGATTCCATCCGCTCCCTGGCAGCACATCGCGATAGATTTCATCACGGATCTTCCCATTTCTTCTGGCTGCTCAGTGGTATGGGTTGTGGTGGGACCGCTTCTCTAAAATGGCTCACTTCGTTCCGCTATCTGGCCTCCCGTCTGCCTCCAGAACTGGCCGCTCACCTTCATTCAGCACATCTTCCGTTTACATGGATTTCCTCTCCACATCGTGTCCGACAGGGGCGTCCAGTTCACCTCTAAGTTCTGGAGAGGACTCTGTAAAATGGTAAAAAATTGAACTAGATTTTTCTTCTGCATACCATCCCCGTTAATGGGCAAGTGGAGAGGATCAATCAAATCCTGGCTGGATACCTGCTCACTTCATAAACGCTCATCATAATAACTGGGTAGAATTACTGCCCTGGGCGGAATTCTCCTACAACAACCAAGTAAGTGAATCTTCTGGAAAGTCTCCCTTCCAGATTGTATTTGGACTCCAAACCCGGAATTCCTCTTCCTGTCTCGGGATTGTCTGATGTTACGGCAGTCGATACCTTGTCTAAGAATTTCTTGAACTTTGGAGAGAGACCAGGCGGCTTTGGAGAAAGCCTCTCAACGAAATGAAAACGCATGCGGACAAAAGACGTTTGGAGGCTCCCATCTTTCGTCCAGGAGACAAGGTATGGCTCTCCTCCAAGTACACCCAAATCTGAAGTTACCATCGTACAAAATTGGGTCCCCGTTTCATTGGTCCCTTTGAAAGTCTTGAGACAAACAACCCGGTCTCTTATAAACTGAAATTGCCTAATTCTCTACGAGTACCTAACTCCTTTCATGTTTCCCTCCTCAAACCAGTAGTGTTGAGCTCCTTCTTTAAGGACCCGGGTACCACTCCTGATCCGGTTTTCTGAGGATGATGTTTTTGAGGTAAAACATATCTTGGCCTCTAAGAAAGTAAGAGGTAGGATCTATTACCTGGTTGGACTGAAGGGTTTTGGTCCTGAGGAAGGTCTTGGGAGCCTAAAGAGAACATCCAGGCTCCTCTCTTCTTAAAAAGATTTCACGCAGCTTTAAAAAGAGGGGGAGTAAAGAGGGGGATAACTGTTACACTCGGTCCCCGCGCTGGCTCTGCACTCCGTCCTGCTCACTCACCTGTTCCTCTGGCTGTCCCTTTTGCAGCAGTCTGCGCGCAGGCTGGGGTCTTCTGTCCCATCTGCTCCTCGGCGTCCTGTGTCCTCCTCCACTTCCTGGCACGCTGCTAGCAGGCCTCCAGATAGTTTGTTAGGATGCGAGGCCGCGCCCACCGTCTCTCTTAAAGGGGCAGCGTGCATTTTTTGAAATAGCTAAATTAACCAATGGCAGCGCACTCAGTATATATCTGGTCACTCCACCATAAGGGGAGTGCCGGAGCAACGTGTTCTATCATGCTACATCTGGTTCTGTTCCTGATCTGTCTGCGCTGCGTCTGCAGTCTCTGTGCTTCGCTTATACTGTTTGTCTCCTCAGATCATTGCTAACCCGTATCTGGCTAACCTGGACATCTCGGCTATTACTGGCGCAAGTGTCATCCCATTCCGCCATCAGCCATCCGTACCCGTGGACCGTGACAAGGTCACTGAAGCCAGCCTGCCACCATCCATTCTGGACCAGTACCTTACCCTTCTCCGTCAAGAACCCTCCACGGACTCTGTATATACCTGTTATCCTTTTGGTCCCTCTGGGACAGCTGCCACGTTCCGGGGTCTAACTGGAGGTAGCACCTGTGCCCTCCGGGTATTCCATTCTGGTCCTGTTCGGGGAGGGCCCTTACTAACGGGTACCCGGGGCTCACTAGTTACGCCCCCTTCGGAGCCCCCCGGACCGCGGTCTCGAGGTTCCACATTAAAAAATAAAAACGAATGTGAACTTCACCATCTCTGCCTCCGCTTCCATTCGTTACAGTTTCCTTGACAACTCTCCTGTTTACTCTCTCAGCTGACTACTTTCTAGCTTACTAACTCCACCTGCTGGCCAGAATTTATAAGGAAGCTCCCCCTTCTGGCCTGAAGCAGGAATTGATATGTACACTGTGTTACCTGGCATGGGGACCCCCCACCTGCCTCCAGGCATCCATCACCCCTTAGAGGGAGGCAATGTCACCGTGGCAACCGGACTCTTGGGTGCCAAATTAGAATTTAATAGGCCTCCAATGCCATTGACATTGGGTTACCAATATTCAAATTAGGAATCTTCTATTTTTTTTATTTTAAAAGATTACTTAAGGCTATCCCCAGTTAATTAATGTCCAGAAATATGTTGCAAACATATACTTACCCTTCTATAGTAACTATAGAGATACAATATCAAATTGCTTTCTTACTAAAAGTGAACCAGTCAGCAAGCTTGTGATCAGTAACCTACAGTGTCAGGTTGGTGCTATTATACTGAATAAAATTATACCTGGGTTGATGAAATCCGTCTTGTGGTTGTTGTTTCAATCTTTATTTTCAGTTTCCAGTTAATGAGATCTCATGCATGAGGGTGGCCTGTGGGGTGTCTTCATGTGGTGCTCTGAGCAGATATTCATCTGTATGTCTTATGACAGGTCACTGATCCCTCAGTGACCTGCCCCTATTTTACAAGCTGAGTATACACTGTGTTCCAAATTATTATGCAAAAATTGTTTAGGAGTGATAAGGTAAGAATTATTTTGTTTGTCAGTTAAACTCATTGATGGTGATGTGTGTCAGGGCTCTTTATATCACTGTAAGCAATTGCAGACACCTGTGGCTAATTAGTTTGGCAGATGTGTCCAATGAAAGGCAAGACTACTAAAGAAGGCTGTCCCCCTTATTAAGCAGCCTACATTTTCTGCCAAAATGGGAAAGAAAAAGGATGTGTCGGCTGCTGAGAAGCAACAAATTGTGGAGTGTTTATGTCAAGGCATGACTACAATCAACATTGCCAAGACACTTCATCGTGATCATTGCACAATCAAGAAGTATGTTAGCTGATTCACAGTACACACGTGTGCGTGCTGAATAAGGGAAAATTGAGGACTCTTTCCTACAGGCAATTACGTCAGGTTAAAAGAGCAGCGTCAAAAAAGCCTTGTCATAGCAGCAGACAAGTTTTTGAAGCTGCTGGTGCCTCCAACGTCCCCCGAACAACAAGATGCAGGGTCCTCAGAGGTTTGTGAAAAAGCAATGGATAAAATATAACTTTTAAATAAACTTTAAAAAGGACTAACCAACAAAAAATGTGAAAAAACAAGTGCCAGGTGAAAAAATAAAAATAAACACACAAATAACGACAGACACAGATAATAAAATTACCCAGAGGTATATACAATCCTCTAAGGGTAAATGCACCCCTTGTGACCTGGTAGATTAATTGGAGTCAGACAATGCGGCTATGGATATATGCAAATACTGAAAGTGCAGCTGTCTTTTATAACCAATTAAAGGTCCCACCTATAAATGCCACATACTATATGATATGATATGGTTAAGGTAACCGAACTGTGTTATTCCAGTCTCCACATAATACACAAATTGAACCTTTGAACCATACCAAAACAAAATAAAAACTGTTTACAGTTGTATGTTAATAACCATATAGATCTTTTTGTCTGATCTCTTAATAAATCCCAAACCTTATCCAGTATGTGTGCATAGTAGGGGTTAAATGAAAAGCAACTTTTGGCAACCAGTACTAGTCAACGCTATTATTAACCATCTAATGGAATAAAGCTCCCATCGTGTGTAATGAGCATTCCATATATGCAAAAAAATAAATAAACGCTGTTGCAGATAATCATTTTATGGAGAATCATAAAATACAGAACGGTCTCACAAAATATCCTGAACATGGGGCTGTATGCTGAAACACACTGTCTTTCACCCTGGATATGGATATGCTGCAGTTGCCTTATGATGGTGCATGCGTCTCCTTCAGAGGTTTGCAGCTGTGCTTTAGCCATCCTGTCGACCTCCTCTATCCACTGCACACAAGCAGAAACGGCTCCAGTGGGCCAAACAATACATGAAGACTGACTTCAAAACTGTTTTGTTCACCGATGAGTGCCGTGCAACGCTCAATGGTCCAGATGGATGGAGTGGAGGATGGCTGGTTGATGGACACCCCATGAGAACACGGCTACGGCGCCAACAAGGAGGAGGTGGAGAATAATTTGGGCTGGAATCATGAGGGAGATGATTGTCGGCCCCTTTAGGATCCCTGAAGGGGTAAAGATGAACTCCATAGTGTATGTTGAGTTTTCTCAAACAGCACTTCCTGCCATGGTTCAAGAAGAAGAACGGTGCATTCCGCAGCAAGATCATTTTCATGCATGATAATGCACCGTCTCATGCTGCACATAACACATCTGCATCTCTGGCTGCTATGGGCATAAAAGGGACAAACTTATGGTGTGGCCCCATGCTCCCCTGACCTCAACCCCATTGAGAACCTTTGGAGCATCATCAAAAGGAGTGTCTATGATGGCGGGAGGCAGTTTCACATCTAAGCAACAGCTCTGGGAGGGTATTCTGTCCTCATGCAAAACAATTGAAGCAGAAACCATCCAAAACCTGACAAATTCAATGGACGAGAGAGTTTCAGAAGCTCCTTTCGAACAAGGGGTCCTATGTGCAAATGTAACAACACCTAGAATAAAGTTTTGAGTTGAAAACTGTTTGATTTCAGTATGTAAAACCTGCTAATGCTTATAATATCAAAAATGACCATTTTTTTGTTCTTTATTAAAATGAAAAGGTTGAAAACTCTGCTGTGCATAATAATTTGGAACATGCATTTTGAGTGCAGTTTGAGTGATTTATTTTTTAAAAAATATACTGTTATAGGCAGTTTGTACAAAAACCTTTCAATTGTACTCTAATAGTTATTTGACTGGAAAATTACAATGACTGCAATTCATATAGGTAATTTGGGAAAATCTGAGAAAATATTATTTGCATAATAATTTGGAACACAGTGTAATATGGTTTGAAAAAAAAAATCACATTCCTTAGGCAGGCGCCGGTGGTGGCACCTACGCTGTATGTAGTATGATACAGGTGACAACATGCATATTTTTTTTTTTATTTAGACATATAGTTTTGTTTAATAATTTTTTTTTTTTTTCAAACAAAATGGTGGCCGTACCTGCATAGTAGCATCTATCTTGTTTTGCATAGATGCTACTGCGCAGGCACTGCCTGCACAATTTTGGCAAAGAAAATAAATTAGCTTCATCAAGATTGCGTCGTTAGCACCTGTAGCATCTATCAGTACACGCAAGATGTTACTGAGCAGTTGCCGCCGCTGCGCCATTTTGCTAGAAAAAAAAATAGGCTCCATCAAGATGGCACAAACTTGTCACTGTCTGTAGTTTAAAACAGCACAATCCTGCTGACAAGTTCACTTTAAGATGTAGCCCTCTAGTTACCGTAGTCAGGCAACTAATTACTGTTCCTCAGCTCTGTAAAATTTGAGGTTTAAGTTAGAGTTAGAGAAAATTTAAGATTTAAGTTCCTAAATGTATTTATTTTTCCTCTGAATCCTAATGGACCACCTACTCCTTTGCTACAATGTACTGCTACCACTCTGCAAAGAAATAGTATCATTGGTGGAGGCTTTTGCTTTCTTGGATTGGTGGGGATTTCAGGGTTTGGATCGTCACTGATTATAATGTGATGGCAAATCCCAGAGGTTTTCCAGCTAAACATTATTTCAGATGAATAACATTGAGTAGTCTTATCACAGTAAATAAAAGACATGACAATTTTTTTCAGATCTGAATCAAGATAGGAACTTGATTTCCTTTATCTATTATTTCCTTTATTAGCTAGAAATTTCAGCTGTACCACTAATGCTAGATGTCTATAAATCAATAGTACAATTAAAGTAAGAAACTTTGTAATCCTATCTGCGAATATTGTCTTTCTCCACCTATTAGTCTGCTCTCCTTATCCCACAGACTTCTGCAGTTTTCACTCCCTTTAAATTTACTGATAAAAATCTATATTAATAATCAAAATATGCCAAGAGGTTTGATGCTGATGATGGAGAGTGCAAAAGAAGGGAAAAGAGAGAGCAGGTACAGAGAGAGAATAAGAAAGACGCATAAAAAAGATGTTGTCTTACCCCAGTGCTGGATTCACAGCTACACTGCTACTCAGTGTTATGTCCGTATGAGATGGCGATACAGGTGTGCTCTTCCTTACCACTCCTCCTAGTTCATGTTCTAAGATGTGTAGAGGAAGATTATCAGATTTCTTTATGTGATTTTGGATTACTCTTTTATTATGTTTATGCAATATGTGTTTATGTCAGGCCACCCACTACCTGGCAAGGATTTTACTAGCATGTTTTCTAGAATTTATATTGAGAGAAATTGTATCCCTTAAATTTCAGAAAAAATAAGGTTTGACATATCTATAGGGGAGCACAATCTTCATACCCTCTGGAGGTCAGTTCAAGAAAAACTGACAAGGAGGCAAACTAATGGAAAATGCAGAATGCATGTTTTAAAATGGCAATTTATAGTGTCATTCCTCATGTACGACACAATAGCTTATTGTAAAGATTCAGTTGAAACAATAGTGACACATTAAGGCAAGCATTCAGGCCCTACATAGTCTTGCGCTCCCAAACAAAACAAGACAAACACTATCATAAGAATTATTTACCCCAGTTACCTTACAACATGGTGTTGTCATTTAAAATTACCAAGAACAGCTGAGCCATAAAATACACCCTAAGGTCGCACAAGCTCATGAAAAGAATCATCCAGTGTTGAAGCACTTAGCGTAAATCATCTATCCTCTCTTGGAATACAAATCTACAATTACAGAATAGACCAACTGCTTCTGGAAACAAGATCAGCAAATGCTTATGGTGAGCCTTGGAGACTGAATCACTGTGCCCGAAACCAAGAGTTTACTAAACTGATAAAATGATTAGGAAAAACATGTAAGGCTCTGTGCACACATATGTTATATTTAACAGATATATTAGGAGCTTTTAGTTAAAAAAGTAAAACAAAATCTGGTTCATTAAATGTGTCCATGTGGCTACTTTGGAAAAAGAGGATAGATGGATTTTCAGAACTATTTTTTAAATTGAAGAAAAACCAAGGTTCCAGGGTTCATTATTTATCCTGCAGTACTCTTATCTTGACTATCTATATATATGTGCAGAGTAGATCAATAATTTTACCTTATATTGGCAAGGGATCCTGATGATTGATCATTGATATAAAGAAAAAAACAGAGATTAAGAATGGAGAAAAAATTTATCAAATTCTGGACTTTATAACATGCACATCTAAAGATGTCAAATATTATATCAAGTGTCCCTGCAATAAATTATATGTGGGCAGGACAAAGAGACCTATACATGTGAGAATTAATGAATATCTGAGGAATATTAAGAAGAAATATGATGATCATCCCCTTTCAAGACATTTTGCCAAATTACATGGAGGTTCTATTAATGGAACAGATATAACAGGCATTCAAATTATCAAACAACACCGGCCGGAGTGGAGGAGATTTTATTAAGAGAATGTCAAAAGCTGAAAGTCAGTGGATTTTTGAATTGGATACATTGAAGCCAAGAGGACTTAGTAATGAAATGAACTATTTGCATTTGATTGACGGCACACCACTATAAAATGTCTCTGATAGGCAATTAGGACCATCGCTGAGGAAGGAAAACGCCATTTTCCGAAAAGTGTAGGAATTGGTCCTATTTGTTCACCGTCAGTAAGAAGTTCGCATCATGTGACCGCTTTGTACCACATGACCGGTGACATCACGAAGGTCCTACAGGTCCAATAGGAAAGCATGTGCTGCTACTAGCTCCGCCGGATGCTGAATATAAGCGCCTGTCATTGGCCGGGACAGCACTTTTTTGAGTCTCCCTACCAGCGGTTTTTACACGAAGAAGCTGTACTAGCCTCCAGCAATAACAGGATGGTTGTCAAGGAAAATTAGTTCAAGCACAATGGCACTTTACCTACCAGGACTTTCTAACAGGCATCTAAAGGTATAGTCCCCTGTAATTGTATTGACCATTGTATGAGTATAAATAGACAGCTAATATTGCCTTAGTACCTTTGACACTGATACTAACTTCTGGAAGTATATAATATGCTGAACTCATACTCTTTTTAGATAATAATTTTAAATAGAAAATATTTCTACTGGTATGATTTGATTTATTTATGCTCTTATGTGTACACAAGATTAATTTAGTTTTATTATTTATGCACTAAAGCACTTTAATCATCAGGATCCCTTGCCAATATAAGATAAAAAATATTGATCTAATATGCATATATATAAAGGTAGTCAATATAAGACTACTGCAGGATAAATAATGAACCCTGTAACCAGCGCAAGCTTTTCTTTATTTTAATATATTTTTCCTTGGTGTGTATGGTTGAGACCCTAACTGTGCAGCGGTTTTCAGGCAGTATATGAGCGCCACTAATAACAATTCTATTTTTAAAATTGTTTAGGAAAGCAGCAGACTGTACTTACTCTTTCTATGTGGCCACACAAAAAAGTAAAATCCAGTGTGGTATACATTTTTTTTTACAAGGAAACTTATGGAAGATGTACAGATTTCATGTAAAGTGTCATATGTTACTGACTTTGGTTTAACCCCTTCACCCCCAAGGGTGGTTTGCACGTTAATAAACGGGCCAATTTTTACAATTCTGACCACTGTCTCTTTATGAGGTTATAACTCTGGAACGCTTCAATGGATCTTCGCGATTCTGAGAATGTTTTCTCGTGTCATATTGTACTTCACGTTAGTGGTAAAATTTCTTCAATATAACTTGCGTTTATTTTTGAAAAAAAACGCAAATATGACGAAAATTTAGAAAATTTAGCAATTTTCAAACTTAGAATTTTTATTCCTTTAAAACAGAGAAATATGTCACACAAAATAGTTAAGAAATAACATTTCCCACATGTCTACTTTACATCAGCACAATTTTGGAACCAAAATTTTTTTTTGTTAGGAAATTCTAAGGGTTAAAAGTTGACCAGCGATTTCTCATTTTTACAAGAAAATTTACAAAGCCATTTTTTTTAGGGACTACCTCACATTTGAAGTCACTTTGAGTGGTCTATATAGCAGAAAATACCCAAAAGAGACAACATTCTAAAAACTGCACACCTCAAGGTACTCAAAACCACATTCAAGAATTTTATTAACCCTTCAGGTGCTTCACAGGAGCTGAAGCAACGTGGAAGGAAAAAATTAATATTTTACTTTTTAGCCACAAAAATGATCTTTTACAAACTTTTTTTTTATTTTCACAAGGGTAAAAGGAGAAAATGGACAGATAAAGTTGTTGTGCAATTTCTCCTGAGTACGCCAATACCCCATATGTGGGGGAAACCACTGTTTGGGCACACGGCAGAGCTCGTAAGGGAAGGAGCGCCGTTTGACTTTTTCAAACTAAAATTGGCTGGAATTGAGATTGGACACCATGTCGCGTTTGGAGAGCCCCTGATGCGCCTAAACAGTGGTATCCCCCTACAAGTGACACCATTTTGGAAACTAGACCCCCTAAGGATCTTATCTAGATCTATTGTGAGCTCTTTGAACCCCCAAGTGTTTCACAAAAGTTTATAATGCCTGGGTGTGAAAAACGAAAACAATTTTCCACAAAAATTGATTTTTTAGCCCCAAATTTTTGATTTTTCCCAAGGAAATTGGACCCCAAAAGTTGTTGTCCAACTTGTCCTGAGTACGCTGATACCCCATATGTGGGGGGAAACTGTTTGGGCGCACGGCAGGGCTTGGAAAGGAAGTAGTGACGTTTTGGAATGCAGACGTTGATGTGGGTCATGTTCCGTTTGCAGTGCCCTAGATGAGCCTAAACAGTGGAAACCCCCTACTAGTGACCCCATTTTGGAAACTAGACCCCCTAAGGAACTTATCTAGTTCTTTGGTGAGCACTTTGAACCCCCAAGTGCTTCACACAAGTTTATAATGCCCAGGCATGAAAATAAAAAATCCTATTTTTTCCAACAAAAATTATATTTGTCACTAATTTTTTATTTTCCCAAGGGTAACAGGAGAAATTGGACCACAAAAGTTGTTGTCCAATTTGTCCTGAGTACGCTGATACCCCATATGTGGGGGGAACCACTGTTTGGGCGCACGGCAGAGCTCGGAATGGAAGGAGCACCATTTGACTTTTTCCAACCAAAATTGGCTGGAATTGAGATTGGACGCCATGTTGCATTTTAAGAGCCCCTGATGTGCCTAAACAGTGGAAACCCCCCACAAGTGACCCCATTTGGGAAACTAGACCCCCTAAGGAACTTATCTAGATCTTTGGTGAGCAATTTGAACCCCAAGTGCTTCACACAAGTTTATAACGTAGAGCTGTAAAATTATAAAATCATATTTTTTCCACAAAAATGATCTTTTAACCCCAATTTTTATTTTCCCAAGGGTAACAAGATTCCAAAAGTTATTGTGCAATTTGTCCTGAGTACGCTGATACCCCTTATGTGGGGGTAAACCACTGTTTGGAAGGGAAGGAGAGCCGTTTGACTTTTTCAACGCCGAATTGGCTGGATGCCATGTCGTGTTTGGAGAACTCCTGATCTGCCTAAACAGTGGAAACTCCCGACAAATGACACCATTTTGGAAACTAGACCCCTCAAGGAACTTATCTAGATGTGTGGTGAGTACTTTGAACCCCGAAGTGCTTCACAGAAGTTTATAACGTACAGCATATAAAATAAAAATCCTTTTTTTTTACAAAAATGATTTTTTCACCCCCAATATTTTATTTTCACAAGGGTAACAGGAGAAATTGGACCCCAAAAGTTGTTGTCCAATTTGTCCTGAGTACGCTGATACCCAATATGTGGGAGAAAACTACTGTATGGGCACACGTTGGGGCTCGGAAGGGAAGTAGTGACGTTTTGGATTGCAGACTTTGATGGAATGGTCTGGGGGCGTCATGTTGCATTTGGAGAGCCCCTGATGCGCCTAAACAGTGAAACCCCCAACATGTGACCCCATTTTGGAAAACAGACCCCACCAGGAACTTATCTAGATGTGTGGTAAGCGCTATGAAGCCCCAAGTGCTTCACAGAAGTTTATAAAGAACAGCCGTAAAAACAAAAAAATCATTTTTTTTTTTACAAAAATGATGTTTTCGCCCCCAGTTTTTTATTTTCCCAAGGGTAACAGAAGAAATAAGACAAGTTGCACAATAACTCTTGGGGTCCAGAGTACACTGATACCCCATATGTGGGGGTAAACTACTGCTTGGGCGCATGGCAGAGCTCAGAAGTGAAGGAGCACCGTTTGACTTTTTCAACGTAGAATTGGCTGGAATTGAGATCAGACGCCATGTCACATTTGGAGAGCCCCTGATGTGCCTAAACAGCGGAAACCCCCCAATTCTAACTCCAACCCTAACCCCAACACACCCCTAACCCTAGTCCCAACCCTAATCACAAACCTAACCCTAACACACCCCTGACCCTAATCCCAACCCTAACCCTAATCATAACTTTAGCGCCAACCCTAACCCTAACTTTAGCCGCAGCCCTAACCCTAATGGGAAAATGGAAATAAATAATTTTTTTTAATTTTATTATTTTTCCTTAACTAAGGGGGTGATAAAGGGGGGTTTGATTTACTATGTATAGCGGGTTTTTATGATTGGCAGCAGTCACATGCTAAAAGACGCTGTTTATTGCAAAAAATAGTTTTTGCATCACCACCTTTTGAGAGCTATAATTTTTGCATATTTTGGCCCACAGAGTCATGTGGGGTCTTATTTTTTGCGGTACGAGTTGACGTTTTTATTGGTACCATTTTTGAGCACGTTACATTTTTTGATCGCTTTTTATTTCGATTTTTGGGAGGTTAGAATGAACAAAAATCAGCAATTCATGAATTTCTTTTGGGGGAGGCGTTTATACCGTTCCGCGTGTGGTAAAATTGATAAAGCAGTTTTATTCTTCGGGTCAGTACGATTATGGCGATGCCTCATTTATATAATTTTTTTATGTTTTGGTGCTTTTATAGAATAAAAACAATTTTATATAAAAAATTATTATTTTTGCATCGCTTTATTCTGCGAGCTATACATTTTTATTTTTTCGCTGATGATGCTGTATGGCGGTTTGTTTTTTGCGGGACAAGATGACGTTTTCAGCAGTACCATGTTTATTTATATCGGTCTTTTTGATCGCGTGTTATTCCACTTTTTGTTCGGCGGTATGATGATAAAGCATTGATTTTTTGATTTGTTTTTTTTTAAAGGGGTTCACTAAAGGGGTTAACTAGGCGGATAGTTTTATGGGGGGTCGTTATGGATGCGGCGATTACAAATATGTGTACACCTCCTCCTCCATGCTTCACGGTGGGAACCAGGCATATAGAGTCCATCCGTTCACCTTTTCTGCGTGCAAAGCAGTAATCAAAGCAAAAGGTGGCTACTTTGAAGAACCAAGAATATAGACATATTTTCAGTTGCTTCACACTTTTTTGTAAAGTGTAATGTATAATTCCACATGTGTTAATTCATAGTTTTGATGCCTTCAGTGTGATTCTACAATTTCCACAGTCATGAAAATACAGAAAAATTGTTGAATGAGAAGGTGTGTCCAAACTTTTGGTGTGTACTTTACGTTACTTATAATCTTCAGTCCTAAGTCCAGCATTACATTTATGCTTATCCCATTTCCCCAGAGAGCCTCAATGCTCAGAATTCGTGTAACTCCAAAAATACAGTGATGATCCTAATGCACAGTTTAACGTTCACAACATGCAAGACAGCATTCTCAATGTGCAATTAATGGCTATAAAAGAAGCAATAGGAGCTTTCTGTGCACTAGAGCTCAGCATTGTATCTGTTAAATGCAGCATAACGTTCTTCATAGGGAACCTTGTGCCCATATGGGAAAATAATATGTTGAAGCATGACTTAATATCTTCCTACTTCTATTCTTATTTTGAATTTTTCAGGTATGAAAAAGACCATACAAAAAGCATGACCTTCCTTAGATAATTGTGTTCTTTGAGATAAACCGTCTTTATTGTATGATGTGGATCAATACTATATATAATAAATTAACTTGACTTGAGTAGTTTCTATTGACAACTTTTCTAATTTTCCTTTGCAATTGTTTTAATAAATCTTCTTTCCTGTTTATTTCTGATTAGTCCAATCATAGGTACAGCATGTATATAATGTGTGTGTGTATATATATATATATATATATATATATATATATATATTATATATACATATACTGTATATATATACAGTACAGACCAAAAGTTTGGACACACCTTCTCATTCAACGATTTTTCTGTATTTTCATGACTGTGAAAATTGTAGAATCACACTGAAATCATCAAAACTATGAATTAACACATGTAGAATTATACATTACACTTTACAAAAAAGTGTGAAACAACTGAAAATATGTCTTATATTCTAGGTTCTTCAAAGTAGCCACCTTTTGCTTTGATTACTGCTTTGCACACTCTTTGCACGCAGAAAAGGTGAACTGATGGACTCTACATGCATGGTTCCCACCGTGAAGCATGGAGGAGGAGGTGTGAAGGTGTGGGGGTGCTTTGCTGGTGACACTGTTGGGGATTTATTCAAAATTGAAGGCATACTGAACCAGCATGGCTACCACAGCATCTTGCAGCTGCATGCTATTCCATCCGGTTTGCGTTTAGTTAGACAATCATTTATTTTTCAACAGGGCAATGACCCCAAACCCACCTCCAGGCTGTGTAAGGGCTATTTGACCAAGAAGGAGAGTGATGGGGTGCTATGCCAGATGACCTGGACTCCACAGTCACCAGACCTGAACCCAATCGAGATGGTATGGGGTGAGCTGGACCGCTCACCGCTTCAATTTTGAATAATCCCCAACAGTGTCGCCAGCAAAGCACCCCCACACCATCACACCACCTCCTCCATGCTTCACAGTGGGAACCAGGCATGTAGACTCCATCCGTTCACCTTTTCTGCGTGCAAAGCAGTAATCAAAGCAAAAGGTGGCTACTTTGAAGAACCTAGAATATAAGACATAGTTTCAGTTGTTTCACACTTTTTTGTAAAGTGTAATGTATAAATCCACATGTGTTAATTCATAGTTTTGATGCCTTCAGTGTGATTCTACAATTTTCATAGTCATGAAAATACAGAAGAATCTTTGAATGAGAAGGTGTGTCCAAACTTTTGGTCTGTACTGTATACAGTACAGACCAAAGGTTTGGACACACCTTCTCAGTTAAGGATTTTTCTGTATTTTCATGACTGAAAATTGTAAATTCACACTGAAGGATCAAAACTATGAATTAACACATGTGAAATTGTATACTTAACAAAAAAGTGTGTAACAACTGAAATTATGTCTTATATTCTAGGTTCTTCAAACTAGCCACCTTTTGCTTTGATGAGTGCTTTGCACACTCTTGGCATTCTCTTGATGAGCTTCAAGAGGTAATCACCGGAAATGGTTTTCACTTCACCAGTGTGCCCTGTAAGGTTTAATAAGTGGGATTTCTGGCCTCATAAATGGGGTAGGGACCATCAGTTGTGTTGTGCAGAAGTCTGCTGGATGCACAGCTTATAGTCCTACTGAATAGACTGTTAGAATTTGTATTATGGCAAGAAAAAAGCAGCTAAGTAAAGAAAAACGAGTGGCCATCACTACTTTAAGAAATATAGGTCAGTCAGTCCGAAAAATTGGGAAAACTTTGAAAGTGTCCCCAAGTGCAGTTGCAAAAGCCATCAAGCGCTACAAAGAAACTGGCTCACATGAGGACCGCCCCAGGAAAAGAAGACCAAGAGTCACCTCTGCTTCTGAGGATAAGTTTATCCGAGTCACCAGCCTCAGAAATTGCAGGTGTGCAGTAGCTCAGATTAGAGACCAGGTCAATGCCACACAGAGTTCTAGCAGCAGACACATCTCTACAACAACTATTAAGAGGAGACTTTATGCAGCAGGCTTTCATGGTAAAATAGCTGCTAGGAACCACTGCTATGGACAGGCAACAAGCAGAAGATACTTGTTTGGGCTAAAGAACACAAGGAATGGATATTAGACCAGTGGAAATCAGTGCTTTGGTCTGATGAGTCCAAATTTGAGATCTTTGGTTCCAACCACCGTGTCTTTGTGCGACTCAGAAAAGGTGAACAGATGGACTCTACATGCCTGGTTCCCACGGTGAAGCATGGAGGAGGAGGTGTGATGGTGTGGGGGTGCTTTGCTGGTGACACTGTTCGAGATTTATTCAAAATTGAAGGCATACTGAACCAGCATGGCTACCACAGCATCTTGCAGCGGCATGCTATTCCATTCGGTTTGAGTTTAGTTGGACCATCATTTATTTTTCAACAGGACAATGACCCCAAACACACCTCCAAGCTGTGTAAGGGCCATTTGACCAAGAAGGAGAGTGATGGGCTGCTACGCCAGATGACCTGGCCTCCACAGTCACTAGACCTGAACACAATCGAGATGGTTTGGGGTGAGCTGGACCGCAGAGTGAAGGCAAAAGGGCCAACAAGTGATAAGCATCTCTGGGAACTCCTTCAAGATTGTTGGAAGACCATTTCTGGTGACTACCTCTTGAAGCTCATCAAGAGAAAGCCAAGAGTGTGCAAAGCAGTCATCAAAGTAAAAGGTGGCTACTTTGAAGAACCTAGAATATAAGACATATTTTCAGTTGTTACACACTTTTTTGTTAAGTATATAATTCCACATGTGTTAATTCATAGTTTTGATGCCTTCAGTGTTAATTTACAATTTTCATAGTCATGAAAATACAGAAAAATCTTTGAATGAGGTGTGTCCAAACATTTGATTTGTACTGTATATATATATATATTTCATGTGTTGTGTAGTTCATTTCTAGTAAGAAAAAACCAAGATACATTTTAACGTCCCTGATTTGATGATTTGCAACACATACACAAATATTTACTACTCACAATTATTGTTTTACTTATTGGCAGATTGAAACGAGTTTCACAAGTAATGGGTTACTTAGCAAATTTTTAAGGCAACTAATATCCTGCATATTATGTATTCTAACTTTTTTTTTATCAAATACAGTACTGTACTATAATGTGTCATTTTATTGATTAATTAATTTTATTGATTAATCATATTGCCTAACAACTTTTCTGTTTGGTTATGAATTGGACTTGTTAATCAATGATTATTTTTGATATACATCTTTGAATAGCATATGGTTGAATAGTATGTTTATACATTTTTAATATTGAATAATTTATATAAGATCTACCATATTTTTCGGACTATAAAACGCACCAGACCATAAGACGCACCCCAAATTTTCAGAAGGAAAATAGGGAAAAAAATGTGTCAAATGGGGGTCCATCTTACAGTCCGAATTCAGCTTACCAGCGAAGGGATCAGCACAGGTAGAGGAGTGATCACAGGGGTCGTTCGGTGGTCCAGGCTGGTGCGGTGGTGGTGCTCTGTGTTGCAGGGTGCTCTGTGGGATGGCTGTGCTTTGGGGATGGCTGTGCTCTGTGGGGTGGCTGTGCTCTGTGGTGGTGTGCGTGGGTGGCGGGCTCTGTGGGGTGGTTGTGCTCTGTGAGGTCGCAATATACTTATAAATCCGGTGGCGGTCCCGTGGTGGCTGTCCCGATGCAGCCTCCCTCTTCTCTGTGGTGCGGTGGTGTCCAGGCTCTGTAGTGTGGCGGCGGTCCCGTGGCGGTGGTCCCGATGCAGCCTCCTGTGCTCTGTGGTGCGGTGGTGTCCGGGCTCTGTAGTGTGGCGGCAGCGGGCTCTGTGCTACGTGGGGGGCTCCGCCGGCATTTTATCATAGCCGGAAAGCCCCCGCAGCTCCGCTGCTGCGACGCGGAGGCCTACTGAAAGATGGCCGGCAGGGGCCTCCGGAAAGATGGCTGCTGGAGGCTGCGCATGCTCAGATTCAGATCTTGGCTGCAGATCTTGTCCCGAGATCGAGGTCAGAGGTGATCGAGTTGTGCCAGCTTCTAATGTCCTATGGATACTATTGAAGCATGGCAAAAGTGAAAAAAAAAATTTAAAATATTAAAAAAAAATTTTTAAAAATAAAAGTTTAAATCACCCCCCCTTTTGCCCCATTCAAAATAAAACAAAAAAAATCAAACATACACATATTAGATATCACTACATTCAGAATAGCCCGATCTATCAATAAAAAAAAGGAGTAACCCGATCGCCGTGACATTGCATTAAAATGCAATAACAGGTGATTAAAAGATTGTATCTGCACCAAAATGGTATCACTGAAAATGTCACCTCGGCACACAAAAAATACACACTCACTCGACCCGAGATCACGAAAAATGGAGACGCTACGGGTATCAGAAAATGGCGCAATTTTTTTTTGTTAGCAAAGTTTGGAATGTTTTTTCAACACTTAGGAAAAAAAAAGAACCTCTACATGTTTGGTGTCTATGAACTCGTAATGACCTGGATAATCATAATGGCAGGTCAGTTTTAGCATTTAGTGCACCTAGCAAAAAAGCCAAACAAAAAACAAGTGTGGGACTGCACTTTTTTTGCAATTTCACCGCAGTTGAAATTTTTTTCCTGTTTTCTAGTACATGACATGAAACCAATGGTATTGTTCAAAAGTACAACTCGTACCGTAAAAAATTAGCCCTCCCACGCCATATTGATGGAAAATTTAAAAAGTTATGGCTCTGGGAATGAGGGGAGTGAAAAACAAAGACACAAAACCGAAAAAACCTCCTGTTAAGAAGAGGATAAACTCAACCTCCATGATATCATCTAGGGGAGCCAACATTCTATGTTACAAAACCAAAGTTTTGAGAGTCGAATTTGGTCTCTAGGTGCATTGATGAAGGTCTAGACATATTCTATTTTTTTTATTAAAAAGCAAACATATTTATACCTCTAATGAAACCATGGTCTTGTTTAACCAGTGCTGTTTTACCAGTGAAGCCGTTTATTAAGTTTATGAGCATATGTACATGGTTTCCAAAATAGTACTGCTACTGTGTTATTGAAATAACAACCACAAGAAGAAATAGCAAGACATAATTCTGTACATTGTGCTGAATGAAAAAAAACACTTTAACCCTATGTGAAAGCATATTTATTTTTCCTTTTACATGCAAAACAAGACTAAAGGAAAGAAATTCTTTATCCAAATAGGTGTTGTGAATCAGGTAGGGTAGCCAGAAGTGGGGAAAGAGTGTGAGAGAGTCTAATACATATAGAACGAAAGCTGTCCATGTCCATCATTGGGGAGAGCACATGGGGCAGGAAACAGGAAGGGTAGAAAGTCTAGCTGTGTAATGGGATACAGAAAAAATAGAGATCTGATTACTCTGTGTGCTGAATTATTAGGCAAGTTGTATTTGAGAGGATTCTTTTCATTTTGAACAGCAACTATGTTCTCAATCAATCCAAAAGACTCATAAATATCAAAGCTTAATATTTTTGGAAGTTGGAGTGTTTTTTTTTTAGTTTTGGCTATCTTAGGAGGATATCTGTTTGTGCAGGTAACTATTACTGTGCAGAATTATTGAAAAACTTAATAAAAACCAAATGTATACCAATCACACTTGTTTATTTTCACCAGGTAAACCAATATAACACAAGATTTAGAAATAAACATTTCTGACATTCAAAAACAAACAAAAAAATCAGTGACCAATATAGCCACTAGGGATGAGCGATATTGCCGATATCGTATCGGAATTCCGATTTCCGATATTGGAAAAATATCGGATATCGGAATTTTCGATATCAATGCAAGTCAATGGGAGAAAAAAATCGGAATTACAAAATGACCACTACAGTGCTATATAATGGATAACATGGAGGGGAAACACCTCTAGATAATGGGGAAGGAGTTTGCAGAGGCAGAGGAGCAAAAAAATCGCTAGAAACATGCACAGAGCGAAAACTGTAGCAGGAAAACTGGTCGCCATCTTCTTAACAGCGGTTTTTTTCTTTGGGTTAGGATTAGTTGGGGTAGGGTTAGGATTTATGGTTAGCAGGGTAAGGGTTAGAGTGAGCGTTGTTGAAACACAGTTTGGAGCAGGAGGTACCCATGCCCTTGGGCACTCCCGAGAACCAGCTGACGATGCTGGAACTCGGTTTACCCTTTGGGGGAGGCACCTGTGTCTGCATTTCACTGCCACGAAACAGCCGGCGTGGCTGGATCCCGCCTCTTGTGCTTCTGCCTATAGGTGTTTGGCATCTGTCGTCCTTTTTTTCCACTTTGGTCTAATGAGGTACAGCTGGCGGTACTGTTGCCCAGAAACACAGCATGCTGTGAAAGTGGCAGTCACGGAAATGGGCACTAGCTGGCCGTACTAGAGCCCAGAAACACAGCATGCTGTGAAAGTGGCAGTCACGGAAATGGGCACTAGCTGGCGGTACTAGAGCCCAGAAACACGGCAAGCTGTGAAAATGGCAGTCACAGAAATGGGCACTAGCTGGCAGTACTAGAGCCAATGGAAAACAGTATGAGGTGAAAGACTCAGTCACAGAACCAGGTGCTAGATGTTGGTAGTAGGGGCCAGAGCACGTGCATAACAGATGACGCTGTGTGCAACATAGGCACATGACAGAGCATGCATACTGCTACCAACCATGCATGTAACCTGTGTACTGTGGCCCAGGGCAGCAAAAGTCACCAGAAATCCAGGCCTGGTTCATTTTTAGGAATGTAAGACGGTCCACATTTGCAGCGGATAGTCTGGTACGTTGGTCTGTTAGTACATTGCCAGCTGCACTAAAGACGCGTTCAGAAATCACACTGGCACCAGGACAAGACAGGACCTTCAAGGCATATTGGCTAAGATCGGGCCATGTATCCAACTTGGAGACCCAAAACTTGAAGGGGGCAGATCCATCCTGAAGCCCACTGACAGGGGTGAAGAGATATTGTGCCACCATGTCACAGTAACGTTGCCTTCTAGTGCGTTGCAATGTCTGTGCTGATGGTGCCTGAACTGTTTGCGGGTTCAGAAACCGTTGGAACAGGTTGGGTATACTGAACCTGTCAATAGCAGATGTAATGCTTCTGCCACCGGCTTCTGAATGGATTCCGCTGGGCCCACGACGCACTGAGATGCTTGCTAGTGCACGCGCATCACTGCTATGCGGTGGAAAAGAGTACAGGAGTGAATTAACCAGTGCGTCTTGGTACTCCTGCATTTTACGCGCCCGGTTCAACGTGTAATTAGGCTTTCAAGGCTGTCCCGGTAACGTGTATCTAAGAGGGCGGCCACCCAGTAGTCATTTGTGTGGAGAATACGAGCCACGCGTGGGTCTTTTCTCAGACACTGCAACATGAAGTCACTCATGTGCTGAAGGCTGCCAACTGGCCATGCATCGCTGTCACCAGCTGGAGGAATGTGCTGTGGCTGCTTTGCATCACCCCATCCATGCTCTATCTGGTGACTACTAGTAGAGCGCTGTGTACTTTCCTAATCTAGCTCATCCTCATAGTCCTCCTCATCCTCCTTGCTTGCTGTGTCCTGCCTGGACCTTTGTGAGGCACCCACAGAGCTTTATACCAACCGGGCCGATGAAGATTGCCTGGTTGGTGCAAGTGTCTCATCATACTCCTCCTCCTCCTGAGAAACCTCCTCCCTTAGTCCTTTAAGTGATGATTCTACAAGCCATATAAGGGGAATAGTCAAGCTGAGTAGGGCAGCATCCGCGCTCACCATCAGAGTGGAGTCCTCAAAGCACTTCAAAATGGTGCATATGTCCTTCATGGATGCACACTCTGTGGTTGTAAAGTGGGAGGGCTGAGATGTGTGTCGCCTACTTTGCGCCTGCTGCAGCTGCAACTCCTTAATTGCAGGTTGCTGCTCACACAACCTCCGCAGCATATACAAAGTCGAATTCCACCTGGTGGGGAGGTCAACAATGATGCGGTGCTCGGGCATGCCCAATCTGCGCTGCATGGCTGAAAGGCGAATGCAAATGAGAGCACTCGTATCTGACTTTGTGCAGCAGCTCCTCAAGGTCATGATAGTTCCTATGGAAACTCTGCACCACTAAGTTTAGGACATGGGAAGGCATAGAATGTGAGTCAGACCAGCTAGGCCCTGAGCCGCGACCAGGTTTCGGCCTTTGTCACACACCACCATACCTGGCTGGAGGTTGAGCAGCGCAAGCCACATGTCGCTCTGCTCCTTGAGCGTGTTCCACAACTCGGTTGATGTTTGGCCGATGCCGTGCTGAAATTGGTTGTTGTGTTACGTCTGGGTGCAGGCGAGTCTGACGAAGAGTATGAGGAGAAGTCAATTTGTACGGAGGAGAGGCCTGCAATCCGTGGAATTGGCAGAACCCGCGCACTTGCCCTGTCTACTTCAGTTCCAGGCTCAACTACATTTACCCAATGGGCGGTGATGGAAATGTAGCATCCCTGGCCATGCTGACTGGCCCACGCGTCGGTGGTCAGGTGGACCTTGCTACTAACTGCATTTTGTAGTGCATGCTTAATTTTACGCTCCACATGCTGTTGCAGGGCAGGGACGGCTTGCCTACTGAAGTAGAAGCGGCTGGGAACACTGTATTGTGGGATTGCAAACCCCAACATATCTATAAAGGCTGGCTTGCTCACCAACCAGAATGGTAGCATTTCCACTGCAAGTAGTTTAGCAATGCGAGAATTCATGCCCTGTGCTCGTGGGTGGTTTGCCGAGTACGGGTGCCTTTTCTCCCACACCTGTGTGACAGATGGCTGCACACTGGATTGGGAGTGTGAGGATGCCAGCGATTGGGATGCTGGTGCTGACGAAGTACAGACAGTGTGCCACCTTACAACACTGCTTGCAGATGCACCCTGGCATTCTGGCGAAGAAGCGGGAGCAGCTGTTTGCGAGCTGGAGGAAGAGGTGGCCGCTGTGGCTGAAGAGATGGAAGGTGGGGGACCTGCTGCAGGTGGCGAATCATCTTGGGTGTGATGCTGTCACTCCACAGGGTGCCTCTTCCTGACATGCATCAACATATTGGTGGTATTAAGGTTGCTGACGTTCTTCCCTCTCCGTACAGTTTGTCGACAAAGCTTGCATCTGACTACTGTAACGTCATCTGCAACTTGGTCGAAAAAGGCCCATGCACCACAACTCTTGGGCGCACCCCTTGTGCGCTTTAAAAGAGCCCTGCTCCTAACGGGTGCTGAAGTTGAGGGAGCAGACAACCAATTTTTCCCTCTTCCTCTCCCTCGTGGACGGCCACGCTGCACCACACCTGCAAGCTCTTCCTCTGAGCTATCCCTACTTGCTTGCTGCCCCTCAGCATGCCATGATGGGTCAAGGACCTCGTCATCCAATACACTTTCATCAACAGAAACTGGCAACTGAGTTTCATCATCATCTGCTGACTGGGGTCTGGTCACTGTGGGCACTGGCCCACCCTCCACTTCTTCCTCAGACGCACACAGTGGTTGCGCATCTGTGCACACTACCTCTTCTTCAGATGCAGGAATGCTGTCTGGCTGGCATACAGATTCCAAGCCAATAGATTCTGAGAAGAGGATTATGGTTGGCTCCTGGCCCTCTGAATGTATGGGCAATTTAGTGGGCAGTGAAGAAGCAGATGGGTGCTGCTCTTCAGTGGCCTGATCCGATGTGATGGAGAGGTCCTGGGAGGATGCTGCGCTCATTGAGATGGATGCCTCAGCTGCCATCCAACCAACAACGGTTTCTACTTGATTCTCTCTTATCAGCCTATGGCCCTGTGCTCCTAACAAGCTGCACATAAATGACTGCTGCCAGGTGAAAGTAGGTGCTGAGTAACTTGGGCCTGCTGCTTGCTCTGGATGTGCACCATGTCTAGCTGCTGATTCACCTCTTCCGCGGCCGCCGTCCCTTACTCCCTGCCTTCATCTCTATTGATGGATTCAGAACGGCAAGAAAGTAATTATTAGGGATTAGTGTGCTTATTCCTGTAGGACTACAAACAGGTATAAGAAACTAATGGCACTGTATGATGGTGTGTCTGCTACACTTTATTTGAATCTAGTGTGGCCTACATAAAGAGTAACGTGTGTTTGTGGTGTTGGTGTACACGTTACGGTCGGATGTCACAGCGCAGTAAATGACACTACTGTTATACCAAAAGAAAAAGGATTCTCCGGGACTGGGCCAGGTGCTGTGTGGCACCAGCCACAGAGGTTGTTTGGGCCCTCACAGACCAATCCCTATATAGTGTTTAACTTTAACCTCAATAGGTGCTGTGAGGTAAAGTACCACTTATAGGCGCACTGATAGTGAATTTACTGGTGAAAAATTTGGGGGTGCGTGATAGAACAGGCCGCACTAGGGGTCTTGCAGTCTGATGTGACTACAAAGACTGACCTAGTAGGTCCTGCACTCCCCAAAAAAAGCACACAGGCGGTCTGCGCAGCGGAGGTGACTAAACTGTGTAAAGCGCACCCGAGCACCAGGAATATTGAGGGATAAATGGGGGTAAGGGATTGTGGGGTGGAGGTTCAGGGGGGAACACCTCACTTAAAAATCCCTATATAGCGTTCACCAAATGTACTGGATGGTGAGGCTACACTTTTAGAAAAAAATAGGGGAAGGGGATTTAAGGGATGAAAAGAAAAGGCTGTGAAAAGGCAGTGAGACACACACCACACAGTGCTGCAGCAAGAGAAGCTGTAGCAGCTGCAGTGAATGTGCGCTGCACTGTCTCACTAAGCACCTCACTGAGAGCCTGCACAGCACAAAAAATGAAACTGAGCGGGGTCAGTGAGGAAAAAGACTGCTTCTGTAACACACAGGGGCTGCTACAGTCTCTGAAAAACAATTTTTTATCGCTATTAGATCCGAGATGTCTCCCTATCTCCAACAGCAGCCTATCCCTATCTACTTTCACAGTAGAGGGAGGCTAAAATGGCAGACGCAGCCTTTATACTGCCTGATCACACCATCCAGCCAGCCAATCGCAGCGCAGTCCCTAGCTGGCAAGTTTGGACACCTCCTACTAAGCTTAGGGGAGTTACACAATGTCAGCAATTCTTCTTTTCCTGATTGGCTCCACGGAGCGCTCAGAGGCTGAAGGATTATGGGATTTCCGATTTCCGATTTCCGATGTGAAAAAAATATCGGAATTGGAAATCGGAATTCCGATATAGCAAATATCGGGCCGATTTCCGATTTTTCAATATCGGAAAGCTCATCCCTAATAGCCACCTTTCTTTATGATGACACTCAAAAGCCTTCCATCCATAGATTCTGTCAGTTGCTTGATCTGTTTACGATCAACATTGCGTGCAGCAGCCACCACAGCCTCCCACACACTGTTCCGAGAGATGTACTGTTTTCCCTCCCTGTAGATTTCACATTTTATGAGGGACCACAAGGGGCCATGTCATTATTTTTTCTTTTTTCGATGTGAATACTTTTCCATCCAATTGGATGGAAAAGTATTCACATCGATTTTTCTGGCTAACACGGTACCACAATATAATTTATTATTGTACACCATTTTTTCTTTTTTAAAACCTTTACTGGCCAGCCACACTGTGGAGTATTTGGATGCATGTGATGAAGCATTGTCCTGCATGAAAATCATGTTTTTCTTGAACGATACCGACTTCTTCCTGTACCACTGCTTGAAGAAGGTGTCTTCCAGTAACTGGCAGTAGGCCTGGGAGTTGAGCTTCATTCCATCCTCAACCTGAAAAGGTCCCTCAAGTTCATCTTTGATGATACCAGCCCATACCAGTACCCATCTCCACCTTGCTGGCATCTGAGTCAGAGTGGAGCTCTCTGCCCTTTACTGATCCAGCCTCAGGCCCATCCATCTGGCCCATCAAGAGTCACTCTCATTTCATCAGTTCATAAAACCTTAGAAAAATCAGTCTTAATATATCTCTTGTCCCAGTCTTGACGCTTTATCTTATGTTTCTTGTTCAAAGGTGGTCGTTTTTCAGCCTTTCCTTCCTTGGCCATGTCCCTGAGTATGGCACACCTTGTGCTTTTTGATTCTCCAGTAACGTTGCAGCTCTGAAATATGGAAAAACTGGTGGCAAATAGCATCTTGGCAGCTTCACGCTTGATTTTCCTCAATTTATGGGCAGTTATTTTGCGCCTTTTTTATCAACACTCTTCTTGCGACTCTGTTGGCTATTTGCCATGAAACACTTGATTATTCGGTGATCACGCTTCAAAAGATTGGCAATTTCAAGACTGCTGCATCCCTCTGCAAGACATCTCACAATTTTTGACTTTTCAGAGTCCGTCAAATCTCTCTTCTGACTAGTGTTGAGCGATACTTTCCGATATCCAAAAGTATCGGAATCGGAATGGTATCGCCGATACCCAAAAAATATCGGCGATACCCGATACCGATACCGGAAATCCAATGTAAGTCTATGGGAACAAAATATCGGAATTAAAAAAACCCCATTCTTGCCTTGTTGGTTAATTGCACATGAAGGAAAACAACAAAGAGTAATGTAAAATGTATTGGGGAAGGTTGAGGAGACATTAAAGGCATAGATGTTTAACCCAATCAAATGGAATAGCATAAATATTTTTTTTTAAAGATGTTCGGATTGACAAAGAAATTGACAATGTTGTTAACGTTTTTTCTATTTTGGCAAATATGTATATTTCACAACTTCCATGCTCTTCACCTTTTTAACTTTTGACACACTTTCTCCTTCATAATCTTCAGCAGCATCATCTTTTTCATCAAATTATTATTCATCTTCACCTTCTTTCTCTTCTTCTTAAACTTCTTGCTATTCATCTTTTTGTTAACATTACTCATATTCTTCTTATTAAACTATTATTCTTATTCATATTCTACTTCATCTTCTTCATCATATTCTTATTTTGGACAGAGATTCCTGTACTTGTAATCTGTCAAAGTATGAATTTTTCATCCTTCCGTTCTTGCTGTCACAAAAGATTTAAATTACAACAGTATTTGTCCGTGTTCAGTTTAGCCTGCAGCAGCAGGCATTTTCCAGGGGCACCACGAGGAGGAACGGACTCACCCCCATACACTGCTTAGTCTTCTTCTGCTTATAATTTAGAGAATATATTTTGCTCTTCATTTTGGTCTTATACTTCATGTTCTTCTGCTTTTTGATCTTCTGCTTATTGTTCTTAAGTCTCTTGTTCTGTATCTTGTAGTTTGTCTTAACCTTCTTAGTCCTGTTTGGTAATCTTTTATTTCTTCTTTGTGATGGTGTTTAGGCTGGTTGGCTTGATGCTCTTCGTCCTTGTGGTGGTCATCTTCTTCGGGGTGGTCATCAGGGTCGTCGTCTTCATTGTTGGAGATCCAGAGTGATTTCCCAAAAAAACATTGAAAAAATCTTCAATTTGTAAATGTAGCACAAGGTACAAGAGCCAATGCAAGTAACGAGGACCAGCTGACTGTGCTGGAACCCGGAGGGGCAGCAGAAGGAAAAGAGCCAATGGCACAACCGAGGACCAGCTGATGTTACTGGGACACGGTTACTAAGCAGGAGGTACCTGTGCTCCAAAGCACTACCAAGGACCAGCAGACGTTGCTGGAACTCGGATACCGAGATGGAGGCACCTAGGCCAAAGGCACTGCGGAGAACCAGCTGACGGTACTGGAACCCGGACGGGTAGCAGAAGGTATAAGAGCCAATGCAAGTGACGAGGACCAGCTGACTGTGCTGGAACCCGGAGGGGCAGCAGAAGGAAAAGAGCCAATGGCACAACCGAGGACCAGCTGACGTTACTGGGACACGGTTACTAAGCAGGAGGTACCTGTGCTCCAAAGCACTACCAAGGACCAGCAGACGTTGCTGGAACTCGGATACCGAGATGGAGGCACCTAGGCCAAAGGCACTGCGGAGAACCAGCTGACGGTACTGGAACCCAGACGGGTAGCAGAAGGTACAAGAGCCAATGCAAGTGACGAGGACCAGCTGACTGTGCTGGAACCCGGAGGGGCAGCAGAAGGAAAAGAGCCAATGGCACAACCGAGGACCAGCTGACGTTACTGGGACACGGTTACTAAGCAGGAGGTACCTGTGCTCCAAAGCACTACCAAGGACCAGCAGACCTTGCTGGAACTCGGATACCGAGATGGAGGCACCTAGGCCAAAGGCACTGCGGAGAACCAGCTGACGGTACTGGAACCCGGACGGGTAGCAGAAGGTACCCATGGAAATTTAAGTTGACAGGCCGCGAGCCGGCCGCAGTTACCGAATCCCACAGTACTACAGTGGGTGATTGTCCTATTGTCACAACGGAAACAGCCTTTATTTGCATATCCCGCAGCACATATATTAAGCACCTAAACTCCAGGACACCATAGAGTCGGCTAACCCGACTGCAACACGACAGGACAACTTATTGGAGGCTAAGTGACGTTTACACTGACAGGAAACAGATGGCGTGCTGTAACCAGTCTGGGCAGGAGTGAGTACCCGTGCCAATGACACTTCCGAGCAACAACTGTCGGTGTTGGAGCCCAGGGATGAGAAGAGAACAGGGTGAAGGCAGCAGGACTGTTTGCCGTACACACAGCAGGGGAACAGCTGACATTACTGAACCCCAGTAACACAGGAGCAAGTGTTCACTGTGCTAACAGCACTTCCGAGCAACAACTGGCGGTGTTGTAGCCCAGGCATGAGAAGACAACAGGGTGGAGGCAGCAGGACTGTTTGCTGTACACACAGAAGGGGAACAGCTGACATTACTGAACCCCAGTAACACAGGAGCAAGTGTTCACTGTGCTAACAGCACTTCCGAGCAACAACTGGCGGTGTTGTAGCCCAGGCATGAGAAGACATCAGGGTGAGGCAGCAGGACTGTTTGCCGTACACACAGCAGGGGAACAGCTGACATTACTGAGCCCCAATAACACAGGAGCAAGTGTTCACTGTGCTAACAGCACTTCCGAGCAACAACTGGCGGTGTTGTAGCCCAGGCATGAGAAGACAACAGGGTGGAGGCAGCAGGACTGTTTGCCGTACACACAGCAGGGGAACAGCTGACATTACTGAACCCCAATAACACAGGAGCAAGTGTTGACTGTGCTAACAGCACTTCCGAGCAACAACTGGCGGTGTTGTAGCCCAGGCATGAGAAGACAACAGGGTGGAGGCAGCAGGACTGTTTGCCGTACACACAGCAGGGGAACAGCTGACATTACTGAACCCCAATAACACAGGAGCAAGTGTTCACTGTGCTAACAGCACTTCCGAGCAACAACTGGCGGTGTTGTAGCCCAGGCATGAGAAGACAACAGGGTGGAGGCAGCAGGACTGTTTGCCGTACACACAGCAGGGGAACAGCTGACATTACTGAACCCCAATAACACAGGAGCAAGTGTTCACTGTGCTAACAGCACTTCCGAGCAACAACTGGCGGTGTTGTAGTCCAGGCATGAGAAGACAACAGGGTGGAGGCAGCAGGACTGTTTGCCGTACACACAGCAGGGGAACAGCTGACATTACTGAACCCCAATAACACAGGAGCAAGTGTTCACTGTGCTAACAGCACTTCCGAGCAACAACTGGCGGTGTTGTAGCCCAGGCATGAGAAGACAACAGGGTGGAGGCAGCAGGACTGTTTGCCGTACACACAGTAGGGGAACAGCTGACATTACTGAACCCAATAACACAGGAGCAAGCGTTCACTGTGCTAACAGCACTTCCGAGCAACAACTGGCGGTGTTGTAGCCCAGGCATGAGAAGACAACAGGGTGGAGGCAGCAGGACTGTTTGCCGTACACACAGCAGGGGAACAGTTGACATTACTGAACCCCAATAACAAAGGAGCAAGTGTTCACTGTGCTAACAGCACTTCCGAGCAACAACTGGCGATGTTGTAGCCCAGGCATGAGAAGACAACAGGGTGGAGGCAGCAGGACTTTTTGCCATTCACACAGCAGGGGAACAGCTGACATTACTGAACCCCAATAACACAGGAGCAAGTGTTCACTGTGCTAACAGCACTTCCGAGCAACAACTGGCGGTGTTGTAGCCCAGGCATGAGAAGACAACAGGGTGGAGGCAGCAGGACTTTTTGCCGTTCACACAGCAGGGGAACAGCTGACATTACTGAACCCCAATAACACAGGAGCAAGTGTTCACTGTGCTAACAGCACTTCCGAGCATCAACTGGCGGTGTTGTAGCCCAGGCATGAGAAGACAACAGGGTGGAGGCAGCAGGACTGTTTGCCGTACACACAGCAGGGGAACAGTTGACATTACTGAACCCCAATAACACAGGAGCAAGTGTTCACTGTGCTAACAGCACTTCCGAGCAACAACTGGCGGTGTTGTAACTCAGGCATGAGAAGACAACAGGGTGGAGGCAGCAGGACTGTTTGCCGTACACACAGCAGGGGAACAGCTGACATTACTGAACCCCAGTAACACAGAAGCAAGGGTTGACTGTGCTAACAGCACTTCCGAGCAACAACTGGCGGTGTTGTAGCCCAGGCATGAGAAGACAACAGGGTGGAGGCAGCAGGACTTTTTGCCTTACACACAGCAGGGGAACAGCTGACATTACTGAACCCCAATAACACAGGAGCAAGTGTTCACTGTGCTAACAGCACTTCCGAGCAACAACTGGCGGTGTTGTAGCCCAGGCATGAGAAGACAACAGGGTGGAGGCAGCAGGACTGTTTGCCGTACACACAGCAGGTGAACAGCTGACATTACTGAACCCCAGTAACACAGGAGCAAGTGTTCACTGTGCTAACAGCACTTCCGAGCAACAACTGGCGTTGTTGTAGCCCAGGCATGAGAAGACAACAGGGTGGAGGCAGTAGGACTGTTTGCCGTACACACAGCAGGTGAACAGCTGACATTACTGAACCCCAGTAACACAGGAGCAAGTGTTCACTGTGCTAACAGCACTTCCGAGCAACAACTGGCGGTGTTGTAGCCCAGGCATGAGAAGACAACAGGGTGGAGGCAGCAGGATTGTTTGCCATACACACAGCAGGGGAACAGCTGACTGTCATGTATAGTGTACAGTTCCTATAGCGTCTTGTGCTTGGGTGCGAGGAAAACACATGAGACACAGGTTGATATGAAATGATTTGTATTACTTCATACAAGCATGCAGAAAAGGTCACACAGTTTGCAGGAACAGAGGCAGGAGAACACAGCAGGCCAGAATAACTTCAAGCTCTACAATAACTCTCCAAGCAGGTTCAGGATCTCTTCTCTGTACCGTAATTCCTCTGCAAACATGGATTCACCAGACAGCAGGTTTCCAAGTCCAAAAGTGTTCCAAAGTTCCTCAGTAGGAAATAGCTGGAGTCCAAAATCCTAGGTTTCCAGGAGTCAGGTCACAGGCTTGATTCAGGAGCACTGATTGTTCAGCTGAGGCTGCTTAAGAAGCAAGAGGGAGAGAATCAGGGCGGGAACATGAAAACTGGAAACTCCATATTAACTGAGAGCAAGAGCTGCAGAAAGACAGAAAGCAAAATGGCCGACGGAAAACTGAGTTTCAAGGAACATGTCAAAAGAGACAAAGAACCTTACATTACTCCCCCTTAAGGACAACCTCCGGTTGACCTCAGACCAGGCTTGTCAGGGTACCTCTGATGAAACTGGCGAAGCAGGCGAGGAGCATTTACATTATTGACTGGTTCCCATGAGTTGTCCTCCACTGGGTAGCCCTGCCATTTAATCAAATATTGCAACTGATTTCTGTACAACCTGGAATCTAGAATCCTTTCCACCATAAATTCTTCCTGACCATCGACCAGCACTGGGTCAGGGCAAGGAGAAGAGCATCCAGGAAACGTATTGGGTGTTGCAGCCTTTAGTAGGGATACAAGAAAGACAGGGTGGATTCTCATAGTTCTGGGCAGTTGAAGACGACAAGCAACAGCACTTATAATCTTACTGATCTTATAAGGTCCAATGTACTTATGTCCCAATTTAGACGATGGAATCTTTATTTTAAGATTTCTGGTTGACAGCCAGACCAAATCTCCTACCTTGAAAGCTGGTGCAGGTTTACGAAATTTATCTGCTGCTTTCTTGTACCTTTCCTGAGCCAATTCTAGATTTTCCTTTAGAAGATCCATATTCTTTTGTAAAGAAGTGATTCTTTCAGCCACTGCCGGCAAGGGCGTATCTATGGGAAATCGAGGAAGAATGTTAGGATGATAACCTAGATTGGAGTAAAAAGGAGACTGCTTAGTGGAGGCGCTCTGAGAGTTATTATAAGAGAACTCAGCCAGTGGAAGTAGATCCACCCAATCATCTTGTAGGTGGCAGATAAAACAACGGAGATACTGCTCCAGGGTCTGATTGGTTCGTTCTGTCTGTCCATTAGTCTGGGGATGAAAAGCAGAAGAAAGGTTTACTTTAATGTCCAATGCGGCACAGAAATTTTGCCAAAACCTTGAAGTGAATTGCACCCCTCGATCCGAAATGACCTCATCCGGTACTCCATGTAAGCGAAACACATTCTTAATCATCAAGTCTGATGTCTGTTTTGCAGTGGGTAAGCCGACACAAGGGATAAAATGAGCTGCCTTTGTTAGACGATCAACCACCACTAGAATGGTGTTCTTCCCTTGAGAGGTTGGTAACTCCACAATGAAGTCCATAGAAATGGATCCCCACGGGCGGGACGGGGTGGGAAGAGGTTGTAACAGACCAGTTGGTGAGGAGCGAGGTGTTTTGCATCTTGCACAGACTTCACATGAAGTGACATAGTTTAAGACATCTTTCCTGTAAGTGGGCCACCAAAAGAAACGAGAAAGAAATTCTTGTGTCTTTAGAATTCCCCTATGCCCGGCTATCTTGGAATCGTGGATGAGTTGCAATACTCTCAATCTGACTGTTTCAGGTATATACAGACGTTGTCCCTGAATCCACACACCATTCTTAAAGACAAGACTTACGTCCCTTGGGGGTTGAGCCAACAAAGAATCCGCATGGTATGCTTCCTTGATGTCCTTAAGTAGGTCTTGATTATGAATCACTCCCAGGAATCTAGAGTCAGGAAGAATAGTCTTAGGAGGAGTAAGTGGACGTGTCTCTGCTGAATGAATCCTAGAGAGTGCATCAGCCTTTCCATTGCGCGATCCTGGTCTATAAGAAATGACAAAATTAAATTGGTTTAGGAAAAGATTCCAGCGAGCCTGGCGAGGAGTCAGGCACTTAGCCGACCTGATAAATTCAAGGTTACGATGGTCTGTCAGGACGACTATTTGCTGTGCAGCCCTGAAGAAGGTGTCTCCATTCCTTGAAGGCGGCAATAATGGCCAACAATTCTCTATTGCCCACATCGTAGTTCCTCTCAGCCGAAGACAACTGCTGGGAAAAGAAGGCACAGGGATGCAAGACATTCTTCTCACCTGTTCTCTGAGAGAGTATAGCTCCAACGGCACAGTCTGAAGCATCCACCTCTATTATGAAGGCAAGCTCGGGGTTGGGATGTACTAAGATAGGTGCGGTGGTAAATTTGTCCTTTAAACAGGAAAATGCTTCCTGAGCTTGCGGGGTCCAGGAGAACCTAGACTGTTTCCGGGTAAGTTGGGTGATAGGTGACACTACCTCAGAGAAATTCCTAATGAAACGTCTATAGAAGTTGGCAAACCCGATGAAGCGCTGCACCTCCTTCACATTTCTAGGAATTGGCCAATCCTTGATGGCTTGGGTCTTGCTTCCATCCATACTAATCCCTTGCGTAGATAGTACATACCCCAGAAATTGAATTTCGGTCCTATGGAATTCACACTTTTCAAGTTTGATGTAGAGATGGTTTTGTCTTAGGCGTTCTAAGACCATTCTCACATGTCCATGATGTTCCTCTGTGGAGTTAGAAAAAATTAGAATATCATCCAGATAAATCACCACAAATGTATCTAGGAGATCCCTGAAGATGTCATTCACCAAGTGTTGGAAAGTGGCTGGGGCGGTACTCAGACCAAAAGGCATAACTAGATATTCGAAGTGTCCATAGCGTGACCTGAATGCAGTCTTCCATTCATCCCCAGGTCTAATACGGATCAAGTTATAGGCCCCACGGAGATCCAGTTTAGAGAAAATTTTGGCGTGCTGCACTCTCTCCAACAACTCAGGGATTAAAGGCAATGGATAACGGTTTCTAATAGTAACCTTATTGAGTTCCCTATAGTCTATGCAGGGTCTCAGAGATCCATCTTTCTTCTTCACAAAGAAGATGGGTGCACCTGCGGGAGATGAAGAGGGGCGTATGAAGCCTTTGGCTAGATTTTCATCTATGTAGTCCTTCAAAGCTTTTAGCTCGGGCCCCGCTAGGGGGTAGATCTTACCAAAAGGTATCTCGGCTCCAGGCAATAATTCGATTGGACAATCATATGGACGGTGAGGAGGAAGCTGATCAGCGTTCTTCTTGTCATATAAATCCACATAGTCCTGGTATACAGCTGGTAGTTCAGGGACTGACATGGTTCCTTTAGGAACAGAGCAAGCTGAAACTCCTTGACTCATCTGTTTCTCCGGAAAGTGTAATTCCTTGGTCTCCCAGTTAATCGTAGGATTCTGCGCCTGCAGCCATGGTAGCCCTAGAATAATGGGAAAGTGGGGAGAAGAAATAAGCATAAAAGACATTTTCTCCTGATGATCTTTACCCATAAGGACCCTCAAAGGCTCTGTTTCCTGATCCACTGGTCCAGAGGTCAGCAGGTAGCCATCCACAGTCTCCATCTGTACTGGAGTAGCCTTCTTCACTGAACGTATCCCCTGTTTCAGAGCAAAGGAGATATCCATAAAATTTCCACTTGCTCCTGAGTCGATCATAGCAGAGCTAGACACCCAGACTGAGTCCACCCAGAGTTTGATGGAAAGGAAGCAATGAGAATTATTTCTTTTACAACTCAGCTGGGACACCGCTGAGGAAACTTGAAAAATTGCAGCGTTTATACCGTCATTGTCCCCAGAACTAACAGAGTTTAAGTCCGAAAAATCAAGATCTCTTGCAGCAGATCTCTCTGGAGTCTGAGGCTCGGACATGACAGAGCTCATCTCGCAACACTCACAGTGAATGACTGCTGCAGTAGTCTTACGAGAACGGCTGTGGCAGTTTATAATGAAGTGCCCTGACTTACCACAGTAAAAACATAGATTTTCCTTTATACGATGTTCTTTGCGTGCATCACTAACCCGTCTTTGTAAAGAGTCCACCTGCATGGGTTCAGGTTCTGGTTCCCTTGTGATCCTACTCAAAGGTTCCTTAGCTGAGGAGGGAGGTAGGAAAAGGTTAGTGCGATTATTTTCGAACCATCTCTCTTGTCTGCGTTCAGTCAGACGAGCATCAATACGGATACAATAGTTAACCCCTTCAAGACCCAGCCTATTTTGACCTTAAAGACCTTGCCATTTTTTTGCAATTCTGACCAGTGTCCCTTTATGAGGTAATAACTCAGGAACGCTTCAACGGATCCTAGCGATTCTGAGATTGTTTTTTCGTGACATATTGGGCTTCATGTTAGTGGTAAATTTAAGTCGATAATTTTTGCGTTTATTTGTGAAAAAAAATGGAAATTTGGCGAAAATTTTGAAAATTTTGTAATTTTCAAATTTTTAATTTTTATTCTGTTAAACTAGAGAGTTATGTGACACAAAATAGTTAATAAATAACATTTCCCACATGTCTACTTTACATCAGCACAATTTTGGGAACAACATTTTTTTTTGTTAGGAAGTTATAAGGGTTAAAAGTTGACCAGCAATTTCTCATTTTTACAGCAAAATTTACAAAACCATTTTTTTTAGGGACCACCTCACATTTGAAGTCACTTTGAGGGGTCTATATGGCAGAAAATACCCAAAAGTGACACCTTTATAAAAACTGCACCCCTCAAGCTACTCAAAACTACATTCAAGAAGATTATTAACCCTTCAGGTGCTTCACAGGAACTAAAGCAACGTGTAAGGAAAAAATGGACATTTTAATTTTTCCAACAAAAATTTTCTTTTAGCATCAATTTTTTCATTTTTACATGGGCATCAGGATAAAATGGATCCTAAAATTTGTTGGGCAATTTCTCCTGAGTACACAGATACCTCATATGTGGTCATAAACCACTGTATGGGCGCACGGCAGGGCTCAGAAGGGAAGGAGCGCCATTTGACTTTTTGAATGGAAAATATGCTGGAATATTTAGCGGTTGCCATGTCACATTTGGAGAGTCCCTGTGTGCCTAAACATTGGAGCTCCCCCACAAGTGACCCCATTTTGGAAACTAGACCCCTAAGGAACTTATCTAGATGCATAGTGAGCACTTTGAACCCCAGGTGCTTCACAAATTGATCTGTAAAAAAAAGAAAGTACTTTTTTTTCACAAAAATTTTCTTTTAGCCTCAGTTTTTTCATTTTCACATGGGCAACAGTATAAATTGGATCCTAAAATTTGTTGGGCAATTTCTCCTGAGTACACAGATACCTCATATGTGGTCATAAACCACTGTTTGGGCGCATGGCAGGGCTCAGAAGGGAAGCAGCGCCATTTGACTTTTTGAATGGAAAATATGCTGGAATATTTAGCGGTTGCCATGTCGCATTTGGAGAGTCCCTTGTGGCCTAAACATTGGAGCTCCCCCACAAGTGACCCCATTTTGGAAACTAGACCCCCTAAGGAACTTATCTAGATGCATAGTGATCATTTTGAACCCCCAGGTGCTTCACAAATTGATCTGTAAAAAAAAGAAAGTACTTTTTTTTCACAAAAATTTTCTTTTAGCCTCAGTTTTTTCATTTTCACATGGGCAACAGTATAAATTGGATCCTAAAATTTGTTGGGTAATTTCTCCTGAGTACACAGATACCTCATATGTGGTCATAAACCACTGTTTGGGCGCACGGCAGGGCTCAGAAGGGAAGGAGCGCCATTTGACTTTTTGAATGGAAAATATGCTGGAATATTTAGCGGTTGCCATGTCGCATTTGGAGAGTCCCTGTGTGCCTAAACATTGGAGCTCCCCCACAAGTGACCCCATTTTGGAAACTAGACCCCCTAAGGAACTTATCTAGATGCATAGTGAGCACTTTGAAGCCCCAGGTGCTTCACAAATTGATCCGTAAAAAAAAGAAAGTACTTTTTTTTCACAAGAATTTTCTTTTAGCCTCAGTTTTTTCATTTTCACATGGGCAACAGTATAAATTGGATTATAAAATTTGTTGGGCAATTTCTCCTGAGTACACAGATACCTCATTTGTGATCATAAACCACTGTTTGGGCGCACGGCAGGGCTCAGAAGGGAAGGAGCGCCATTTGACTTTTTGAATAGAAAATATGCTGGAATATTTAGCGGTTGCCATGTCGCATTTGGAGAGTTCCTGTGTGCCTAAACATTGGAGCTCCCCCACAAGTGACCCCATTTTGGAAACTAGACGCCCTAAGGAACTTATCTAGATGCATAGTGAGCACTTTGAACCCCCCAGGTGCTTTACAGAAGTTTATAACGCAGAGCCGTGAAAATAAAATATCATTTTTTTTTCTCAAAAAATGATTTTTTAGCCCACTATTTTTTATTTTCACAATGGTTACAGGAGAAATTGGACCCCAAAAGTTGTTGTCCAGTTTGTCCTGAGTACGCTAGTACCCCATATGTGGGGGGGAACCACTGTTTGGGCACACGTCAGGGCTCGGAAGGGATGTAGTGACGCTTTGAAATGCCAACTTGATGGAATGGTCTGCGGGCATCTTGTTACGTTTGCAGAGCCCCTGATGTGCCTAAACAGTAGAAACTCCCACAAGTGACCCCATTTTGGAAACTAGACACCGCAAAGAACTTATCTAGATGTGTGGTGAGCACTTTGAACCCCCAAGGGCTACACAGAAGTTTATAACGCCCGGGCATGAAAATAAAAAAATCATATTTTTTCCACAATCAGGATCTTTTAGTCCCCAATTTTTTTATTTTCGCAAGGGTAACATGAGAAATTAGACCCCAAAAGTTGTTGTCCAATTTGTCCTGAGTATGCTGATATCCCATATGTGGAGAAAACTACTGTATGGGCACACGTCGGGGCTCGGATGGGAAGTAGTGACCTTTTGAAATGCCCACTTGATGGAATGGTCTTCGGGCGTCATGTTACGTTTGCAGAATCACTGATGTGCCTAAACAGTAGAAACTCCCCACAAGTGACCCCATTTTGGAAACTAGATCCCCCAAGGAACTCCTCTAGATGTGTGGTGAGCACTTTGAATCTCCAAGTCCTTCACAGAAGTTTATAACGCAGAGCCGTGAAAATATAAAATCATTTTTTTTCCACAAAAATAATTTTTAGTCCCCAATTTTTTTTCCCAATGTTAACAGGAGAAATTAGAACCCCCAAAGTTGTTGTGCAATTTTTCCCGAGTACGCTGATACCTCATATGTGGGGATAAACCACTGTTTGGGCATACGTCGGGGCTTGGAATAAAGGGAGCACTGTTTGACTTTTTGAACGCAAAATTTGCAGGAATCAATGGTGGCGCCATGTCGCGTATGGAGACCCCCTGATGTGCCTAAATAGTGGAAACCCCTCAATTCTAACTCCAACCCTAACCCCAACACACCCCTAACGCCTACACACACCTAACCCTAATACAAACCCTAATCATAACCCTAACCCCAACACACCCCTAATCCCAACTCTAACCATAAACCTAACTACAAGCCTAACCCTAATTCCAACCCTAACCCAAATTCCAACCCTAACCGTAATTCTAACCCTAACCCTAATGCTAACCCTAACTCTAGTTCTAACCCTAAGGCTGGGTTCATATTGCGTTTTACCAGCCCGTTCAACACGTAGCGTTGACCGGCTGGTAACGGTATAGCATAACGCGATCGCGTTATGCTATACCCGCTAGCGCAGATGAATCAGCAGATAATCACCTGCGGATCAGCAGCAAAATCAGTCGCGGATCAGCAGCGAAATCCGCCGCGGATCAGCAGCGAAATCCGCCGCGGATCAGCAGCGAAATCAGTCGCGGATCCGCAGCGAAATCAGTCGCGGATCCGCAGCGAAATCAGTCGCGGATCCGCAGCGAAATCCGCCGCGGATCAGCAGCGAAATCCGCCGCCGATCAGCAGCGAAATCCGCCGCCGATCAGCAGCGAAATCCGCTGCGGATCAGCAGCGAAATCCGCCGCCGATCAGCAGCGAAATCCGCCGCGGATCAGCAGCGAAATCCGCCGCCGATCAGCAGCGAAATCCGCCGCCGATCAGCAGCGAAATCCGCAGCGGATCAGCAGCGAAATCCGCTGCCGATCCGCAGCGAAATCCGCCGCGGATCAGCAGCGAAATCCGCCGCCGATCAGCAGCGAAATCCGCCGCGGATCAGCAGCGAAGTCCGCCGCGGATCAGCAGCGAAATCCGCCGCGGATCAGCAGCGAAATCCGCCGCGGATCAGCAGCGAAATCCGCCGCGGATCAGCAGCGAAATCCGCCGCGGATCAGCAGCGAAATCCGCCGCCGATCAGCAGCGAAATCCGCCGCCGATCAGCAGCGAAATCCGCCACGGATCAGCAGCGAAATCCGCCGCCGATCAGCAGCGAAATCCGCTGCGGATCAGCAGCGAAATCCGCCGCCGATCAGCAGCGAAATCCGCCGCGGATCAGCAGCGAAATCCGCCGCCGATCAGCAGCGAAATCCGCCGCCGATCAGCAGCGAAATCCGCCGCCGATCAGCAGCGAAATCCGCCGCCGATCAGCAGCGAAATCCGCTGCGGATCAGCAGCGAAATCCGCCGCCGATCAGCAGCGAAATCCGCCGCGGATCAGCAGCGAAATCCACCACCGATCAGCGAAATCCGCAGCGGATCCGTAGCGAAATCCGCCGCGGATCAGCAGCGATGTCCGCCGCGGATCAGCAGCGATGTCCGCCGCGGATCTGCAGCGAAGTCTGCCGCGGATCAGCAGCGAAATCCGCCGCGGATCAGCAGCGAAATCCGCCGCGGATCCGCAGCAAAATCAGCTGCGGATCAGCAGCAAAATCCGCTAGGAAAAAAAAAAAAAATTCTTTATTTTTTTTATTTGTCCCTACCTATGATAAAGGGGGGGTTCATTTACTTTTTTTATTTTGATCACTGTGACAGTTTATCACAGTGATCAAAATAAATTTTTGAACACTGGGGGCGCACTGCGCATGCGCCGGCCGGCAGGCGCACTGCGCATGCGCCCGCCATTTTCCAATATGGCGGCGCCCATGAAGAGGCCCGGGCGGACGCCGGGCCCGATCGTGGGACATCGGTGGATCGGGAGAGGTGAGTAGGGGGGTCGGAAGGCTGGGGGGGGGATAGGAAGTGGGGGTAGTGGACCAAAAGAGGAGGGGAGCTGTAAGTGACGGCGGTGACCGATCGCTGCCATCTTTCGGTGGCGGCGGCCGATCACCGCCGTGACTCGGTGTGGGGGGGTCAGGGCTCGGTCTCCAGCCATGGCAGATGCTATTGCAGCATCGGCCATGGCTGGATTGTAATATTTCACCAATTAAATTGGTGAAATATTACACATTGCTCTGATTGGCTGTTTCACTTTTAACAGCCAATCAGAGCGATCGTGGCCACGGGGGGGTTAAGCCAACCCCCCTGTGGTGAAGCACAAAGGGTCCTGTAACTGCGGGTCGGGTGACCTTTGAGTGACCCCGGTCTCCCGGCCCGCAGGGACGAGATCCTTTCATGACGCCACATAGGCGTCATGGGTCGGATTGGCACAGGTTTTCATGACGCCTACGTGGCGTCATGGGTCGGGAAGGGGTTAATAAAGTCACCTAACGCAGTGGGAGGGTCGGCACGAGCAAGTTCATCCTTAATCAGTGGAGACAACCCTTTCCGAAAAATAGATTTTTTGGCGGAAGTGTCCCAAGTGGTATCAAGAGCCCATCTCCTGAAATCCAAGGCATATTCGGCTACTGAACGCTTACCTTGGCGCAAAGTTAACATGGCTGCTTCAGCTGTTGCACCTCGATTGGGGTCATCAAACACCTGCCCCATGGCTGAAATAAAAGCATCAAGGTGATTCAAACAATCATCCTCAGTCTCAATCAGAGGGTTTGCCTACATCAAAGCCTTATTGGTAAGCAACATGATTATAGTAAGCACTTTGGATCGTTCAGTGGGAAATTGTGAAGCATGTGCAGAGAAAAATAGATTGCATTGGTTAATAAATCCCCTGAATTTCTCACGTTCACCGCCAAAACGAAAAGGAGGTAACTTGGGGATCCCAGAACTCGGGGTTATGGCAGGAGCCTGGACTCGTTCCTCTAGAGCCTCAATCCTGGCTCGTAATTCCTGAGTAGTTTGTCCAAACACTTGCAAATTATGATTAGTGAGGTCCTGTAGGCTTGCAAAACGGGTCTTTATAGTCTGTATATCTGCAAGGATTGTATCAGTCACTCCGCAAAGCTCTTTTATGCGGGCCTCCATCTTCCAGATCTTTTAAGGCAGAAGTGCTGGAAGGAGAAGAGGAAAGGAAAAAAAAAAAAAACAATAGTGTTTACCTGTGGTAACACTCCAGAGTAACATTTAAGGGAATACGCTCACCTGGAATGGTTGTGAGAAGTCACAACCACTGTCATCACAGAAGGTATTAAACGGACATCTGATATCCACAGTCACAGCAGACACGGCTTTCCAGACCCAGCAGACACTAAACATTGGCTCCTGAATCTTGTCATGTATAGTGTACAGTTCCTATAGCGTCTTGTGCTTGGGTGCGAGGAAACACATGAGACACAGGTTGATATGAAATGACTTGTATTACTTCATACAAGCATGCAGAAAAGGTCACACAGTTTGCAGGAACAGAGGCAGGAGAACACAGCAGGCCAGAGTAACTTCAAGCTCTACAATAACTCTCCAAGCAGGTTCAGGATCTCTTCTCTGTACCGTAATTCCTCTGCAAACATGGATTCACCAGACAGCAGGTTTCCAAAGTCCAAAAGTGTTCCAAAGTTCCTCAGTAGGAAATAGCTGGAGTCCAAAATCCTAGGTTTCCAGGAGTCAGGTCACAGGCTGACTGAGGCTTGATTCAGGAGCACTGATTGTTCAGCTGAGGCTGCTTAAGAAGCAAGAGGGAGAGAATCAGGGCGGGAACATGAAAACTGGAAACTCCATATTAACTGAGGGCAAGAGCTGCAGAAAGACAGAAAGCAAAATGGCCGACGGAAAACTGAGTTTCAAGGAACATGTCAAAAGAGACAAAGAACCTTACACTGACATTACTGAACCCCAATAACACAGGAGCAAGTGTTCACTGTGCTAACAGCACTTCCGAGCAACAACTGGCGGTGTTGTAGCCCAGGCATGAGAAGACAACAGGGTGGAGGCAGCAGGACTGTTTGCCATACACACAGCAGGGGAACAGCTGACATTACTGAACCCCAGTAACACAGGAGCAAGTGTTCACTGTGCTAACAGCACTTCCGAGCAACAACTGGCGGTGTTGTAGCCCAGGCATGAGAAGACAACAGGGTGGAGGCAGCAGGACTGTTTGCCATACACACAGCAGGGAACAGCTGACATTACTGAACCCCAGTAACACAGGAGCAAGTGTTGACTGTGCTAACAGCACTTCCGAGCAACAACTGGCGGTGTTGTAGCCCAGGCATGAGAAGACAACAGGGTGGAGGCAGCAGGACTTTTTGCTGTACACACAGCAGGGGAACAGCTGACATTACTGAACCCCAATAACACAGGAGCAAGTGTTCACTGTGCTAACAGCACTTCCGAGCAACAACTGGCGGTGTTGTAGCCCAGGCATGAGAAGAGAACAGGGTGGAGGCAGCAGGACTTTTTGCCGTTCACACAGCAGGGGAACAGCTGACATTACTGAACCCCAATAACACAGGAGCAAGTGTTCACTGTGCTAACAGCACTTCCGAGCAACAACTGGCGGTGTTGGAGCCCAGGGTCAAGGAGGATGTTTAAATACTAGATCAAGTATTTTCCTTGTTACGTGTCAATTAAAAATGTCTATACTCCAAACAAGAGAAATATAACCTTTAGTACCATAAGATGATGATTTTACTTAAAAAAATATATGTAAATTAATAATTTACAAACATAAACGCATACATTAACATGTTGAAAAGCAATGCAAACCACAATTAAAATAGGTTAAATAATCTGCTATACGGTTTAAAATAAAAGCATACAAGTACATATCAGAATCCATTAATGATGGCTAAGTAACAGTATGTACACCATTTCTATTGTGTAGACAATGAATGGCTGACTTAAAAACATAATCAGCATTACAAGTTATCTTTGACATTCATAAAAGTTTACATTTGGTGAATAATATCACTAAAAAGTTTTTAAAAATATCTAAAATTTCCATCATGTAATACTGATAATATGTGCCAATCATTTATATTAACAAACAAAAACTTTAAAAAGTGCATAGTGCATAGTCAAAACAGCTATTTATGCCTGACTGTGGACTTGCAAGCATGACAACGGATAGATAAGGTATATATAGATGAGACTGCATAGCCACAGATGTTGAATGGCGATGTAATACTGTACCTCATAAAGTGTGCGTTACTACTACATCCTTTTTTTATATAGCTTTATAAAAGGTTACGTGCATGTATGGTTGCGCCTTTGATTGGACGCACAGACTGGCTTCCTGCTGTGACACGTTGGGTATTGGAGCGTCTGTGCGTCTTATGACGCAGACTAACATTCACGGTGCGCATCGTTCATCATCGCAAGCGTACCGACAACACAAAGGCGTTGTCATGACTGCTTTACTCAGTAAACATGCACCTATGATGAAACATACACGCATGTGCCCTATTACATAACAAGCTACAAGAAAAACGAGTGTGAGGTGTGACACAGCTGTTTTGTTAAGGTACAGTATTATATCGACATTGTACAGGTGTCGCTATTCAGTCTGATAAATAGATATCATTCACCTATTCTATCAGTTGTCGTTCTTTCAGCACCACTTACAGGTATATATTTTGCTATTGTGCTATTGTGCTACGCACTATTGACTTTAACAAGGTAATGCATTATTTTTGTTAGCGATTATCATGTTTACATGAAGGACCTTTATGATATGGGCTGTTAACTTTCTAATTAAATATGTATTTTTTAAAATGACACAAATATAAGTAATGTTGAAGAGGACTATTCCTACATGCATTGTTTGCACAATATTACAGGTGTACATCACGTCCCTTAATCAACATTGGATTATTATATTTACTTGTATGCTTTTATTTAAAAGCCAAGAACACTGAAGTCTAACCTTCGCACTGCAGCTGTTGTCAAAGTTCAACCCACATTATGCACTTCCAACATTGCAGCATTTGAGTCATGATGTGAGTTGGATTTGTCTAAGCTATGGAGTGACAAGGTTGACCATCAGTATCCTATAGCATAAGTAGGCTTTTGTGTTAGCATTTGTTTTCGACATGTGCATATCTGAAATAATATGTCACAATTATTTTGTTACAGATTTGTGACAAAGACTAATCATTTTATGGTTTTAAAGCTGACGTTTCAAATGTTTACAGCTTAGAAATCAGGGTGTAGCCTCATATCTATGTGTAGCACTAGACACTTTGACATGTCATGCTTTTTTCACCATGTGTAGGTAGCTAGCAGTAATTTTTGCCAGACACACAGCAGGGGAACAGCAGGCGTTACTGAACCCCACAAACACATCAGCGATTGTTTTCATCTGTGCATCTAACACTTCTGAGCAGCAACTGGCGGTGTTGAAGCCCAGGGTCAAGGAGGGTGTAGGCAGAGGCCTTGTATGAGATGTTTGAAGTTGAAGTTGTAGTTAGCAGCAGTAATTTTTGCCAGACACACAGCAGGGAACAGCAGGCGTTACTGAACCCCACAAACACATCAGCGATTGTTTTCATCTGTGCATCTAACAGTTCTGAGCAGCAACTGGCGGTGTTGAAGCCCAGGGTCAAGGAGGGTGTATGCAGAGGCCTTGTATGAGATGTTTGAAGTTGAAGTTGTAGTTAGCAGCAGTAATTTTTGCCATCACACAGCACGGGAACAGCAGGCGTTACTGAACCCCACAAACACATCAGCGATTGTTTTCATCTGTGCATCTAACAGTTCTGAGCAGCAACTGGCGGTGTTGAAGCCCAGGGTCAAGGAGGGTGTAGGCAGAGGCCTTGTATGAGATGTTTGAAGTTGAACTTGTAGTTAGCAGCAGTAATTTTTGCTAGACACACAGCAGGGGAACAGCAGGCGTTACTGAACCCCACAAACACATCAGCGATTGTTTTCATCTGTGCATCTAACACTTCTGAGCAGCAACTGGTGGTGTTGAAGCCCAGGGTCAAGGAGGGTGTAGGCATAAAATATTGAGTTATTGCCTTGTTACGTGGCCATTGCAAATGTATGTACTTCAAACAAGAATAAATGAAGTTTTACTAGGACAATAAAATGATGAATTTCAATTCCAAGAATAGAAAAATATTTAGACTTGAGAGTCCTCAGTGGTTGATACCATTTAATGGCTAACTGAAAAGATGGTAACAAATTCCAAGCTTTCGAGACTACTCAGGTCTCTTCATCAGGCTAAGACTAAAACAAAAAATGAAGAATCACATATTTCTACACACAACAGGACACAGGAATAGGTAAGACAAGTGAGGGAGGGACAAGTGAGGGGAGACCGGCCAAAAAATGAGAACAAGGATGAATTATCAGCGCCACACAATAAGAGAAAAAATAATGGATTTACCTGTGGCAAAATACTTTTGTATGCCCGGTCATAGCATGATGGATATGGAATTACTGGTATTAAAATATAACTTCAAATATGAGAAAGATACAAAGGTTTCAGAATATAAGCTCATCAGACCTTTGACACTCTTAGTGATGGAATGAATAGATCACATGGATTTATGTCATTCTATATCAATTAAGGAATCTGCGTCTCTGCTCTTCCAGGGGCATGAAAACAGAAAACCAGACCCCAATCAGAGGGCAATAAAACTTTCTATCCTTATCTAGGAACTGTTCCAATATTTATGTTCATCCCTCTGTCATAATGACAGTTCTGCTACACGTGACTTACTTGTCTTACCTATTGCACTATTCCTGTGTCCTGTTGTGTATAGAAATATGTGATGCTTCATTTTTTGTTTTAGTCTTTGCCTGATGAAGAGACGTGAGTAGCCTCGAAAGCTTGCAATTTGTTACCATCTTTTCAGTTATACATTAAAAGGTATCAACCACTGCGGACTCTCAAGTCTAAATATTTGTCTATCTACTGGCTAACACGGTACGAAGATACACATGTTTCCTAACTTCAAGAATAAAAATAAAGACCCTGCAAATATAAACGCATTTATGCACATGCCAACAAGAAATGGAACAACACACCACCCAAAAAATTGGTTACAAAATATAGTGTTGTAAATTTAAGAATAAAAGTTCATTTTTGTATTTATGAATAATGCTTAAGGAACGCTATGTTAAACCATAACATAGTGAAGACAATGGATTTTGTAATAGTCACTCATCATCATCATTGCAATTTATATGTGACAGTCACAGACATTTCAATTATTTAAGTTAATAAAATCGTTACTTTGTACAGCATGTATGACATGTCCAGCATGGACTCATCAATGTGATGACGCAATAATGTACGATAAAAAATAACCATTTAAAAAAACATTATGCATTGTCACAATGTAAGTGTGTGCCTGCAAGTGTAGGTGAAACAAAGGCTACGGATAGCAAAGGTATATTCTATGTCTGTATCCGACAGTGGACAGCCTCTGATGGGTAATGGCGATGTTATACTGTACGTCAATAAAGTCTGCGGCTGCAATCATGCATTTTTTGCTTGTACAGTGTTGAAGAGGGTAAAAGCATGTCTGGTTGCGCAAGGCTTTATCCGTCAACACTACCTTCCTACTGTCACGCGTAGGGTAGGGTAGCGTGTGGCAATTAGATGACTTTATAAAATGTGACGTTACGCAGCGTTATTGTGCCCTAGGGACGCCAAAAATACGACAGCAGTAATCACTTACTGTCTAATACTCCACCTATGACCAACAAAAAAAGCACGTTCCCTCTTTAACAATCTACAAGACTAACAAGCATAATGGTTGACGCTGACTTTATTGAGGTACAGTATTACATCGACATTGTCCATGAGTAACTATGCACTGTGATACCTATATACCATTATTAATTTATATCTGTTGTGCATGTTTCAACAGCACTTGCAGGTATAACTACCTATTGTCAGTATGCATGATGCACTTTCTAGATGTAATAATTTATTATTGCACATTATTACCAGGTTTAGATGCTGGCCATTTCATATATGGTGTGTGAAGTTACAGTTGGCATCAGTATGTGTATTTTATAATGTCTGTCATAAATAAAACTCGTGATGATGATGATGAGGATTTTATGATTCGTACATCCATTGACTGCATTATCTTACAGGTACAGATAAAGTTCCTTAAAAAGCATTAATTGATAATTATGAAATGTACTTTTATGCATTAATTTCAAAAAGTGAACACTATGTTTTAGTTTTTGTTACCATTTCTAATAGACATGTGCAGATATGCGCTGTGATGACAAATTATTATTTGTCCATATTTGTTATAAAAATTTATCATTCTAGGCCTGGAAAACTTCACAATTTCCTGTTTTAAGCATAACATTCAGGGTGACGACTCTTCCCTATTTGGAGCATGTTCCACATGGGTTTTTCGGTGCATGTGTAGGGAACAGGAGACTTCTTGCCGGCCACACAGCAGGGGAACAGCTGGCGTTACTGAACCCCACTAACACTATAGCTTGTGTATTGGTCTGTGGACACGACACTTCTGAGCAGCAACTGGCAGTGTTGTAGCCCAGGGAGTAGAGTTCAGGTGGTAGAAAGATGAACATAACAGGAGACATGGATAACGTTGCGAACCAGTTATTTAATCTGAAAACGGACAGACAAATTCTGGCGAGATCCATGCCTTGTTCATTTTCAGAAAAGTAAGCCGGTCTACATTATCGGAGGATAGTCGCATGCGACGGTCTGTTAGTACACCACCTGCAGCACTAAAGACGCGCTCCGATAATACACTGGCAGCAGGGCAAGCCAGCACCTCCAATGCATACTGGCTAAGCTCTGGCCATGTATCCAGCTTAGAGACCCAAAACTTGAATGGGGAAGAGCCATCTGGGAGTACACTGAGAGGGAAAGACATGTAGTCTGTCACCATCTTACGGAAATGTTGCCTCCTGCTGACTGGAGCCGTCTCGGATGGTGTAGACATTTGTGGCGCTGCCACAAAACTTCGCCACATTTGGAACATACTGGTCTTGCCCTGTGCAGAGGCGCTGCTTGTGCTCCCTCTTGTTGCAGAGCTGTCTCCACTGCCTCGACGCACAGAGCTGCTTTGTAAAGCAGTAGCAGCAGCAGTGCTCTGGGCTGGAATGGAGAACATTATGGATAGCACCAGTGTGTCTTGGTACTCCCGCATTTTACGCTCCCGGTTCAACGGTGTGATGAGGCTTTGTAAGTTGTCCCGGTAGCGAGGATCTAGGAGGGTGTACACCCAATAATCAGACGTGGTGAGAATGTGGGCGATGCGGCGATCGTTTCTCAGGCACTGCAGCATGAAATCAACCATGTGCTGCAGACTCCCAACTGGCCAAGAAACGCTGTCCCCTGCAAGAGGCGTCATCTCTGCCTGCTCTGCATCACCCCACCCTCGTCTCTTCATACTGACTAGAGCGTTGTGTACCTCCCTCTGGAGCGATGTCTTCCTCCTCCATTGACTCCTCCTCATCCTCCTCACAAAGGAGCCCTGCCCAGCCCTTTGTGGGGAACCACGTTGCGCTGACTGTCCAGAAGGTGATGGAATTTGTGACTCCTCATCCTCCACCTCTTCCAAAACCTCATCCCTTAGTGCTTGCAGTGTTTTTTGAAGCAGGCAGATAAGGGGGACAGTCAGGCTGACTAGTGCATCATCTGCACTCGCCATCCGCGTTGACTCATCAAACGCATGCAAAACGTGGCAGATGTCCTTCATAGAGGCCCACTCAGTAGTGGTGAAGTGTGAACGGCGCAAATTGCGAGTTGATTGCGCCTGATGCAGCTGATACTCCATTACTGCTGGTTGCTGCTCACACAACCGCTCCAACATATGTAACGTGGAATTCCACCTGCTGGGTACGTCACATATGATGCGATGTTCAGGAAGGCGAAATCTGTGTTGCAGAGCTGCAATGCGCGATCTGGCCATGCTGGAACGTCGCAAGTGAGTGTACTCTAGGCGGACCTTGTGCAGCAGTGCATCAAGATCCGGATAGTCCCTCAAAAAACTCTGCACGACCAAGTTGAGCACATGTGCCAGACATGGTATGTGAGTGAGGTTGCCAAGGCCCAGAGCTGCCACCAGATTTCGGCCATTGTCACACACTACCAAGCCTGGCTGGAGATTCGCTGGCAAAAACCACACGTCGCTCTCCTGCTTGATGGCATTCCAGAGCTCCTGCGCTGTGTGGCTTCGATTCCCCATGGGAATTAATTTCATGACGGCCTGTTGACGTTTGGCCACGGCTGTGCTCATATCGGTCGCAACAGTTAAGCGTTCACGGGTCCATGTGGAGGTAGACCGTGACGGCTCGTGCAGCGATGATTCTGAGGAACTGGAGTAGGAGGAGGAGTCAATGTGGACAGACTGGATTCCTGCAATCCTTGGAGTTGGCAGAACACGTACAGCGCCACTCGCAAGATCTGTACCCGGCTCCACAAATTGACCCAATGGGCAGTGAGGGAAAGGTATCGTCCCTGGCCATGGGTACTGGTCCACGCATCGGTGGTCAGGTGGACCTTGCTACTGACGGCGTTTAGTAGCGCATGTTTAATTTTTCCCTCAACATGCTTTTGCAGACCAGGGACGGCTTGCCTGCTGAAATAAAATCGGCTGGGCACATTGTATTGTGGGACTGCCAATGCCATTAAGTTACGGAAACTGTCAGTCTCCACCAGCCTGAATGACAGCATATCAAGGGACAGTAGTTTTGCAATGCCAGCATTCAGAGCCTGTGCTCGTGGATGGTTTGCCGAGTATGGCCGTCTTTTATCCCATGCCTGTGCTACCGATGGCTGTTTTGTGGCCTGGGAGTGTGAGGATGACAGGGAACTTGCAGCTGTGAGTGGAATAACACTGGGTCTCTGGACAACAGTGACAGAGGTTCTTCCATGGCGATCCTGTGAGGAAGCCGAACCAGCTGTGTGTGAGCTGGAGGAAGAGGCTCCAACACGAGCTGAAGATGTAGGTGCTGCTGTAGGTTGGCCTACATCTCCAGTGTGTCTTTGTAACTGAACCACGTGCTTTGACCGCACATGTTTCCACATATTTGTGGTATTAAGGTTACTGACACTTTTACCTCTTTTTACTTTTTGATTACACAGCTTGCATTTGACATAGCAAATATCATCTGCAAGTGTGTCAAAAAAGGACCACGCAGTGCAAGTCCTGGGAGCGCCCGTTTTGGCTGTTGGAAGAGAACTGCTACGAACGGGTGCCAAACTGGAGGCTACAGGCAACCGAGTCTGCAGCCTACCTCTCCCTACTGTTTGTACCGTTGGGGCAATCTCTTCCTCAGAGCTGCTACCACCACCTTCCTGTTCCTCACGCCATGTTGGGTCTTGGACCTCATCATCTCCACTAGTAACCCATCAAGGTAATAGAATCCTTATAAAAACATCAAAATGGCAGTGAAAAAGTGTGAAGGATATCATGATATAAAGTGAAAAAGTGCAAAACAATAATATGTGCAAAGCTGCAATCAATGTAAAAAAATGAAAAAAATGAAGGTGCAAAGTCCAAATAGCAATATACACCAACTAGTGTTGAGCGATACTGCTCGATATCTAAAAATATCGGATCGGAATGGTATCGCCGATATCACTAAATATCGCCGATATCCGATTCCGATCCGGAAGTCCCATGTAAGTCTATGGGAACAAAATATCGCAACTAAAAAAACCCTTTATTTCCTTGTAAACACTAAATATACACACATAGAATACATATATATATATATATATATATATATATATATATATATACATGTCATTGTGACATATACATATATGTATAGTTTATACACTTCTACATAGTAAAATATCCTCTGATTCAATTGCCGGGTAAAGCCGGCTTCTGTGAAAAGACAGAAGCACCCGACATGAAATGACACTTGGTGTACATAGGGTTAACCATGTCTTTTCATGTCGTTTGCAATCTGATTTGCACAAACAATTACATCAGTCTATGTGTGCAAAATTTCACACCTGTAGGGGTTAATTAAAGGTGTAAATTCGTAGCAAAAAAGTCCGTTTTTTTTACAACGAATTTACACCTTTAATTAACCCTACAGGTGTGAAATATTGCACACATAGACTGATGTAATTGTTTGTGCAAATCAGATAGCAAAGGACATGAAAAGACATGGTTAACCCTATGTACACCAAGTGTCATTTCATGTCGGGTTCTGCATTTTCACAAAAGCCGTCAATTGAATTAGCGGCTATTATACTATGTAGAAGTGTATGAACTATAAATATAAATATATATATATGTGTCACAAATTCAATGACATGTATATATATATATATATATGAGGTATAAAATTGTTTAAAAAAAATGCGTGGGCTCCCGCCCTATTTTCGCAACCAGACAGACAAAGCCAGCGAATGGGGGCAGATAATAATAGCCCAGAGAGGGACCATTATTTTTGGCCCCCCCTGGCTACTAACATCTGCCCCCAGACACCCCAGAAAAGACAAATCTATAATTAGATTCGCCCTTTCTGGCACTTTGCCCGTCTATTCCCATTGCCCTGTAGCGGTGGTGAATGGGTTAATATGGGGTTAAAGCCACATTGCAATTGAAAGGTGACCTTAAGCCAGGTTAATAATTGAGAGCTGTCAATTAGACAACTATCAATTATTAATCCTATTGCATGAAATAAAAATAAAACACACACACTTTAATTAAAAATCATTTTAATGAAATAAAGACACATGTTTTTGACCATCTTTTATTTGACTGCAAAAAACCATTTCCTGTAATAAAAATAAAATAAAAAAGCAAAATTATTCTTACCTATCCCATGCACTGTCAGGTCCCACGGTGTAATCCTTCAGAAAGGGTTAATGTTTACTGCAGGGACTGCAGCTAATGCTGCAGCCTCACAGTAAACCCCCAAATGAATGAGTTCCTCTCCTGGCTGACAGGAGAGGAAGTGGAAAGCTTAATTGATTGCTTTCCACTTTCACTTCAGGTCAGCCAGTGACACAATCAGTGACGTCAGAGGGAACTGATTAACAAAAATAGGGGTTCCCTTCGAATAAAAAATGGCGTCGGGTCCCCCCTATTTTTGTTAACCAGCCAGATGAAGCAGACCGCTGAGGCCTGGATTTTCAGGCTGTTAAGGAGCCAAGATCCATGGACCTTGCCAGCCTGATAATACCAGGCCACAGCAGTCTGCATATCTTGGCTGATTAACAAAAATAGGGGATCCCCTCGAAAAAAATTGGCGTGGGGTCCCCCCTATTTTTGTTAACCAGCCAGATGAAGCTGACCGCTGAGGCCTGGATTTTCAGGCTGTTAAGGAGCCAAGATCCATGGACCTTGCCAGCCTGATAATACCAGGCCACAGCAGTCTGCATATCTTGGCTGATTAACAAAAATAGGGGATCCCCTCGAAAAAAATTGGCGTGGGGTCCCCCCTATTTTTGTTAACCAGCCAGATGAAGCAGACCGCTGAGGCCTGGTTTTTCAGGCTGGTAAGGATCCAATATCCATGGACCTTGCAAGCCTGATAATACCAGGTCACAGCAGTCTGCTTAGCTTGGCTGGTTAACAAAAATAGGGGATCCCCTCGAAAAAAAAACGGCGTAGGGGTCCCCCTATTTTTGTTAACCAGCCAAGTAAAATGCAGACTGCTGCGGCCTGGTATTAAAAGACTGTCAAGGCCCATGGATTTTGGCCCTCAACAGCCTGATAATACCAGGCTACAGCAGCCCCACATTTGGCGCATCAAAAGATGTGCCAATTGTGGCACTTTACCCGGCTCTTCCCACTGCCCTGTAGCGGTGGCAAGTGGGGTAATAAGGGGTTAATGTCACCGTTGATTGCACGGTGACAATAAGCCCGGTTAATAATGGAGAGGTGTCAATAAGACACCGATCCATTATTAATCCCAAAGTTATTAAATGTATAAAAAAAAGACAAAGCAAGAAAAAAGTCTTTTAATGAAATAAAAGAGACAACACAGTTTTCATTAATTTTATTATACACTCATTCCTGCGACGCCATCGATCTCCTGTAAAAAAAGAAAAAAAAAAAACCAACAGTATACCACCTGTCCGACGCAGTCCATAGTAACGAGTGTCCCACGACGATCCAGCTCTGCTACATCGCAATGACAGGCAGAGCCTGTCATCGCAACGCAGCACAGCTGATTAACTGCTTCCCCGGCGGTGACGTCATCGGACTGACTGCTTTACGGCCGGGATTACCCAGCAGTCACTGCAGTTATCGCGAGAAACTGCATGTGACCGCCGGGGAAAGATGACGGCGGCCATGAAGCAGTCCAGCCCGTGACCGCCGGAGATCTTCTGCCAGGTAAGTGCCGCTGACTCCTGACAGACCCGACCGACGGACACTGACAGTGACAGTGACAATCCCGATTCCGGTATCCGATATGACGAAAATATCGGTACTCGGAATCGAAAGCCCGATACAGCTAATATCGGCCGATACCCGATATTTGCAGTATCGTATCGCTCAACACTAACACCAACATGTGTATTATAAACAAAGCACACTGACTTCAAGAAAGAAAAAAATGTGAAGACACATGAATAAAATATGGTGCAGATATAAATAGCCAGAGGTTATTTATGAAATAGGACAAAATACCTTAAGAGGTTATAATCCTGAGCGCACAGAGGACACTTTGACATGTGTTTTGGTTTTAAGTTCCCCTGACGAAGGAAGTTATGGGGTGTATTATACTAAACAACTAAAATCATTGTTCTCAGCAGCACATTGCAGGTGTAAACTGTAGATGTGCTGCTGATAACATGATACTGTATGGGAACAGTTTGATCTAATAGTGATTGTACTGTACCCATCATTCTTTCTCAGTTGCTGTAAAAAGGCCAGTAAACAAGCGTCGAACGACTTCAATATTGTCGATCACACTCGTTTAGTGGCCTGAACAAAGCGCACATAACTGCAACAGAAATGCTTCTGTGTAATGTGCAATATGTGAGTGTGAGGAAAGGGACGCCGCCATCTTGTATAGGGCCTATATCAGCCTCCATTTTGTTGGTTCACAGAGCCACAGACTGCTAACTACACAGGGCCTGTTAGCATATTCAATACGACAGGGTTTGATGTCCACTGGTAAGCAAAAGGGCTTTAGTATGCTAAGCAATTCAGGCCCCTGTTTGAATAAGAAGGTCATTAGTATGCTAAGTAATTCATGTCAAGCCAGAATTTCCTGCTCAATATGAATAGCCAGGCCGATTAGTATGCGTGCTTCAAAGTAGAGGCTTCAATTAGATTATACCTGACAGCCTACCATAAACACATGGAGGGGAGGGACCTAGCAGGTTTAAGAACTGTGAGCTATGGGCAGACTGGATCCATTTTCACACAGAAGCCAAGAAGATGGTCTAAGAAGGACCAAGGGAACAGATTTGCCAAGGGAGCAGAAGCCCATGTTTTGGGAGACTGTCCAGCAACTAAAGACTGTTACCTGGGGATCGCAGAGCTCCCTGCCTCCCCATGTCCCTACAACCCTGTAATATTGATCTCTAGCTAATACCTTTAAACCTTATACATTATTGTTGTATTTTACTCTGACTGCAAATCCATTGTAATTCCGTTGTATAGCTTTACTGTATATTTCTGTAATTATCTAGTGCGCCCTTAAGGCAATTAAACCAAAATTAATCTTGAGCTGATGCTTTTACTCTGATCACGAATCTTAGAATACCCAGTGGGTAACAGGACAACCTCCCCGGCGGCCATTTGCTTTAGGTGCAGTTCCCTTACAGACCTGAGAGACAAAGGGGGCGCCGGAGAGCTGTACCTGTGGAGTTATGTCCCATTGGTGACGTGGGAGGAAAGGGGTCGTCCTTCACATTTGGTAGCGGCGGTGGGATCAGAAGCTGTGATACCCGGGCTACCGTGTGGCGGTCGGCTTTGTTACTCACAGTAAGCATTTGGGGCCCCATTTTAAACTTTTGCCAAGGGCCCCACTTTGCCTAAAACCGGCCATGGTTGCTTGAATGTGGCAAACCTCTCAGAGCACCAGGCCTACACCTGTTACTCATCCACCTGTTACTGATCAATGTTTCAACTACAAATGCTCATCCAAGCCCTATCCCTATCTGCGCAATTATACTACTTGTACTCTGGGTCAATTGATGCTACTTTTCCTGGTGTCTGCCCATAATTTGAGCTGTTTGGGAAGCTTTTTGGTCCACCTTAAGGTGTTGGCTATGCGTTAGTTTTTCCTACCATTGAATTCAATGGGGTTTGGGTATGTTCGACGAACTGTTTGGCGAATATCGTGATGATCGCCAAACCAAACCGAACCTTGAAAGGTTCGCTCATCTCTGCTGTGAACGTCTTGGAGACGACTTCGGAGCTGAAGCTTCTTCTGGAGGTTGCTGAAGGTATTGAACCTATGTTGAACAGCAAAAGTCCACCACCTGCTATTGAGGAATGGTTATCAGGTGGGACAGACAGGCCTGATATAAGTGAGCTGACCTCCCATGATTGTCGCTGGTGATCATTTGTTCTTCCTGGTCTTGGTTGGAATTCAGCTTGCCTTTCTGCTGTCTCCTGCTAGCATTCAGATAAGTTACTTTCTGTTTTTTTTACTGTTGTTTGATTTTCCTGGTTTCTGCTGCTTTGCTTTTTGAGTTCAGCCAGGTTCCCTTTTGGGGCTTGTGCTGGTCTCTGTTCTCTTTTTGTATTTGTTCTTTTGCTCGATCCTTGTGATTTTTTACTGCTGGGTAGCTGCGTGTTCACACCAGAGATCTGATATAGGTGGTCGAGACCGTGTGGTCTCAGCATTTTTGGATTCAGAAGTGTTGGAGTTTTTCCTAGTTTTTTTCTGGGTTGCAGACAGTATTCTCTCGTGTGCTGTCCTATCTAGACAGTTTTGGCGCCAGCGTTTGCTCATTCTATTTTCTGTCTGTGTTCGTGTTTTCAACTTGTCTAACCGCCATTATATGTTTGGGGGCTTCCTATTCATTTGGAGCTCTACTCCGGGGCAGTTAGCTTTCCTATTTCCATCTTCAGGGATAGCTATCTCTCCGGCTGTGACGAGGCCTCTAGGGCACCGTTGGAACGTCCCATGGCTGCTTCTAGTTGTGCGGTTGGTTTAGGGGTTTGCAACTATTAGTTTCCAACCTCTCTGGTGTTTAGCTGCCTTTGCGGTTTTTTGCTCTTGCCTCCTCTCAACCAAAACATAACACATCTCTATTCACTAGCATGCTTTTTAAAATTCTCATTTTCTATCGGTGCACATCTTGAGCACAGAAATACTTGTTACGCATGTCTCTATATAACTACTGTGCCATTAAGGAGAATCATGGAGATTTTTAATTATCATTGTTAATTTTAATTAAAATAACAATCTGCTTCAATCCTGGGACCTTTTCATGGAATGTAATAATTGTAAAGTTGGAGCAGATGTTATATTTGAATGCAGACTACTTCTCATTTCTAGCACAGGGAAGCATATTCTATGGCATGTATTGTTGGAATACCCACATCTGTCTGTAGTGCCCATAGAAAACAGATATAGTTTTATAAGGGGCAGCTGGCATAGGGATAAGATAGGATTGGGTTTCCTTGGTAACAAATAAACTGGCATTACAACATTTCAGCATAGACTTAAATCCTGAGAAATCATTCAAACAAACCATGTGGGAAAGGAGAAGTAATTGAGCAAAATGTGAGACTCCTGCTGCTGAAATGCTGTTTGTTTTCTGCTTGTCAAGAGATATATAGAGAACATGCCAGATTGCAAAACATTTATCACTTCTTACAAAACAGTTAAAAACAGCACAAGGGAATATAAAGACATTATTACAATATAGTAAAACTATCATACTCATATAATATATTAAACATATAAAACACATTAGTCAAAAAATTAAATTGTTCAATGGCCATTCACTGATTTGATTTTATGATGCGTGGACAGTTGAGAAGGGATCTGTCATCTCTCTAAAAGTGTTAGGCTCTGTTCGCATTTTGATCTTAATGTGAAAAGAAAACTATGGCATAATGCCTTATGCATTGTTTGAAGCACACCAGAAACACCAAACAGACTCTATTAACTTACAATAGGATCCGCCTGATTTCATCATAGTGTGCATTGTTCATCAATCAAAAATGATGAACTGTAATTTGAATGCCCCTGATAGAGAACCTTATGCAGATGTGAACATAAAGTACTGTTCATACTTAATTCCCCAGAAAGTGTGTGTTAGGGTTGATTTCCCACTTCTGCACAGGGGGAATCTCGAGCTATTCCCGCTGCGGTCCCCCATTCATCTCCAGCCGCAGTGGAGCCTGCTCAGCAGAGAAGTCGGTCCCAGCATCTCGCCCAGCCTGATACTGTGCGGAGACTTGCTGCTGCCTCTCCTGGATCCTCTGTTGTAACCAGCGTTGGATCAGGCAGCTTTGGGACTAAGTCCTCTGTTTCTCCATCTGAGCATGCTCAGGGCAAGATCTCCCATTGGAGATCAGGGGTCACATGCTCTGATACTGCTGAGCCTCCTATTGGTCCTCCAGGAAGGTCCTGAAGCTGTTTGTGTTCTGAAGCAGTTTCCTATTGGTCTGTTCTGGAATGTCTTGTACTCGTGGCTACTATAAAAGGGTTGTATAACCGCACGGCCTTGCGTTAGTATCATATCTGTTATGTGCTTGCGCCAGTGTGGTCTTATGCATGTGGTTAGGGACCCAGCTGAAATAAGCCCCTAGAATACCGGCACCTCCGGTGAGGAGTTTTGTGTGTTTGGATTCAGGGCTCTGTCTGAAATAAGCCCCTAGTATACCGGCAACTCCGGTGAGGAGTTTGCTGAGTGTATGGCAAGACCACAGACTGCAATCGCTTAGCAGTCATCTGTGTCGCCTGTGAATCTAACAGGACACAGTCTTTTTCACAGCGGCTCTGTGAAGTAACAGAGTTAGCTTATACCGCCATAAAGCGCCACAGCGTTTTAGTTAGCGACTCTGTGGTCTAACAGAGTTTGCTTATACCGCCATATAGTGCTACGGCATTTTACATCTGCGACTCCGCGGGATAACAAAGTTCGCTCATACTGCCTTTTTGTCCCATCTTACTAGCAGCAGGCTCTGCCTGCACGGTGGACCCTGGGCTGAGAACGCACCTCTCCTTAATATCTATTAGGTGCGTTCCGCTGGCCCTTAAAATGGCGGATGACCAGCTTCTACAGCAGTACATCCAGCAGCTGGAGGGTAGGTTGGCGTCTCTTGAGCGCACAACCTCAGCTGTGGATATTACCACAGTCGCTGTTCTGGCTGCTAGCGTAGCCGCAGCCAGTTTGTCCTCCGCTACCTCTGCTCCGACCTTATCTCACCTCCCGCTTCCAGACAAGTTTGCTGGTGACAGTAAACATTGTCGGGGATTCGTGAGCTCAGTGCTCTATACAGCTTGAGCTTCTGGCAGCACGTTTTCCCATGGAACGGGCACAAGTGGCCTTCATTGCGTCTCTTCTATTGGGCAGAGCGCTGGAATGGGCAACGCCGCTGTGGGAGCGCGCCGATCGTGTGGTGCGGAGTGCTCCTTGCTTTTTTGAGGCTCTGAAAAAGGTCTTTTTAGGACCTCAGGTCTCACACGATATGGCACTCCAACTGCTGGCAATGTCACAGGGCTTGTCCATGGTCAGCCAGTTTTCAGTCCAATTTCTGACTTTGGCCTCTGAATTAGAATGGCCAGATAAAGTTCTCATTCCCGTGTACTGGAGAGGACTGGCAGACCATGTAAAGGACGCTTTGGCTACCAGGGAGATTCCTGCCACACTGGAGAACTCATTTCCATATCTACCCACATCGACCTCCGTTTTCACGAGTGGAGGTTGGAGCGGATACAGTGTAGGCAGAGGTTTCAGTTGGCTCCTACCTATGCCAAACTTCTTAAACTCCCGGTTCGGGCATCCGACCCCTAAGAGACCATGGAGGCTTCTCGAGCGGGACCTAAGTCTCGGACCACTCGAGTATCCGTGGTCTATAGAGTGTGTCAGCAGCTGGGACATTATGCCAACCGATGTCCCCAGCGGATGAGTAAATGGTCATGTTCAGTGACCATGGGAGCAGGGTCATTAGATGCAACGGCTTTTGATCAGAAAGTGCTACTTAAAGGGTTAATCTCCCTAGGTTCATCCACTCTTCCCGCTAAGCTCTTTGTGGACTCTGGGGCAGAGGGGAATTTTATGTCCTCCTCCTTTGCCTCTCGCCATTCTATACCTCTGGTGACGCTCGCCGAGCCAGTGTCGGTGCGAGTCTTGAATAGAGCAATCCTGTCCTCACAGATCACCCACCAGACTGTCCCTCTTCCCCTGTCTATGTCCCCTTCTTATCAGGAGAATATATCCTTTTTTGTTCTTCCTGAGGGAATAGATGAGGTTCTGTTGGGATTACCCTGACTCCGCCACCATTCTCCCCACATTGAGTGGTCCTCTGGGCGAATACTAGGTTGGGGTGATTGCTGTAGAGGCAGATGTCTCAGGGAGGATGTTCAGGTCTCCACCAAGGAGATACCCATAGACCTTGCCTCTCTCCCCAATGTTTATTGGTCATACGCAGACGTATTCTCCAAAAAGGCAGCAGAGACTCTTACGCCTCATCGCCCCTATGACTGTCCTATAGACCTCTTGCCTGGCACGGAGCCCCCTCGGGGAAGGGTGTATCCTCTTTCTCTTCCTGAGATGGAGGCAATGTCATTATATATCCAGGAGAATCTGGCAAGAGGGTTTATTAGGAAGTCAGTATCACCAGCAGGGGCAGGATTTTTCTACGTGCAGAAGAAGAATGGAGAATTCCGTCCGTGTATAGATTACAGAGGTCTTAACGCCATCACCGTTAAGAATAAGTACCCGTTGCCCTGATCTCTGAGCTCTTTGATAGGCTCCGGGGAGCAAGGGTATTTACTAAATTAGATCTGCGTGGTGTTTATAACCTGATTCGCATCCGTGAGGGGGATGAATGGAAGACGGCGTTCAATACCAGAGATGGGCATTACGAATATCTGGTGATGCCCTTCGGGCTCTGTAATGCTCCAGACATCTTCCAAGATTTTGTCAATGACATCTTCCGGGATCTGCTTGCCACCTCAGTGGTAGTCTATCTGGATTACATTCTCATCTTTTCTCCAGATATGGTCTCCCACCGGAGAGATGTCTGCAAGGTCTTCGACCTCTTGCGGGCAAATTCCCTATATACGAAGTTGGAGAAGTGCATGTTTGAGCAGGAGTCTCTACCATTCCTGGGCTATATCATCTCCGCCCAAGGATTGGCTATGGATCCTGCCAAACTACAGGCTGTAATGGATTGGCAAGAACCCCACTCTCTTAAAGCGGTGCAGCGCTTTATGGGGTTCATTAATTACTATCGCCAATTCATTCCCCACTTCTCCACTTTGGTAGCTCCCTTGGTAGCCCTCACCAAGAAGGGAGCCAATCCCAAATTGTGGGCAGAGGAGGTCTCCAAGGCCTTTACTTCAATTAAGTCCCATTTTGCTAGCGCTCCCATCTTACATCGCCCCGAGGTTGATAAGCCTTTTATATTGGAGGTTGATGCCTCGTCCGTTGGTGCTGGAGCAGTCTTTTTTTCAAAAGGATGCTCAAGGTCGGAAACATCCTTGTTTCTTCTTTTCCAAGACCTCCATACCAGTGGAGAGGAATTATTCCATTGGGGATAGGGAGTTGCTAGCCATGAAGTTGGCCTTTTCAGAGTGGAGACATCTCCTGGAGGGGGCTCGCTTTCCCTTTTATGTTTTCACTGACCACAAAAATTTGGTCTATTTACAGACCGCCCAGCGGCTAAATTCTCGTCAGGCCAGATGGTCCCTGTTCTTCTCCCGGTTCCATTTCACCCTCGATTTCCTCTCCGGTGAGAAGAACATTCGTGCCGATGCTCTCTCTCGCTCCGTGGTATCCTCTGAGGAGGTGGAGGAGGAGCCTCGGCTGATTGTCCCCACAGAGAGCCTAAGAACTGTGGCCTCAGTTTCGCTTGAGTCTGTGCCTCCGGGCAAGACTTTTGTGCCCACCAATTTGCGACCGGAGGTACTCTCTTGGGCACATTCGTCCAGGGTGGGTGGACATTTTGGGGCAAAAAGAACATCTGAGTTGCTGGCGAGGACATACAGGTGGCCACATATGGTCCGTGATGTCAGGGAATACGTTCAGGCGTGCGTCTCCTGCGCTAAGAATAAGTCCCTCGACAACGGCCAGCTGGGCTACTTTTCCCTTTACCGGTGGCAGACAGGCATTGGTAGATGGTCGGGATGGATTTTGTGGTGGGCTTACCCAATTCTCGGGGCGGCACCATCATCTGGGTGATAACAGACCTCTTCTCAAAATGGTGCACTTGGTGCCGTTACCACGGTTACCGTCTGCACGGGCCTTGGCAGCATTATTTATTAGGCATATTTTCCGTTTTTCACGGAATGCCAGACAAAATCGTCAGTCGTGGACCCCGGGCTGCGAATGCACCTCTCCTTAATATCTGTTAGGTGCGTTCTGCTGGGCCTTAACAGCGTGTTTAAACATTTTGGAAAAGCGATCTTCATGTCAGCTTCACAACTTTGATGCTGGTCCTTAGCAACCGCCATTGATAATCATCAAACAGTAGACAACCACTCAATGACTTTTAGTTAGAGATGAGTGGATCTTTTTAAATTTGAATTTGTCAGTTATGATGAATTTTCCAGAATAATTTGATTTGAGTTGAATAAATTCACTGCAAATCACAAGACTAAAAAGCCGCTAACTGTTCTGAAAAAGGAGAGAAGAAAAGACAGAGAGAACTGAAAGGTTTACTATTGCTTTCCCGGTTCGTGTGTGTTGGTTCTGTTACTGCAGTATATCTCAGAACTATCAATTCAGTCATACTGAGTAAACTACACAGGTACTTAACTTTCCAATATTCACTTGAATTTTTGGATTAATATTGACAGACTAAGACTATCAATCCCATTTTCAATCTGTTTGAGTGCTGAAAGTAATACACAAATCAAATTAAACCATTTTCTCACCTAGTATAATAAGCTGATCGCTCTTATCCCTACACTGTAAAAGCATAACATGGCGCTACTTGGTTGTCCCCCATCTTTTATACTGCCTATGATAGCCCCCGGATTGACTGAGCTAATGGCATGTCATTATGGTGAACACTGCACAACAACGCCTGACATCATTAGCTCACTCTTTGAGTCTACAGCAGTGTATGAAATGGTGCTAGGTTTTTTTTTGCCTAAATTTTGTAAATCAAACGACCGAGTTTTGAAATTTTGAGGAATGGAGAATGTCAGGAAATTTGACTCAAAATCTATACGCCATAGATTAATCCGCTGAACTCATTTCAGTTTTATAATGGTTTACCTAAATATCCTTAATGATTTTTTATGTTTGGGATCAACTTTGTTTTAATTAGATGCAATATTGCCACTTAAAACCCTATTCATGGCATAGTGACAATGAGAGAGCAAGGTCTTAGGCCATTCTACTTTTCATATACCAAATCTGGTTAGCATGTACAATTTTAGTAGCATTTGGTCTTTATTTTATTCAATTTTTTTTTGTAAAAAGTATTGATTTCATAGATGCAAAAAATGTTTATAAAACTTGTTTATGTTTATTTCTCGAAAAAATAGGTGAAAAACACCCATTGTTCAAATATCATCCATTAATAAAACAGAAATATTGATCTAAAATCAATGCATGCAGCTATCATTAGCCATCTAGTTGCTCTTATAGCTGACTATTCACAGTTAGCACACCAGCCCTGCCTTTCCAGACATTCTTCCATTGTCAACACTAGCTTTGAGTGCAAAGTGACACTTTATTTAAATCAGAAAAAAAGCTATAGTGGCATGTAAAAGTTTCGGCACCCCTGATCAAAATTACGTCATTGCGAACAGTTAAGAAAGTTGAAAATTCAATTATCCTTAAAGGTCTAAAGTTAAAGGTGACACATTTCCTTTGAATTTTAGGCAAAAATATATATATAAAGTCACTTTTTACATTTTAAAAATTACAAAAAGGAAAATGGGCAGAAGCAGAAGTTTGGGCAACCTGCATGGTTATTACCTAGTACAGTGATGGCGAACCTTGGCACTCCAGCTGTTGGAGAACTACAACTCCCAGCATGCCTCAACTGTTGCAGATTGCAAGGGCAAGCTGGGACTTGTAGTTTTACAACAGCTGGAGTGCCAAGGTTAGCCATCACTGACCTAGCAGCACCCCTTTGTGAAACTATGAGAGCTTGTAAATGCTTTTTGTAGCCAGTCAAGAGTCTGATGAATCTTTCTGAAGGGCTTTTTCACTCAAATGGGGATGCTGATTTACCTCTTTAGCAATTCTACAAGCAGCTCTCACTAAAATTTTTCTTAGACATTATCTTGACCTACTCTTTTTTTGTTAATTGCCATTTCTTAATTACATTTTTGTTAGGGTTCGAGTTCCCACTGCTGCACAAGGGGAGTCTCGAACAAGTCCCACTGCGGTCCCCCATCCATCTCCAGCCGCAGTGGAGCCTACTCAGCAAAGACGTCGGTCCAGCGTCTCGTCCGGTCTAATACTGTGCAGAGACTTGCTGCTGCCTCTTCAAGTTCTGCTATTGTAGCCACTACTGGTCAGCGGCGAGCAGACGTCTTTAGGTCTAAGTCCTTTGTTGCTTCATCTGAGCTGCCACTCCTATTGGTCCTTCAGGAAGGTCTGTTGATGTGCTGAAGCAGCTTCCCATTGGTCCTTCCTGGAAGGTCTTTTTCTCGTGGCTGCTATAAAAGGCTGTCAATACCGCACGGCCATGCGCTAGGATCAATTGCATTATGTGCTTTGCGCCAGTGTGATCATGCACGCATGTGGTTAGGGCTCGGCTGAAATAAGCCCCTAGAGTAACCGGCACCTCCGGTGAGGAGATTTGAGTGCACGTGGTTAGGGCTTTGCTGAAATGAGCCCTAGAATACCGGCTTCTCCGGTGAGGAGATTGCTTGATTGCGTTGCTGTCTGCATGATCACGGACAGCTATCTGCACAACAGTTATCTGTGTATCCCTGTGGTGTTAACAGGACACAGTACCTATCTCTGCGTCTTTTCCTCAGCGACTCTGTGGTGTAACAGAGTTCGCTTATATCGCTATATAGCGCTGCGGCATCCCCTCTAGCGGCTCTGTGGATTAACAGAGTTCGCACTATCTGCCACAGCGCGCTACAGCGTTTATTTTAGCGACTCTGCGGGATAACAGAGTTCGCTACTAACGCCATCTTACTAGCAGCAGGTTCTGCCTGCACGGTGGACCCCGGGCTGCGAACAAACCTCTCTACATTATTTACTAGGTGCGTTCCGCACCATTATAGCCTCTACCATTTTCATTTTCAGAGTGCTGGGAAGCTCATTAGAAGAACCCATGGCTGCTGTTTTTTGACACGAGGTTAGAGGAGGCTTCCTTTATATAAAGCTGGGAAATTTGCATCTCCTGACCTTCACTAACAATGATAGTGAACCAGCTATAGCCCTAACAGGCTAATTAAAGCCTGAAACCTTAGCCAAAATTATCTAAGCACACAAATCTCCAAGAGTGCCCAAACTTTTGCATCAGCCCACTTTTCCTTTTCATAATATTTCGAATGAAAATATATATATTTTTGCCTAAAATACAAAGGCAATGTGTCATCTTTAAGTTTAGTCCTTTTAGAGATCATTTCATCTTAAACTTGCTTAACTGTTCATAATAACAGTAATTTTGACAAGGGCTGCCCAAACTTTTCGATGCCACTGTATTTTCCTTTACACTTTCAATGAGCAAAGTAAATAAGCAGCTGCCAAATATCTTGTGAATCACTTAGTTAAAGGAAAATACTAAAACTAAATAGCTTAAAATCCTACCGCTTCTCCAAATAGAAGATTTTAGATTCACTCTGTTTTATCAAAATCTTTTGGATTTCATAACTAAGATCTCAAGTCTAAGGCAATGTTTATAGGAAATAAATGTGTAAAGCTAGAAATTCTTAAAGAATCTGCAATCTAATATCTCCAGAGTGAGAGCAAAGATAAATGTTAACAATGATGAGGCAAGGAATTAGTTATTTTCCAGGGTTAAAAAAAAATATAAGGAATCACAATAAATATAAAAGATTACGGTAAGCATTAGAAATTTAATCATTTCATAAGTGTATTAATAACAAAAAATATCAAATTTTATGTAGATAGCTGCTTACAACTTTGCTTCTGGGTTTCAGTAGCTGCAAAGCCTAGCTCAAGGGAGTCACTTCAGAGGAGATTACGAGAGATTATTTTTCCTCAGTCATATAAATAATTGGTGTGGATAAGTCAGTACAAGAGTTCAAGTGGATAGACCAACATAAATAACATATTAACAATTGAGCTAAGGGGAAAAATCAATGAATGAATCAAAATCACAAAGTACACAAGTAAAATATCTTAATATTAAATTGTTTGCTTAAGACTTTAAATTGAGTGCATCTGTTTTAAGTTTCTCTTGCAAATATTTTTTCTTTTTAATTTTGATAAAAAATTGCAGCTAGATGTTTAGTGTAATTAAATAAATGTTAATTGTTCTCTGCTGCTTATTCTCAGAACGCATCAGGCATACAGATACTTCTAGATGGAATGACAATAGTAAATATAAAAAGTCTGTCGAATTTACTTTATAATTTTTGTTTATAGTTGTGCAATTTTTTTGCATGTTATTCGTGTTGTTTTTTGCAGCTTAATAGTCATAATAAGTAATGCCCTTAGCAAATTAATGTCATAAAAGATTTTTCAACATTATTTTCTTGAATTATTGTAAAGGAATTTGATTTATTGGAAAACTGAATCAATAAATATAACATAAAAGTGATCAGAAGTTACTCTTATCCACACTTTTCAGTAAGCAGGATTTTCTCCATGCTACTAAAACAGACATATTGTAGAAATCCTGCAGAAAAGAAAGAGATAAATTTCCTGTTGATCTGTTCCATTTTCAACTTTAGACAAGCTGAGCATAGGAATTAGCCAAAATATGTGCTCAACTATTTTGTCCTGCTCCAGATAAGGCACAGGCACGAGTGTTCTTCTGCATAGTAACATAGTAACATAGTTAGCAAAGCCTAAAAAAGACATTTGTCCATCTAGTTCAGCCTATATTCCGTCAGAATAAATCCCCAGATCTACGTCCTTCTAAAGAACCTAATAACTGTAAGATACAATATTGTTACGCTCCATGTTAGTTAACTTACACTTCTGCAGTAAGTTAACTAACAGCCAGACATGGGAAAGTGAGAATAAAGAGCGGGTTATGGCTTAGCTCTGAAAATCATGAGAAATGTCTGTAATATTGTCATATATTTCTCTGTAATGTAATGTAAAGTGCAATCAAAGAAAAAAAAACATTGAAAGAGCAAGTATTTGTTAAAGTATTTTTATATATTTTTGCATTTCCTATATTTAGTGCTATTTTAAAGACATTGTCCGGTACAAATCGATAAGTCGGCAGTCACTCTGTGTTAATCTCATCCTCATCACTCTGTCTTAATCTCATCCTTGCACTGCTCCAGTCCCGAGCCACCATCTTGCAACTGCAACTTCTGATTGACCGGAAGTCAGAGGTAATTGTCGCAAGCTCTGTTCTGGCTCTCATAGACTTACAGTGAGCTGTGATTTCCGGATCACTCCAGAAAACACATGATCCAGCATCTCATAAATTGTGGAAGACTGAGAAGAGTGGTACTGGTAACAGCTTAAGACAGCAGCTGGTAAGTATAGGAATAATGGCAGGGAGCTTACGTTAGTAGCACCATTTCAGTGTTGCAGTAACAAAGAGTAAAAACGATTTCACCATTTTCGTATTGAAGCTCGTTGCGGTGATGATTGCCAGCAGAGAAAATTTTATTATAAATATATATGGTTATAAACAATGGAGTAGATAGCTCTTTATCCGGTTATAAACACTTTACTTAACCTGATTTTGCTGGTTCTTTTGAATATTATGATAATCTGCACTGTAAATGGAGATAACATAGTTTATAGTTTTAGGAACAATTTTAGTAAAATTGTAACAATGTTCAAAAACTTTCTATACGAAATGCTAAATGTAACTTCATGCATAATAAATTATATCAACAATTAATATTTATGAGACCTATAGACTGTTCAGTATACAGCACAGGTCGCAAGAGCATTCATTATTAAAAAATGATGCAGAGAAACATCCAAAGAATTTAGCATGAAATGCTCAATTCTAAATCTGCTGCTTTATTATTTATGAGCTGGAAGTGGAACCCATACATACATATTATTTTGACTGAACACATTCATCCACAAACATGACTGAAAAGGATTTATTTTTTTTTCATTAAATCCATTAATGGTTTTTAAAGAAGCCTGTGGCTGAATTCTTCAAAAATTTATGTCTGAGGATTATGTGTTGCGGTCTGTCTTTAACTGATGCTTGAATCAGTCGCACACGGTGACTGGAAATGTCTTGTTTAATGTTCTGTATATAAAACAAAGTGAAACTGTAAAAGACCAAACATATTAACAGTAAAACTCAATGTGCTGTAAGTTTTTATAAGTGGTTCTGTTCTAAAACATAAAAGGGTTTACCTTCTCATTGGTTTGTGCAACAAATTAAACAGTGCAGCGATTTTTCATTGATTTAAAGGGTCATGTAGCTAAATAGTATAGATATAGTATAAATATACTTTATAAAATGAATGGCTACACTAAACAAATAGCATAGTCGTCGACTATGTTTTTTCAAAAAAAACTATGGTGCATGATCTGTTAACAACACTTTCTACATATGCATAACATAACTGACATATGTCAGCTGACCTTTAGCCCCTTAACTATCGCCGGCATGCATGAAAACAGCTGCCGCTAAGGAGCCTTATTCCCTCATTGCTGTTTTATAACACTAATCAGAAACAAGGGTATAGCACCCACAGCTTTGGAAATTCTCTGGGTTTTCAGCTGCCAGGAGTAGCTGAGACCCTGGAGAACATGAGTATGTCATCCCCCTCTGTATAACCTCCTTAGTCAGATGAAATCTTTTTTATTTTATAATTTTATTTCTTTCATTCTTTGCCAATAGGGTGAGGGTTGAGGTTAAGTTAGGGTTGGAGTTAAGCTAGGAATAAGGTTGGTGTGTCACGCTGAGTGAGGGAGAAGCTAGGTGCACAACAACTGGTAGAGGGTGGAAAGGGAGGAGTTGAGACTACTAGGCAGATCTGACAACACCCTGTCTGCCCTAAATAGCTTCCACACCTATCGTCGAGCAAGAACCTAATCCCTGACTGTCCCTAGAGATAGGCTCTGGATAGTGAGGGGACGGGGTAGCACTAGTCAATCGGCACTACAACTAGAGACAAAAGAGGAAGACAAATGAGGGAATACAATTAGCTTGAGACGACACAAGAGAGCACACAAGAGAGCTCACGCCAGCAATCCTCCAAGAGGCTCTAAGAAGAAACTCGTCACCTTCTAGCACTTCCAAAAGACAGAGGTAAATAGAACTATCACTAGCACCTTGCTGAAGTGACTAAAGGTATTTAAACCTCCAGCAAGGGTGTGTTAATCAGCAGCAGATTGTGGATATTACCTCTAGGTCCTAGAGGGATAAAGATATCACTCCACAGCAGAGATGCAAGATCCAGAACGTGCCTGCATAACCAGGCGCAGTGACCTTCTACAGCCAGATCCAGAATGTCTGTCACACCTGACATATCCGTGACATGGGGTTAGAATAGGGTTAGGGTTGAGATTAATAATAATAATAATCTTTATTTATATAGCGCCATCATATTCCGCAGCGCTTTACAGTTTAACAGTTTCAGAACACAAGTCATAAGTAACAACGTTAACAATACAGTAATAAAAGCAAAATAAGACGGCCCTGCTCGTGAGAGCTTACAATCTACAATGAGGTGGGGGAGAAACAAAGTACAGGTGTGTATATACAATGGTGCATTTACAATGATGGTCCAGCCATCTTGAGGGAGTGAGGGATGGATGGAGATAGTGAATGGGCTACACACACACACACTTACACAGAGAATGACTTTGATTAGTGAATGTGATAGGCCGCTCTGAACAGATGTGTTTTGAGGGAGCGCCTGAAACCATGAAATTGTGGATAGTCCTAATTTCTTGGGGTAGAGCATTCCAGAGGATTGGCGCAGCGTGGGAGAAGTCTTGGAGTCGGGAGTGGGAGGTACGGATTAGTGCAGAGGTTAGTCGAAAGTCGTTTGCAGAGCGCAGCAGTCGGTTAGGCCGATAGATAGAAATGAGGGAGGAGATGTAGGGGGGTGCTGCAGTGTGGAGAGCTTTGTGGGTGAGAACAAGTACTTTGAATTGGATCCTATAATGAATGGGCAGCCAGTGTAAGGACTGGTGAAGAGCGGACGCGTCCGAGTACCGATTAGCCAGATGGATGACCCTGGCTGCTGCATTAAGGATGGACTGGAGAGGGGATAGTCGAGTAATGGGGAGGCCAAGTAATAGAGCGTTGCAGTAGTCCAGGCGGGAGTGGATCAATGCTACAGTGAGGGTTTTTGTTGTTTCCATGGTGAGAAAAGGGCGGATTCTAGAGATGTTCTTTAGGTGTAGGCGGCAAGAGCGGGCAAGAGATTGTATATGGGAGGTGAAGGAGAGATTGGTGTCAAACATAACACCCAGACAGCGAGCCTGCTGCCGGGGTGTTATTATGGTGCCGCCCACTGAGAGGGAAATGTCAGATTTAGGGAGGTTAGTAGACGGCAGGAGCAGAAGAAGTTCAGTTTTGGAGAGGTTAAGTTTCAGATAGAGAGCAGACATGATGTTGGAGACTGCGGACAGACAGCGGTGGCGTTCTGTAGTACAGCGGGGGTAAGGTCGGGGGATGACGTGTATAATTGTGTATAAGATTAAGCTACGGTTAGAATTTGGGCAAGGATAGAGCTAGGTCTAGGGTTGGGCTATGATTAAATTTAGCATTGGGGTTAGGGTTTTTTCAAAAGTAAAAAAAAATGACAATATGACGACTAGTGTTGAGCACAAGTGTTCACTAGTCGAATTTGCATTGAGCTCATTAAGCACCTGCGATACTTGATGCATGCCAGAACAAATCAATGCAAATTCAAGTAGCAAGCACTTTTGCTCAACACTAATGATGACATTCAATATGGCAGCCTAATGTTATCAGCTTCTATGTAGTTCCTTTGGATTAAAAATCCTCTTTATACCCCTGGATAAAATCCTTGAGGGATGTGGTCTCTAAAATGGTGTATTTTGTGGGGGGTTCCATTGTTTAGGCACATCAGTGGCTCTTTTAATGCAACATGGCGTCCCCTCTCGATTCCAGCCATTTTGGCATTCAAAAAGTCAAACAGTGCTTATTCCATTCCAAGACCTGCCGTTTGCCCAAATAGCAGTTTTCCCTCACATATGGAGTATCGGCAAACTCAGGAGAAATTTCACAATAAATTTTGGACTCCATTCTCTCCTGTTACCCTTGTGAAAGTGAAAAACTTGGGGCTAAAGCAAAATTTTTGTGAAAAAAAGGAAAATGTGCATTTTTTCCTTCCAAATTCCATTAATTCCTATGAAGAAACTGAAAGATTAATAAACTTCTAGAATGCTGTTTTGAGCACTTTGAGGGGTTCCATTTTTAGAATGTTGTCACTATGGGGTACTTTCTGTCATATAGACCCTTCAAAGTTACTTAAAATGTGTTGTGGTCCCTAAAAAATTGTTTTGTAAATTTTGTTGGAAAATTGAGAAATTGCTGGTCAACTTTTAACCCTTCTAACTTCCTTACAAAAAAATGTTTTGTTTCAAACATTATGCTGATGAAAGAGGACATGTGGTAAATGATATTCCCTAATTATTTTGTGTGGTATAACTATCTGATTTAAGGGCATAAAAAGGTTAAAAATTGCAAAATTTTCTAATTTTTTGTAAAATTTTCAATATTACATAAATATAAGCAAATCATATCGACCAACATTTATCATTATCATGAAGTACAATATGTCACGAAAAAACATGCTCAGAATCAATGGAATCAGTTGAAGCGTTATTATCACTAACAGGTTAAAAAAAAGTCTCCAATGATCTCTTTGACTATGAAAGTAAATTGAAGTTCTGTAACTTATACAATGGTGCATTACACTTTTGAAGCCTTCAGAATATTCTATATTTCTGCATAAAAATTACCTAAAACTATGTCAGATTTTCACAAAGTCAAAAAAGTAGATACATAGATCCTTGTCATACGTGTTAGATTTTGTCATTTTTAATGAGACAAATGAACAAATATCACGTCTAAATTACAAAACTATGTGGATCTTTGCTGTCAATATCTAGTGTTAGCTGACACCTTGTAGAGTAATTGTTGATTAGTTGATTGGGAGACTAAAAAGAGTGACCCAGGGCATGGAGAAGTGAAAAGTCCCTTAAAATGTATTTTATATATACAACATACAATATATATAGGTATAGAAAATAATAAAAACAAAAGATGATTCACAATTTGGGACACTAAATTGGACTATTCAAACATACACAATTAGTGACGCAGCATATCAAAAGAGCAAACTGTACTATTTCTATACTGCTTAGGTCCACAGGCAATATTAAATGTTAAAACATTATACTCACTTAGCTTTAGTAAAACGATAGGGGTAAAGAATAGTGTACAAACAGAAGTGTTGACATACTGGTAACAATTGTAAGTAGAAATAATAACTTGCTTATGTATCAATGTTGTAAATAAAGGTCAGGCCATGTATCCCTCCACCCCAATGCGTGTTTCGCCCTGTGTCTTAATGATGAAGATGGAGAGACACATGACCTGACTGCATTTACAGCAGTGAGTAGAAAAGCAACGCGTTTACTTCTACTTACAATTGCTACCATTATGACCACACTTATGTTTGTACTCTATACTTTATGACTGTTTATGCACTAAAACTACGATAATATACTATTGCTTTAGCATACTCTGTGTATAAAGCTGAGCACTATAGCGGTAATTCTGTTTGCTTTTTCTATATGTTTCGTTATTATTGTGTATGTTTGAGTAGACCTATTCAGTTTCCTGTTTTATGAGACAACTATGCGTTTTCATTATTTTGTGACCTGTATTTAGTAAACTTAATTTTTTTAAAGGATTCTTTTGTTTTCACTTCTCTTTGCCTTGAGTCAATTTTTTTTTACTTGCCCTGGGCATTTGGCTGTATTATTGTTATTTACATGCATTCGCACACAGGATACAGAAAATATCAATATATGTGACTATATGAACTTTGAAAAAACCCCGTAGTTTAAATCAAACAGATCATCTTCTCACACCTGATTGCCATCCCATTGATTGAAAACACCAGAGTATAATTTCACTTTCAAATTATCAGTTACTACAAATTCACATACTGTACTTATACCACATTTGGTATTGGATAATTAGACTTCTTAAAAAGTTTTTTTTTTGCTCTTTTCACTTTTGTGAAATTTTGATGTAGTTGTTGATCAAATTTATGCTGACATATGGAACATTCAGAAAGATTCACAAACTTTCAAGCATCTCTGTAAAGGCCTGTTTTATTAGCACAATTTGTCTATGTTCACACGTAGCGTTTTTGGTGCGTTTTTCAGCGTTACCATTGTTTGCAACCAATACAAATGCATTTACTTTGAAATGTCATTGTAGCATTTAACAACCTTAGCTGGCCAATGGGTGTGTGACACATCATCAGACAAGTCTTGTTTCATTTATGAAGGAGGGACTCTTAAAGTCACATAGCCAATTTTCATTGGGTTATCAGGCAGCATTAATCTTCTTAAAGGGCCAATATTAAACAGTGGGTTTCCTATACTGTTATTGCCTAGGCACTGAGTGGCTGGGCTGCCAAATATTAGGACGCAACCCAATACCCCTGTGATGAGACGTACAGGAGGGCCTCATGAAAAAGTGTTCCAATTATAAGAAATTAGGTCTCCAATTGTGTTAGACCTATGCATTAAATGCAAGGCCTGCCCTGCAGCTAAGTAACATGCACCCCAATAAGCTTTGAACCCAGATACTGGATGGCCACAGGAAAACCAAGTTCACATCACTCTTTTGCCACTGTCATACTGGTAGCTTCTTCATTGAATGCAAGGCCCAGCCTACATCAAATTCAACGCACCCCAAAAAGGCTTTGAAGCGACCTAGTGGATGTACACAGGAAAACCACATTCACATTACTCTTTTTTCACTGCCATACTGACGGCTTATGCATTGAATGCAAGGCCCTGCCTGCATCAAATTTAAATGCACCCCAAAAAGGCTTTGAAGCGACCTAGTGGATGTACACAGAAAGACCAAGTTCACATTACTCTTTTGCCACTGCCATACTGTTAGGTTATGCTTTAAATACAAGGCCCAGCATGCATCAAATTCAAACGCACCCCAAAAAGGCTTTGAAGCCACCTAGTGGATATACACAGAAAGACAAAGTTCACATTACACTTTTGCCACTGCATACTGTTAGGTTATGCATTGAATACAAGGCCCTGCCTGCATCAAATTGTAACACACCCCAAAAAGGCCTAGAAGCAACCTTGTCGATATACACAAGAAAACCACGTTGACCTTACTCTTTTGCCACTGTCATACTGTTAGGTTATGCGTTGAATACAAGGCCCTGCCTGCATCAAATTCAAACGCACCACAAAAAGACTTTAAAACCACGTACTTGATGGCCAACTGAAAGCATTCTTTCTATTAATTTGTTACTCCCACATTGTTTGGCTATGCAGTGAATAGTTGAGAGTGAAGACCCTGTAGTGGACAATTGCAGTGATGATGCTAATGACCCAGCAATGGACAATTGCAGTGTTGACGCTGAAGTCCCAGTGGTGGACCATTGCAGTTTTACCGCTAAAGACTCTGCAGTTTAAAATTGCATAGTTGACTCTGAAGAACCAGCAGTGGATAATTGTAGTGTTGATGGTAAGACCTGACAGTGGACAATTGCAGTGTTGATGCTAAAAACCTAGCTGTGGACAATTGCAGTATTGACGATGAAGACTCAGCGGTGAACAATTTCAGTGTTGAGGCTAAAGATCCTGCAGTTTAAAATTGCATTGTTGACGCTGAAGAACTGGCAGTGGACAACTGCATTGTTTATGCTGAAGACCCAGCGGTGGACAATTGCAGTGTTGAGGTTGAATAATCGGCAGTGGACAATTGCAGTGTTGATGCTAAAGACTAGAGATGAGCGACTTTGCCTTTTTTCGGGTCGAGTCGGGTTTCTTGAATCCCGACTTTCTCAAAAGTCGAGTCGAACGAAGTAGGCCGACTAACGGAAATGGTCGGGTTGGAGTCGAAAATCCGACGCCAATGCAAGTCAATGGGGAATAAATTGCCCCCTTATCACAGTCAGGCAGCCTACTAATCAGATGTGATGCTCCACACAAGCAATTTGTACACTGTCACTGGCAGGCAGCTCTGCTACTCCACCAAATTAATTGCCCCCTTATCACAGGCAGGCAGCCTACTAATCAAATCTGATGCTCCACACAAGCAATTTCTACAGCGTCACTGGCAGGCAGGCAGCCTAAGAACCAGCATTGCTGCACACAGCAAAATCTCCCTCTCACTGCACAGTCACTGCCAGCATCGCTATCAGCAGAAAGTTTTTTTTTTTTTTAACGGTCTCCCTGCTCAGACGCACTGCCAGCAACCTTCCCCTACACTGAGTTAGGCAGATGTAAAATGGCGGTCGGCGCTGAGGGATTTTATATGCACTGTGATGCCACTGAAAGCCAGCCAATCGCTGCAATGCCCTTCTCTAAGATGGTGCTGGCCACTGGCTACGTCATCCCGTTGCCCACAGCCTGCGTCCTTGCTCATTGGCCGAGAAAAGGCGCTTAAAGTGTAGGGGAAAATCGACTCCAGCAAAATGGTCGCCGAACACGTGACCGAACTCACTCCACGGTCGGGTTTCGTTTTATGAAACCCGACTTTGGTGAAAATCGGCGACTTTTGAAAATGAACGACCTGTTTCAGTCAACTCTACTAAAGACCCAGCAGTAGACAACCGCAGTATTGACCCTGAAGACCCAGCGGTGGACCATTGCAGTGTTGACGCTAAAGACCCTGCAGTGGAACATTTCACTGTTGAGCTTGAAGAACAATCAGTGGATAATTGCACTGTTGAGGCTTAAGAACCTGCATTGATCAATTGCTTTGGTGAGTTTGAAGACCCTGCATTTTAGCATTGCAGTGTTGAGGCTGAAGATCTGGCATAGAATAATTGCATTATTGAAAAATGTTAACCAACAAAGTTCACATTATTATGAAGTGAGTCTCCCATACTATTTTCCTATGCATTGAATGGAAGGCCTGCCCCAAATTTGGTCAAATGAAAATACCACTTTGAAGAGACGTGTATGAAGTCCTCCTAAAAGTCAGTTTCCATTACAGAGGAGAGGGTTTCCTATACTTGTAATGGCCATACACTAAGTGCATAGGCTGAAAAACATTTTCCTCTGGGGTGGGGCACATCAACCAAAAGTGTAAATAATTGTAGTTACGGACATCCTAAACACCCTTGCAAAACAATGTAGTGGCTGTATCATCACGGAACACATTCACCTTGGTGATCTAGTGGTGGTGTCTGAAGAGACATGGAGTATGGCCTGCGAAAAAGGTCTTCACAGTTTAAAAGAGCAGGTCTCCTATACTTGTAATGCACATACACCAAGTGCATAGGCTGAAAAACATTTTCACCTGGGGTGGGGCACAATCAACCAAAAGTATAAATATTTGTAGTTACGGACATCCTAAACACCCTGGCAAAACAATATAGTGGCTGTTTCATCACAGAACACGTTCACCCAGGTGATCTAGTGGTGGTGTAGGAAAAGACGTGGAGTATGGCCTGCGAAAAAAGTCTTCCCAGTTTAAAGGAGCAGGTCTCCTATACTTATAATACACATACACTAAGTGAATAGGCTGAAAAACATTTTCCACTGGGGTAGGGCACATCAACCAAAAGCGTAAATCTTTGTAGTTACAGACATCCTAAACATCCTTGCAAAACAATGTAGCGCCTGTATCATCATGGAACTCATTCACCCTGGTGATCTAGGGGTGGTGTAGGAAGAGACGTGGAGTATGACCTGCGAAAAAGGTCTTGCCTGTTTAAAGGAGCGGATCTCCTATACTTGTAATGCAGATACACAAAGTGCAGAGGCTGAAAAACATTTTCCCCTGGGGTGGGGTAGATCAACCGACTGTGTAAATATTTGTAGTTATGGACATCCTAAACACCCATGCAAAACAATGTAATGATGACAGTATCATCACGGAATACATTCACCCTGGTGATCTAGAGGTGGTGTCTGAAGAGACATGGAGTATGGCCCGCGAAAAGGTCTACCCAGTTTAAAGGAGCAGGTCTCCTATACTTGGAATGCCAATACGCTAAGTGCATAGGCTGAAAAACATTTTCCCCTGGGGATGACACCTCAACATAAAGTGTAAACATTTTTTGAATGGTCATCAAAACACCCTTGAAAAAATTAATACAGGCTGTTGCATCACAGACCACGGTCACCCTTGTGTTCTAGTGGTGGTGGGGTATGAGGATGAGGAGAAGGAGGAGGATAATAACACACCAAATAGCCAAAGTCAGGAAGCATATACCCATGTGTGGGTGTGAAGAGGTTCATGGAAATACACCTGCCAAAAAAATATACTGTGTTGAAGGTTATGTTTTGCTGTTTTCATTCATGGTGTACAGAAGTCTGCCCCAATCCATGCCTTGCTCGTTTTTATGAGAGTCAGTCTGTCAGCATTTTCTGTTGACAGGCGGATGCACTTATCAGTTATTGTTCCACTAGTGGCACTAAAAACCCACTCTGACAAAACACTAGCGGCAGGACAGGCCAGGACCTCCAAGGCGTAGAGAGCCAGTTCATACCACATGTCCAGCTTGGATACCCAATAGTTAAAAGGCACAGAGGAAACATGTAGGACGTTGGTACGGTCAGCAAGGTACTCCTTCAACTCTTCCCAAACTTTCCTGGCCTTGTGAGACTACCCCATTACTCAGGGGCCAGGGCGATTGGAGGGTCTGAGAAAAGTGTCCCAGTACTTTGCCAGTGTTCCCCTGCCTGTGCTGGATTGTAGTTGGGTCTCTCTCGCCTCTACTCCTTGGTTGGCCAATGAACTGTGACCTCTGCCGCCAGCGTTTTCAGATGGGAATTTTTTCATTAATTCCGCATCAATGGCACTCTGGTACTGCATCATTTTAATACACCTATCTGACTCTTGAATAAGAGATTGAAAGTTCTTATTGTAGCGTGGGTCTAGAAGTGTCACCAACCAGTACTGAGTGTCAGCAAAAATTTTGATAATGTGAGGGTCACGGGAAAGGCAGCACAGCATAAAGTCTACCATGTGTGCCAGACTGATAACTGGCAAGCCTTCTGTCTCCTCAGCAACAGGACAACTGACCATGCTGTCCTCCTCCTCCCTGTCCTGAGGCAATCCACGCTGCTTCTATAGTGCAAGAAGGTAGCTCCTGTTCTTCCTCCTCCTCCTCTTCCTCATTGTCAACCATTCCACGTTGGGATGACATGAGACTGGGCTGTGTGTAATCACCCTGTATGGTTCCTTGCTCCATCTCATCGTGCTCCGCCTGTAATGCATTCTCTTTGATTGTGAGCAGAGAGCTTTTCTGAATGCAGAGAAGTGGGATGGTGACACTAATTATGGTGTCATCGCCGCTCAGATCTGATGCTTGGGACAAAAAAAGCAGTTTCAAATTGCCAGATTTTCACACTGTTGTATTAAGGAATGAGGGGGGGTGCAGAGTCAGCTCACCATGAAAGTGGCAGCAAGACCAGCTTGTAGACTATCACAGAGCAGTCCTGGGGTGGGCAGAATAGCAAAACAGAGGAAAAGGAATTCCAGCTAGGCAAGAGGGATGTGAGAGATAAAATCTATGATTTATTACAGGAAAGATGTATATCTTTGTACTGTGTTAGCCAGTAGATAGAAAAATATTTAGAATTGAGAGTCCTCAGTGGTTGATACCTTTTAATGGCTAACTGAAAAGATGGTAACAAATTGCAAGCTTTCGAGACTACTCAGGTCGCTTCATCAATCAAAGACTAATACAACATCTGAAGAATCAGATGTGTATAAATATATGATTCTTCAGATGTTGTATTAGTCTTTGCCTGATGAAGAGACCTGAGTAGTCTCAAAAGCTTGCAATTTGTTACCATCTTTACAGTTAGCCATTAAAAGGTATCAACCACTGAGGACTCTCAATTCTAAATATTTTTCCATGATTTATTAGGCACTTTAAAACAGTGGCAGTTCCTTCAGTAGCTTAACTATGTGTGCATTTTGGCTTTCAAAGCTACTCTAGGTCGTTATTAGGGTTGAGCATTCCGATATTGCAAATATCGGGTATCGGCCGATATTGGCTGTATCGGAATTCCGATTTCGATTTCCGATATTTTCGTCATATCGGATACCGGAATCGGAATGTCACTGTCACTGTCAGTGTCCGTCGGTCGGGTCTGTCAGGAGTCAGCGGCACTTACCGGCAGAAGATCTCCGGCGGTCACATCCTGGACTGCTTGATGGCCGCCATCCTCTTCTCCCTGGCGGTCACATGCAGTTTCTCGCGATAACTGCAGTGACTGCTGGGTAATCGCGGCCGTAAAGCAGTCCGATGACGTCACCGCCGAGGAAGCAGGTAATCAGCTGTGCTGCGTCGGGATGACAGGCTCTGCCTGGCATTCCGATGTAGCAGAGCTGGATCGTCGTGGGACACTCGTTACTATAGACTGCGTCGGACAGGTGGTATACTGTTGTTTTTTTTTTTTCTTTTTTTACAGGAGATCGATGGCGTCGCAGGAATGAGAGAGTAATAAAATTAATGAAAACTGTGTTGTCTCTTTTATTTCATTAAAAGACTTTTTTCTGGCTGTGTCTTTTTTTTAAACATTTAAAAACTTTGGGATTAATAATGGATCGGTGTCTTATTGACGCCTCTCCATTATTAACCGGGCTTATTGTCACCGTGCAATCAACGGTGACATTAACCCCTTATTACCCCGCTTGCCACCGCTACAGGGCAAGTGGGAAGAGCTGGGTAAAGTGCCACAATTGGCACATCTTTTGATGCGCCAAATGTGGGGCTGCTGTAGCCTGGTATTATCAGGCTGTTGAGGGCCAAAATCCATGGGCCTTGACAGTCTTTTAATACCAGGCCGCAGCAGTCTGCATTTTACTTGGCTGGTTAACAAAAATAGGGGGACCCCTATGCCGTTTTTTTTTTCGAGGGGATCCCCTATTTTTGTTAATCAGCCAAGCTAAGCAGACTGCTGTGGCCTGGTATTATCAGGCTGGCAAGGTCCATGGATATTGGATCCTTACCAGCCTGAAAAACCAGGCCTCAGCGGTCTGCTTCATCTGGCTGGTTAACAAAAATAGGGGGGACCCCACGCCAATTTTTTTTGAGGGGATCCCCTATTTTTGTTAACCAGCAAAGATAAGCAGACTGCTGTGGCCTGGTATTATCAGGCTGGCAAGCAGGGTCGGACTGAGCCACCGGGACACCGGAGAAACCTCCGGTGGGCCCCAGCTCCTGCGTGGTGGGCCCTGATTTGAAAGGATAGGTCGTGGGGCAGAGGGGGCGGTGGCCCCGGGCCCCGCGCTCTGAGGGGGCCCACCCGGAGCTACGCTACAGTAACTGTATCGTCGTGCACAGCACGCCGATACAGTTACATTCTGCGGCAGAGCAGGGAGAATCGCTCTCCCTGCTCTGCTGCCCGGAAGCTATGGGGCCTGAACAGGCGGGGGGGGCCTGGTGCCAGCAGTGGGCCCCCCACCCGTCATCGGAGTGTCAGCTGTATCGGCATCCAGCCGATACAGCTGACCGCATAGAGAGAGAAGGAGCGAGCGCTCCTTCTCTCCCATAATCCCCCTCTCAGCGTCTGACAGCGGGCGCGATGACATCACCTGCCGGCGCCCGCTGTCAGACGCAGAGAGGGAGAACAGTGAGCAGCACAGGAGCCGGGAGGTGAGTATTGTTTTTTTTTGTTTTTTTAATGGGGGTGCATTATACTACAGAGGCTGTATATGGGGGTGCATTATACTACAGAGGCTGTATATGGGGGCTGCATTATACTACAGAGGCTCCATATTGGGGTGCATTATACTACAGAGACACCCTATGGGGATGCATTATACTACAGAGGCTGCCTATGGGGGTGCATTATAATATAGCGGCTGCCTATGGTGGTGCATTATATTATAGACTCTGCCTATGGGGGTTAAGGCTGCCTATGGGGGTGCATTATACTATATTGAGGACTATCTGGTGTATTATGCTGTATGGATGCTATCTAGGGGCCATCATACAGTGTTGGACCCATTAAATAGTTTGGGGACATTAAGGGGTCAGTATATATCCAGTGAGGGGCATTATTCTGTGTATAGGGGAGATGTACAGGGGGAGACTTGGGACATTATTAAATGTAAAGTGGACACTTATTGTTATAGGGGAACTCGGGTTACTGTGACTGTCAAAGGGGCACACAGGTCATTATTACAGTCTAGGGGACAAAATGTGGGCACTGTTTTCTAGGTCACTTGCACCCGGCATTACTATATTCTAGAGGGGTGCTTTAAAATTTAGAGGTCACACAGAACCACACAGCAGGTGCAGTAATAGGGACACATACGGCAGCAGCAGCTCAGTATTGGGGTATCAGGTGCAGTAATAGGGACACATACGGCAGCAGCGGCTCAGTATTGGGGTATCAGGTGCAGAAATAGGGACACATATGGCAGCAGCGGCTCAGTATTGGGGTATCAGGTGCAGAAATAGGGACACATATGGCAGCAGCGGCTCAGTATTGGGGTATCAGGTGTAGTAATAGGGGCACATACGGCAGCAGCGGCTCAGTATTGGGGTATCAGGTGCAGAAATAGGGACACATATGGCAGCAGCTGCTCAGTATTGGGGTATCAGCAGGATGAGGAGTTTGTGCAGGTTGAGAATAGTCCAATTGGTGACCGTGACAGTGCTAAAAATATGAGAAGTGAAATGTGTCTTTGTTGTAATCTCTGCAGTCGAGTCCTGGCTGGAGAAGTCGTCATGTCGGTCTGGGCCAGATGGAAAAGACATGAAAAGTGAACAATTCCATTAGAAAGAACATCAGCGGCAAGTCATTATCTGTACCTGTGCTGTAATCTATTATATGTTCTGTAGGACTGGTATTATTTACCACAGACCATATGGCGGTAATATCAATATTGGTCTTTTTATATATAGATTATTTTTGGCAACAGCGCGGTCATTTGTTGAGGTTCTCTGATTAGGGGCCCACTCAGAAGTTTCGCCCCCACTAAACCAAAACCCTAGCTACGCCTCTGGCTCTCTTCTAGTCTTTCTTTCTCTCTCTAGTCTTTCTCGCTCTCTGTTCTTTCCTTCTCGCTCTCTGTTCTTTTTTCTCTCTGTTCTTTCTTTCTCTCTCTCTTTTCTTTCTTTCCTCTCTTTCTTTCTCTGCTTTTTCTTTCTCTCTCGCTGCTCTTTATTTCTTTTCCTCAGTACCAGTCACTGTGCCCTCATTACCAGTCAGTGTGATCAGCAGTGCTAAATGGGTACGCTTGGGGCGAGGATATGGGTGTGATTAGCTGTGAAATGGGTGTGGTCGGGTGGCTAAATTTGCAGCGGCGCCTAGCGGCCACTTTAACCCTCTTTCCTGTCTTCAAAATTTCGGAGGTATGCTGTATGACCTCCCTACAACTTCTGGGCATGCTCCTGATGAGCACGACGGATGGTCTCCTGAGGGATCTCCTCCCACACCTGGACTAAAGCATCCACCAACTCCTGGACAGTCTGTGGTGCAACGTGGCATGGCCTAAAATTTGCTGCAGCAGGCACAGCGTGCCACAGCCTTTGTCCCTCTTTCCCTTCTTCAAAGGTTGGGAAGTATGATGGTGGGCCCCAAGAATAATTTTTCCTGGTGGGCCCAAGGTACTCCAGTCCGACGCTGCTGGCAAGGTCCATGGATATTGGCTCCCTAACAGCCTTAAATACCATGCCTCAGCAGTCTGCTTCATCAGGCTGGTTAACAAAAATAGGGGGGACCCACGCCATTTTTTTTTCGAAGGGAACCCCTATTTTTGTTAATCAGTTCCCTCTGACGTCACTGATTGTGTCCCTGGCTGACCTGAAGTGAAAGTGGAAAGCAATCAATTAAGCTTTCCACTTCCTCTCCTGTGAGCCAGGAGAGGAACTCATTCATTTGGGGGTTTACTGTGAGGCTGCAGCATTAGCTGCGGTCCCTGCAGTAAACATTAACCCTTTCTGAAGGATTACACCGTGGGACCTGACTGTGCATGGGATAGGTAAGAATAATTTTGCTTTTTTATTTTATTTTATTACAGGAAATGGTTTTTGCAGTAAAATAAAAGATGGTCAAAAACATGTGTCTTTATTTCATTAAAATGATTTTTAATTAAAGTGTGTGTGTTTTATTTTTATTTCATGCAATAGGATTAATAATTGATAGTTGTCTAATTGACAGCTCTCAATTATTAACCTGGCTTAAGGTCACCTTTCAATAGCAAGGTGGCTTTAACCCCTTATTAACCCATTCGCCACCGCTACAGGGCAATGGGAATAGACGGGCAAAGTGCCAGAAAGGGCGAATCTAATTATAGATTTGTCTTTTCTGGGGTGTCTGGGGGCAGATGTTAGTGGCCGGGGGGGGCCAAAAATAATGGTCCCTCTCTGGGCTATTATTATCTGCCCCCACTCACTGGCTTTGTCTGTCTGGTTGCGAAAATAGGGCGGGAGCCCACGCATTTTTTTTCAGCAATTTTACACCTCATATATATATATACATGTCATTGAATTTGTGACACATATATATATATATTTATATTTATAGTTCATACACTTCTACATAGTATAATAGCCGCTAATTCAATTGCCGGCTTTTGTGAAAATGCAGAACCCGACATGAAATGACACTTGGTTTACATAGAGTTAACCATGTCTTTTCATGTAGTTTGATATCTGATTTGCACAAACAATTACATGAGTGTAAGTGTGCAAAATTTCACACCTGTAGGGGTTAATTAAAGATGTAAATTCGTAGCAAAAAAGTCAGTTTTTTACAACGAATTTACACCTTTAATTAACCACTACAGGTGTGAAATTTTGCACACTTACACTCATGTAATTGTGCAAATCAGATATCAAACTACATGAAAAGACATGGTTAACTCTATGTAAACCAAGTGTCATTTCATGTCGGGTGCTTCTGTCATTTCACAAAAGCCGGCTTTACCCGGCAATTGAATCAGAGGCTATTTTACTATGTAGAAGTGTATAAACTATAAATATATGTATAATATATATATGTCACAATGACATGTATATATATATATGTATTCTATGTGTGTATATTTAGTGTTTACAAGGAAAGAAAGAGGTTTTTTTTAGTTACGATATTTTGTTCCCATAGACTTACATTGGATTTCCGGTATCGGGTATCGCCGATATTTTAATGATATCGGCGATACCATTCCGATTCTGATACTTTTGGATATCGGAAAGTATCGCTCAACTCTAGTCGTTATGCTACTGGAGGAACTGTCACTGTTTTAAAGTGCCCAATAAATTGTGGATTTTATCTTTCACATACCTGCTGCCTCACTGGAATTCCTTTTTCTCTGCATTGAATCTAATGAGGTTCAGATAGGTTTGACAAACTGTTTGGCGAATGGCAGTCATTTCGGCGAATCCGAACTGAACCGAGCCTTGAAGGGTTCGCTCATCTCTAGTGGGTACCCCTCTATTTTTGAGAACCACCCAAGATAAAGCAAATAGCTTGGGACTGCATCACTGCAGCTATTTTGCCTGCGCTGATTGTCAAAAATAGAAGGGACTCAACGTCATTTTTTAAAAAAAATTATTTATTTATTGAACAGGCACCGGCTTGTGGATTCACCGATCATCGTACACCTGCTCTCGCTGCTATCAGTTAGACCAGGTGTAGGATGATGAGAGTAGTACTCGCATCAGCAGATGCCTATGACCAGCAGTAACCTCTTTACTGCTGGTCAGAGCTGCTGGCTGACACGTTGTAATCTGAATGACCACATGGGAACCGCAGTGCTTTGAGAGCTGTAACGAACTTACCCCTAATCAGATCCAGTGTTTATCATGCTGTCATGCAGCTGCCAGCTTGGGAAACACCTGACATTTGGGCCCCCCATTCATTTGAATGAGGTACGGGATTGGATTTGAGCTCGGGCACCGTTCTGGTTTCCAAACCGAACCTTTTTTAAAGACTACTAAATTAACTTAGTCATGTTAGTTATGGTATCAGTTAGTATGTTATAATAACATGGTAGGCCATAGCAGGTGAGTTACACTGCTCAAAGAAATAAAGAAAGGCACATCCAGCCCATGAATGGCAGCGCTTCCCAGGACTCACATCCAAAGATGATATTTCATATTTTTTTATTTAATAAGTTAAAATGGAGGAGATACAACGCGTTTCGGATACAGTATATATCCTTCATCAGGTATCATAAAAACACAGTACAAATCCTAATATAAAATTCAGTAACACTTATATATAGTGGCAAACCTTTTATCCCAGTCTCAGACACTTGATTTAGGGAGTGGACCAAGTTCAGGAGCACACCCACCAACTTTGACAGCATAGATGCAAGAAGAAAAAAAAAAAAAAGCATTCAAACTCTCTCTATGATATCATTCAATCCATTTGGATATAATGTTCCCAGACGATATATCCAAAACGTTTCTTTCCGGTTTAAAAGAGCATTCCTATTTGCAACACCAGAGGGTATCTGTTCCACTGGAGTTACTTTTATATTGAAAATTTTGTTATGTTTAATTAGCAGATGCCTTGAGAGACTATGTTTTAAAAACCCATTTTTTGCTCTATTTCTGTGACCATTAATGCGGGACCGCAGTGTCTGCACAGTGCGTCCCACATATTGCAAACCGCAACTGCATGTGATGACATATACAACATAATCACTGCTACAGCTGAGTCTTTGTGAAATCTCAAAGACCTCACCAGTATTGTTACATTTGATAGTTTTAGCCCCGTGATCTAGGATCCCACAGGTACAACAGTAACATCCTCAGTAATATCCAACATCTCTTTTTAGAGATAGGTCCCACACGTCCAAGTGCTTCAGAAATAATTTTACCACCACTAATCAGCTCCTCACAAACAGCCAAAATTTTAAGCCCAATACAAAAGAATCATATCACAAATTACTTCGCACCAGCTGTAACATCAAGGTCCAAAAAAAGAAAAGTAGATCAAGAGGAAAAAGAGGTAAAGGATCTAATAGATATCTGAGAATAGATAAAAAAACAAGGAACCCAGAAACCAATAAACAACCAAATCTGCCTCTGGTTAAAATATTTAATTTATCATCCCACATTTTATCCCCTCCAGAAATGGAAATTTTAAGTAAGGGACTAAATTTCTGCCCTGCTCAAGACATGAATGCATTTGATCTTTTTCTCGATTTAAATGCATATACTCGCAAACTTACTCTTAAAAGACATTTCTTGTTGACTGAAAAAAATGAGGACATTGGGGATCTCAAAAAAATACTGATCCCATTAGAGACAAATAAAGAAAGTGAATTTATCCACAAGGAGGTACACCCAAAATCTCTATTTAATCCTCATCAACACAGAGGACCAAATATAGACACTTTTTTTTCATTAGTATCTGAAGAATTTAGGAAATGGGAAAATAATGGTAATAAAAATAAAATCGAAAAGCATGGAATTGGGAAAAATAAGATAAAAAAGGAGAATAACATCTCTAAAAGAGAAAAAGTGGCATTGGAGGATTTAAGACAAAATACAGATATAGTAATAAGGCAAGCTGATAAAGGGGGAGGAGTGGTTGTGCAAAACAGATCTGACTATATTGAGGAAGCTTTGAACTTATTGTCTGATATGAGATATTACAAAATTCTAAAAGAAGATCCTACACAATCCTTTGTCCGGGACTATCACCATATGATCAAGGAAGCCTATGAGAGGAATATTCTTAATAAAACAGAAAAAAGGTTTTTAACAAATACAGCGCCAACCATGGCATTATTTTATCATTTACCAAAATTGCATAAGAACCCTGAAAAACCACCTGGCAGACCGATAATATCAGGAATAGGGTCTTTGACTTGTCATCTTTCTCATTATATTGACTTGTTTTTACAAGATTTAGTAAAGTCTCTTCCTTCATATTTGAGAGACTCCACACAATTAATCGAGGAATTGAGGGATATTGAATGGGAAGACAACTATTCCTTTATCTCGTTGGATGTAAATTCATTATATTCCAACATAGATCATGAAATGGGGGTAAATGCGGTGGGTTTTTATTTAGCAAAGACAGAGATGCTCCCTGAACAAAGAGACTTTCTGTTAAAGGGTCTCAAATTCATTCTTGAACACAATGTGTTCATTTTTGAAGGCATACTGTACTTACAGTTGCTCGGCACCGCGATGGGGACTCGGGTCGCGCCAAGTTTCGCAAACTTATTCATGGGGCGATTCGAGTCCTCATCGTCACTCTCTAAGCCTGTTTTTAATGATAAAATAAGGCTTTACAAGCGCTTCATTGATGATCTGATTATCATATGGAAGGGGACAGAGGAGGAAGCGGCACATTTTATAAAGGAGCTCAATAATAAACCTGGGGGATCACCTTTACATCACAATTTAATAAAGAAAAAATGGTGTTTCTTGATCTAGAGATACGCCATAGTGGGAAAAAAATTATTACAAAAACCCACTTCAAAAAGGTGGATTCAAATGGCTTTTTAGATTTCAACAGTGCACATTACAAAAAGTGGAAGGTAAATATACCCCACAGTCAATTTTTTCGTATAAGAAAGAATTGTACGAGAGAATCTGATTATGTAGCTCAGTCTAAAATTCTAAAAAGAAAATTCAAGGAAAAAAGTTACCCAAAAAATTTGATAAATGGTGCATATAGGGCTAACAAAATAAAAACACAGGAGGAATGTTTAAAAGGAAAAAATAGGAAGGGGGATAATTTGACTATTGGTAAAGAAAAAAGTGATGATCGCTGGAAATTGAATTTTGTGACAACATTCAATAGGGGAAATAAAGTCATAAGAACTGTGCTTTCAAAATATTGGTATATCTTGAAGCGTGACCCTGTTTTGGGAAAACATCTCCCTGATAAACCAGGGATTACATATAGAAGGGGGAAAACTTTGAAAAACTTGGTGGCCCCCAGTAAATTAAAAAAACAAGTTGGATTCAAAAGGAAAAAACAATAAAAAAGGTACGGATCAAATTTCAAGTGGTGTTTTTCAAGGAACCGGAGTTTTCAAATGCACCTCCAAAAAATGTTGTACCTGTGGGATCCTAGATCACGGGGCTAAAACTATCAAATGTAACAATACTGGTGAGGTCTTTGAGATTTCACAAAGACTCAGCTGTAGCAGTGATTATGTTGTATATGTCATCACATGCAGTTGCGGTTTGCAATATGTGGGACGCACTGTGCAGACACTGCGGTCCCGCATTAATGGTCACAGAAATAGAGCAAAAAATGGGTTTTTAAAACATAGTCTCTCAAGGCATCTGCTAATTAAACATAACAAAATTTTCAATATAAAAGTAACTCCAGTGGAACAGATACCCTCTGGTGTTGCAAATAGGAATGCTCTTTTAAACCGGAAAGAAACGTTTTGGATATATCGTCTGGGAACATTATATCTAAATGGATTGAATGATATCATAGAGAGAGTTTGAATTCTTTTTTTTTTTTTTCTTCTTGCATCTATGCTGTCAAAGTTGGTGGGTGTGCTCCTGAACTTGGTCCACTCCCTAAATCAAGTGTCTGAGACTGGGATAAAAGGTTTGCCACTATATATAAGTGTTACTGAATTTTATATTAGGATTTGTACTGTGTTTTTATGATACCTGATGAAGGATATATACTGTATCCGAAACGCGTTGTATCTCCTCCATTTTAACTTATTAAATAAAAAAATATGAAATATCATCTTTGGATGTGAGTCCTGGGAAGCGCTGCCATTCATGGGCTGGATGTGCCTTTCTTGATTTACTCATCCTGTGTGAGCCTGAATCTGGCTCTTTCACTTGGATCCACCCGAGGCAAGCTGCAAGCCCTGTCTATTGAAAAGTATCCCAGAAGGATTTTTGAGGATACATAATCTAAAGCCATATTAGTCTTCTATCAGGTGAGTGCATAAAATTGTGCACACTCTAAAGACTATAATATTGTTTTTTACGCACTTAGGGCGCCGCGATTTGTCTATTCTTCTCTCCCAAACAGGGTTTTTTTTTTTTGTTTTTTTTTTTTGTACAAAGAAAATAAAGGGAACACTCAAATAACACATCCTAGATCTAAATGAATGAAATATTCTCATTGAATACTTTGTTGTGTACAAAGTTGAATGTGCTGTCAACATAATCATACAGGCAGCAGATCGCTCTCCATGGCGTCTCCAGACTCTATCACATCTGTCACATGTGCTGAGTGTGAACCTGCTGCCTGCAACATCCTTCAGCCTGACCGGTTTGACAGTGGGTCAGTAATGGTGTGGGGTGGCATTTCTTTGGAGGGCCACACAGCCCTGTATGTGCTCGCCAGAGGTAGCCTGACTGCCATTAGGTACCGAGATGAGATCCTCAGACCCCTTGTGAGACCATATACTGGTGCGGTTGGCCCTGGGTTCCTCCTAATGCAGAACAATGCCAGACCTCATGTGGCTGGAGTGTGTCAGCAGTTCCTGCAAGATGAAAACATTGAAGCTATGTACTGCCCTGCCCATTCCCCAGACCTGAATCCGATTGAGCACATCTGGGACAGCATCTCTCGCTCCATCCACCAACGTCACGTTCAACCACAGACTGTCCAGGAGTTGACGGATGCTTTAGTCCAGGTCTGGGAGGAAAGTACATCTGCAACCTCATCAGGAGCATTCCTAGGCATTGTAGGGAGGTCATACAGGCACGTGGAGACCACACGCAATACTGAGCATCATTTTGACTTGTGTCCACTTTATTTTTGTCTTGTTTTGATTTTCATTTTGACTTGTTTCCACTTTCATTTTGGGGGTCTCTCCAAATCCAGGCCTCCATTGGCTTAAAAATTTGATTTCCATTGATGATTTTTGTGTGATTATGTTGACAGCACATTCAACTTTGTACACAACAAAGTATTCAATGAGAATATTTCATTCATTTAGATATAGGATGTGTTATTTGAGTGTTCCCTTTATTTTTTGAGCAGTGTATATTAACCCATCTACACTGCAATACATAAGCATATACTCAGATTTAGTAAAAAAAAATCATTAAAGGCATAGTCCCATCTCCAAGATCCTATCCCAATATGTATTAGGTTTACTAATAATAATATTTTCAAATAACTCCAATTAGAAATGTAGGATAGTTCTTCTGATTAGCTATGTCACTTACTCCATGAGCAAGGCACTGCAGTAGCTTAGTATCCATGGTTACAACCATATATATATGGTGACAGTTAATTAGCTGTTTGTGGTCTTAACTGTTAGGCATCGGGCAACGGCAGGATCCGAACCTGGATCGGAGGAGTCTGTGGTCTCCCATCGAGGCTCAGCCGAGTCAGATGCTCAGCTTCACCGTCAATCCAAACGCCTAGCTAATAACCGAGAGGCACAAGTCGTTATGAGAGTCTTTGTTCATAGTAGCCTTAAACCTAGGTTACAGAACAGGAAAAGGCTGCTGTAAGCCTAAGTTCAGAAATGCCTGCACTGAGCAGGTCCGTGACATGGCGAGCCATGATTGGTGGTTAATGTCAGCTGATCCTCTGACCTGGCATCGCCTGATTTGTCGCGGATGATGTCACCGGTGATGTGATTGACGAGATGGCTGGGGCGGAGCTTAGCCCTTAAATAGCTTGTCTGTCCGCGGCGCGGTCAGATCATACTAAATAGGTAGTGCTCATGTGTGACGTACCAGAATATGGGCTCTACATGCTCTCTAGCTTTCGCTCTCTGGGACCTGCCGCTGCCAGAGTTAGCTCAGCTAATTAGCCCAGGTCCTTCAGGCAGGTTAATGAATGCTATGCAGGTAGCGATCGTAGTGCAGTCTGTCTCTGTCAAAGAGGTAGCTATACACCCCGAGCAGACTGTGGGGCGCGTATCCTGTGCATCGCCTGCTAACTAAAGGAGAGTTGCTCAGTCTGGTGGCACACCGGCTGGCTGCCCGTACTCCTGGCGTGAGTCGCATGCACTTCATAATATCTGGCAAGTGGCTTCTGTGCTATTAACAGGGCTACTTCTACGCCAGCCTGCAGCACATGGTGCAGATGTAATATCTGGCAAGTGGCTTCTGTGCTATTAACAGGGCTACATCTACGCCAGCCTGCAGCACATGGTGCAGATCTAATATCTGGCAAGTAGCTTCTGTGCTGTTAACAGGGCTACGTCCACGCCAGTATTCAGCACATCTCCTGTGAAGTTAACGGAGATAGTGCCAATTCAATATCTCTCCTTGTGTGAAATAACACAGGCGAGATCTAATATTATCCTTTTGTTGTCAGTTGTTACCCTGATACCCAAAGGGTGTTCGGCAGTAGTGACATAAACTGCATCGCGGACCCTGGGTTCGGTTGCAATCAATTATATAATAAAGTTGTTGCAACCGAGCGCATAACAATAACCATGGATATCTAAGCTACTGCAATGCCCTGCACATGAGTCAAGAGACATAGCAAAATATAAGAACTATTCTTTATTTCTATTAGTAGGTTTTTGTGAATAATATTATTATTACATCTACTACATATTTGAGCAGCCACGCTCACAAGAAGGTGACAGTGGGAAAATGCCATTACTATAGCAAGTGCTGGATGATGATGAGACACAATTTGCAGCAAGTGGTGTTGCATCAGCAAGTCAGGCCGAGGTACAGTGTGCAGAATGGGAAGACAAGGAGGTGGATGATGAAGTGACTGACCAAACCTGCAGAGCCAGCACAGCAGTGTACAGGAGGAGGGATCCACAGAACCACAACAGGCAGGAAAAGGCAATGGGGTGGCCAGAGACAAAAGGGTGGCAACTGATGCCTACAGCACCAACACGGGTGAAGTTGCCACGCCAAGGCTTAGGTGTTCCCAAGTCGGGTCAGGTGCTTTTTTAAAGACAGACCAGTTAACCTAAAAAAGGCCATTTGCACCAGCTGCCATGCCAGCATCAGTAGAGGCAGCACGACTACCAGCCTGACCACCACCAGCATGCTCTGGCACATGCAAACAAAGCACCTGACTGGGCCAAACGCCAGGTCCAGAAACAGTGTCTGCAGATGACACCACTGCCTCTTCCCCTGTTCTATGGGCATGCTAGTCCCCTGTCTATGACATAGGTGAAGATGCCTCTCACGCTGCACCTGTTGTTGCACACTTGTAACCACTGTCAGCAAACACATCCACGTCCTTGTCCCAGCACATCGTTCAGTTGTCTCTATCTCAGTCCTTGGAACACAAGCTTAAATACGTAGCCATCTGCCAATGGGCTACAATGCTAAACAGCCAAATTTCCAGACTGATTTTTCTAGAAATGTTGATGCTTAGGTTTGTGCAGATGGAACCTTTCCACAACCTCGTGGTGGCGGCTGTCTTCTGGTACTCGGTCCCCAGCCACCACTATTTCTCCCAGTGTGCAGTCCCTGCCATACACAAGCGCGTCCCATAATATCAGCTGTGCCCTGACCAACACTGTGACTGGGAAGGTCCACTTAACCACAGATGCCTGGACAAGTGCTTTTGGCCAGGGAGGCTACATTTCCCTGACGGCACACTGGGTGAACATTGTGGAAGCCGAGACCCAGTAGGACACTGGGACAGATCACATGTTAGTGACATCGAGGATTGCGGGCCCTGGTTCAATCAGGGTTGCCACCACCTTCTACAGCAGTTCCTGCTCCAACTTCTCCTCACCCTCCATCTCATAAACATCAACATGAGGCACAAGCTGGAAGCACTGCAGACAGCCTCGGCCAAGGGGAACAAGCTATGCTGAAACTAATCTGCTTAGGTGACAACCCGCACACTGGCGCAGAGTTAAAGAAATGTCTAACAGACCAGACTGATCTCTGGCTGTCACCCCTAAACCTACAACCAAGCCTGGTCATGTGTGACAATGGCTGTAACCTGGTGGCGGGACAGCTCTGAAGCATATTAACCATGCCCTACCCTGATCTGCCTGAGCTACTTGTGAAAGTACGCTGCATTAGTGCCCATTCCCGAAGTCGGCTACAGCTGCCGCCCAGGCATAGCTGCAGCAGCATTTGCAAAGTCCAGCTAACCGATTGATGTGCGATATCTCCACACATTGCAACTTAAAGTTATATACAGTATGTTGGCAAGGCTTTGTGAATAGCACAGGGCAATAGTTGAACACCAGCTACACCATGCACGTCGGTATTCATATTCATGCAGTTCTTCAAAACTTTGAGGACCTGACCAAGATAGTGAGCAGCGATGACGCTATAATCAATGTCACCATCCCATTTCTGTCTACTGAAATGCTCGTTGCTCACAATTAAAGGGGAAGGCTTTGCAGGAGGAGCAAGTTGAGATGGAGCAAGAAACCATATTGTGTGATACTATACAGTCCAGCCTCATCTTCTTAACGCGATTTGGGTGATAATGAAGCGAAGGAGGAACAGGAGCTAGTTGCCTGCGCTACAGATGGTAGTACCCACATCCCCTTCACCTCCCACCTGTTCAACGTGGATGGCCTGAAGACAAGGAGGAGAGGGACCATGAGGAGGAAGACAGGGTGGAGGACGAAGAGGACAACATGGACAGTCACCTTCTTTGTGGGGACAGGGAAGTCTTGGCTGTTGGCAGTCTGGCACATATGACAGAGTTTATGTTGCTCTGTCTTTCCTGTGATACTTGTGTTGTATGCATTTTGGCCAACACTAATTACTGGTTGCTCACCCTTCTAGACCAATGCTAAGGAAAGCTTTGCATCTCTCCTTCCCGTGGCAAAGAGGTCTAATAAAATTTTGCAGCACAAGAAGGTCCTAGTTGAAGAATTATTTAGTAAATTCCCATCTGACAATGCTGGCAGCAGAGGTCACAGTTCCTTGGATAACCAAATAGTGGAAACTAGGGAGACACACAGCAGATGCAGCAGAGGCACGGGAACACTCTCAAAGGTCTTGGTCAGTTTTCTCAGCACACAGTCCCTGAAACACTGGGTACTCTGAAAAGGAGGGAAAAGTTTAGGAAGATGCTGAAGGAGTAACTGGCTGACCGTACCAGCATCCACTGTTATTCCTTTGTGACATACAATTATTTGGTATCCAAGCCAGACATGTGGCATGAACTGTCTCTCTACGTCTGGAGGTTCTGGTCTGCCCTGCCGTTAGCATTTTGTCAGAGTTTTTACTGCTGTCGGGGGTATTATAATCACATCTGCCTGTCAACTGAAAATGCTGATAGGCTCACTCTTATCAAAATGAACAATAGCTGGATTGAGCCAGACTTCTGTACACCACCGGATGACAGCAGCGGAACATAAACTCAATTTATTTTTATTCTGGTCTATTAACATGCTGTTAGGGACTGCGGAACGCACCAAATAAATATAAATGATAGATGCGTTCGCAGCCCGGGGTCCACCGTGCAGGCAAAGCCTGCTGCTAGTAAGATGACAGGATATGGCGTATAAGCGAGCTCTGTTACTTCACAGAGTCGCAGACATAGACGTTGTGGCACTCTATGGCGGTATTGAATGAACTCTGTTACACCACAGAGTCGCTGAGGTAGAGACGCAGAGATAGAGACTGTGTCCTGTTAACACCACAGGGATACACAGATAACTGCTGTGCGGATATCAGTCTGAGGTCATGCAGTCAGTAACGCAAACAAGCAACTCCTCCCCGGAATAGCCGGTATTCTAAAGGCTATTTCAGCCAAGCCATGAACACATGCATACAAATCTCCTCACGGGAGGTGCCGGTATTCTAGGGGCCTATTTCAGACGAGCCCTAACCACATGCGTGCATGATCACACTGGCGCAAAGCACATTACTGAATTGATACTAGCGCATGGCTGTGCGGCCATGCAACCCTTTTATAGCAGCAACTACAAGACCTTCCAGAAAAGGACCAATGAGAAACTGTTCCAGAACACAAGCAGTTTCAGGACCTTCCTGGCGGACCAATAGGAGTCGCTGCAGTACCTGAGCATGTGACCCTTGGTCTCCAATGGAAGACTTTGCCCTGGGCAGGCTCAGAAGGGGAAAAGCAGGAATTTGCTGGCCGCTGACCAGTACTGGCTGCAAAGACAGAACCTGGAAAGGCAGCAGTAACCCTTTTTACTGTATCAGACTGTGCAAGACGCTGGGACCGACGTCTCTGCTGAGGAGGCTCCACTGCGGCCGGAGACGGATGGGGGACCGCAGTGGGAATGGCTCGAGATTCCCCCTGTTGAGAAGCGGGAACTCGACCTGTAACATTACCCCCACTATGGCCCCCCTTCGTTGGGCCTCGCTACGCTCGAAGGCAGCAATGAGCTGCGGAGCCTGAATACGCTCAGCAGGCTCCCATGACCTATCCTCAGGCCCATAACCCCTCCAATCCACCAAGTAAATCTAATTGCCACATACCACCTTGTATCCCAAAATTGCATTCACCTCATAGTCGTCCGTAGACGAACCCAATGTCCCAGCAGATGACTCGGAAAACCGGGACAAGTATACGGGTTTCAGGAGGGAAACATGGAATATGTCGGTGATACCCAGGCGTGGCGGAAGGACTAGAAGATAGACCACAGGATTTACCTGTTCGAGAACCTTGAAGGGACCCAAGAAGTGAGGAGTAAACTTAGTGGACTCTACTCGCAGTCTGATGTTACGGGCGGAGAGCCACACTAAGTCGCCAGGGGCAAAAGTCGGAGCGGGACGACGATGTGCATCAGCGGTGGACCTCATCCTCTCCTTGGAGGCCAGAATGGCATCCTGAGTGCGGTCCCAAATGTCTCGTGCCTCCACAGCCCAGTCTGCCACCCTGGAGTCGGCGGAAGACACGGGCACAGGTATAGGAACCCGCAGATGCTGACCGTAATTAAGGAGAAATGGGGTTTGTCCAGTGGAATCGGTCACGGCGTTGTTTATTGCAAACTCTGCCCATGGTAGCAAGGACGCCCAGTTATCCTGCCTAGCTGAAACAAAATGTCGCAGATATGTGACCAAGGTCTGGTTGGCCCTCTCTATCAACCCATTCGTCTCGGGATGATAGGCAGAAGAGAGATTTAATTCAATACTGAGAAGGCGACAAAGCTCTCTCCAGAACCGAGACGCAAACTGGGGACCCCGGTCACTGAAAATTTTGTCCGGCATATCGTGTAAGCGGAAGATGTGTCTAATAAACAGTACCGCCAAGGCCCGTGCAGAAGGTTACCGGGGTAGCGGCACCAAGTGCACCATTTTAGAGAAGTGGTCGGTGATAACCCATATGATGGTGCAACCACAGACTTGGGTAGTCCATCCCGACTATCTCCCATTGCCTGTCAGCCACCGGCAATGGATAAAGTAACCCAGCCGGCCATTGACGAGTAGACTTAGTTTTGGCGCAGAAGACACATGCCAGAATATAGTCTCCAATGTCCCGGACCAGTACGTCCTCGCCAGTAGATCGGATGTCCTTTTTCTCCCAAAATGTCCACCCACCCTGGATGAATGGGCCCAAGAGAGAACCTCCGGTCACAAATTAGATGGTACAAAAGTCTTGCCCGGAGGAACAGACTCTAGCGACACCGGGGCTACAGTTCTCAGGCTCTCAGAGGGGACAATAAGCCGCGGCTCCCCCTCCTCCTACCCCGAAGACACGACGGAGCAAGAGAGATCGTCAGCCGGGATATTCTTCTCTCCCGAAAGAAAATGGAGAGTGAAGTGAAAGCGGGAGAAAAATAAGGACCATCTGGCCTGATGGGAATTTAGCTGCTGGGCAATTTGTAGATACACCAGATTTTTGTGATCAGTGAAGACTTGGAAGGGAAAGGGAGCCCCCTCCAACAGATGTCTCCACTCAGAGAAGGCCAACTTCATTGCTAGCAACTCCCTGTCCCCGATGGAATAATTCCTCTCCACTGGTGTGAAGGTCTTGGAAAAGAAGAAACAAGGATGCTTCCGACCTTGAGCATCCTTCTGGAAGAGAACTGCTCCAGCACCAACGGAGAGGCATCCACCTCCAATATAAGTGGCTTATCAACATCGGGGCGATGTACGATGGGAGCACTAGCAAAATGAGACTTAATAGAAGTGAAAGCCTTGGAGACCTCTTCAGACCACAATTTGGGATTTGCTCCCTTCTTGGTGAGGGCTACCAAGGGAGCTACCAAAGTTGAGAAGCGGGGGATAAACTGGTGATAGTAATTAATGAACCCCATAAAGCACTGCACCGCTTTCAGAGAATGGGGTTCTTGCCAGTCCATCACAGCCTGTAGTTTGACAGGATCCATAGCCAGTCCCTGGGTGGAGATGATATAGCCCAGGAAGGGTAAGGACTCCAGCTCAAACATACATTTCTCCAAAGTTGCGTAGAGAGAATTTGCCCGTAAGAGGTCGAAGACTCTGCAGACATCTCTCCGGTGGGAGTCAATATCTGTAGAGAAGATGAGAATATCATCCAGATAGACTACGACTGAGGTGGAAAGCATATCCCGGAAGATGTCGTTAACAAAGTCTTGGAAGATGGCTGGGGCATTACAGAACCAGAAGGGCATCACCAGATATTGATAGTGCCCATCTCTGGTATTAAAAGCCGTCTTCCATTCGTCCCCTCACGGATGCGAATCAGGTTATAAAACACCCCGCAGATCTAATTTAGTAAATGCCTTGCCCCCCGTAGCCTATCAAAGAGCTCCGAAATCAGGGGCAACGGGTATTTATTCTTAACGGTAATGGCGTAAAGACCCCTGTAATCGATGCATGGACGTAATTCTCCGTTCTTCTTCTGAACGAAGAAGAACCCCGCTCCTGCAGGTGACACTGACTTCCTAATGAATCCTCTTGCCAGATTCTCCAGAATGTATTGAGACATAGCCTCCGTCTCAGGGAGAGAAAGGGGATAGACCCGTCCCCGAGGAGGTTCTGCTCCGGGCAAGAGGTCAATAGGTCAGTCATAGGGACGGTGAGGCGGAAGGATCTCCGCCGCCTTCTTGGAGAACATGTCTGCATAAGACCAATAGTATTTGGGAAGGGAAGTAAGATCTGCGGGTATCTCTGTAGAAGCCACCTGAATGCATTCCCTCATACATCTGCCTTTACACGACTCCCTCCAACCCAATATCCTCCCAGAGATCCATTCAATATGTGGGGAATGGAAACGAAGCCAGGGCATCCCCAGCAAAATTTTGTCTATTCCCTCGGGAATGACAAGAAGTGAGATAATCTCCTTATGGGAAGGGGAAATAGCGTGAAAGAGATGGTCTAATGTGTGATTGGTGAAGGCAGTGTCGACCCATTCACTACTCGAACAGTCACTGGTTTGGCGAGCATCACCAGAGTAATTGAATGGCGGAGAGCAAAGGTAGAAGACATGAAATTTCCTTCTGCTCCAGAGTCCACACAAATCGTAACTGTTAAAGTGGATGAGCTTAAATTGATTGTCCCCTTAAAGGACAACTTGGAGGAGAGTGCTGCTGTGTCTAGTGAACCTCCTCCAATGGTTACTAGACGTGATCGCTTCCCGACCACTGTGGGCATTTATTAGCATAATGCCCTAACTGTTGGCAAACATTACAAATCACGGGTACTCAAGCGGCCCGAGACTAGGGTCTCGCTCGAGAAACCTCCATGGCCTCCGGGGAATCGGGCGCCTGACTGGAAGATTCAAGAGGTCTGGCGAAGGTGGGCACCAGCTGGAACCTCTGCCTACACTGGGTCCGCTCCAACCTCCGATCGTTAAAGCGGAGATCGATGCGGGTAGATATTGTAATGAGCTCCTCCAGTATGGTGGGAATCTCCCTGGTGGACAAGGCGTCCTTCACATGGTCTGCCAGTCCCCTCCAGTACACTGGTATCAGGACTTTGGCCACTCTAGCTCAGAGGCCAGAGTCTGAAATTGGACGGCGAACTTGCTGACCATGGACGAACCCTGGGTAATTGCCAACAGTTGGAGCGCCATATCGTGGGTGACATGAGGTCCTAAAAATACCTGTCTCAGAGTATCCAGAAAGAGAGGAGCACTCTTTACCACACGATCATCGCACTCCCACAATGGCGTTGCCCACTCTAATGCCCTGCCCGACAAAAGAGATATGATAAAACCCACTTTCGCCTGCTCCGTAGGAAAACGTGCAGCCAGAAGCTCTAAATGTATGGAGCACTGACTCACGAAACCCCGACATTGCTTACTGTTGCCAGCAAACTTGTCTGGAAGTGGGAGGCGGGAAAAAGTCGGAGCAGGGGTAGCAGAGGACAAACTGGCTGCAGCCACCTAGCAGCCTTAACAGCGACTGCGGTAACATCCACAGCTGAGGTTGTGCGCTCTAGAGTCGCCAACCTACCCTCCAGCTGCTGCATGTACCTCTGTAGACGCTGGTCGTCTGCCATTTTACCAGCCAGACCCTGGCACTAGTATACTGTTAGGGACTGCGGAACGCACCAAATAAATATAAATGATAGATGCGTTCGCAACCCGGGGTCCACCGTGCAGGCAGAGCCTGCTGCTAGTAAGATGACATGATATGGCATATAAGCGAGCTCTGTTACTTCACAGAGTCGCAGACATAGACGTTGTGGCACTATATGGTGGTATTGAACGAACTCTGTTACACCACAGAGTCGCTGAGGTAGAGACGCAGAGATAGAGACTGTGTCCTGTTAACACCACAGGGATACACAGATAACTGCTGTGCGGATATCAGTCTGAGGTCATGCAGTCAGTAATGCAATCAAGCAACTCCTCCCCGGAGTAGCCGGTATTCTAGAGGCTATTTCAGCCAAGCCCTGAACATGTGCATACAAATCTCCTCACCTGAGGTGCCGGTATTCTAGGGGCCTATTTCAGCCGAGCCCTAACCACATGCGTGCATGATCACACTGGCGCAAAGCACATTACTGAATTGATACTAGCGCATGGCCATGCGGCCATGCAACCCTTTTATAGCAGCAACTACAAGACTTTCCAGAAAAGGACCAATGAGAAACTGTTCCAGAACACAAGTTTCAGGACCTTCCTGGCGGACCAATAGGAGTCGCTGCAGTACCTGAGCATGTGACCATTGGTCTCCAATGGAAGACCTTGCCCTGGGCTTACTCAGAAGGGGAAAAGCAGGACTTAATCTCACAGACGTCTGCTGGCCGCTGACCAGTACTGGCTACAAAGACAGAACCTGGAAAGGCAGCAGTAACCCTTTGTACCGTATCAGACTGTGCAAGACGCTGGGACCGACATCTCTGCTGAGGAGGCTCCACTGCAGCCGGAGACGGATGGGGGACCGCAGTGGGAATGGCTCGAGATTCCCCCTGTGCAGAGGCGGGAACTCGACCTCTAACACATGCACCCCTTCCCACCCATACATGAGTACATGCTACAGGATTTTGTCTTTTTGTGTCATTGTACTCTTCCTCCACCACCATGTCAGCAGGGAGATGATGCTACACTCCCTATTAATTTTTTGAGGGTGTTTATGATGTTGCATTAACAATTTTTAGATGCCTACCTCTATAATTCTTTTGTATATATATAGAGTATGTATACCCCCATGGGTATACCCACTCCTTACTAATGGAGAAAAAAAATCTGAGGCCCTCAACTATGTCTCTGCAAAGGGGTATTGGAATGCCTCCTAATTTTTGGCATCCCTTGGATTTAGAGTATGGACTTTACCAGTATAGGAAACCCATTCCTTAACAATGGGAAAAAATGATTTTCTGTGGATCTACCGTCTTGTTGAGGGAAAATGTTTTGAAATCAAAGGAACAGATGGGTTCCATTAGTATATGATCCAGTGCCTTGTGGGCTGTCAGGTGATCATCACATAGGGAGTTCCACACTGCATACTGTTGGGGCAGGAGAGTTTGTTCAGTAAGTGCAGAAGATCCTGATCTCTATATCAGGCTGAGTAGATTCGAAACACTCAACTATATTTCCCAGCAGAGTTGATGAAATAACCGTCCTTGAGGCTGCTACTTAAAACAAATTGCTTTTTTCAGAGCTAATTCAAATAGTTTCTATTTTTTATAATAGTAAAGCTCTTATCTGCAATTTATCTATGGTAAGGTGTTGCAGTATGTATAGCTTATGACAAGCACTTAGTCAGTTGTCAGAGATTATTACCGTATAAATTGTAAGCCTTGCTGCTGTTTTTTTCCATGCACTTATTATTATTAATTTATTGATTCCATGGTGCTGTACATGAGACGGGGTTACATCAAAATACCAATATCACTTACAGTAAAAAAACTAACAATAACAGACAGGTACAGAAGGAAGAGGATCCTGCCCTTGCAGACTTACATTCTACAGGATTAGGGGGAAGGAGACAGTATGTCAGGGGTTGCAGTAGCTCTGATGGTACTGGGATGGCCGAGTGGTCATTACAGGTTGTAAGCTTTTTTGAAGGGATGGGTTTTCAGGTTCAGTCTGAAGGATCCAAATGTGGTGGATAACCGGACGTGTTGGGGCACAGAAATCAAGAGGATGGGGGATATTTGGGAGAAATCTTGGAGTCGATTGGCTGAGGAGCAAATGAGTGCGGAGGAGAGAAGGAGGTCTTGGGAGGACTGGAGATTACGTGGGGAAGATATTGAGAAATTAGTTCAGAAATATACAGAGGAGAAAGGTTATGGATGGCTTTGTAGGTCAGTGTTAGTAGTTTAACCTGGATATGCTGGGAATTTGGGAGCCAGTGAAGGGATTTGCAAAGAGGGGAGGCAGGAGTGTAGCGAGAAGAGACATTACTTAGTCTGGCAGCAGCGTTAAGGATGGACTGGAGGGGTGCGAGTGTGTTAGAAGATAGGCCACAGAGAAAGATGCTGCAGTAGTCGAGGCGGGAGATGATAAGGGCATGCAAAAGCATTTTGGTAGAGTGAGGGTTGAGGAAAGAATAGATTCTGGAAATATTTTTGAGCTGGAGGCAACAGGAGGTGGCGAGAGCTTGGATGTGCGGTTTGAAGGATAGGGCAGAGTCAAGGGTTACTCCGTGGCAGCGGATATCAGGGACAGGGGAAAGTGTGATTTAATTTATTGTGATAGATAGATCAGGTAGGGAAGATTTGCGAGATAGAGGAGAGATAATTAGTTCAGATTTGTCCACATTGTGCTTGAGGAAGTGAGAAGAAAGAGGATATGGCTGATTGACACTCTGGGATTCTGGACAGCAGAGAGGTGACAGCTGGACCAGAGAGGTAGATCTGAGTGTCATCAGCATATAGATGGTACTGGAAGCCATAGGAATTTATGATTTGCCCAGGCCAAGGGTATAGATTGAGAAGAGAAGGGGTCCTAGGACAGAGACTTGAGGGACACCAACAGAGAGAGGGTAAGATGAGGAGGTAGTGTTGGAGTAGGAAATGCTAAATGTGTGGATGGTAAGGTATGAGGAGATCCAGGATAGGGCAAGGTCTTTGACACCAAAGGAAGAGAGGAACTGTAGTAGGAGGCAGTGGTCAACTGTGTCAAAGGCAGAGGACAGGTTTAGAAGGAGGAGTACAGAGAATCGTCTGCTTTGGCTGTAAGTCATTAGTAAGTTTGGTCAGGGCAGTCTCAGTGGAATGGTGGGGACAGAGGCTAGATTGTAGGTTGTCGAAGAACGAATTAGATGCAAAGTGAGAGGAAAGTACAGCGTGGATGTGCTGCTCAAAGAGTTTGGAAGCAAATGGGTGCAAAGATATGGGGCGATGGCTGGACATAGCGCTAGGGTCAATAGATGGATTTTTGAGGATAGGTGTGATTGTGACATGTTTGAAAGCAGAGGGGAAGGTACCAGAAGTTAGTGATAGATTGAAGAGATGGTTTAGGTATGAGATAAGTGCAGTGGTGATGTTGGAGAGGATGTGGGATGGGATGGGGTCAAGTGCATAAGTAGTGAGGTGTGATTTAGAGAGAAGATGAGCTAGCTCTCCTTCAGTGATTTTGGAGAGGGAAGTTATGGGGTTAGGTCATTGGTCTGTTATACAAAGGGGTTGTGATGTTCGGAGAACCGATTCATGTTTTTACGGTCATCTGTACTCAGAAATTCATCAAATCTTGCAGTGTTACTTGCATTACTCCACAGTTTGTTGCTGCCATGTACAAGAAAAAAAATTTCAGGGCACATTCAAATCCCTTCTACATTCCACAATAGTATCACTCTTATCTGCAATTTGTCAACGGTTGGGTGTGGCAGTATGAATAGCGTATGACAGGCATTTAGTCAGGGATTATTGCCTGATAAATTGTAAACCTTACTGCTGTTTTTTTCCTGCACCCATTGACCAATTCAAATTTTTTATTGTGTTCTCTACTCAGAAACTCATCAAAGCAGGCAAAATTAAATGATTTATTGCGTCCATTCACAGTTTTTTTGTAGCATCTGTATGTAAGAGGTTGTGGTGGGAGACTTCACGCTACTTGGACCTGGAATTACCACTTCTGAACTCTCTTTCCATCTGGATGGTTCTTGAAGTATATTTGGTATCACTGTCCTGCTGGAAGACCCATGATCTCCTATGATACAAACCCAGCTTTCTGACCACTGGTATTACATTGCAACCAAAATCCTTTGGGAATCCTCACTTTTCAAGGATTCCAGATCCACAGTCAGTAAAACAAAACAAAAATATATTTGAACCTCCACCATATTTGAATGTAACTCTATTGTTCTTTTATTTGTAGGCCTCACTCCATTTACTCTAAACAGTAGAGTTATGTGCTTTGCCAAAAAAACTATCTTGGTCTCATCTGTCCTCAAGACACCTGCTGGTGCTCTAACAACAGAAAAGGACTCCTGATGGCCCTCTACAAATAGTGATGGCCTCCTGATGTCCCTCAAAAAAAAAAGACTTTCAAGGTGTCTGATCATGTCTCATATACCACATGGCCAGATAAGGTATTAAAAAGATAAAATTACAATTCCTGTGGAATGTTTTCTTCACCATTGAAAGCAATGCAAATGTGAAAAAAGGCAGGAAAAACACTGCACGTGAACTTAGACCAAGATGTAGAGGAGCATTTTTTTTTCTCTTATTTATTTTGCCTTATATACAATTTGTTATACTGGAAACAATGTTTCTAAACATTTTTTTCCAGTCAAATCTATTTTAAGTGCGGTTTTGTATGTTTTATTGTTTGTTAGTCTATAAAAGTGACATAATACTCTGACAAGATTGTTCTCTGCACCGACCTGGAATTCAAAGATGCTTACAGGTGTCTTCCTCATGCTGGTCCCATGACATTTTAGCACAGTTTAGATAATTTGGAGCAATTTTTAGATCCCCTCCAGACCTCCGGGGGTGGGGGGCGCCAGAAAAATGCTCGAGTTTCCCATTGACTTTCGAGCACCCAAACATCATGATTTGCTTGACTCAAGTAACGAGTACCTGATCATTTTAGTGCTCGCTCATCACTAATAATATGATGATTGCAATATATTAAGAAAATAAAAATTTTGATGGGAGTGCTTCTTTAAGTACTAAAGGCTAAAGTTTTGGATTTATAAACTTGAAATTGTTGATATTGTTCAATAATTTTGGCTTTCCAGTTCTCATACAATTCTCTTCTCCTATTTCAGTCCTACCTGCTTAGTGTGGCACATACAGACACACAATGCAAAGATTCAGTCAACTTCCCTTTAAATCTGGATTCAGGTGTGATTTTCATATTGCACACAATTTTTTTTTGCTTGAAACAAAGATGTTTACCCACAATTTCGGAAAGGTGCCAACAATTTTGTATTGCCCATTTGTGGGTTTTTGTGTGAAATTATATCCAATTTTTTTTTTACCTCTGCTTTTTTGTATGTTCCAATACACACAACAGAAATAAACATGTGCATAATATGACGTGTAATTGCAATAATTTTCTGGGAGAAATAATTTATCTTCTGTAACAGTTTCTGCCAACACTTTCGGCCACAACAGTAATCTAATGATGTGTAATAGTGTAGTTTTGATATTTCCAAATATATTTGTCTTTGATTAATTTTCTAAATAAGTGCAAGTTTTACATACACTTAAATAATAATGATTAAAATTAGCATTGCTGTTGAACTTCTATGTGACAGTATTTCTAAGGGTATGCTCACACTGTACACTCACACTGATGTTTTACAGGATAGTACTCGGCCCAATGTTATACCATGGGTCAGTGCAGATCTGCAAATATTTTCTCATTCTGATTTGGAATGAACAAGCAATCGAAGCATGCTGCGAGTGGCTCTGATATTCAGATTACCTGCACCCATACAAGTCTACGGGTGCATGTAAAACATTGAACTTCACTGCAATGTCATCCGAGTGCAGTCCGATGTACGCTGACAGAGACAACGGAAAAGCTGTAGAAATTAAGTCATGTGAGAGAATCGGATCAAACTCAGAGTTTGAGCCACTGTCATTAGCATACTCTGCCTGTTTATCTCGCATGAGTGAATCTACGTCCTGCGAACGAGCCCCAATATTGTCAACATATAATACGGTGAATACATAGCATAATTCTTAATACTTTTCAATATTTTTGACAAGTCAACATAAATGTTTTCCATAAATCAATTTATAGTTTACATTAAGGCTTGTCAGTATTCTCTGTTTCATAAACTAATTGAACATTGATTTTTGTAATTAAGTCATATAGATTTTTTGTATATTGATTTTACTTGACATCAGAATATTATAGTTTAACCTTTACTAACGTACTCATTCATTTTTATTTTAAAAATGTCCCTTCTTCTTAGCATTGGTAATTTGTAAATATTTTAAACAAATAATTCACCTAAAACATCTAGATAAAAGATCTCCCAATGGCAGATTTGCCTTTTATGCAGTCACCTGAGGGGCAGATAATTCTACAGTAGTAACAGTTTCTAAAGTCCAAATCCTAAAGTGTGCAAAGATACATGCAGATAAATTGCAGCTTATTCTAGAACCATAGCACATTGCACATTGATTTAAAAACTGAGGTGTGAGTATATAGCAGCAGCAAATTTTCACATATATAGAGTGAAGTCCAATAGCAGAAAGACAGACCACTTCCACATTCCTACAATGGAGACTTATCTACTGACCGCAAGGAACATATGCAGACTATACAAAAAAAATTAATTTGGCCCATTAGCAAGTCCCATTAAGCTCTGATGCTGAAAATATAGATAACAGTAAGGAGTCAATAAAAATATTAGTACAATTATTACTAAAGGAGGTGCGCGACCTTTGGGAAGTCGCTACTCTTGAACGCTATTTAGTATATAACAGTATACCAAAGGGATTGTCAGTTTAGAATTGATTTTTTGGGGATATTGGTAACAAGGAAACTTTGTAAGAATGGATCTTTATGCTCAAAACTTTCTCTAGATGAGCTGTTTCCTTTATTATCGAAAAAAGGAAATCACAATTAATGTACAGTAAGAATAAAATATCTCAGTTATATGGTGAAACAAAACCATGTAAAAACCATCCCAAGATCATGACCTTATCCAAAAGTATAAGAACTAGAATTTAAAATAAAGAAAAAGAGATTGTCTAAAAAACGCTGAAAATTTGATCCGGACGCAACACCAGAATGCTGTTTTAACAATAGCCAGGATGTCGACTGACATGTCAGAAGAAATGTTCTCTATATACTGTAACATCAGATGTTGAAAACTCAACATCCCAGGTGCCATCCATATAGGAACATAGAGAACATATATTATCAATGCTCTGTATTCTTACAACCTCAAAAAATCTAAATACACCAATAAGCTCAGCTAATCCTGCACCATCACTATATATCCTGACCCAGAACTGATTTGAAATTTTGGATGAAGTGGGTGAATCTCCATCCATCACCCCTGATATTATTGATACGCAAAGGATCAATATGCATATTGAAACCTCAGCCTCTCGTAGTAAATACAATTGCACACAAGCACGTAAAAAAAACGTTAACCCAAGTTTTTTTTCAGAAAAGATAAAAAAAAAATGCTAAAGGAGCTGTATGGGAGTGAATTTGTCCAAAAAGAAAGAAAAATCATCCAATGAAATAAATAGTGAAGGTCAGACTATCTTTATTCTTAACTAATATACCTTACAACACAATGAAAAATCCCTGCTCAATAAGGGACTAAAATATGCTCCGGTGGCTAACAAAGTTCAGACCTTTATAGGTATCAAACAATTCATAAGAAAATTAGCCATTAAGAAACACTTTATCAAAAAGATCTTGCTCAAATAGGCCAAATACACATACTCAAACAAGTAATTATAATATACAAACCCGTAACTATAAGCATACTACTTTGAAAAATAAATCTAACTTTCACTTATTCTATGAATACTCAGACACTTTTGATGCTTTTCAGAATTGGGTAACTGATGATATTAGACTGGTTATCAAGAAAAGATTCAACAATTTTGAATATAACTTACATTCCAAGAATGTATAGCAATTAGGTAATTGCTAGAAACTCAAAAGATTGTAATTTGTCATGCTGACAAGGGGGTTCGGATTGTGGTGTTGAATCAAGGACAGTATTACAATGTGTCAACTTTATTATTAAGTGAGACTAGAACATACAAACTAATGAAAATGACCCTACATGTTTCTTTAAAACAAAGATGAAGGAATTAGTTGCTAAAGGACTAAATAATGTAATCTATATAAATAAAAATGTAAATGTCCGTTTGTTCAAAATCTTAAATCTCTAAAAGTTCTTCACCGATTGCTTTGAAATTTTGACACAACTTTGCATTCAAATACAAGCATGTTTTTATATACATATGATATAGATGGCACACCTGTGACAGGTAAAAACATGCTTTTTTGATCTGTGCATTGAAACTCCCACGTGCAACATTTCCAAAGCATCCAGCATGGGAAAAGTATTGCAGAAATGCAATCTTACTGTTTGGGAAGAATGCACAATGGGGCACAAAAAAATCACTAGAGGCTCTTGATCAATCTTTGCAAGATTTGCACAGAAACATCAAACCATTTGGGAACGCACAAATATTGCTTGCAGGAGATTTAAGACAAACATTACCAGTAATTCCTCGGTCAACAACAGTGGACGAAATAAATGCTTGCCTGAAATACTTTACTTTGTGATGACGCATAAAGACATTAAAATGAACTACAAATGTGCTAGTCCAACTGCAAAGCTATTGATTAGGTGAGCTATTCTCACATCAATTGCTGGAAAATGGGAATGGAAAGGTGCCGGTTGATCTGACCTCAGGACGTATTTGATTGCCTCATTACTTCTGCATTTTTTTGGTTGAAAAATTTTTTTACAATATTTAAACCAATTATAAGAATCACGATTGGCTGAGTGAACGAGCTATTCTTGCGGCCAAGAACAAAGATGTCTACAAACTTAACAATATTATTAAGTCTAACATTCAAAGTGAGGCAGTCATATAGAAGTCCATCAACACTGTTGTGGAAGCAGATGAAGTAGTTAATTATCCAATAGAATTTTTGAAGTCACTTGATCTGCCAGGGATGCCACTGCATGTGCTGCAATTGAAAATCGGCATGCCAATTATCATGCTGCAAAATATCAACCAGCCAAATCTTTGCAATGGCACATGACTTACAGTACAGTAAATTAATGAGCAATGATGTAGAAGCAACAAACTTGACAGGACCTTCCAATGGATATGACATTTCATTGTAAGAGATTGCAATTCCCAATTCGATTAGCTTTTGAAATCACCGTCAACAAAACTCAGTGCCAATCTTTAGAATTGAGTGCGGGAACGCTGCTGTATCTAATATCTTGATAAGATTACTAGCTCCCTACAGGCACTGTCCATTACATTTAAGGCCCCGTCTCACATAGCGAGATCGCTAGCGAGATTGCTAAACAGCGATCTCAGCAGCGATCTCGCTATGTCTCACACGTACCAGCGATCAGGCCCTGCTGTGAATCGCTGGTCGTGTCAGAAATGCTTGGACTTGTTTTTGATCACTGGTCTCCCGCTGGCCAGCACGCATCGCTGCGTGTGGCAGGCAGGAGACCAGCGATCAGCTGGTAACCAAGGTACACTTTGGGTTTCCAGGCGCGGGGCTGTGCCTGGAAACCCAAAGTGTACCTTGGTTACCAGCTCCCTGCATCAGCGGGCTGGTATCCAACGTACACTGCGGGTAACTAGGCGAAGTTACCCACAGTGTCGCTGTCCTGATCGCTGCCTGAGCTGCCTGTTTGGCTGCTCAGCAGCGATCAAGTAGCGACACACCAGTAATCCTGATCGTTGTCGGGATCGCTGGTGTGTTGCTATGTGAGACGGGGCCCTTAGCCTCTACTGGGCACCACAATGATTCTTATCCTTTCACTTTGCATCCGTTTGTGGCATGTGATTAAGCGATTTGTGATAAAGGCTCCGGTGGAGCCGAAACGTCTTGTTATTTTGTTATTTCTTCCACTGCTATTTTCTATTATGCTCCCTTATTGTTTGTTAAATAAAAATTGAAGCTACTTTTGAAAGCTATTCCACAAGAGTGTGCAGTGAACTTTAATTACTCTGTATTTAGGGCCACTTGGTCCATTAAACCAGCACCTCATAACGTTTTGTTTGAGTGCACTCTAAAAACTAATTTCTATAACCTAATAAGTGAACAGCTGCAGAATATAAAAAATAAGTTTCACGGCCATCCTTTATTCATGCATTATATAGAGAAACATGTGGGCTCCATTTATATTACAAAACTATGGAGTGTACATAAAGTTCGTAGACATTGGCCATGTGGGGACTATATTAAACATATGTCATGCTTTGAGAACCAAAAGGGCTGAATAGTGAAGTGGAGCTGCTCCCCTTTCAGTAACCAATAGCACATATATGAACTTGTCGTCACTATGCATGTATATCTTAGGAATCCCTGATGAAGGAAACCACAGTTTTACTTAACGCATCGGATGAAATTTGGTTCATAATGCAATCCATACTCGTTCTGACAGCATGACATCATGAACACTTTCTCTCTTCTCGGAGCTTCTATCAGCTGTTTTCTCTGGGAGGATCTGTTCTGAAAATGTGATAACTACACTGTTAATTCTACAGTACAGTTGATGTTGGCAAAGAAAGCTTAACAGTGCCAGAATCCTCTGGTCATTCTTCTGGTGGTATTGAGTCCTATGTGTGATCATCTTGGGTGTTTACATTTTCTTTTTCATGTTTTGAGCTGACCTATGTGCTGGTGGTTCCTTTACTGTTATATCAGTTAGTAGCTTTCACTTCTTATCAGGAACTGAATGCATGCAATCAGCCTGGAAGATATTTAGTAGAATAATCGAATTGATAAAATTAATCTGCAAAGAATCAATATTTTAAAATTATCAGGTCCCCAGCATCATTTTACACATACTGAAGAACCACAGAGTCAGCTAATAAAGTCAAACAGGCCAGGCAGGCCCTGAATTGTTCTGCAGCGATCACATCACATGTTCTAGCACAGCCAATCAGGGTGTACTGTCACAGCCACTATAAAAGATGAGGGCTGGTCAATGAGCGCCATTTATGCAGTGTAAGGATTGGAGGTCAGAGCAGGTAGCTCATTCCACATAGCAACAGAAAAGAACCAAAATTGCATTGTGTTGTATTGCTGTACTAGTGAAGTACATAGAAAATGGAAGTGGTTGTCAGTCTGTGAATAATATTCCAAGCATTCAAATTGAATAGGGAAATTCTGTAGCTGCAAAGTTAGTGTGACCATAAATTCATTAAGGTAAGCAGTAATATTTTACTTTTTGAACGCAAAAATGGCTGGCATCGATAATGGACGCCATGTCATGTTTGGAGAGCCCCTGATGTGCCTAAAGAGTGGAAACTTCCCACAAATGACTCCATTTTGGAAATCAAACTGTTCAAGGATTTTATCCAGGAGTATAGAGAGGATTTTTATCCCAAAGGTACTACATAGAATTTGATAACATTAGTTCATCATATTGAATATGTCGTCATTAGAGTTGCGCGCAAGTGCTCACTACTCGAGTTTGCATCAGGGTGTTCCAGTATGCACCAAGTATTGCGGGTGCTCGAGCGACCCTAATACAAACTTGAGTAGCGAGCACTTGCACTCAAAACTAGTTATCATATTGTAATCTTTTGTTTTCTAACGTTTGAAAAAAATCCTAGCCCAACCCTAAACCAGTCCCAACTCAAACCTTAGCGCAAAACTAACCCTAAGCCCAACCATATCCCTAATCACAACCTTAATCCTATGCCCAACCCCAACTTTAACCCTAATTCCAACCTCAATCCTAACCTTAACACTAACCTTAACCCTAACCCTAATTGCAAAGAATGAAAGAAATAAATTATTTAAAAAAATGTAATCTGGCTAAGGGGATCACAGTAATCAAACTGAACCAACAGGAAAATCCCTGCTATTCCTGAGTGCCAGGCAGTATTTTTCAGGAAGATGAGGAGGAGGATCGGGGGACAGAGCTGGAGGGACTGGTGGATGGTGGAGATATTGGGGGGCTTGAGGACCTCCTCAAACATGAATATCATGTCAGAAGAGAAATATTTTTAATAGCTGGCATTTTTTTAAGTGATTGCCATTATTCATTGAATAATGGCAATCACATGATCGGGAATGAGAAAAAAACAGCTCAGATCGTGTTCTCCAGGGTCTCAGCTGCCCCCAGTAGCTGAAACCCCAAAGATTTTCAAATGCCGGAGGGTGCTATAACCTTATTCCAGATCACCGGTTGAAAATGGCAATGAGGGAATAAGGCCCCTTAACGGCCACCGTTTTAATGCGTATTAGCGGTCACTAAGGAGTTAAATTGGCAAACTAAGGACATCACAAGTATACGCTGCATCAATATCAAAGGACAGAATGGTATTGCATTAGCCTTTTTGTCATCATGTGGACCCTGTTTTACATTTGTGATATAATATTTAATATTATTTTTTGTTTTTTTTCCAGGATAAATATGTGCAAAGCATCCAGGTTTTTGTTACATATATACCAGCTCAATAGTTATGATCGTACCAGATGACATTTCCTCTAGTGGATATCTCCACTAATTTGACATCTGTACTTTTATTTTTAGCTACATCTGTAGTAATTACATGAATGTCTGTTAATGTTGCAACACTATTTTATTGTGTGGTATGGTTCATGCCTTTAACCTCTTTGTAATGTAATGAAAGGAAACCTTTACAATCATATGCCATGTGTATTTTAGAGGAGCTCTTTAATCTGCTTTTTTTTAGAAAACATTTAATGGCATAATTACCTTGCAAAAAAGGTTCCTAAGTAAATCATGCAAAATGTCCTCAGTGACATTTTGTTCATCAATTCTAATATGTTCCCTTTGTAAATTATAATCTACGAATAGACAGATGTGAAGATATTATTATTAGAGTTGAGTGAATTTGTTCGGGTCCCTACTTATTTGGGAAGCTATAGCTCTTACAGAATAATGCTCTCCATACATGTGTTGTGACAGTGACACTGCCGCGACACATACAGCTGCGGTGCCGATCAACTGATCAGATGACACACTCCATGTAACCGGGTTCCCTCTGCAGCTTATTCGGTAAGCGCTATAGCTTGCCGAATTATCAGGGACCCGAACAAATTCGTTCAACTCTAATTATTACACAGGCATCTTATGCTGTAAAAATAATTTGAGTATAAATTTAAATATGGCTGCCTTTTAAATTATAATAGAATAATGGCTCTAATATTTCCACCTTACCATTGTCCTTCACCATCAGAGCTTGCAACTTACAAAGCCATTGCTGGTTCTCATTTCTGATGCATGAAATTGATTGAAAGTGTAATATAATCAGTGTGTGGATTTCTCTTCTGAAATTGAACCAATAATTGAATTATATTGAGCCATTCAGCATTTTTTTTTTTTAACCTCTTCCTCCAAGTGAAAATTTTATTTGCATTTTTGCTTCAATTTTTACAATTTTCTTCCTGGATTGATCCAGACGATCAGCTGATTTCTCTTCTGAAATTGAACCAATAATTGAATTATATTGAGCCATTCAGCATTTAATTTTATTTGCATTTTTGCTTCAATTTTTATATTTTTCTTCCTGGATTGAGCCAGACGATCAGCTGATCGGCGCCGCAGTTGTATGTGTCTCGGCTGTGTCACAGTCACAGCACATGCACGGAGAGCCTGTTTGTTGGACTCTCCATGTGGAGCTTCTGCTGCTGCCACTTCGTGACCATGCAATCTCCTAACTGCCCAGTGATTTATAGTTTTAGACCTATTGCTTCTGCCAGTGCTGCGATTGCTGGACCTAGTCTGCAACACATCTCCTTATCTGCCCCGAACTAATTCTCGACCATATGGCATTTGCCGCTGCCAATGCACAGCTACACATCTGCCAACTTATAACCTACAACACAACATACAGAACATACATGTAACAAACACATAACATACAGAACAAACATATAACATACAACACATAACATACAGTACATACATATAACACATAGCATACAGAACATACACATAACATACAACACATAACATAGAGTACATACATATAACACATAACATAGAGTACATACTCACCAATCACCTATTCCCCGATGTCATCGTCTCCTGTAATAAAAATAAAATAATAAAGCAACCTATACATCACCTGTCCGTCATAGTCCAGTTATTACTGAGAGTCCCACGACGATCTCCGGTATAGAACGCTGACATTGGGTGATGTCAGCGCTCTACACCGCTCCTGTGATACGCTGACAGCGGAGGTAATCCTCCGATGTGTGTATCACTCAGACGCCGGGAGAGAATGACGTCACTTATGTTCATTCTCTCACTGGCGATGCTGGGTGAGAAAATTCCCACGCAGCATTGCCATAAAGTGAGAAAATGAACTCAGGTAACCTCAGGGATGCACTGCAGAAGCCATTGTCTCCTGTCAGTGCATCACTGGGAGGCCCTACAGCGCAGTGGCATCACCTGATGTCACTGTTCTATAGGGGAGACCGTCGTGGATCGGACAGGGAGTATACGGTTGTTTTATTTTTTACTTTTTAGTACAGGAGAACGAGGGCATCGCTTTAATCTGAGCGTGTATTAAAGATATGAAAACCGTGTTGTGTTTTATTTCATTAAAATACTTTATTCTTATGCGTGTGTTTTTTTAACCCTTTATTAATATAAGATTAGTAATGGAGAGGCATCTTATTGATGCCTCTCCATTATTAACAGGTCTTAATGTCACCTTACAATAGCAAGGTGATATTAACCCCTTATTACCCTATATCCCACCACTACAGGGGAATGGGAAGAGAGGGGCTAAGTGCTGGAATTGGCACATTGTACAGATGTGCCAATACTGGGGTGGCTGGGTGTTAGGGTTCGATTTCCCGCTGCTGCACAAGGGGAGTCTCGAACCCGTCCCGCTGCGGTCTCCCATTCATCTCCGGCCGCAGTGGAGCCTGCTCAGCAGAGACGTCAGTCCAGGCGTCTTGCCCACTCCTCTACTGTGCAGTGACTTGCTGCTGCCTTTCCTGGATCTGCTATTATAGCCAGTGCTGGAGCCGTCTCTTTGAGACAAAGTCCTGCGTTTTCCCATCTGAGCATGCCCAGAGTGAGATCTCTCATTGGAGATCAGGGGTCACATGTTCAGGTGCTGCAGCGGCTCCTATTGGTCCGCCAGGAAGGTCATGTAGCTACGTTTGTTTGTAACAGCTTCTCATTGGTCCTTGTTCCTGGAAGGTCCTGTAGCTGTTGCTATAAAAGGGTAGCATGGCTGGGCCGCCATGCGCTAATATCAATCATTGTATGCTATGCGCCAGTGTGGTCATGTGTATGTGTGGATAGGGACCCGGCTGAAATAAGCCACTAGAATACCGACTTAATCGGTGAGGAGTTTGGTATGGTAGCTGGTCAGGGTCGGTGTCCTAGATGCCCTAGATTACCGGCATAACCGGTGAGGAGTTTGATTGCCGTATTCAGGGCCTGGCGTTCAGACGCCATAGATTGCGGGTGACTCCCGCGAGGACATTAGCGCATGATCACGCTTTATGTGCGCTTAGCACTTAACTGTGTATCTGGGAGCCTTACAGGACACAGTGCTTTTTCTCAGCGGCCCTGTGACGTAACAGGGTTCGCTTTCAACGCTAGTCAGCGCCCTAGCGTGTTTTCTTTGCCACTCAGTTGTGTCTAGTGAGTGCGCACACATCGCCATATAGCGTTGCGGCTCCTCTTCTAGCGGCTCTGTGGAGTAACAGAGTTCGCACTCATTGCCACAGCGCATTACGGCGTTTATGTTGGCAGCTCTGCGGGATAACAGAGTTTGCTTCTTGCGCCTTTTTGCCAGCAGCGGGCTTTGCCTGCACAGTGGACCCCCGGCTGCGAACGCACTTATTATTTATATTATTTTGTGCGTTCCGCCAGCCTTAACATAATATTAGCGCCTGGGTCTGGCTGGTAAAATGGCGGACGACCAGCGTCTGCAGCGGTATATCCAGCAGCTGGAGGGTAAGTTGGCGACTCTAGAGCGCACAACCTCAGCGGTGGATGTTACCGCAGTCGCGGTTCAGGCTGCTAGTGTGGCCGCCGCCAGTTTGTCCTCTGCTACCTCTGCTCCGACTATTTCCCGCCTCCCACTTCCAGACAAGTTTACCGGTGACAGTAAACAATGTCGGGGTTTCGTTAGTCAGTGCTCCATACATCTAGAGCTTCTGGCTGCACGTTATCCCATGGAGCGGGCGAAAGTGGGTTTTATCATATCCCTTTTGTCGAGCAGGGCGTTGGAGTGGGCAACGCCGTTATGGGAGCGCGATGATCGTGTGGTGCAGAGTGCTCCTCTCTTCTTGGACACTCTTAAACAGGTCTTTTTAGGACCTCGTGACACCCACGATACGGCTCTTCAATTGTTGGCTATCACTCAGGGTTCATCCATGGTCAGCCAGTTTGCCGTCCAATTTCGGACTCTGGTCTCTGAGCTAGATTGGCCAGATAAAGTCCTTATACCCGTGTACTGGAGGGGACTGGCAGACCATGTGAAGGACGCCTTGTTCACCAGGGAGATTCCTGCCACACTGGAGGAGCTCATTACCATATCTAACCGCATCGACCTTCGTTTTAATGAGAGGAGGTTGGAGCGGGCCCAGTGTAGGCAGAGGTTCCAGCTGGCGCCCACCTTCGCCAGACCTCTGGAATCTTCCATTCAGGCGTCCGATTCCCCTGAGGCCATGGAGATTTCTCGAGTGAGACCTAAGTCTCGGGCTGCTCGAGTATCTGTGACCTGTAATGCCTGCCAACAAATAGGTCATTTGTTATGTTTCGGTAGCTGAGGAGTGCAGGTAAAAAAGGCAATACACCAGAGCAGTTGGAATCTATGAGATTGCAGTACCCTGACTAACCACCACAACTAGAGGCAGCCGTGGAGCGTTCCTACGTTGGTCCTAGACGCCTCGTCACAGCCTGAGAAACTAACTACACCTAAAGATAGAAATAGGAAAGCTATCTGCCCCGGAGCAGAACCCCAAAGATAATAGAAAGCCCCCAAACAAGTAATGGCGGTTAGACAAGAAGAAATACTGACACAGAAAGAAAATAGTATGAGCAAACGCTGGGGCCCAAACTAACTAAATAGAAAAGGATAGGAAGGGTACTTACTGCAATCCCAGAAAACCCTGAAAAGCACCAACTCTACTAATTTCAAAATCACCTGAGATCACACGACCTCTACCACCTAAATTAGTTCTCTGGTGTAACAAAATCAAAACAGCAACCACTGAAAAAACTGGAAAAAGCAAAAGTACAAACATCAGTGGCTGAACTAAACTGAGAGGGCAAAAGCCCCCGGAGGGGACCCAGAAGGCCCCCACAGAAGTGCAGGACAAAATGCAAAAATATAGTACAAAAACAAAAAGAAGAAATGTCTTATCTGTTAGCAGGAGATGCAGACACGACACAGCAGGCTACAAGGGAAACAGGAATGAAGGATTCAGACCAGAACAATTGATCACCGGCAACCCTGATGGGAAGGTGACTCCCTTATATAAGACCAGTCAGTAACACCTGATTCCCAGTCCTCACAATCTTCACTGAACAGACCAGTACCGCTTGTAACCACCAGAGGGAGTCTCTGCTCAGAACTCATCTCAAACCCATTCACAACAGTACCCCCCCCTTGAGGAAGGGTCACCGAACCCTCATTTGAGCAACCAGGTCGGTCAGGATGAGTTCTATGATACGCACGGATGAGTCTCCTAGCATGGATGTCCGAAGCAAACACCCAAGAATTGTCTTCCTGACCATAACCTCTCCACTTATCCAAATACTGGAGTTTCCATCTAGAAAAACGAGAATCTAATATTTTCTCAACCACATACTCCAGATTGCCCTCAACCAAAACAGGGTCAGGAGGCACAGCAGCAGGAACCACTGGCTCAACAAACCTCTTCAACAAGGACTTGTGGAACACGTTATGGATCTTAAATGTCCCTGGAAGAAGCAAACGAAAAGAAACAGGATTAAGAATCTCAATGATCTTATAAGGTCCAATGAACCTAGGCTTAAATTTAGGAGATGCTACTCTCATAGGAATATTCTTTGAGGACAACCAGACCAAGTCCCCCACTTTAAACCGAGGACCATCAGTCCTATGCCGGTTAGCAAACCGCTGGGCCTTCTCCTGAGAGAGGGACAACCTCTCCACTACCTGGTCCCAAATCTGTTGCATACGCTCCACAACAGAGTCAACACCTGGACAGACAGAAGCCTCCGTCTGTCCTGAAGAAAATCGAGGGTGAAACCCAGAATTACAGAAAAACGGAGACATCAAAGTGGCAGAGC